>JAJJWX010002758.1:3247500-3895278 GCA_023529315.1 Papaver bracteatum | reverse complement strand
TTTAGGTTTTAGGAAAATTACATAATATGCTATCGAAAAGCCAGTTTTACCATTTTAATAGTAATTATGCCAAATGTTTAGCTTTATAGCACTTTGAATTTCGTAAACAACTCATGAGGAGAGTATTTGGATGGGAAAAGGGCCAACGATGTCAGTACGTCACATGGTCCTCAGTTTTCAACCTAGATTTTAAGGTTTATCATCTCTTAAAGGCCGTTTTCGAGTTCCAGAGCGCTTTTAGAGCGTTTTCATGGTTATTCTTATATACTAGGTAAATATCATGTTTGAATAAGGAGGGATCTATTTTGATGGGAATGGTTTTTAGGTTTTATGAAAATTACATAATATGCTATCGAAAAGACAGTTTTACAGATTTTAATAGTAATTATGCCAAATGTTTAGCTTTATAGCACTTTGAATTTCGTAAAAAACTCATGAGGAGAGTATTTGGTTGGCAAAAGGGCCAACGATGTCAATACGTCACATAGTCCTCAGTTTTCAACTAAGATTTTAAGGTTTATCATCTCTTAAAGGCCGTTTTCGAGTTCCAGAGCGCTTTCAAGGTAGTTCTTATATACTAGGTAAATATCATGTTTGAAACTAGTGTCCCAGGATTAGTAAAATAAATAAGGAGGGATTTATTTTGATGGGAATGGTGTTTAGGTTTTAGGCAAATTACATAATATGCTATCGAAAAGTCAGTTTTACCGATTTTAATAGTAATTATGCCAAATGTTTAGCTTTATAGCACTTTGAATTTCGTAAACAACTCATGAGGAGAGTATTTGGATGGGAAAAGTTCCAACGATGTCAGTACGTCACATGGTCCTCAGTTTTCAACCAAGATTTTAAGGTTTATCATCTCTTAAAGGTCGTTTTCAAGTTCCATGACACTTTCAGAGCGCTTTCAAGGTAGTTCTTATATACTAGGTAAATATCATGTTTGAAACTAGTGTCCCGGGATTAGTAAAATAAATAAGGAGGGATTTATTTTGATGGGAATGGTGTTTAGGTTTTAGGGAAATTACATAATATGCTATCGAAAAGCCAGTTTTACCGATTTTAATAGTAATTATGCCAAATGTTTAGCTTTATAGCACTTTTAATTTCGTAAACAACTCATGAGGAGAGTATTTGGATGGGAAAAGGGCCAACGATGTCAGTACGTCACATGGTCCTCATTTTTCAACCAAGATTTTAAGGTTTATCATCTCTTAAAGGTCTTTTGTCGAGTTCCATGGCGCTTTCAGAGCGCTTTCAAGGTAGTTCCTATATACTAGGTAAATATCATGTTTGAAACTAGTGTCCCGGGATTAGTAAAATAAATAAGGAGGGATCTATTTTGATGGGAATGGTGTTTAGGTTTTATGCAAATTACATAATATGCTATCGAAAAGCCAGTTTTACCGATTTTAATAGTAATTATGCCAAATGTTTAGCTTTATAGCACTTTGAATTTCGTAAACAACTCATGAGGAGAGTATTTGGATGGGAAAAGGGCCAAAGATGTCAGTATGTCACATGGTCCTCAGTTTTCAACCAAGATTTTAAGGTTTATCATCTCTTAAAGGCCGTTTTCGAGTTCCAGAGCGCTTTCAGAGCGCTTTCAAGGTAGTTCCTATATACTAGGTAAATATCATGTTTGAAACTAGTGTCCCGGGATTAGTAAAATAAATAAGGAGGGATCTATTTTGATGGGAATGGTTTCTTTGGTTATTTATTAATACAAATTTTGACCAAACATTTAGGTTTTAGGAAAATTACATAATATTTACCGATTTTAATAGTAATTATGCCAAATGTTTAGCTTTATAGCACTTTGAATTTCGTAAACAACTCATGAGGAGAGTATTTGGATGGGAAAAGGGCCAACGATGTCAGTACGTCACATGGTCCTCAGTTTTCAACCTAGATTTTAAGGTTTATCATCTCTTAAAGGCCGTTTTCGAGTTCCAGAGCGCTTTCAGAGCGCTTTCAAGGTAGTTCTTATATACTAGGTAAATATCATGTTTGAAACTAGTGTCCCGGGATTAGTAAAATAAATAAGGAGGGATCTATTTTGATGGGAATGGTGTTTAGGTTTTATGCAAATTACATAATATGCTATCGAAAAGCCAGTTTTACCGATTTTAATAGTAATTATGCCAAATGTTTAGCTTTATAGCACTTTGAATTTCGTAAACAACTCATGAGGAGAGTATTTGGATGGGAAAAGGGCCAACGATGTCAATACGTCACATAGTCCTCAGTTTTCAACCATGATTTTAAGGTTTATCATCTCTTAAAGGACGTTTTCGAGTTCCAGAGCGCTTTCAAGGTAGTTCTTATATACTAGGTAAATATCATGTTTGAAACTAGTGTCCCAGGATTAGTAAAATAAATAAGGAGGGATCTATTTTGATGGGAATGGTGTTTAGGTTTTAGGCAAATTACATAATATGCTATCGAAAAGCCAGTTTTACCGATTTTAATAGTAATTATGCCAAATGTTTAGCTTTATAGCACTTTGAATTTCGTAGAAAACTCATGAGGAGAGTATTTGGATGGGAAAAGTTCCAACGATGTCAGTACGTCACATGGTCCTCAGTTTTCAACCAAGATTTTAAGGTTTATCCTCTCTTAAAGGCCGTTTTCGAGTTCCATGGCGCTTTCAGAGCGCTTTCAAGGTAGTTCCTATATACTAGGTAAATATCATGTTTGAAACTAGTGTCCCGAGATTAGTAAAATAAATAAGGAGGGATTTATTTTGATGGGAATGGTGTTTAGGTTTTAGGCAAATTACATAATATGCTATCGAAAAGCCAGTTTTACCGATTTTAATATTAATTATTCCAAATGTTTATCTTTATAGCACTTTGAATTTCGTAAACAACTCATGAGGAGAGTATTTGGATGGGAAAAGGGCCAACGATGTCAGTACGTCACATGGTCCTCAGTTTTCAACCAAGATTTTAAGGTTTATCATCTCTTAAAGGCCGTTTTCGAGTTCCAAAACGCTTTCAGGGCGCTTTCAAGGTAGTTCCTATATACTAGGTAAATATCATGTTTGAAACTAGTGTCCCGGGATTAGTAAAATAAATAAGGAGGGATCTATTTTGATGGGAATGGTGTTTAGGTTTTATGCAAATTACATAATATGCTATCGAAAATCCAGTTTTACCGATTTTAATAGTAATTATGCCAAATGTTTAGCTTTATAGCACTTTGAATTTCGTAAACAACTCATGAGGAGAGTATTTGGATGGAAAAAGGGCCAACGATGTCAATACGTCACATGGTGCTCAGTTTTCAACCAAGATTTTAAGGTTTATCATCTCTTAAAGTCCGTTTTCGAGTTCCAGAGCGCTTTCAAGGTAGTTCCTATATACTAGGTAAATATCATGTTTGAAACTAGTGTCCCGAGATTAGTAAAATAAATAAGGAGGGATCTATTTTGATGGGAATGGTGTTTAGGTTTTAGTAAAATTACATAATATGCTATCGAAAAGCCAGTTTTACCGATTTTAATAGTAATTATGCCAAATGTTTAGCTTTATAGCACTTTGAATTTCGTAAACAACTCATGAGGAGAGTATTTGGATGGGAAAAGGGCCAACGATGTCAGTACGTCACATGGTCCTCAGTTTTCAACCAAGATTTTAAGGTTTATCATCTCTTAAAGGCCGTTTTCGAGTTCCATGGCGCTTTCAGAGAGCTTTCAAGGTAGTTCCTATATACTAGGTAAATATCATGTTTGAAACTAGTGTCCCGGGATTAGTAAAATAAATAAGGAGGGATCTATTTTGATAGGAATGGTTTCTTTGGTTATTTATTAATACAAATTTTGACCAAACAAAAAATAAGTGTTTAGGTTTTAGGAAAATTACATAATATGCTATCGAAAAGCCAGTTTTACCATTTTAATAATAATTATGCCAAATGTTTAGCTTTATAGCACTTTGAATTTCGTAAACAACTCATCAAGAGAGTATTTGGATGGGAAAAGGGCCAACGATGTCAGTACGTCACATGGTCCTCAGTTTTCAACCTAGATTTTAAGGTTTATCATCTCTTAAAGGCCGTTTTCAAGTTCCAGAGCGCTTTCAAGGTAGTTCCTATATACTAGGTAAATATCATGTTTGAAACTAGTGTCCCGGGATTAGTAAAATAAATAAGGAGGGATCTATTTTTATGGGAATGGTTTTTAGGTTTTAGGCAAATTACATAATATGCTATCGAAAATCCAGTTTTACCGATTTTAATAGTAATTATGCCAAATGTTTAGCTTTATAGCACTTTGAATTTCGTAAAAAACTCATGAGGAGAGTATTTGGATGGGAAAAGGGCCAACGATGTCAATACGTCACATGGTCCTCAGTTTTCAACTAATATTTTAAGGTTTATCATCTCTTAAAGGCCGTTTTCGAGTTCCAGAGCGCTTTCAAGGTAGTTCTTATATACTAGGTAAATATCATGTTTGAAACTAGTGTCCGGGATTAGTAAAATAAATAAGGAGGGATTTATTTTGATGGGAATGGTGTTTAGGTTTTAGGAAAATTACATAATATGCTATCGAAAAGCCAGTTTTACCGATTTTAATAGTAATTATGCCAAATGTTTAGCTTTATAGCACTTTGAATTTCGTAAAAAACTCATGAGGAGAGTATTTGGATGGGAAAAGTTCCAACGATGTCAGTACGTCACATGGTCCTCAGTTTTCAACCAAGATTTTAAGGTTTATCATCTCTTAAAGGCCGTTTTCAAGTTCCATGGCGCTTTCAAGGTAGTTCCTATATACTAGGTAAATATCATGTTTGAAACTAGTGTCCCGGGATTAGTAAAATAAATAAGGAGGGATTTATTTTGATGGGAATGGTGTTTAGGTTTTAGGGAAATTACATAATATACTATCGAAAAGCCAGTTTTACCGATTTTAATAGTAATTATGCCAAATGTTTAGCTTTATAGCACTTTTAATTTCGTAAACAACACATGAGGAGAGTATTTGGATAGGAAAAGGGCCAACGATGTCAGTACGTCACATGGTCCTCAGTTTTCAACCAAGATTTTAAGGTTTATCCTCTCTTAAAGGCCGTTTTGGAGTTCCATGGCGCTTTCAGAGCGCTTTCAAGGTAGTTCCTATACACTAGGTAAATATCATGTTTGAAACTAGTGTCCCGGGATTAGTAAAATAAATAAGGAGGGATCTATTTTGATGGGAATGGTGTTTAGGTTTTATGAAAATTACATAATATGCTATCGGAAAGCCAGTTTTACCGATTTTAATAGTAATTATGCCAAATTGTTTAGCTTTATAGCACTTTGAATTTCGTAAACAACTCATGAGGAGAGTATTTGGTTGGATAAAGGGCCAACGATGTCAATACGTCACATAGTCCTTAGTTTTCAACCAAGATTTTAAGGTTTATCATCTCTTAAAGTCTGTTTTCGAGTTCCGAAGCGCTTTCAGAGCGCTTTCAAGGTAGTTCCTATATACTAGGTAAATATCATGTTTGAATAAGGAGGGATCTATTTTGATGGGAATGGTGTTTAGGTTTTATGCAAATTACATAATATGCTATCGAAAAGCCAGTTTTACCGATTTTAATAGTAATTATGCCAAATGTTTAGCTTTATAGCACTTTTAATTTCGTAAACAACTCATGAGGAGAGTATTTGGATGGGAAAAGGGCCAACGATGTCAGTACGTCACATGGTCCTCAGTTTTCAACCAAGATTTTAAGGTTTATCATCCCTTAAAGGCCGTTTTCGAGTTCCAGAGCGCTTTCAAGCGTAGTTCAAGGTAATTCTTATATAAACTAGGTAAATATCATGTTTGAATAAGGAGGGATCTATTTTGATGGGAATGGTGTTTAGGTTTTATGCAAATTACATAATATGCTATCGAAAAGCCAGTTTTACCGATTTTAATAGTAATTATGCCAAATGTTTAGCTTTATAGCACTTTTAATTTCGTAAACAACTCATGAGGAGAGTATTTGGATTGGAAAAGGGCCAACGATGTCAGTACGTCACATGGTCCTCAGTTTTCAACCAAGATTTTAAGGTTTATCATCCCTTAAAGGCCGTTTTCGAGTTCCAGAGCGCTTTCAGAGCGTTTTCAAAGTAATTCTTATATACTAGGTAAATATCATGTTTGAATAAGGAGGGATCTATTTTGATGGGATTGGTGTTTAGGTTTTATGCAAATTACATAATATGCTATCGAAAAGCCAGTTTTACCGATTTTAATAGTAATTATGCCAAATGTTTAGCTTTATATCACTTTGAATTTCGTAAAAAACTCATGAGGAGAGTATTTGGATGGGAAAAGGGCCAACGATGTCAGTACGTCACATGGTCCTCAGTTTTCAACCAAGATTTTAAGGTTTATCCTCTCTTAAAGGCCGTTTTCAAGTTCCATGACGCTTTCAGAGCGCTTTCAAGGTAGTTCCTATATACTAGGTAAATATCATGTTTGAAACTAGTGTCCCGAGATTAGTAAAATAAATAAGGAGGGATTTATTTTGATGGGAATGGTGTTTAGGTTTTAGGGAAATTACATAATATACTATCGAAAAGCCAGTTTTACCGATTTTAATAGTAATTATGCCAAATGTTTAGCTTTATAGCACTTTTAATTTCGTAAACAACACATGAGGAGAGTATTTGGATAGGAAAAGGGCCAACGATGTCAGTACGTCACATGGTCCTCAGTTTTCAACCAAGATTATAAGGTTTATCCTCTCTTAAAGGCCGTTTTCTAGTTCCATGACGCTTTCAGAGCGCTTTCAAGGTAGTTCATATACACTAGGTAAATATCATGTTTGAAACTAGTGTCCCGGGATTAGTAAAATAAATAAGGAGGGATCTATTTTGATGGGAATGGTGTTTAGGATTTATGCAAATTACATAATATGCTATCGAAAAGCCGGTTTTACCGATTTTAATAGTAATTATGCCAATTGTTTAGCTTTATAGCACTTTGAATTTCGTAAACAACTCATGAGGAGAGTATTTGGTTGGCAAAAGGGCCAACGATGTCATTAAATCACATGGTCCTCAGTTTTCAACCAATATTTTAAGATTTATCATCTCTTAATGGCCGTTTTCGATTTCCAGAGCGCTTTCAAGGTAGTTCCTATATACTAGGTAAATATCATGTTTGAAACTAGTGTCGTGGGATTAGTAAAATAAATAAGGAGGGATTTATTTTGATGGGAATGGTGTTCAGGTTTTAGGCAAATTACATAATATGCTATCGAAAAGCCAGTTTTTCCGATTTTAATAGTAATTATGCCAAATGTTAAGCTTTATAGCACTTTGAATTTCGTAAACAACTCATGAGGAGAGTATTTGGATGGGAAAAGGGCCAACGATGTCAGTACGTCACATGGTCCTCAGTTTTCAACCTAGATTTTAAGGTTTATCATCTCTTAAAGGCCGTTTTCGAGTTCCAGAGCGCTTTCAAGGTAGTTCCTATATACTAGGTAAATATCATGTTTGAAACTAGTGTCCCGGGATTAGTAAAATAAATAAGGAGGGATATATTTTGATGGGAATGGTTTCTTTGGTTATTTATTAATACAAATTTTGACCAAACAAAAAATAAGTGTTTAGGTTTTAGGAAAATTACATAATATGCTATCGAAAAGCCAGTTTTACCATTTTAATAGTAATTATGCCAAATGTTTAGCTTTATAGCACTTTTAATTTCGTAAACAACTCATGAGGAGAGTATTTGGATGGGAAAAGGGCCAACGATGTCAGTACGTCACATGGTCCTCAGTTTTCAACCTAGATTTTAAGGTTTATCATCTCTTAAAGGCCGTTTTCGAGTTCCAGAGCGCTTTTAGAGCGATTTCAAGGTAATTATTATATACTAGGTAAATATCATGTTTGAATAAGGAGGGATTTATTTTGATGGGAATGGTGTTTAGGTTTTATGCAAATTACATAATACGCTATCGAAAAGCAAGTTTTACCGATTTTAATAGTAATTATGCCAAATGTTTAGCTTTATATCACTTTTAATTTCGTAAACAACACATGAGGAGAGTATTTGGATGGGAAAAGGGCCAAAGATGTCAGTACGTCACATAGTCCTCAGTTTTCAACTAAGATTTTAAGGTTTATCATCTCCTAAAGGCCGTTTTCGAGTTCCAGAGCGCTTTCAAGGTAGTTCTTATATACTAGGTAAATATCATGTTTGAAACTAGTGTCCCGGGATTAGTAAAATAAATAAGGAGGGATTTATTTTGATGGGAATGGTGTTTAGGTTTTAGGAAAATTACATAATATGCTATCGAAAGGCCAGTTTTACCGATTTTAATAGTAATTATGCCAAATGTTTAGCTTTATAGTATTTTGAATTTCGTAAACAACTCATGAGGAGAGTATTTGGTTGGAAAAAGGCCAATGATGTTAATACGTCACATAGTCGTCAGTTTTCAACCAAGATTTTAAGGTTTATCATCTCTTAAAGGCCGTTTTCGAGTTCCATAACGCTTTCAGAGCGCTTTCAAGGTAGTTCCAATGTACTAGGTAAATATCATGTTTGAAACTAGTGTCCCGGGATTAGTAAAATAAATAAGGAGGGATTTATTTTGATGGGAATGGTGTTTAGGTTTTAGGAAAATTACATAATATGCTATCGAAAATCCAGTTTTACCGATTTTAATAGTAATTATGTGAAATGTTTAGCTTTATAGCACTTTGAATTTTGTAAACAACTCATGAGGATAGTATTTGGATGGCAAAAGGGCCAATGATGTCAGTACATCACATGGTCCTCAGTTTTCAACCAAGATTTTAAGGTTTATCCTCTCTTAAAGGCCGTTTTCGAGTTCCAGAGCGCTTTCAAGGTAGTTCCTATAAACTAGGTAAATATCATGTTTGAAACTAGTGTCCCGGGATTAGTAAAATAAATAAGGAGGGATTTATTTTGATGGGAATGGTGTTTAGGTTTTAGGCAAATTACATAATATGCTATCGAAAAGCCAGTTTTACCAATTTTAATAGTAATTATGCCAAATGTTTAGCTTTATAGCACTTTGAATTTCGTAAACAACTCATGAGGAGAGTATTTCGATGGGAAAAGGGCCAACGATGTCAGTACATCACATGGTCCTCAGTTTTCAACCAAGATTTTAAGGTTTATCCTCTCTTAAAGGCCGTTTTCGAGTTCCATAGCGCTTTCAGACCGCTTTCAAGGTAGTTCCTATATACTAGGTAAATATCATGTTTGAAACTAGTGTCCCGGGATTAGTAAAATAAATAAGGAGGGATCCAGTTGATGGGAATGGTGTTTAGGTTTTATGCAAATTACATAATATGCTATCGAAAAGCCAGTTTTACCCATTTTAATAGTAATTATGTCAAATTTTTAGCTTTATAGCACTTTGAATTTTGTAAACATTTTTTTTTTGTTAAATCCAATTTGTATTATAAAATAGCAAAAATACAAAGATCTCTAAAACAGAGATAAGAATTCCAATTTTGTAGGCAAAAACTAACAAAAAGAACTAAACAACTTACATACTATTTGAATCGAAAATAAGAGATATAAGGTGCTTCTATTGAATTTAAAAAAACAGGTTTTCCATCATAACTTAAGCCCTCCTCCTCCTGAAGATTACAACCTCGCTTAGCCATGTTGTCAGCTGCGAAATTAATTTCGCGGTAAATGTGCTCGAAGCGTATATTCCTGTACTTGGAACGAATGCTCCTCCATCTTTGCCTCGCAAACCAAGGTAAAGAATCGTGAACAAAAACATGAACGGCAGCCAAAGAATCTAACCTCACACAGACATTTAGAATCTCCCATTTAACTGCCCATTCAAGACCAACCATTATCCCATAAACCTCTGCCAGAAAGTTTGTTGTGCAACCTAACCCAATACTTAGAGCTCCTATAACATTATCCTCACTGTCTCGAGCCACCACCCCAGCACCTGATCTTCCCGGATTTCCACGAGACGCTCCATCGCAGCAAAGAAGGAGTTCGTTTTCAGCCAGGAGATTCCAGTGACATTCAATTGGCACAAAACCCTTAACTCTTCTATTAGCTACTTTAAAGAATGAAAGCACCCTTACATCTCTAACAGAATTGTGCATGTAGCCCTTAAGTCTTCTTGAGTAATCATGCACCTGGTTAAAGACCTTTTTTTGGAAAAAAAAACCAGCTCACCTTTTTGCTGTCATAGATGAAATTGTTTCTCTCCATCCATATTTCTGAACGTATTACCAGCAGAGCAATTAGCCATAAGTCCTTCACCATACGGCTTGACCCCTTGGCAGCAGCGTAAGAAGAAGTCAGGGCTAGCTGTGGCCGGAGATCAAAGATGCTCTCAATCCAGGACCAAGCTTTACGAGCAAAAGAACAGTACCACATTAAGTGATCCAAGGTTTCTTCAGCAACATTACACAGGCAACATTTATTAGCAATTTGAATTTTGAACCTCGATTTCACTTTGTCAAGAGTTGCACAACAGCGTCTCATGATTTTCCAGTTTCGCGCAGCTAGAGAAGGGTGGATTTCAGGCCTCCAAATCAGCTGAGTTCCCTCGAACCTTGGGTATTTCTTTCTAGTCAGCTCTTTCGCCGACCTGACTGTGAAGTTTCCATCCAATGTTGGCTTCCAAACTTGGACATCTGTCCCTCCTAATGGAACAGGAAGATCCGCTTCTTCATAACCTGCAGCCAATAAAATATCTTTGAATTTTGTAAACAACTCATGAGGAGAGTATTTGGATGGGAAAAGGGCCAACGATGTCAGTATGTCACATGGTCCTCAGTTTTCGACCCAGATTTTAAGATTTATCATCTCTTAATGGCCGTTTACGAGTTCCAGAGCGCTTTCAAGGTAGTTCCTATATACTAGGTAAATATCATGTTTGAAACTAGTGTCCCGGGATTAGTAAAATAAATAAGGAGGGATTTATTTTGATGGGAATGGTGTTTAGGTTTTATGCAAATTACATAATATGCTATCGAAAAGCCAGTTTTACCTATTTTAATAGTAATTATGCCAAATGTTTAGCTTTATAGCACTTTGAATTTTGTAAACAACTCATGAGGAGAGTATTTGGTTGGAAAAAGGGCCAACAATGTCAATACGTCACATGGTCCGCAGTTTTCAACCAAGATTTTAAGGTTTATCATCTCTTAAGGGCCGTTTTCGAGTTCCATAGCGCTTTCAAGGTAGTTCCTATATACAAGGTAAATATCATGTTTGAAACTAGTGTCCGGGATTAGTAAAATAAATAAGAAGGGATTTATTTTGATGGGAATGGTGTTTAGGTTTTAGGAAAATTACATAATATGCTATCGAAAAGCCATTTTTACCGATTTTAATAGTAATTATGCCAAATGTTTAGCTTTATAGCACTTTGAATTTTGTAAACAACTCATGAGGAGAGTTTTTGGATGAGAAAAGGGACAACGATGTCAGTACGTCACATGGTCCTCAGTTTTCAACCAAGATTTTAAGGTCTATCCTCTCTTAAAGGCCGTTTTCGAGTTCCAAAGCGCTTTCAGACCGCTTTCAAGGTAGTTCCTATATACTAGGTAAATATCATGTTTGAAACTAGTGTCATGGGATTAGTAAAATAAATAAGGAGGGATTTATTTTGATGGGAATGGTGTTTAGGTTTTAGGAAAATTACATAATATGCTATCGAAAAGCCAGTTTTACCGATTTTAATAGTAATTATGCCAAATGTTTAGCTTTATAGCACTTTGAATTTCGTAAACAACTCATGAGGAGAGTATTTTGATGGGAAAAGGGCCAACGATGTCAATACGTCACATAGTCCTCAGTTTTCAACCAAGATTTTAAGGTTTATCCTCTCTTAAATGCCGTTTTCGAGTCCAGAGCGCTTTGAAGGTAGTTCCTATATACTAGGTAAATATCATGTTTGAAACTAGTGTCCTGGGATTAGTAAAATAAATAAGGAGGGATTTATTTTGATGGGAATGGTGTTTAGGTTTTAGGAAAATTACATAATATGCTATCGAAAAGCCAGTTTTACCGATTTTAATAGTAATTATGCCAAATATTTAGCTTTATAACACTTTGAATTTCGTAAACAACTCATGAGGAGAGTATTTAGATGGGAAAAGGGCCAACGATGTCAGTACGTCACATGCTCCTCAGTTTTCAACAAAGATTTTAAGGTTTATCTTCTCTTAAAGGCCGTTTTCGAGTTCCAAAGCGCTTTCAAGGTAGTTCCTATATACTAGGTAAATATCATGTTTGAAACTAGTGTCCCGGGATTAGTAAAATAAATAAGGAGGGATCTATTTTGATGGGAATGGTGTTTAGGTTTTAGGAAAATTACATAATATGCTATCGAAAAGCCAGTTTTACCGATTTTAATAGTAATTATGCCAAATGTTTAGCTTTATAGTATTTTGAATTACGTAAACAACTCATGAGGAGAGTATTTTGTTGGAAAAAGGGCCAACGATGTCAGTACGTCACATGGTCCCCAGTTTTCAACTAAGATTTTAAGGTTTATCCTCTCTTAAAGGCCATTTTCGAGTTCCAGATCGCTTTCACGGTAGTTACTATATACTAGGTAAATATCATGTTTGAAACTAGTGTCCCGGGATCAGTAAAATAAATAAGGAGGGATCTATTTTGATGGGAATGGTTTTTAGGTTTTAGGCAAATTACATAATATGCTATCGAAAAGCCAATTTTACCGATTTTAATAGTAATTATGCCAAATGTTTAGCTTTATAGTATTTTGAATTTCGTAAACAACTCATGAGGAGAGTATTTGGTTGGAAAAAGGCCAACGATGTTAATACGTCACATAGTCGTCAGTTTTCAACTAAGATTTTAAGGTTTATCATCTCTTAAAAGCCGTTTTCGAGTTCCATAACGCTTTCAGAGCGCTTTCAAGGTAGTTCCTATGTACTAGGTAAATATCATGTTTAAAACTAGTGTCCCGGGATTAGTAAAATAAATAAGGAGGGATTTATTTTGATGGGAATGGTGTTTAGGTTTTAGGAAAATTACATAATATGCTATCGAAAAGCCAGTTTTACCGATTTTAATAGTAATTATGGGAAATGTTTAGCTTTATAGCACTTTGAATTTTGTAAACAACTCATGAGGATAGTATTTGGATGGGAAAAGGGCCAATGATGTCAGTACATCACATGGTCCTCAGTTTTCAACCAAGATTTTAAGGTTTATCCTCTCTTAAAGGCCGTTTTCGAGTTCCAGAGCGCTTTCAAGGTAGTTCCTATAAACTAGGTAAATATCATGTTTGAAACTAGTGTCCCGGGATTAGTAAAATAAATAAGGAGGGATTTATTTTGATGGGAATGGTGTTTAGGTTTTAGGCAAATTACATAATATGCTATCGAAAAGCCAGTTTTACCGATTTTAATAGTAATTATGCCAAATGTTTAGCTTTATAGCACTTTGAATTTCGTAAACAACTCATGAGGAGAGTATTTTGATGGGAAAAGGGCCAACGATGTCAGTACATCACATGGTCCTCAGTTTTCAACCAAGATTTTAAGGTTTATCCTCTCTTAAAGGCCGTTTTCGAGTTCCATGGCGCTTTCAAAGCGCTTTCAAGGTAGTTCCTATATACTAGGTAAATATCATGTTTGAAACTAGTGTCCCGGGATTAGTAAAATAAATAAGGAGGGATCTATTTTGATGGGAATGGTGTTTAGGTTTTATGCAAATTACATAATATGCTATCGAAAAGCCAGTTTTACCCATTTTAATAGTAATTATGTCAAATTTTTAGCTTTATAGCACTTTGAATTTTGTAAACATTTTTTTTTTTGTTAAATCCAATTTGTATTATAAAATAGCAAAAATACAAAGATCTCTAAAACAGAGATAAGAATTCCAATTTTGTAGGCAAAAACTAACAAAAAGAACTAAACAACTTACATACTATTTGAATCGAAAATAAGAGATATAAGGTGCTTCTATTGAATTTAAAAAAACAGGTCTTCCATCATAACTTAAGCCCTCCTCCTCCTGAAGATTACAGCCTCGCTTAGCCATGTTGTCAGCCGCAAAATTGATTTCGCGGTAAATGTGCTCGTAGCGTATATTCCTGTACTTGGAACGAATGCTCCTCCATCTTTGCCTCGCAAACCAAGGTAAAGAATCGTGAACAAAAACATGAACGGCAGCCAAAGAATCTGACCTCACACAGACATTTAGAATCTCCCATTTAACTGCCCATTCCAGACCAACCATTATCACATAAACCTCTGCCAAAAAGTTTGTTGTGCAACCTAACCCAATACTTAGAGCTCCTATAACATTATCCTCACTGTCTCGAGCCACCACCCCAGCACCTGATCTTCCCGGATTTCCACGAGACGCTCCATCGCAGCAAAGAAGGAGTTCGTTTTCAGCCGGGAGATTCCAGTGACATTCAATTGGCACAAAACCCTTAACTCTTCTATTAGCTACTTTAAAGAATGAAAGCACCCTTACATCTCTAACAGAATTGTGCATGTATCCCTTAAGTCTTCTTGAGTAATCATGCACCTGGTTAAAGACCTTTTTTTGGAAAAAAAACCAGCTCACCTTTTTGCTGTCATAGATGAAATTGTTTCTCTTCATCCATATTTCTGAATGTATTACTAGCAGAGCAATTAGCCATAAGTCCTTCACCATACAGCTTGACCCCTTGGCAGCAGCGTAAGAAGAAGTCAGGGCTAGCTGTGGCCGGAGATCAAAGATGCTCTCAATCCAGGACCAAGCTTTACGAGCAAAAGAACAGTACCACATTAAGTGATCCAAGGTTTCTTCAGCAACATTACACAAGCAACATTTATTAGCAATTTGAATTTTGAACCTCGATTTCACTTTGTCAAGAGTTGCACAGCAGCGTCTCATGATTTTCCGTTTAGCCATAGCTAGAGAAGGGTGGATTTCAGGCCTCCAAATCAGCTGAGTTCCCTCGAACCTTGGGTATTTCTTTCTAGTCAGCTCTTTCGCCGACCTGACTGTGAAGTTGCCATCCAATGTTGGCTTCCAAACTTGGACATCAGTCCCTCCTAATGGAACAGGAAGATCCGCTTTCTTCATAACCTCCAAATGTTTAGCAAAATATCTTTGAATTTTGTAAACAACTCATGAGGAGAGTATTTGGATGGGAAAAGGGCCAACGATGTCGAGTATGTCACATGGTCCTCGCCAACCAAGATTTTAAGGTTTATCATCTCTTAAAGGCCGTTTCGAGTTCCAGAGCGCTTTCAAGGTAGTTCCTATATACTAGGTAAATATCATGTTTGAAACTAGTGTCCCGGGATTAGTAAAATAAATAAGGAGGGATTTATTTTGATGGGAATGGTGTTTAGGTTTTATGCAAATTACATAATATGCTATCGAAAAGCCAGTTTTACCTATTTTAATAGTAATTATGCCAAATGTTTAGATTTATAGCACTTTGAATTTTGTAAACAACTCATGAGGAGAGTATTTGGATGGGAAAAGGGCCAACAATGTCAATACGTCACATGGTCCTCAGTTTTCAACCAAGATTTTAAGGTTTATCATCTCTTAAGGGCCGTTTTCGAGTTCCATAACGCTTTCACGGTAGTTCCTATATACTAGGTAAATATCATGTTTGAAACTAGTGTACCGGGATTAGTAAAATAAATAAGAAGGGATTTATTTTGATGGGAATGGTGTTTAGGTTTTAGGAAAATTACATAATATGCTATCGAAAAGCCATTTTTACCGATTTTAATAGTAATTATGCCAAATGTTTAGCTTTATAGCACTTTGAATTTTGTAAACAACTCATGAGGAGAGTATTTGGATGGGAAAAGGGACAACGATGTCAGTACATCACATGGTCCTCAGTTTTCAACCAAGATTTTAAGGTTTATCATCTCTTAAAGGCCGTTTTCGAGTTCCAGAGCGCTTTCAGATCACTTTCAAGGTAGTTCCTATATACTAGGTAAATATCATGTTTGAAACTAGTGTCTCGGGATTAGTAAAATAAATAAGGAGGGATCCATTTTGATGGGAATGGTGTTTAGGTTTTATGCAAATTACATAATATGCTATCGAAAAGCCAGTTTTACCGATTTTAATAGTAATTATGCCAAATGTTTAGCTTTATAGCACTTTGAATTTTGTAAACAACTCATGAGGAGAGTATTTGGATGGGAAAAGGGCCAACGATGTCAGTACGTCACATGGTCCTCAGTTTTCAACCAAGATTTTAAGGTTTATCATCTCTTAAAGGCCGTTTTCGAGTTCCATAGCGCTTTCAGACCGCTTTCAAGTTAGTTCCTATATACTAGGTAAATATCATGTTTGAAACTAGTGTCTCGGGATTAGTAAAATAAATAAGGAGGGATTTATTTTGATGGGAATGGTGTTTAGGTTTTATGCAAATTACATAATATGCTATCGAAAAGCCAGTTTTACCGATTTTAATAGTAATTATGCCAAATGTTTAGCTTTATAGCACTTTGAATTTCGTAAACAACTCATGAGGAGAGTATTTTTGTTGGCAAAAGGGCCAACGATGTCAATATGTCACATGGTCCGCAGTTTTCAACCAAGATTTTAAGGTTTATCATCTCTTAAAGGCCGTTTTCGAGTTCCAGAGCGCTTTCAAGGTAGTTCCTATATACTAGGTAAATATCATGTTTGAAACTAGTGTCCCGGGATTAGTAAAATAAATAAGGAGGGATTTATTTTGATGGGAATGGTGTTTAGGTTTTATGCAAATTACATAATATGCTATTGAAAAGCCAGTTTTACCGATTTTAATAGTAATTATGCCAAATGTTTAGCTTTATAGCACTTTGAATTTCGTAAACAACTCATGAGGAGAGTATTTGGATGGGAAAAGGGCCAACGATGTCATTACATCACATGGTCCTCTGTTTTCAACCAATATTTTAAGGTTTATCATCTCTTAAAGGCCGTTTTCGAGTTCCAGAGCGCTTTCAAGGTAGTTCCTATATACTAGGTAAATATCATGTTTGAAACTAGTGTCGTGGGATTAGTAAAATAAATAAGGAGGGATTTATTTTGATGGGAATGGTGTTTAGGTTTTAGGCAAATTACATAATATGCTATCGAAAAGCCAGTTTTTCCGATTTTAATAGTAATTATGCCAAATGTTTAGCTTTATAGCACTTTGAATTTCGTAAACAACTCATGAGGAGAGTATTTGGATGGGAAAAGGGCCAACGATGTCAGTACGTCACATGGTCCTCAGTTTTCAACTAAGATTTTAAGGTTTATCATCTCTTAAAGGCCGTTTTCGAGTTCCAGAGCGCTTTCAAGGTAGTTCCTATATACTAGGTAAATATCATGTTTGAAACTAGTGTCCCGGGATTAGTAAAATAAATAAGGAGGGATTTATTTTGATGGGAATGGTGTTTAGGTTTTATGCAAATTACATAATATGCTATCGAAAAGCCAGTTTTACTGATTTTAATAGTAATTATGCCAAATGTTTAGCTTTATAGCACTTTGAATTTCGTAAACAACTCATGAGGAGAGTATTTGGATGGAAAAAGGGCCAACGATGTAAGTACATCACATGGTTCTCAATTTTCAACTAAGATTTTAAGGTTTGTCATCTCTTAAAGGCCGTTTTCGAGTTCCAGAGAGCTTTCAAGGTAGTTCCTATATACTAGGTAAATATCATGTTTGAAACTAGTGTCCCGGGATTAGTAAAATAAATAAGGAGGGATTTATTTTGATGGGAATGGTGTGTAGGTTTTATGCAAATTACATAATATGCTATCGAAAAGCCGGTTTTACCGATTTTAATAGTAATTATGCCAAATGTTTAGCTTTATAGCACTTTGAATTTCGTAAACAACTCATGAGGAGAGTATTTGGATGGGAAAATGTCCAACGATGTCATTACATCACATGGTCCTCAGTTTTCAACCAAGATTTTAAGGTTTATCATCTCTTAAAGGCCGTTTCGAGTTCCAGAGCGCTTTCAAGGTAGTTCCTATATACTAGGTAAATATCATGTTTGAAACTAGTGTCCCGGGATTAGTAAAATAAATAAGGAGGGATTTATTTTGATGGGAATGGTGTTTAGGTTTTAGGCAAATTACATAATATGCTATCGAAAAGCCAGTTTTACCGATTTTAATAGTAATTATGCCAAATGTTTAGCTTTATAGCACTTTGAATTTCGTAAACAACTCATGAGGAGAGTATTTGGATGGGAAAAGGGCCAACGATGTCAGTACATCACATGGTCCTCAGTTTTCAACCAAGATGTTAAGGTCTATCCCCTTTTAAAGGCCGTTTTTCAGTTCCAGGGCGCTTTCAGACCGCTTTCAAGGTAGTTCCTATATACTAGGTAAATATCATGTTTGAAACTAGTGTCCCGGGATTAGTAAAATAAATAAGGAGGGATTTATTTTGATGGGAATGGTGTTTAGGTTTTAGGCAAATTACATAATATGCTATCGAAAAGCCCGTTTTACCGATTTTAATAGTAATTATGTCAAATGTTTAGCTTTATAGCACTTTGAATTTCGTAAACAACTCATGAGGAGAGTATTTGGATGGGAAAAGGGCCAACGATTTCAGTACATCACATGGTCCTCAGTTTTCAACCAAGATTTTAAGGTTTATCATCTCTTAATGGCCGTTTTCGAGTTCCAAAGCGCTTTCAAGGTAGTTCCTATATACTAGGTAAATATCATGTTTGAAACTAGTGTCCCGGATTAGTAAAATAAATAAGGAGGGATCCATTTGATGGGAATGGTGTTTAGGTTTTATGGAAATTACATAATATGCTATCAAAAAGCCAGTTTTACCGATTTTAATAGTAATTATGCCAAATGTTTAGCTTTATAGCACTTTGAATTTCGTAAACAACTCATGAGGAGAGTATTTGGATGGGAAAAGGGCCAACGATGTCAGTACGTCACATGGTCCTCAGTTTTCAACCAAGATTTTAAGGTTTATCATCTCTTAAAGGTCGTTTTCGAGTTCCAAAGCGCTTTCAGAGCGCTTTCAAGGTTGTTCATATATACTAGGTAAATATCATGTTTGAAACTAGTGTCCCGGTATTAGTAAAATAAATAAGGAGGGATTTATTTTTGATGGGAATGGTGTTTAGGTTTTAGGAAAATTACATAATATGCTATCGAAAATCCCGTTTTACCGATTTTAATAGTAATTATGCCAAATGTTTAGCTTTATAGCACTTTGAATTTTGTAAACAACTCATGAGGAGAGTATTTGGATGGGAAAGGGCCAACGATGTCAGAATGTCACATGGCGCTCAGTTTTCAACCAAGATTTTAAGGTTTATCATCTCTTAAAGGCCGTTTTCGAGTTCCAGAGCGCTTTCAGAGCGCTTTCAAGGTAGTTCCTATATACTAGGTAAATATCATGTTTGAAACTAGTGTCGTGGGATTAGTAAAATAAATAAGGAGGTGTTTATTTTGATGGGAATGGTGTTTAGGTTTTAGGCAAATTACATAATATGCTATCGAAAAGCCAGTTTTACCGATTTTAATAGTAATTATGCCAAATGTTTAGCTTTATAGCACTTTGAATTTTGTAAACAACTCATGAGGAGAGTATTTGGATGGGAAAAGGGCCAACGATGTCAGTACGTCACATGGTCCTCAGTTTTCAACCAAGATTTTAAGGTTTATCATCTCTTAAAGGCCGTTTTCGAGTTCCAGAGCTCTTTCAGAGCGATTTCAAGGTAGTTCCTATATACTAGGTAAATATCATGTTTGAAACTAGTGTCCCGGGATTAGTAAAATAAATAAGGAGGGATTTATTTTGATGGGAATGGTGTTTAGGTTTTATGCAAATTACATAATATGCTATCGAAAAGCCAGTTTTTCCGATTTTAATAGTAATTATGCCAAATGTTTAGCTTTATAACACTTTGAATTTCGTAAACAACTCATGAGGAGAGTATTTGGATGGGAAAAGGGCCAACGATGTCATTACGTCACATGGTCCTCAGTTTTCAACCAAGATTTTAAGATTTATCATCTCTTAAAGGCCGTTTTCGAGTTCCATGGCGCTTTCAGAGCGCTTTCAAGGTAGTTCCTATATACTAGGTAAATATCATGTTTGAAACTAGTGTCCCGGGATTAGTAAAATAAATAAGGAGGGATTTATTTTGATGGGAATGGTGTTTAGGTTTTAGGCAAATTACATAATATGCTATCGAAAAGCCAGTTTTTCCGATTTTAATAGTAATTATGCCAAATGTTTAGCTTTATAGCACTTTGAATTTCGTAAACAACTCATGAGGAGAGTATTTGGATGGGAAAAGGGCCAACGATGTCATTACGTCACATGGTCCTCAGTTTTCAACTAAGATTTTAAGGTTTATCATCTCTTAAAGGCCGTTTTCGAGTTCCATGGCGATTTCAGAGTGCTTTCAAGGTAGTTCCTATATACTAGGTAAATATCATGTTTGAAACTAGTGTCCCGGGATTAGTAAAATAAATAAGGAGGGATTTATTTTGATGGGAATGGTGTTTAGGTTTTATGCAAATTACATAATATGCTATCGAAAAGCCGTTTACCGATTTTAATAGTAATTATGCCAAATGTTTAGCTTTATAGCACTTTGAATTTCGTAAACAACTCATGAGGAGAGTATTTGGATGGGAAAAGGGCCAACGATGTCATTATGTCACATGGTCCTCAGTTTTCAACCAAGATTTTAAGGTTTATCATCTCTTAAAGGCCGTTTTCGAGTTCCAAAGCGCTTTCAAGGTAGTTCCTATATACTAGGTAAATATCATGTTTGAAACTAGTGTCCCGGGATTAGTAAAATAAATAAGGAGGGATTTATTTTGATGGGAATGGTGTTTAGGTTTTATGCAAATTACATAATATGCTATCGAAAAGCCAGTTTTACCGATTTTAATAATAATTATGCCAAATGTTTAGCTTTATAGCACTTTGAATTTCGTAAACAACTCATGAGGAGAGTATTTGGATGGGAAAAGGGCCAACGATGTCAGTACGTCACATGGTCCTCAGTTTTCAACCAAGATTTTAAGATTTATCATCTCTTAAAGGCCGTTTTCGAGTTCCAGAGCGCTTTCAGAGCGATTTCAAGGTAGTTCCTATATACTAGGTAAATATCATGTTTGAAACTAGTGTCCCGGGATTAGTAAAATAAATAAGGAGGGATTTATTTGATGGGAATGGTGTTTAGGTTTTATGCAAATTACATAATATGCTATCGAAAAGCCAGTTTTTCCGATTTTAATAGTAATTATGCCAAATGTTTAGCTTTATAGCACTTTGAATTTCGTAAACAACTCATGAGGAGAGTATTTGGATGGGAAAAGGGCCAACGATGTCATTACGTCACATGGTGCTCAGTTTTCAACCAAGATTTTAAGGTTTATCATCTCTTAAAGGCCGTTTTCGAGTTCCAAAGCGCTTTCAGAGCGCTTTCAAGGTAGTTCCTATATACTAGGTAAATATCATGTTTGAAACTAGTGTTGTGGGATTAGTAAAATAAATAAGGAGGGATTTATTTTGATGGGAATGGTGTTTAGGTTTTATGCAAATTACATAATATGCTATCGAAAAGCCAGTTTTACCGATTTTAATAGTAATTATGCCAAATGTTTAGCTTTATAGCACTTTGAATTTCGTAAACAACTCATGAGGAGAGTATTTGGTTGGAAAAAGGTCCAAAGATGTCAATATGTCACATGGTCCTCAGTTTTCAACCAAGATTTTAAGGTTTATCATCTCTTAAAGGCCGTTTTCGAGTTCCAGGGCGCTTTCAAGGTAGTTCCTATATACTAGGTAAATATCATGTTTGAAACTAGTGTCTAGGGATTAGTAAAATAAATAAGGAGGGATCTATTTTGATGGGAATGGTGTTTAGGTTTTATGCAAATTACATAATATGCTATCGAAAAGCCAGTTTTACCGATTTTAATAGTAATTATGCCAAATGTTTAGCTTTATAGCACTTTGAATTTCGTAAAAACTCATGGGGACAGTATTTGGATGGGAAAAGGGCCAACGATGTCAGTACGTCACATGGTCCTCAGTTTTCAACCAAGATTTTAAGGTTTATCATCTCTTAAAGGCCGTTTTCGAGTTCCAGAGCGCTTTCAGAGCGATTTCAAGGTAGTTCCTATATACTAGGTAAATATCATGTTTGAAACTAGTGTCCCGGGATTAGTAAAATAAATAAGGAGGGATCTATTTTGATGGGAATGGTGTTTAGGTTTTATGCAAATTACATAATATGCTATCGAAAAGCAGTTTTACCGATTTTAATAGTAATTATGCCAAATGTTTAGCTTTATAGCACTTTGAATTTCGTAAACAACTCATGAGGAGAGTATTTGGATGGGAAAAGGGCCAACGATGTCATTACGTCACATGGTCCTCAGTTTTCAACCAAGATTTTAAGGTTTATCATCTCTTAAAGGCCGTTTTCGAGTTCCGGAGCGCTTTCAAGGTAGTTCCTATATACTAGGTAAATATCATGTTTGAAACTAGTGTCCCTGGATTAGTAAAATAAATAAGGAGGGATTTATTTTGATGGGAATGGTGTTTAGGTTTTATGCAAATTACATAATATGCTATCGAAAAGCCAGTTTTACCGATTTTAATAATAATTATGCCAAATGTTTAGCTTTATAGCACTTTGAATTTCGTAAACAACTCATGAGGAGAGTATTTGGATGGGAAAAGGGCCAACGATGTCAATACGTCACATGGTCCTCAGTTTTCAACCAAGATTTTAAGGTTTATCATCTCTTAAAGGCCGTTTTCGAGTTCCAGAGCGCTTTCAAGGTAGTTCCTATATACTAGGTAAATATCATGTTTGAAACTAGTGTCCCGGGATTAGTAAAATAAATAAGGAGGGATTTATTTTGATGGGAATGGTGTTTAGGTTTTATGCAAATTACATAATATGCTATCGAAAAGACAATTTTTCCGATTTTAATTATAATTATGCCAAATGTTTAGCTTTATAGCACTTTGAATTTCATAAACAACTCATGAGGAGAGTATTTGGTTGGAAAAAGGGCCAACGATGTCAATACATCACATGGTCCTCAGTTTTCAACCAAGATTTTAAGGTTTATCATCTCTTAAAGGCCGTTTTCGAGTTCCATGGCGCTTTCAGAGCGCTTTCAAGGTAGTTCCTATATACTAGGTAAATATCATGTTTGAAACTAGTGTCCCGGGATTAGTAAAATAAATAAGGAGGGATCTATTTTGATGGGAATGGTGTTTAGGTTTTAGGAAAATTACATAATATGCTATCGAAAAGATAGTTTTACCGATTTTAATAGTAATTATGCCAAATGTTTAGCTTTATAGCACTTTGAATTTCGTAAACAACTCATGAGGAGAGTATTTGGATGGGAAAAGGGCCAACAATGTCAGTACGTCACATGGTCCTCAGTTTTCAACCAAGATTTTAAGGTTTATCATCTCTTAAAGGCCATTTTCGAGTTCCACTTTCAAGGTAGTTCATACTAAGTTCCTAAGTATATGCCAAATATCATCTTTGAAAAACTCAAGAGAAAGGTAAGCAAGCGCCTAGTAAAATAAATAAGGAGAAGATCTATTTTGATGGGAATGGATCAGTTTAAACGTTTCTAAAGATGAGTGGAAGCATGTAAAGGGTACAAAATATGCTATATGCTACAAAAGTTACGTTTACTCCTTTTAATGATGCATTATTCAGTCCTTGATATACATTGTGATAATTCGTTTGAATCTCTAAGCAACTCAGGATGCAAATGAGGAGCTCCTAGTATAATTGGCAACCGGTTAAGAATTCAAAAGAATGGGGTGCAATTTCTGATGATAAACCTCAGATGACCATGTTGAAGATTTTAAAAGTTTATCATCTCTTAAAGAATGGAAGAATTAAAAAAGAAAAGGGAGAGGTTGGATGATGTTGTTTTTGATAGGAGAAATATTTTGTCTAGTAATAACTAGACGAGTAAATATCATTATTTGAAAACTAAGTGTCCCGGATTATTAGAATCCGTATAAGGAAAATACTATTTTTTAATGGAATAGAATGTCGATTAAGTTTTAAAGCTCAATTACATATTAAGCTTATTCTGGTGGTAATTATACCGCTTTTTAAGAAGAAGACGATGAATATGAAGATGAATATGTATAGTTTTTTGAATTTACAACTTGTTTTAGCTTTATAGCAAGAGGAGTTTGATTTGGAAAAAACGATTGCTAGCATTAAGAAGAGGAATTTTAGAGTTGGATGGGAAATATTAGTTTTTGTTTTCTATTTGGTTCAAAAGCTTTTTATAAGTTTTTAATTTTTTTTGTGTTTCTTAGTCACATGGTCCCCTTTGGTTTAACCCATTTTGATTTTGTAATTACGTTTATCATCTCTAAAAAAAAAAAAAAAAACCATTTTCGAGTTCCAAAGTGATTTCAGAGCGCTTTCAAGGTAGTTCCTATATACTAGGTAAATATCATGTTTGAAACTAGTGTCCCGGGATTAGTAAAATAAATAAGGAGGGATATATTTTGATGGGAATGGTGTTTAGGTTTTAGGCAAATTACATAATATGTTATCGAAAAGCCAGTTTTACCGATTTTAATAGTAATTATGCCAAATGTTTAGCTTTATAGCACTTTGAATTTCGTAAACAACTCATGAGGAGAGTATTTGGATGGGAAAAGGGCCAACGATGTCTGTACGTCACATGGTCCTCAGTTTTCAACCAAGATTTTAAGATTTATCATCTCTTAAAGGCCATTTTCGAGTTCCAGAGCGCTTTCAAGGTAGTTCCTATATACTAGGTAAATATCATGTTTGAAACTAGTGTCCCGGGATTAGTAAAATAAATAAGGAGGGATTTATTTTGATGGGAATGGTGTTTAGGTTTTATGAAAATTACATAATATGCTATCGAAAAGCCATTTTTACCGATTTTAATAGTAATTATGCCAAATGTTTAGCTTTATAGCACTTTGAATTTCGTAAACAACTCATGAGGAGAGTATTTGGATGGGAAAAGGGCCAACGATGTCAGTACGTCACATGGTTCTCAGTTTTCAACTAAGATTTTAAGGTTTATCATCTCTTAAAGGCCGTTTTCGAGTTCCAGAGCGCTTTCAATGTAGTTCTTATATACTAGGTAAATATCATGTTTGAAACTAGTGTCCCGGGATTAGTAAAATAAATAAGGAGGGATCTATTTTGATGGGAATGGTGTTTAGGTTTTATGCAAATTACATAATATGCTATCGAAAAGCCAGTTTTAACGATTTTAATAGTAATTATGCCAAATGTTTAGCTTTATAGCACTTTGAATTTCGTAAACAACTCATGAGGAGAGTATTTGGTTGGCAAAAGGGACAACGATGTCAATACGTCACATGGTCCTCAGTTTTCAACAAAGATTTTAAGGTTTATCATCTCTTAAAGGCCGTTTTCGAGTTCCATGGCGCTTTCAGAGCGTTTTCAAGGTAGTTCCTATATACTAGGTAAATATCATGTTTGAAACTAGTGTCCTGGGATTAGTAAAATAAATAAGGAGGGATCTATTTTGATGGGAATGGTGTTTAGGTTTTATGCAAATTACATAATATGCTATCGAAAAGCCAGTTTTACCGATTTTAATAAAATTTTTGCCAAAAGTTCATCTTTATAGCACTTTGAATTTCGTAAACAACTCATGAGGAGAGTATTTGGATGGGAAAAAGGGCCAACGATGTCAATACGTCACATGGTCCTCAGTTTTCAACCAAGATTTTAAGGTTTATCATCTCTTAAAGGCCGTTTTCGAGTTTTAAAGCGCTTTCAGAGTGCTTTCAAGGTAGTTCCTATATACTAGGTAAATATCATGTTTGAAACTAGTGTCCCGGGATTAGTAAAATAAATAAGGAGGGATTTATTTTGATGGGAATGGTGTTTAGGTTTTATGCAAATTACATAATATGCTATCGAAAAGCCAGTTTTACCGATTTTAATAGTAATTATGCCAAATGTTTAGCTTTATAGCACTTTGAATTTCGTAAACAACTCATGAGGAGAGTATTTGGATGGGAAAAGGGCCAACGATGTCAATACGTCACATGGTCCTCAGTTTTCAACCAAGATTTTAAGGTTTATCATCTCTTAAAGGCCGTTTTCGAGTTCCAGAGCGCTTTCAAGGTAGTTCCTATATACTAGGTAAATATCATGTTTGAAACTAGTGTCCCGGGATTAGTAAAATAAATAAGGAGGGATCTATTTTGATGGGAATGGTGTTTAGGTTTTATGCAAATTACATAATATGCTATCGAAAAGCCAGTTTACCGATTTTAATAGTAATTATGCCAAATGTTTAGCTTTATAGCACTTTGAATTTCGTAAACAACTCATGAGGAGAGTATTTGGATGGGAAAAGGGCCAACGATGTCAGTACGTCACATGGTCCTCAGTTTTCAACCAAGATTTTAAGGTTTATCATCTCTTAAAGGCCGTTTTCGAGTTCCATAGCGCTTTCAGAGCGTTTTCAAGGTAGTTCCTATATACTAGGTAAATATCATGTTTGAAACTAGTGTCCCGGGATTAGTAAAATAAATAAGGAGGGATCTATTTTGATGGGAATGGTGTTTAGGTTTTATGCAAATTACATAATATGCTATCGAAAAGCCGCTTTACCGATTTTAATAGTAATTATGCCAAATGTTTAGCTTTATAGCACTTTGAATTTCGTAAACAACTCATGAGGAGAGTATTTGGATGGGAAAAGGGCCAACGATGTCAGTACGTCACATGGTCCTCAGTTTTCAACCAAGATTTTAAGGTTTATCATCTCTTAAAGGCCGTTTACGAGTTCCAGAGCGCTTTCAAGGTAGTTCCTATATACTAGGTAAATATCATGTTTGAAACTAGTGTCCCGGGATTAGTAAAATAAATAAGGAGGGATCTATTTTGATGGGAATGGTGTTTAGGTTTTATGCAAATTACATAATATGCTATCGAAAAGCCAGTTTTACCGATTTTAATAGTAATTATGCCAAATGTTTAGCTTTATAGCACTTTGAATTTCATAAACAACTCATGAGGAGAGTATTTGGATGGGAAAAGGGCCAACGATGTCAGTACGTCACATGGTCCTCAGTTTTCAACCAAGATTTTAAGGTTTATCATCTCTTAAAGGCCGTTTCGAGTTCCAAAGCGCTTTCAAGGTAGTTCCTATATACTAGGTAAATATCATGTTTGAAACTAGTGTCCCGGGATTAGTAAAATAAATAAGGAGGGATCTATTTTGATGGGAATGGTGTTTAGGTTTTAGGCAAATTACATAATATGCTATCGAAAAGCCAGTTTTACCGATTTTAATAGTAATTATGCCAAATGTTTAGCTTTATAGCACTTTGAATTTCGTAAACAACTCATGAGGAGAGTATTTGGATGGGAAAAGGGCCAACGATGTCAGTACGTCACATGGTCCTCAGTTTTCAACCAAGATTTTAAGGTTTATCATCTCTTAAAGGCCGTTTTCGAGTTCCATGGCGCTTTCAGAGAGCTTTCAAGGTAGTTCCTATATACTAGGTAAATATCATGTTTGAAACTAGTGTCCCTGGATTAGTAAAATAAATAAGGAGGGATCTATTTTGATGGGAATGGTGTTTAGGTTTTAGGAAAATTACATAATATGCTATCGAAAATCCAGTTTTACCGATTTTAATAGTAATTATGCCAAATGTTTAGCTTTATAGCACTTTGAATTTCGTAAACAACTCATGAGGAGAGTATTTGGATGGGAAAAGGGCCAACAATGTCAGTACGTCACATGGTCCTCAGTTTTCAACCAAGATTTTAAGGTTTATCATCTCTTAAAGGCCATTTTCGAGTTCCAAAGCGCTTTCAAGGTAGTTCCTATATACTAGGTAAATATCATGTTTGAAACTAGTGTCCCGGGATTAGTAAAATAAATAAGGAGGGATTTATTTTGATGGGAATGGTGTTTAGGTTTTATGCAAATTACATAATATGCTATCGAAAAGCCAGTTTTACCGATTTTAATAGTAATTATGCCAAATGTTTAGCTTTATAGCACTTTGAATTTCGTAAACAACTCATGAGGAGAGTATTTGGATGGGAAAAGGGCCAACGATGTCAATACGTCACATGGTCCTCATTTTTCAACCAAGATTTTAAGGTTTATCATCTCTTAAAGGCCGTTTTCGAGTTCCAGAGCGCTTTCAAGGTAGTTCCTATATACTAGGTAAATATCATGTTTGAAACTAGTGTCCCGGGATTAGTAAAATAAATAAGGAGGGATCTATTTTGATGGGAATGGTGTTTAGGTTTTATGAAAATTACATAATATGCTATCGAAAAGCCAGTTTTACCGATTTTAATAGTAATTATGCCAAATGTTTAGCTTTATAGCACTTTGAATTTCGTAAACAACTCATGAGGAGAGTATTTGGATGGAAAAAGGGCCAACGATGTCAATACGTCACATGGTCCTCAGTTTTCAACCAAGATTTTAAGGTTTATCATCTCTTAAAGGCCGTTTTCGAGTTCCAGAGCGTTTTCAGAGCGCTTTCAAGGTAGTTCCTATATACTAGGTAAATATCATGTTTGAAACTAGTGTCCCGGGATTAGTAAAATAAATAAGGAGGGATTTATTTTGATGGGAATGGTGTTTAGGTTTTATGCAAATTACATAATATGCTATCGAAAAGCCAGTTTTACCGATTTTAATAGTAATTATGCCAAATGTTTAGCTTTATAGCACTTTGAATTTCGTAAACAACTCATGAGGAGAGTATTTGGATGGGAAAAGGGCCAACGATGTCAGTACGTCACATGGTCCTCATTTTTCAACCAAGATTTTAAGGTTTATCATCTCTTAAAGGCCGTTTTCGAGTTCCATGGCGCTTTCAGAGCGCTTTCAAGGTAGTTCCTATATACTAGGTAAATATCATGTTTGAAACTAGTGTCCCGGGATTAGTAAAATAAATAAGGAGGGATCTATTTTGATGGGAATGGTGTTTAGGTTTTATGAAAATTACATAATATGCTATCGAAAAGCAGTTCTAACAATTTTTAAAGTAATTATGCCAAATGTTTAGCTTTATAGCACTTTGAATTTCGTAAACAACTCATGAGGAGAGTATTTGGATGGGAAAAGGGCCAACGATGTCAATACGTCACATGGTCCTCAGTTTTCAACCAAGATTTTAAGGTTTATCATCTCTTAAAGGCCGTTTTCGAGTTCCAGAGCGCTTTCAAGGTAGTTCCTATATACTAGGTAAATATCATGTTTGAAACTAGTGTCCCCGGATTAGTAAAATAAATAAGGAGGGATCTATTTTGATGGGAATGGTGTTTAGGTTTTATGCAAATTACATAATATGCTATCGAAAAGCCAGCTTTACCGATTTTAATAGTAATTATGCCAAATGTTTAGCTTTATAGCACTTTGAATTTCGTAAACAACTCATGAGGAGAGTATTTGGATGGGAAAAGGGCCAACGATGTCAATACGTCACATGGTCCTCAGTTTTCAACCAAGATTTTAAGGTTTATCATCTCTTAAAGGCCGTTTTCGAGTCCAGAGCGCTTTCAAGGTAGTTCCTATATACTAGGTAAATATCATGTTTGAAACTAGTGTCCCGGGATTAGTAAAATAAATAAGGAGGGATCTATTTTGATGGGAATGGTGTTTAGGTTTTATGGAAATTACATAATATGCTATCGAAAAGCCAGTTTTACCGATTTTAATAGTAATTATGCCAAATGTTTAGCTTTATAGCACTTTGAATTTCATAAACAACTCATGAGGAGAGTATTTGGATGGGAAAAGGGCCAACGATGTCAATACGTCACATGGTCCTCAGTTTTCAACCAAGATTTTAAGGTTTATCATCTCTTAAAGGCCGTTGGTCGAGTTCCAGAGCGCTTTCAAGGTAGTTCCTATATACTAGGTAAATATCATGTTTGAAACTAGTGTCCCGGGATTAGTAAAATAAATAAGGAGGGATCTATTTTGATGGGAATGGTGTTTAGGTTTTATGCAAATTACATAATATGCTATCGAAAAGCCAGTTTTACCGATTTTAATAGTAATTATGCCAAATGTTTAGCTTTATAGCACTTTGAATTTCGTAAACAACTCATGAGGAGAGTATTTGGATGGGAAAAGGGCCAACGATGTCAATACGTCACATGGTCCTCAGTTTTCAACCAAGATTTTAAGGTTTATCATCTCTTAAAGGCCGTTTTCGAGTTCCAGAGCGCTTTCAAGGTAGTTCCTATATACTAGGTAAATATCATGTTTGAAACTAGTGTCCCAGGATTAGTAAAATAAATAAGGAGGGATTTATTTTGATGGGAATGGTGTTTAGGTTTTATGCAAATTACATAATATGCTATCGAAAAGCCAGTTTTACCGATTTTAATAGTAATTATGCCAAATGTTTAGCTTTATAGCACTTTGAATTTCGTAAACAACTCATGAGGAGAGTATTTGGATGGGAAAAGGGCCAACGATGTCAGTACGTCACATGGTCCTCTGTTTTCAACCAAGATTTTAAGGTTTATCATCTCTTAAAGGCCGTTTTCGAGTTCCAGAGCGCTTTCAGAGTGCTTTCAAGGTAGTTCCTATATACTAGGTAAATATCATGTTTGAAACTAGTGTCCAAGGATTAGTAAAATAAATAAGGAGGGATTTATTTTGATGGGAATGGTGTTTAGGTTTTATTCAAATTACATAATATGCTATCGAAAAGCCAGTTTTACCGATTTTAATAGTAATTATGCCAAATGTTTAGCTTTATAGCACTTTGAATTTCGTAAACAACTCATGAGGAGAGTATTTGGATGGGAAAAGGGCCAACGATGTCAATACGTCACATGGTCCTCAGTTTTCAACCAAGATTTTAAGGTTTATCATCTCTTAAAGGCCGTTTTCGAGTTCCATGGCGCTTTCAGAGCGCTTTCAAGGTAGTTCCTATATACTAGGTAAATATCATGTTTGAAACTAGTGTCCCGGGATTAGTAAAATAAATAAGGAGGGATTTATTTTGATGGGAATGGTGTTTAGGTTTTAGGAAAATTACATAATATGCTATCGAAAAGCCAGTTTTACCGATTTTAATAGTAATTATGCCAAATGTTTAGCTTTATAGCACTTTGAATTTCGTAAACAACTCATGAGGAGAGTATTTGGATGGGAAAAGGGCCAACGATGTCAATACGTCACATGGTCCTCATTTTTCAACCAAGATTTTAAGGTTTATCATCTCTTAAAGGCCGTTTTCGAGTTCCAGAGCGCTTTCAAGGTAGTTCCTATATACTAGGTAAATATCATGTTTGAAACTAGTGTCCCGGGATTAGTAAAATAAATAAGGAGGGATTTATTTTGATGGGAATGGTGTTTAGGTTTTATGCAAATTACATAATATGCTATCGAAAAGCCAGTTTTACCGATTTTAATAGTAATTATGCCAAATGTTTAGCTTTATAGCACTTTGAATTTCGTAAACAACTCATGAGGAGAGTATTTGGATGGGAAAAGGGCCAACGATGTCAGTACGTCACATGGTCCTCGGTTTTCAACCAAGATTTTAAGGTTTATCATCTCTTAAAGGCCGTTTACGATTTCCAGAGCGCTTTCAAGGTAGTTCCTATATACTAGGTAAATATCATGTTTGAAACTAGTGTCCCGGGATTAGTAAAATAAATAAGGAGGGATTTATTTTGATGGGAATGGTGTTTAGGTTTTATGCAAATTACATAATATGCTATCGAAAAACCAGTTTTACCGATTTTAATAGTAATTATGCCAAATGTTTAGCTTTATAGCACTTTGAATTTCGTAAACAACTCATGAGGAGAGTATTTGGATGGGAAAAGGGCCAACGATGTCAATACGTCACATGGTCCTCAGTTTTCAACCAAGATTTTAAGGTTTATCATCTCTTAAAGGCCGTTTTCGAGTTCCAGAGCGCTTTCAAGGTAGTTCCTATATACTAGGTAAATATCATGTTTGAAACTAGTGTCCCGGGATTAGTAAAATAAATAAGGAGGGATCTATTTTGATGGGAATGGTGTTTAGGTTTTATGAAAATTACATAATATGCTATCGAAAAGCCAGTTTTACCGATTTTAATAGTAATTATGCCAAATGTTTAGCTTTATAGCACTTTGAATTTCGTAAACAACTCATGAGGAGAGTATTTGGATGGGAAAAGGGCCAACGATGTCAGTACGTCACATGGTCCTCAGTTTTCAACCAAGATTTTAAGGTTTATCATCTCTTAAAGGCCGTTTTCGTGTTCCAAAGCGCTTTCAAGGTAGTTCCTATATACTAGGTAAATATCATGTTTGAAACTAGTGTCCCGGGATTAGTAAAATAAATAAGGAGGGATTTATTTTGATGGGAATGGTGTTTAGGTTTTATGCAAATTACATAATATGCTATCGAAAAGCCAGTTTTACCGATTTTAATAGTAATTATGCCAAATGTTTAGCTTTATAGCACTTTGAATTTCGTAAACAACTCATGAGGAGAGTATTTGGATGGGAAAAGGGCCAACGATGTCAGTACGTCACATGGTCCTCAGTTTTCAACCAAGATTTTAAGGTTTATCATCTCTTAAAGGCCGTTTTCGAGTTCCAGAGCGCTTTCAAGGTAGTTCCTATATACTAGGTAAATATCATGTTTGAAACTAGTGTCCTGGGATTAGTAAAATAAATAAGGAGGGATTTATTTTGATGGGAATGGTGTTTAGGTTTTATTCAAATTACATAATATGCTATCGAAAAGCCAGTTTTACCGATTTTAATAGTAATTATGCCAAATGTTTAGCTTTATAGCACTTTGAATTTCGTAAACAACTCATGAGGAGAGTATTTGGATGGGAAAAGGGCCAACGATGTCAATACGTCACATGGTCCTCAGTTTTCAACCAAGATTTTAAGGTTTATCATCTCTTAAAGGCCGTTTTCGAGTTCCAGAGCGCTTTCAAGGGTAGTTCCTATATACTAGGAAAATATCCTGGTTGAAACCAATGACCCGGGATTAGTAAAATAAATAAGGAGGGATCTATTTTGATGGGAATGGTGTTTAGGTTTTAGGCAAATTACATAATATGCTATCGAAAAGCCAGTTTTACCGATTTTAATAGTAATTATGCCAAATGTTTAGCTTTATAGCACTTTGAATTTCGTAAACAACTCATGAGGAGAGTATTTGGATGGGAAAAGGGCCAACGATGTCAGTACGTCACATGGTCCTCCGTTTTCAACCAAGATTTTAAGGTTTATCATCTCTTAAAGGCCGTTTTCGAGTTCCATAGCGCTTTCAAGGTAGTTCCTATATACTAGGTAAATATCATGTTTGAAACTAGTGTCCCGGGATTAGTAAAATAAATAAGGAGGGATCTATTTTGATGGGAATGGTGTTTAGGTTTTAGGCAAATTACATAATATGCTATCGAAAAGCCTGTTTTACCGATTTTAATAGTAATTATGCCAAATGTTTAGCTTTATAGCACTTTGAATTTCGTAAACAACTCATGAGGAGAGTATTTGGATGGGAAAAGGGCCAACGATGTCAGTACATCACATGGTCCTCAGTTTTCAACCAAGATTTTAAGGTTTATCATCTCTTAAAGGTCGTTTTCGAGTTCCAGAGCGCTTTCAGAGCGCATTCAAGGTAGTTCCTATATACTAGGTAAATATCATGTTTGAAACTAGTGTCCCGGGATTAGTAAAATAAATAAGGAGGGATTTATTTTGATGGGAATGGTGTTTAGGTTTTATTCAAATTACATAATATGCTATCGAAAAGCCAGTTTTACCGATTTTAATAGTAATTATGCCAAATGTTTAGCTTTATAGCACTTTGAATTTCGTAAACAACTCATGAGGAGAGTATTTGGATGGGAAAAGGGCCAACGATGTCAATACGTCACATGGTCCTCAGTTTTCAACCAAGATTTTAAGGTTTATCATCTCTTAAAGGCCGTTTTCGAGTTCCAGAGCGTTTTCAAGGTAGTTCCTATATACTAGGTAAATATCATGTTTGAAACTAGTGTCCCGGGATTAGTAAAATAAATAAGGAGGGATTTATTTTGATGGGAATGGTGTTTAGGTTTTAGGAAAATTACATAATATGCTATCGAAAAGCCAGTTTTACCGATTTTAATAGTAATTATGCCAAATGTTTAGCTTTATAGCACTTTGAATTTCGTAAACAACTCATGAGGAGAGTATTTGGATGGGAAAAGGGCCAACGATGTCAGTACGTCACATGGTCCTCTGTTTTCAACCAAGATTTTAAGGTTTATCATCTCTTAAAGGCCGTTTTCGAGTTCCAGAGCGCTTTTAGAGCGCTTTCAAGGTAGTTCCTATATACTAGGTAAATATCATGTTTGAAACTAGTGTCCAAGGATTAGTAAAATAAATAAGGAGGGATTTATTTTGATGGGAATGGTGTTTAGGTTTTATTCAAATTACATAATATGCTATCGAAAAGCTAGTTTTACCGATTTTAATAGTAATTATGCCAAATGTTTAGCTTTATAGCACTTTGAATTTCGTAAACAACTCATGAGGAGAGTATTTGGATGGGAAAAGGGCCAACGATGTCAATACGTCACATGGTCCTCAATTTTCAACCAAGATTTTAAGGTTTATCATCTCTTAAAGGCCGTTTTCGAGTTCCAGAATGCTTTCAATGTAGTTCCTATATACTAGGTAAATATCATGTTTGAAACTAGTGTCCCGGGATTAGTAAAATAAATAAGGAGGGATTTATTTTGATGGGAATGGTGTTTAGGTTTTAGGAAAATTACATAATATGCTATCGAAAAGCTAGTTTTACCGATTTTAATAGTAATTATGCCAAATGTTTAGCTTTATAGCACTTTGAATTTCGTAAACAACTCATGAGGAGAGTATTTGGATGGGAAAAGGGCCAACGATGTCAATACGTCACATGGTCCTCGTTTTTCAACCAAGATTTTAAGGTTTATCATCTCTTAAAGGCCGTTTTCGAGTTCCGAGCGCTTTCAAGGTTTCAAGGTAGTTCCTATATACTAGGTAAATATCATGTTTGAAACTAGTGTCCGGGATTAGTAAAATAAATAAGGAGGGATCTATTTTGATGGGAATGGTGTTTAGGTTTTAGGCAAATTACATAATATGCTATCGAAAAGCCAGTTTTACCGATTTTAATAGTAATTATGCCAAATGTTTAGCTTTATAGCACTTTGAATTTCGTAAAAAAACTCATGAGGAGAGTATTTGGATTGGAAAAGGGCCAACGATGTCAGTACATCACATGGTCCTCAGTTTTCAACCAAGATTTTAAGGTTTATCATCTCTTAAAGGCCGTTTTCGAGTTCCAGAGCGCTTTCAAGGTAGTTCCTATATACTAGGTAAATATCATGTTTGAAACTAGTGTCCCGGGATTAGTAAAATAAATAAGGAGGGATCTATTTTGATGGGAATGGTGTTTAGGTTTTAGGCAAATTACATAATATGCTATCGAAAAGCCAGTTTTACCGATTTTAATAGTAATTATGCCAAATGTTTAGCTTTATAGCACTTTGAATTTCGTAAACAACTCATGAGGAGAGTATTTGGATGGGAAAAGGGCCAACGATGTCAGTACGTCACATGGTCCTCGCCAACCAAGATTTTAAGGTTTATCATCTCTTAAAGGCCGTTTCGAGTTTCAAAGCGTTTTCAGAGTGCTTTCAGGTAGTTCCTATATACTAGGTAAATATCATGTTTGAAACTAGTGTCCCGGGATTAGTAAAATAAATAAGGAGGGATTTATTTTGATGGGAATGGTGTTTAGGTTTTAGGAAAATTACATAATATGCTATCGAAAAGCCAGTTTTACCGATTTTAATAGTAATTATGCCAAATGTTTAGCTTTATAGCACTTTGAATTTCGTAAACAACTCATGAGGAGAGTATTTGGATGGGAAAAGGGCCAACGATGTCAGTACGTCACATGGTCCTCAGGTTTCAACCAAGATTTTAAGGTTTATCATCTCTTAAAGGCCGTTTTCGAGTTCCAGAGCGCTTTCAGAGTGCTTTCAAGGTAGTTCCTATATACTAGGTAAATATCATGTTTGAAACTAGTGTCCAAGGATTAGTAAAATAAATAAGGAGGGATTTATTTTGATGGGAATGGTGTTTAGGTTTTATTCAAATTACATAATATGCTATCGAAAAGCTAGTTTTACCTATTTTAATAGTAATTATGCCAAATGTTTAGCTTTATAGCACTTTGAATTTCGTAAACAACTCATGAGGAGAGTATTTGGATGGGAAAAGGGCCAACGATGTCAGTAACTCACATGGTCCTCAGTTTTCAATCAAGATTTTAAGGTTTATCATCTCTTAAAGGCCGTTTTCGAGTTCAAGAGTGTTTTCAGAACGCTTTCAAGGTAGTTCCTATATACTAGGTAAATATCATGTTTGAAACTAGTGTCCCGGGATTAGTAAAATAAATAAGGAGGGATTTATTTTGATGGGAATGGTGTTTAGGTTTTAGGAAAATTACATAATATGCTATCGAAAAGCTAGTTTTACCGATTTTAATAGTAATTATGCCAAATGTTTAGCTTTATAACACTTTGAATTTCGTAAACAACTCATGAGGAGAGTATTTGGATGGGAAAAGGGCCAACGATGTCAATACGTCACATGGTCCTCAGTTTTCAACCAAGATTTTAAGGTTTATCATCTCTTAAAGGTCGTTTTCGAGTTCCAGAGCGCTTTCAAGGTAGTTCCTATATACTAGGTAAATATCATGTTTGAAACTAGTGTCCCGGGATTAGTAAAATAAATAAGGAGGAATTTATTTTGATGGGAATGGTGTTTAGGTTTTAGGAAAATTACATAATATGCTATCGAAAAGCCAGTTTTACCGATTTTAATAGTAATTATGCCAAATGTTTAGCTTTATAGCACTTTGAATTTCGTAAACAACTCATGAGGAGAGTATTTGGATGGGAAAAGGGCCAACGATGTCAATACGTCACATGGTCCTCAGTTTTCAACCAAGATTTTAAGGTTTATCATCTCTTAAAGGCCGTTTTCGAGTTCTAGAGCGATGTCATAGCGATTTCAAGGTAGTTCCTATATACTAGGTAAATATCATGTTTGAAACTAGTGTCCCTGGATTAGTAAAATAAATAAGGAGGGATCTATTTTGATGGGAATGGTGTTTAGGTTTTATGCAAATTACATAATATGCTATCGAAAAGCCAGTTTTACCGATTTTAATAGTAATTATGCCAAATGTTTAGCTTTATAGCACTTTGAATTTCGTAAACAACTCATGAGGAGAGTATTTGGATGGGAAAAGGTCCAACGATGTCAATACGTGACATGGTCCTCAGTTTTAAACCAAGATTTTAAGGTTTATCATCTCTTAAAGGCCGTTTTCGAATTCCAGAGCGCTTTCAAGGTAGTTCCTATATACTAGGTAAATATCATGTTTGAAACTAGTGTCCCGGGATTAGTAAAATAAATAAGGAGGGATCTATTTTGATGGGAATGGTGTTTAGGTTTTAGGAAAATTACATAATATGCTATCGAAAAGCCAGTTTTACCGATTTTAATAGTAATTATGCCAAATGTTTAGCTTTATAGCACTTTGAATTTCGTAAACAACTCATGAGGAGAGTATTTGGATGGGAAAATGTCCAACGATGTCAAGTACGTGACATGGTCCTCAGTTTTCAACCAAGATTTTATGGTTTATCATCTCTTAAAGGCCGTTTTCGAGTTCCAGAGCGCTTTCACGGTAGTTCCTATATACTAGGTAAATATCATGTTTGAAACTAGTGTCCCGGGATTAGTAAAATAAATAAGGAGGGATCTATTTTGATGGGAATGGTGTTTAGGTTTTATGCAAATTACATAATATGCTATCGAAAAGCCAGTTTTACCGATTTTAATAGTAATTATGCCAAATGTTTAGCTTTATAGCACTTTGAATTTCGTAAACAACTCATGAGGAGAGTATTTGGATGGGAAAAGGGACAACGATGTCAGTACGTGACATGGTCCTCAGTTTTCAACTAAGATTTTATGATTTATCATCTCTTAAAGGCCGTTTTCGAGTTCCAGAGCGCTTTCAAGGTAGTTCCTATATACTAGGTAAATATCATGTTTGAAACTAGTGTCCCGGGATTAGTAAAATAAATAAGGAGGGATCTATTTTGATGGGAATGGTGTTTAGGTTTTATGCAAATTACATAATATGCTATCGAAAAGCCAGTTTTACCGATTTTAATAGTAATTATGCCAAATGTTTAGCTTTATAGCACTTTGAATTTCGTAAACAACTCATGAGGAGATTATTTGGATGGGAAAAGTGACAACGATGTCAGTACGTGACATGGTCCTCAGTTTTCAATCAAGATTTTATGGTTTATCATATCTTAAAGGCCGTTTTCGAGTTCCAGAGTGCTTTCAAGGTAGTTCCTATATACTAGGTAAATATCATGTTTGAAACTAGTGTCCCGGGATTAGTAAAATAAATAAGGAGGGATTTATTTTGATGGGAATGGTGTTTATGTTTTAGGAAAATTACATAATATGCTATCGAAAAGACAGTTTTACCGATTTTAATAGTAATTATGCCAAATGTTTAGCTTTATAGCACTTTGAATTTCGTAAACAACTCATGGGGAGAGTATTTAGATGGGAAAAGGGCCAACGATGTCATTGCGTCACATGGTCCTCAGTTTTCAACCAAGATTTTAAGGTTTATCCTCTCTTAAAGGCCGTTTTCGAGTTCCAGAGCGCTTTCAGAGCGCTGTCAATGGATACGAGATCGAGACAATACAACAACAAAGTGTGTTTACTTGATACAAAGGTTTGGACTTAACCAAACTCTATAGGATTCACGTATCAAGTAAATAGGAATTAACGTTTGTGCAATTTACTTTAATTATAATAAAACAATTATAATGCGGAAATATAAAGTAAATGACACAACAAGATTTTGTTAACGAGGAAACCGCAAATGCAGAAAAACCCCGAGACCTAGTCCAGAATTGAATACTCTCAGGATTAAGCCGCTATACAAAATAAACCAACTTCGTATAGTTGAGACCAAGCAAATAAACCTATAGGTTACCTAGTTCCGTCTATATTCCCACGCCTCCAACCTGTAAACAAGTCACGTACTTGGACCAATTCCTTTGGTTCGTATTCCAAACAGTAAAGGAACAACAAATCTGTTTGGTATCAACTCTCTTCAACCAAGTGATATGAGTTGCACAAAGGTTCCCTTGTTTATATTGACATAAACTCCTTTGTCAGGTTCCAAGATCTATCTTATGTTCAATCACCAAAAGGAAATCGTTAAGATTAAGCCAATCAATACCTTTAATCACAAGGAAATGTATTGATGCCGATCTTCCACAACTATTTTGTTAAAATACCGAAAAGGATAAATCAATTATAGTCGGATCCTCTTTTTCCCAAAAAAAAGTATTGTGTACACCAAAGATTATAAAAACCAAGTCAGAAATCTTCAATATCTTCTTTGTCTTCAAATCTTCTTAGATCTTCAATAAACACCTGCACACAACTACTTGAATCTCTTGTGATCAATCACACACAGAACGGAGTCTGTTAACAATGGATTATCACAAGATCGTCTTTTTATCTAACAACGGTCTAAAGATCCATGTCAAAACCTTGAACTAGTTTGAGTGAATCTTATATCAGAAGAAAATATTCTCAAGCATAAACAAACTAGGTGCAATCAAAGTTCAACCTCCGTTAGTCAATCAAATCAATACGAAAACTAAAGATAAACCGCAATATCTAGTTTCCCACCAACGGGTCGCGCTAGAGCTTCTCAATCCCAAAGAAGACTTTAAATTGAGCGGCCGTAAGATATTTCACCTAATTATATTACTCTCCTCTCCGATATGCGGCTTCACCAGTAACAAAGACAAAAGAGTAAGTCTATGTCACACATGATTAGTTTGCAAGTATTTATAAACAAGGAAGTTTGGACACCAAGGAATTTCCAAAACCAAAAATATTCTCAAGATATTTTTCCATATTAACCCAAATTAGGTTTTCATAATTCCTGTGAATACACTGTCCAAAAATTATGATCGAAATCTCCTTGGAAAATCTTTAATTAGAAAACGGACATTACTAATTCTTATTTTCCATATATAATTAAAAACCCTTAATTAAAAAGATTCTTAACTTATTTAAATTCGATCTTGGGATTTACTTCCTTCTTAGTTGTTAAGGAATATCTTTGAACAATATAGAACAAGCATTAATGCACCGTGTTTAAAGTGTGTCGACATCTTACTCTTGCAAGTCCTTTTTCATACTTGCTCACTTGAAACTGATTTACCACGCTTCCAAACAAGTTTAGAATTGGTTCATCTGACTTTCAAGAACTACGTGATTGATCAAGTAACACTCAACCACAACTCATGGGTTTACGGTTCTACCAAAACAAGTTTCGGTTCTACCTCCATGTGAGTATTGTGCATAGTTACACTATCTTACTAAAGATATGGCTGACTAGGTACTAGGATCAGTTCCCCACATATATTTGGTATCTAACTTGTATGCACTACACATGTCCATAGGATCGGTTCCCCCTTCCCAAAAATGTGTTGCACATGTTCATTGGATCGGTTCCCCTTTCTTCCATAAGCCTTGTTGCACCTCATATAAGGATCGGTTCCCCTTGTGATGCACTGCACCTCTTACTAGGATCGGTTCCCCTTTTCCCAGTAATAAGTTCAGACACTCACAACCCGATCATACCCCGGGTGATTACTTAAGATCGGTTTCACTAATAAAAGCCATACCAATACATAAGTCAGGCCTCATGTGAATAGTTTTACCAAGAACACAAACAAGTCATGAGCGGTTATACTAATCACACATACTAGTCGTTCATAAGATATGCAATGAAGAACAACCCCAATAACGCCTGGCGATTTCCTTTTCGGTTCACAACATATATAATGAACTTACTTCCTTAGAACACATGTAAACATTGTTCCCTAGGATGAAATCCTCACCTCATACCCATACATAATCACAATAGCATTCATACGATTATGTCGATGTCTTATATACGAAGTTTAATGGTTAAGCAAGAAACTTCATATTGTATTCCTTAATACTATGTCTATCTAGAGTGTTCATGCTTCGCAGTTTTATGTTTTCAATATGCACAACTTGAAAGATACGTTATGGAATGAAACAGTTCAAGTCAAATATCACTAACCTCAAGTGGAAGGATGATGTTGTGGTTGTAGCTCCGTTCTTCTTCACTTCTTCAAGTCTTTGCAATACTTGTAATGTCTCACCCTAATACTTTCAAGCTAACCTATACGAAGTTGACTATAGTACATTTAAATCATGCGACTCTTAAATGAATTTTGGCTCACTAAAAATATGACAACCAAACTTGACATACCAACGGGTTCAACCGAGCAATGCTCTAACAATCTCCCCCTTTGTCAATTTTAGTGACAAAACTCTTACAATCATATGGATAAACAAATTACAATAATTCATTACACATACACTTGATTCCCGAATTCAACAACACATAACCTTCATTAATTCAATCCTTAAAATGTCGTTGTTGACATTATAATAACAAAGATCATACTCCCCCTAAAGGTGAGATTGGAAGATTTTCAATCAGCACGTCTTTGTTATCCCAATCATATGATATGTTACTCCCCCTTAGTCTGTGTTTTTCCTCATTCGTTAGATAAACATTCAATCACCATTGTCCTCTTCCCTAGTGACACCAATCAACCATAAAATTGATACCAACATCACTTGTTTACTCCATATAAAATTGATACCAGCATCACTTGTTTCCCCCTGCAATAATAACTTGTTGCATCTTTTTATAACAATTGGATTCATAAATCTGGAATCTAATTGGTACCCAAGTTATTGTTCTCTGGAAGATGTTGATGATGCAGGTGACAAGGCAGAGTGCATTTGGTAGTGGTTATATATTTCTTGACACTGAGTTACAGCTTGGAGTACTTAGCTTTACGGACTGTGGAGGGAATAGATGGTGTTCGGGATGTGAGCAGTTCTTTGTAAGAGTGGTGGGAATCATGAAGGTGCCCATTGTAATTAAGAGTTATGGTGATCTTATGCTTCTTCAACAAGTTGGGTGCTTTTCACAAGTTATTACATTGTACAAACTAGAAACTGGCGTTCCATGGCTTCATACTTATCTTGCTATAAGATATCAACAATAGTGGTTAATTCTTCAATTTATGTTTGATTTTTGATAATTCATTCATGGTAACCTAGAAGTCGCAGAATCGACCGATATGATACCAATTATAGTGATCTACATTATAACTTATGCTCAGAAGCAACCCGAATCTCTGATTATATGGGATTAGAAGAGAATTGAAGGTGAAATTAGAGAGTTAAAAGAATAAGACATAGATAGAAAAGACACAGATGAAATTTAGGGGAGAAGCTTAATTCATTTCTTAATTGATTCCCTTTCAATACAACAAGGATACCCTTATATACCCAAACACAACACTCACAAACCTTGTGCACAACACGATCCACACACATAAGACAGTAGCTACTACTACAAATAGCACCCAGCGCCCTATCCTATAACCTAGCCCACAATGGCTGCCCTTAATAATGTATAACCCCCACTGGGACATGACAGGCCTCGACCAATCGCGTTGCTCCCATCCTGCAAGTAGCTCTTCGAACCGTTTTCCCAAAGTAGGTTGGTCACACGGCAATACACGGCTGTCGCAAAATGATATCTAGGCCTTTCAATATCTTTCCGATATTCGAAATCCGTTTTCGAGTATTCGAGATCATATAGGATTTTATCCGTTTTATTGATATCAGATTGGATATTCTATTGGGTTTTTCTTCCTTAATATATAGGAATCGGATTAGGCTCCATCTGAATTGTTAATATCTGATATCCGATAGAACATGGACTTATTTGTAATTTACCCTAACCATATTAGAGTCGAGTAGAAGAGTAAAGAATAATATCCGATATCCGATATGATATGTTTGAGAATTTGAATTTCAATTTCAATTATGAATATATTTTAAAGGGTTTTTAACATTTTTTGTCAGAATCAAATATTATCGAATAAATATCCAATAGCTTAGTCTATCAGAATCGATGTCTGATTTTTGATATCCTATAACATATTATCGAATATCGAATATCTGAGAGAACTTAACCTATCGGATACGGATTTCTAAATATCCGACGGATATTCATCCATTGACAACCCTAATGATCTCGGCCTGCCAAATTGACTGGCCTAGATCCGATTTTGGGCAACCAATAAAGTGCCATCGTGATTATCGGCCGCCCCCATCCTGTGAGGACCGATCGACTCATCCTCAACTCACTCAAATATCTCCTGGAAGCTGCTAGAAGTAGGTTAGTCGCGCTACTCATAAGGGTCTTAAATATGATTAACTATAATCAACAACTTCCGCAAATCATCTCAACCATCCAATTTGGCTAGATGATTTGACCGGCATAGATCCAATTTTAGGCAACCTATGGGATGCCATGATTGTTGTCAGTTGCTTCTCTTCTCCATGGGACAGTCACGCCATATTTAGTTGACCTGTTTTGCTGCCAACCGTCGACCAAATAAGGCTGGTCGCACTCCTAACAACGACATTTCATATGCATCGACTAATTTGAGCTGCTTGCTTAAATAGCGATGCTTTACATGCATCGAATATAAATGATATTTTATAAATATCGATTTCATGAATAATTTAATTATTTAACCTATAAACATTGTGTGTGTGTTTTTGAGCACTGGCTTACAGCAAGTCTCAATCATACAACTACCTACCACCTAATTTGCGCGTGATTGGTCGAAATAATCAGGTCTTGCCAGGAAGACCCACTCAGGACTTGTTCCACTCTTCATGTAACTTGGTCCATATTTTCTACAAAAATGCTCGAGACATCAAATATGTCACAAACTGGGGGATACTCATCAGGGTATTGGTCTGGCGGTTTACAGCGTGCGGCGTGCAACACGGCCATTATGAGAAAGTGACTGGAAAGGGCGAGCAGTTGATGGCAGTAGAGAAGTAGTGGGTGTAAAACTGAACAGTCTTTTCTATTCATAGTAGGGACGTGGTTTTCATCCCACTTCTCCATCAATTAACTACTCCCACTTGTATAACTATATTTTCAATCAATTTCAACGCTAACATTTTTCTGGCTATCAACACAAGTACTCATAAACCATCTGGAATCTACAGCATACATTTTGTAAGCAGGTTCTACATTCTGATACAAGTAATAAACGACTACACCTTACAGAGTTCATCATTCTAATCTCAATACCTTCTCTGCTTCCCTCCCTAAGATCAACCATTCTCCTTCCTTTGTGACTGAATTGAATCTGGAACGACCATTTCTTGGTTTAGGCCAGAGTCTTACAGATTGATCTCTCGAATCTAAAGTAATCATGTGCAGTATATTTTTTTTGGGTTTGAATTTATTTCTCATCGACACACCCAATTTACCATTTTCAGAAGAATCATATTTTACCCTACTACAAATTGGCGACCACTGTGGGATTAATCTCTCGGTTGCAAAATCAATTTCTCAATCTTCACTTCAACTTTCTCAATTTCAAAATGGTAGATCTTAGGATGGGATCAGTAACAAAAGTTGATGCTACTGGCACTGACAATACTCTTGGCGCCACTCTTCCTGCTGCTGACACCAATGTACCGCTTATCGGCGCTATCAACACATCCCATAGTGTTACATATTCTACCATAAACACAATCGACGCTGGTAACGCCCCCTCTGGCATGACACCTCATATCACTAAAGCTAGAGTTGTTGATAGGTTTTCAGAGTTTTTTAATGTTTTTCAGAACTCTTTAGTTTTTTCAGTACTCTTTAGATTTTTGGGGGGCTTTTTAGGGTTTTTAGGGTTTTATAAAGTTTTCAAAGCTTTTTAGGAAACATTCAAAGATGATCCTCACTATTGTTTGGAATTTATTAATATCATTCTTTAACGAATCCCCTAGCTGGTAGATTCCCCTAGATGGTAGATAAATGAAGAGAGAGAAAGTCTGGAGTTTTCTCTAGGTTTTTTTTGGCGTTTTTTAATTTTTTTCTCTTCATCAATTGTTGATCTTTGGATTAATGATGGCTGAAGAACCAATCTTATTTCTTGCGAATGGTACTACTACAGACTTTTGCAGAAAAGGTAAAAGTGAGGCAAACTTTACAACCCACGGCTGTGGATGTTAACAGTTTACCTAATCCAACTCTAATAGATGGAGAACCATCTTTGATCATCCCTGCTAATTTCTACCAAGAAGGATGCAGGCCTTTTGAATACAGTTTCATTGCTAGACTAAACTTTACAGGTTCGAAGTTTGTGGAAGTCAAAAAAAGTTTAATATCTCAATGGCAGTTAAACCCTAATTCTGTGAGGTTTATGTCTATGAGTAAAGGTTTCTTTGTTGTTATGTTACGTGATTAACAAACCAAGGCTAGAATCCGAAACACAAAATGGTTTGTAAACCAACAGGAGTTGAGATTGATGGACTGGTATCCTGGCTTTGATCCGGAGCGACAGAATACATCTCATGCAGCAGTATGGGTGCATCTTCCAGGTCTTCATGCAGAGCTATGGACGGAGAGATCGCTATTATCAATTGGAAAGGCTGTAGGTAATCCAATCGTGGTTGACCAGAGAACCCTAAATATGGAGTTTGGTAATTTTTCTTCAGTTCTGGTTGATGTTGATTTTGCGAAACACATTCCAGATAGGATCCGGCTTACTACTGGTGGTCGTACATTCTGGCAATATGTGGAGATTCCTAAAAACCCAAAATTCTGTATGCACTGCAGTATAATTGGTCACACCGATAATGAGTGTAGAAGAAAACCAAATAATGATGAGAACGCCACTAAAGACAATGCAGATAAGGGTGATTCAACTCAAGGCTGGAAGACAGCAAAGGGGAAGAACAAATCTCATACTCGTAAGAATGCTAATGCTCAGGAGGGTACTAGTGGTGTAGATAAGTCAGTTGGGGAGAATGCTGAGGGTGTGAAGATAACTAATCAGCTTGAGGAGGAGTTAGCTTCTTCTGAAGCTAAGTTTCGTGCAGCTGCTGATCTCTTTGAAAAAGAGAAACAGGATATTGCTGCGAAACTAGTTTTAGCAGGCAGGTCTGTAGTGGGTGAAACTGCAGCCTCGATAGTTAAGCCAGTTTTGAGTGATGAATTGGCTAGAACTTATCACTCAAATTCTGTTAAGAATATTGCTAACTCTTTCACTACTTCCGATGCAATTAATATGGGTAACTTTCAGCAGTCTCAGGACGCTGTTGTGGATAATATAAATGACACTCCAGTTTACAATTCAATTATTAAAACTGAGGTGGCCATCTCTCCGAATAAATTCAATGTCCTTAGTGATGAGTTGGGTTTCAATGATGTTGGAAACCAAGTTGGCAGTCAATCTGAAGATAATTCAGATGAAGAGGTGTCACCTGAAAAAGCTTCTGAAGGTGTCAAGGGTAAAAAATGGGGTGAGGTTCCGGTTGATAAACCTAAGGCTAAGCCAACAAGGAAAGCGAGTCGTGTTGCTGTGAATAAATCTAGTACTGTCAACAATCCTGACAAGCGGGCAGAGAAATCCTCTTCAGACTCGGATTGGGAAACCAATGACTTGGGGATTAAGGTAAGAAAGGGTGTGTCTCCAGTTGTGACTAGGATTTCTAATCCTAAGAAGCCTACAGAATCTTCAATAAAGATAGTTAATGCTCCTCCAAAATATGGTTTTTAATGCGGACAATATACTGGAATATTAACGGAGTTGCCAAAGTAAATGCATCTATTAAGTTACGTGAGTTGGTTAATGAGTTTAAGCCGGAAATTATTTGCATTGCAGAGCCTAAGATTCCTTACTCTGACAGTGTTATTTCTAGGCTAAATCTCCATGGTTTTCACAAGACGGCGATTCATAACTCAACAACAAATTCAATTGGCAACATATGGATTTTGTGGTTAGATGTTTTTGAAGAGCCGTTGGTTTTTAATTCTAGTAAACAATCTATCAAAATAAAAGTGGAGGGTGTTTTCATCTCCTTTGTTTATATTCAGGTTTTTCGTAGAAGGCTTTGGCAACAACTTACATTGGATAATTTGGCTGCTCCCTGGTTAATAATTGGTGATTTCAATTGTGTTCTTCGAAGTGATGAAAAGAATGTACCTCTTGCATAAATGACTTTAGTGATTGGATGGGTGATAACAACTTGTTTGAAGCAGATTCATTGGGCTGTAAATTTACTTGGGCGAATGGTCAATCTGGTGCCTGGCGTATAATAAGTAAGTTGGATCGTGCATTTATTAATGAAGTGTGGTTAACTAAATTTGTAAATTGGAGGTGTAAAGCTCTTCCTCGGGAAGTTTCCGACCATTATACTCTTTTAGGTTATCCGTTCTTATTCAGGAGATGTGGTTTTCGCACCCGGATTTCATGACGGTAGTTCAACAGAGTTGGAACGCTCTTACTCATGGTTCTCCTGATTTTATCTTTCCTTATAAGTTAAAAAGATTGAAGACTAATTTAAAATTTTGGAACCAAACGGTTTTTGGTAATGTTAATATCCGTTTGAAACAAGCTCAGCTTCGCTTTGAGGTGGCTTTGCGAAATTCAGATGAGCATCCAGCTGACATTACTAAATTTAATGTGGTGAAGAATACTCTGGTGGAAGTTAATGAAGCTCGTACATATCAAAATATTTTGTTGAGGCAGAAATCGAGAAATAAGTGGCTTTTGGAAGGTTCTAGTAACACTTCTTATTTTCACAACAGTATTCGAATTAGGAGAAGTTCAAATACTATTTCTGAGCTTATTGGTGAAGATGGTAGTGCTATCACAGATCCCATTCAATTACGTGACCATGTTGTAGCTCATGATGAGGCGAAATTCAATGGCACAGATTTGCCTATTGAGGGGCATATTTTCGACTATGAGCATGATTCTCTTACGGATGCTGAGAGTACTCTCATGGACAGTATTCCTTCTTGCGATGAAATCAAGCGAGCTGTTTTTGAATTAGGAGAAGACAGTGCGCCGGGTCCGGATGGATTTTCGGGGTGTTTTTACAGCCGTTGTTGGGAAGTTATTCAAAAGGACTTGTTTGAGGCTATAACTTTCTATTGGCTACATAAGAAAATTCCTATTGGAATTAATTCTTCTCTCATTACTCTTCTTGCTAATGTACGTGGAGCTAATACTCTTCGCAACTTCAGACCTATTGGTCTTAGTAATTTCTTTTTCAAGATTTTTACAAAAATTCTAGCTTCTCGTCTGGGAACGGTTTTGGATAAGTTGGTTTTAGAAGAGCAAGTGGCTTTCATAAAGGGGAGGAATATTCATGAGAACATTAGTTTGGCTTCGAAAATGGTTAATGAATTACAAATCAGGCTAAGGAAGGTAACTTGGGTCTCAAACTTGATATCTCTCAAGCCTTTGACACGGTGAGTTGGTCTTTTGTTTGGTAGTTTTTAGAAGGTATGAGTTTTCTGAACAATGGTGTTCTTGGATTCTTACTATTCTTCAATCTGCTCGTATATCAATTCTTCTTAATGGTAGTCCGGAAGGTTTTTTCAAGATCAATAGGGGTCTTCGTCAAGGGGATCCTCTATCTCCTTTGATTTTTGTATTAATTGAAGATGTTCTTAGTCAGAATATCACTAAGCTCTTTCGTAGCAAGGACATGACATATATGGTGAAACGTAATGGTATTGCTCCTACTCATTTACTCTTTGCCGACGATATTATGATCTTTTGCAAAGGTGACATGAAGAGTGTGAGGAATTTGGTTAACCTATTGGAGGTGTATCGAAGAGCTTCGGGCCAAACTGTTTGTAGGCAAAAAAGCAAAATCTATTATGGAGGAGACTCTTTGCTTAGGAGATAGTCTATAGCTTCTTTTTTGGGAATGAACATTAGTCTTTCCAAGACAGAGTAGTTCTTTTTTTTTTCCTTCAGAAAAGCCATGTGGCTTTAATTTTTATTGGATCCAAAGAAAAGAGAAGGAGGGGGGCTAGGCCTGACCTCCAAACAGACAACAAAGAGAAAAAACAAAAACAAAGTTACACTAAAAAACGGAAGCACAGGGAAATGCACTTCCATCCACGCCAAAAAAGCAAAAGGACACCAAAAAGAAAGGGAAAAAAAATCAAGTTGTCCCCCCCCCCCCACCCCCCATTCTTTATTTCCCAAAGATCCTTGCTTGCCTTGATAAACTCTAAACGTTAAAGTCTGGCATTCATAAATTTGTTTTGAGTCTCTAGTATTCTAATTTTACCCAAAATTTCATTCTCTTCTTTAGATAAGCTACTGAGCTGTCTAGGATATTCCACGCGATAGCGTGAAGGCCCATCGTTTGCCTTGATATCCTCACGAACCTCCCTAGTTCTGTACAGCCGCACTCTTGCGTTATGCTCGTCCACCTGTTTCCTACTCGTAAATGGTGATCTGTCATGCTTTACGTTATTGCTCTTCTTATCAGCAATTTTGACCTCTTGTGAACCAGACCCCCCCATATGTGACTTTTCCCGACTGGAAGTGTGTTCAGGTGTCTTGGAACTTCCAGCCAAAGCCTCCTCTTCATGAGTTCTTATTCTAGCACGTATATGTTCACCTATATCCTTATTAGTATCAGCCTCTTCATTAGAGTATGAATTCCCTTCCAAGGCTAACTTACATCTAGTTCCAGCCTTAGCTAGATCCTCTAACTGTGTTGCAAAATCCATCTTATTGACCGTAATTGCAACAGTACCATGAGTTTGATTATCTTGAATAGTACCCCACTCCTTTATATTTTTGACTTCAGTTGCCATAGCAAGAGCCTCCGATTCAGGGTTGTCAAGACATATTAGTTCTTATTAAAGTGGTTTTTTACTCGATTCATAACATGGCGGTCTATAAATGGCCTGCTAAATTTATACAGCATTGTGGAAGAGTGATTAGGAACTTTCTTTGGTCGGGTTATTCTAACATTTCTAGAGCTTTCGTTGTGGGTTATGAAAACATTTGTTGTCTGTATAAGGAAGGTGAGCTTGGTTTAACTAGAATGGAGACTATGAACAAAGCTTTGTTGATGAGATTGTGGTGGAATATTAAATATTCTCGTAAGGGTTGGGCTCGGTTTTTACACTCTAAGTTCACCACTAGGGATGGCAGGTTTAAGGATGACGGGGTTAAATCAACTATTTTTTCTGGAGTTCGTTGGGTCCATAAAGAAGTAGATACAAATACTAAATGTATCATTGGTGATGGCACAACAATTTCGTTATACTGAACAATTTGGCTTGGTACTGTTTGTTTAACTGACGTGCTTGGTAGAAATGATTTGGACAGGAATGATCGCGTAGGTGAGCTGATCGTCAATGGGGAATGGAACATATCAGGCAATCACTTGCAGAACTTATTAGTTGCTGGAGCTGTTTTGGATGAGCTGCCAACTATTCATAATGGTCTATATTTGCGAATTTGGATGCCGGATTTAAAAGGGATCTTCTCAGTTTGATCTGCAAGGGATCTTATTAGAAGGAACTATCCTGCTCTGGAGGGGGCTAATCTTTTATGGAGGAGGCCGATTCATCCGTCTTTAGCAGCGCAGAACTGGAAATTTATTCGTCAGGCTTGTGCAACTACGGACAAGGATAGAAGCAGGTTCAAATTCTCCTTAGCAACCAAGTGTTTTTTTTGCCAACTGAAGAAGAGTCGTTGGAACATATTCTTTGGCATTGTAACTTTGCGCAAAAGGATTGGAATTGGATTTCAGGTATCTTTCATCTCAAGCCTAATGTTGATTTAATCACTTCCTACAAAGCTGCTAAAGATTTTAGCCGAATTGTCAAAGATATGTGGTTGCTTGCAAACTTGGTAATTCGTTCTGAATTATGGTTTACTCATAATAAGAAAGTTTATGAGAAAAAGACGCCTAACTGGTCTTCTTTCCAAAAGAGAGTATACAATTTTATACACGAATATTCAGCGAGATTAAAGAGCACAATGCATAACACGGTGGCAGATTTGGAGATTTTGGATTTCTTTCGTGTTAAGCACAGGCAGGTGAAGCACGTTGAACCAGTTGAGTATTTCTGGCAACCTCCGGAGGGTGATGAATTAATTCTTTGTTGTGATGGTGCTTCTCAGGGGAATCCATGGGTAGCAGGAGCAGGAGTGATTGTTCGTGATGCAAGCTGTAGTGTGCTCGGGGAAATGAGTATTGGGTTGGGCATTACCAACAATTATCTGGCGGAACTATATGGTATTATAATAGGCTTGGAATGGGCTCACAAATGGCAGGTTACTAGAGTTCTGATTCGCTCAGACTCAGCTAGTGCAATTCACACATTGAAAACAGATCAGATGCCTTGGTTTGCTAAGGATCGTTGGTTAAAAGTTAAAAATATGTACGACTCTATTCGTTATTGCCATACTTTCCGTGAGGCAAATTTTGCAGTGAATGTAATGGCTAAGAGAGGTTATTTGTTGCAAGATGAACAAGGAGTAAGCTATGATGGTGGACCTGTTTTTGTAACCTCTATTGAGTTACCAAATGTTTTTTATTTTCGTTTCAAGTAGTTTATAAGTTTTTGGGGTTTCTCTGACCTCTTTTCTTGTAAACTATTTTTGTAAATTTTGTTATCTCATTAATATAATTTTTTGACTTATCAAAAAAAAAAAAAAAAAGAGTTGTTGATACTATTCTTAATGTTTCTTTGAGCGTGACACCTCCAATCACCACCAGAGCTACTACAACTCCTCTGTCAAGTCAGGAGGATGGAGGAACCGAGGGAACCATCCTCCTATTACCATCGTCGATTTAATGGAAAGATAGGATGGCCTTGCTAAAGCTTAGAAAAACATGGCTACAACTCAGAAGTAGGTACTCACTTTTATCAAGACATTAACAGAGCGGATACCACCAGAATCATGCCAACCTCAAATGGAGCAGGCAAGGAACGCTTTTTGGATATCTAGGCTCAACATGAAAGAGAAACTGTGGTTTTCTCTCTAGGCTCATTTTCTTAGGGTTTTCTCTTATTTGTTGTTCAGAATGAAGGATCAACTACCTACTCTTTCAGATTCAAATGCTCATACCTACGAGAACAACACAACGTCAACCTCAAAAACGGATTCTTCTCCTTCAGATCCAAAAGCTCAAAATCATGAAACTGAAACAACGCTTCCAAATTCAAAATCAAAGGCTCAAACCCATGAGACTAACAAGGCGTCCTTTGCTGATTTAGTTAAGGGTAAAAAACCATATATGCTTATAGATTCAGATCTCCAATCTCTTCCTGATGCAATTTATTTACATAATGAACCAGTGTTAGATATACCTACTGAGTTAATGCAAGAGGGACGTGATATTTTCCAATTTAGTCTCATTGGTAGATTAAATTTCAAAGGTTTAAAACTTCCTGAAGTTAAACGTACTTTGGTGGCACAATGGAAAACTGGAGATGGCATATGCAAATTGGTTCCAATGACAAGGGGGTTTTTCATCATTAAGCTAACTTCTGCTGAAGAAAAGGAAAGAATATGGCATGAAGATTCATGGGCGGTTCAGAATCAAACGATGCGGGTGTTCAATTTTTCTCCAAATTTTGATCCAGAGAGACAAACAACGTCACATGCTTTTATTTGGGTGAGTTTTCCAGGTTTATACATTGAATTATGGACCAAGAAAATTATGTTATCTATAGCAAGAGTTTTGGGTAAGCCAATTGCGATTGATAAAAAATCTTTAGATCATGATGTAGGCAATTATGCAGCTGTTCTTATTGATATTGATTTTGCAAAATGGATTCCAAAACGAATTAAGCTCAAAGCTAATGGAATAGAGTTCTGTCAATATGTGGAATTACAAGACTTGGAACAAATAAAATTTTGTAGCCATTGCAAGCACATGGGACACAAATTTGAAAATTTTCTTGCAGCGCATAATATTTTGGGTGGTGAATTGGCAGACAATATACCACAAGAGAAGGGGAATGCTCAACCTGCAAATGATAAAAATGGGAGTTCAAATTATGCTTGGAAAGAAGTGAGTGGTAAAAATAAAAATGGACAGGGAAATGAAAATTCAAGGAAAGAAGATGCAAATGTGGTTTCTATTAACAGGGAAACACATACTGAAAGAGTAGGGAATGTTTCAACACCTTTGGTGAATACAAACTCTTTTAAAGAGATCACTGAGGATATTAATGTGGAAACTGATGTGGATACTGAGGACGAATCTGTTGAGCACATTGACAACCCCGAATCAGAGGCTCTTGCTATGGCAACTGAAGTCAAAAATTCAAAGGAGTGGAGTACTATTCAGGATAATCAAACTGATGGTAGTGTTGCAGGTACAGTCAATAAGGTGGATTTTGCAACACATTTAGCGGAACTACCTAAAGCTGGAACTAGGTGTAAGTTAGTCTTGGAAGGGAAAAATTCAGAATCTAATGAAGAGGCTGATACTAATAAGGATATAGGCGAACATATACGGGCTATAATGAGAACTCATGAAGAGGAGGCTTTGGCTGGAAGTACCATGATCAGACTTATACCTCCTGAGAACATTGCTAGTCGAGATAAGTCACAAAAAGGGGTGTCCTACTCTCAAGAGGTTAAAGTTTCTAGTAAGAAGACCAATAAAAAAAAGCATGGAAGATCTCCAGTTACTAGTAGGAAAGAGTTAGACGAACAGTACGCTAGGGTGCTTCAGCGCAGAATTAGGGAGGTTCGTGAGGATATAAAGGCAAATGGTGGACCTTCTCGCATGACCGACGTAGGGAATCTGTTGGAAGGAAGTAGTTTCTCAAAAGAAGAGAAACAATTTTTGGGTGCAATTAAAAATTGCGATAGTCATCGAAAATTTATGAAGGATAGTGATTACCGCTTAGAGTTTATCGGGGAAAGCAAAGAACAATTGGAAACAATGGGAAAAGTGGGTGGAACCACTTGATTGTTTTCTCCCTTTCTTTGGTGCCCTTTTGGTTTTTTTGCCGAGGAGAATACTTGTAGTCAAGTTTTTTATCTAAAGAAGAAATCGAATTTTTGGGAAAAATTAAAATGTTCGATTTTCAAAACAAAGTTTTGAATGGTTACTATTACCGTTTAGAATATTCAAGGAAAGTAAAGAGCTTTTGGATATTTGGAACAAGTGGGTGGAAATTTTTGAGTGTTGTTTCCCTTTTTTTTGTGTCCTTTTATTTTATGTTATAGCTATGGATGGAGTGTGTCTCCCTTTTTCGTTTTTTGGTTGGTTTTCTTTTGTTTCCCTTTTCCTCTTCGCTGTCTGTTTGGAGGTAAGGCCTAGCCCCCTCTTTTTATTTTTCTGTTGTAATATATTTAAGTGTTACTGTTTAAAAAAAAGGCAAGGAATGCATTTATGACTCCTGGCACAATCACTTCAACAAGGGGAACCCTGATATTGCAGGCGCTGGGGTTGTGGTTCGTGATGATGATTGTAAGTTTATTAGGGCGATGAGCATTGGCCTGGGAAGAACAAACAATTTCCTGGCGGAAGTTTATGGTGTGATTGTTAGCTTAGAATGGGCTACAAAGTGGGCAGTGCGCAATGTATTGGTAAGATCTGATTCAATGGGTGCAATTTTGGCTTTTGAGAGAGATAATATACCATGGTTTGCAAGGCAGAGGTGGAGGAGAATTCAAGATAATTATGATTCCATTCGTTTTGTCCACACTTATCGTGAGGCGGAATTTTCAGCGGATGCTATGGCAAAGAGAGGTTTCTTATTAAGGAATGGTGAAGGGATAAACTATGATGAAAGACCTTATTTCCTAAGGACTTTAGAATATCCTCATGTTGCTTATTTCAGATTTCAATAGTTTGTAAGTTTTTGGGGTCTCTTGACCTCTTTTTTGCTTGTAAACTCTATGTAAATATTTGCTATTCTGCAATACAATTTTGGACTTGCCAAAAAAAAAAAAAAAACACTTCAACAAGGTGTGCCTTTATAGATAAATAAGCTCGTGTTGCTTCTGAACATCCATCAGAAAGGAATCAACAATCCAATTTCATCACATGTGAGGATCTGGAACGACTCCTCCAAATTCGAGGAAAGAAGAGCCCTGCCACTATTTATCAGCATCAACCTCCTTACCCTCCTGATGTGCAAAGAGTTCCTTTTCCAAGAGGATATTCCTCTCCTCAGTTTTCCCTTTATCACCAAACAGCATAACCAATTGGTGTGAGATGGTTAACGCTTTCTATAAGAAATATTTCTTTTTGTCTGAGGAAATCACTTTATCGGACCTGAGAAGGATGTTTCAGCGAAATATTGAGCATCCAAATAATTATGTCAAGAGATTCAGAATCCATGCACTAGATTGTCATGATCCAAATGTAACTAAACTACAATTGATAGAGTTATGCATTAATGGCATGGTACTTGTCTATCGCGCTTTGCTGGAGAACTTGCTCTTCCAGACATTCTCTGAACTCCATGAAGCCGCTAAGTGCTCGGCTACAACATCACCTTCTTTGCTAGAAAGAACTAGATACACCAAGACTAAAGATCCTAATGAGACTCGTGGAAGCATACGTCTTATCAACGAGCAATACAACCTTCGACCTTCTGTAAGAAGTTTTACTGAAGGAGCAAGAGGAAAATCACCATTTTAGAGATACAACCTGCGCGTGCATCCCCACCACCATCTCTAACTCCAGTACCACAGGAGCGACTGTCGCTATGAGAAAACCATGTCCAAGCTACACCATATCTGGCTCGACGATAAAAAACGTCAACAAGAGAGACGCTTTCAGAATTTCCTCTCTCATGAAAGAAGTAGTTGATTTTCTGGAGGAGATTGCACCTGGGGAATGAAGGGGTACACATGGAATCTCTCCATGTCAGTAGTTTCATCATATTTACACAACCCATTAATTAAGTTTTTCGCATAAGAGAACTTCCTTACTCCTCAAAGGCATGATGAGAAGATGATAAAGCCTAAACAATGTGGCTGGGGACTTGCTCAGCACTACTAATATCAAAGATGTTGAATTTAGAGAGACGCATGAACGTTATTATTGTCATTCCAAGATGCCCAAAGAATGAGACATACTCAAGAGAGCAGAAAAGTTTTCAAAGCCCAGTAATATGCCTGACAATTTATGAAGCACAACACAGACGCGCAGACGACTCCATGATCGATATCTCAACATTGGATCCAACTCCAACTCTCATCCAAATTATTTCTTCAGAGACCCAACGCGTCAACATCAACCAAAAATACAAGGAAACTCTATGAGAGGATCAATCATCAATTTCAACCAGAAGGTCCTGACTACCTGCATGCGTTCAACTTCTCTGGAGCTTCTTGTTGATTACGTCAAGAGTAGACTACACCTATGCTACCTAACACTCAGGCAACGTACCAACAAAAATGTCTCCTAAGTTGAAATCTCCGTGGGTACTCGTGGACAAGGCAATGTCTCCCTCTTTTCAACTCCTTCCATAAGTCAACATCAAGGAAACTACCGGCTCCACCATCAAATTCTCCGCGCGTGTCTTATCCCCTACCTTGGTGTTACCTGCTACAAGTCGAGTCATCATCTCAGGCCATTGTTCTCGCTCGATGCGCCTGTCCATATTACCACTGCTAGCTTTAAGGAATGAGACGAGCTCCACCATGTGAGGACTTTCCTGTTCATGCCTATCGCTGCAACAAAAGCAAGTAAGACTTATGCTTTCGAACATCGTCACTTGGAATATATGAAGAAACTTACTGGAGAGGATGTAAGATCATACATCCAAAGGTTTCAAACACGAGTAAGTCTTGTTGAACGGCCCTCTTTACAATCATCTATTCTTCATCCCATCAAGACCTAGGGACTTGATCCGCCTATTAAACCAACTGTAACTAGGTGATCTGGATGGAAGGCTGGCCCCTTTTAATATTTTATGATTACAAACTATTTCAAAGAAAGATCTCGATAAACTCAAAATCTTTGCAAATAAATTACCAACTTAATTCATAAACCAGAAAATCAAACCACAAAACAACAAACTCTTATCATACCACATGTCATATTCTTGGTGCTTATCCCCTTAGTCACTCTGGATTTTAAGGAATTGTTTCATAGAGCTTCCGTGCTGGAATTCATGCTACATTTCCTCCGCTTTGAAGTTTTCTTCCCACCTGATATACATATATACCAGAACCTGAGCCACCAGTTCATCACTAGCCATATGCCGCTTACATAGAGTCGTATTCATCTCCCCCATGCATGCTTCATGATCAACAACAACAATACGGACTGCTCCAAAACTGAAAAATGCAGCGCCACTGAGTTATCGAGTTTTCTGGAAAATGTTCAGAAACTAATTAAGTATATTATTCTAAGAATTCAAGTTGGATACAGTCAAGACTAGTGTCGTGCTATCACTACTCCCCCCTCACTATCTTTGTCGTTGACTTCTCGCGTCGAGAGTAGGAGCTACTGCCGTATCTTTCTACCGCTAGCCTAAAATTTCAACTTTTTTCCGCTGATTGCATTGTTTCCACTCCTAGATACTGTTGTCCCTTCTACTAGCCGCATCGATCAATTTTATCCATCTTTACTGATATACACCAGTCTCACATGCTACAATCTACATCAATAAAACTATCAAGGTCCAGTACCATCCTTTCCAGATCCACTTGTCTTCGACTTTGCTTCTACAAGATATGACTCAAGATCATCATTTCATAGTCGTTGGTGTCCTATCTCCTATCCACAACTATCTGATGCTGCCTGCAACTCCTTACTTCATGATAAATCCAGACTACATCGAACTCGATGTTCTTGGATACCTCCAACTCCAAGTAGTATTCCTAGTCTACAGGCATCCTTTTATCGATGGCCACAATACACATCTTGGCTACCATAGACGATATCTCAACTACATATTTCGTCAGGAAATAGCAGCCTCCATACTTTGGTCCATGATTTGGAAGAAGAATGCTAAATAAATAAAGGAAAACAAGTACATCTCTACGCCAAACTGGTTTCTTAATCCAAGAAAGGACAAAGGGCTTCCCTTTTACATATACACTCATGGGATTCGATATTTCCTAACCAACATCAAAGTTCTAACAAGCCGTGCTACCTATGATGGACTCGCCTGATATGCTTGCAGCCGCCTCCCTTCTTGCGGATTGATAGCTACCTCATCAGTGCTGCTAAAGAAGGCCCAAGATGACTGCTCTCTTCCTAGTAATATCTATATACTTCGTCTTATTAATTTTATTTTCGTTTGTCGCCATCTAGTGCTTATCGCACAACAATGTCACTGTTACGTACTAAGCATGAGACTTAATATTGATGGTGGTTTTTAGCATAGGGAGAAAACTGTAAAAGTATTTACCTGACCCGGCATCAGTAGTAGTAGACCTTGACATGTCTATATTCCGCGAGGAATTTAAAGAACATATCAAATCTGATGAGTGCATATGCCTCTCTTCATATCGTATTGAAACTCAAGCTCTTAGATGAATCGTTCACTAGTATAGAGCCTAATGAGTATTTAAGCTCTTGGTTGCATTATTCACTAATGCAGGGCCTGATGAGTATCTATCCCATGCTGCCTTCCTAGCTGAACTCTTAGTACTAACATGATATGACAATTAATGTTCACTCTCGACTGAGTAGCATGAACTTCCCGAAGTGTCAGGATTAAGATGCGCATGAAGGTACTCAATTAGAGGCGCGCAAGTTGCGCTGCTCTCCGATATAAAAATTAGTGACTTTGTATCAACGTGCAAAATTCACCATCAATTTTGTGTCAGCTCACAAAATTCAATTTTTCTAACCTAATTTTATCAATTTACAAAAATTAGGTTTTTTCTCTAAACTGGAGCCTGCACAATATCTCGATCCCTGTTGGTCGAGATTAAACCTAGGCAAGTTAGGAAACTGGTCCATCATGGAACTAGTAGGAACAGAATCCTACCAAAAGTTAGAAAATAATAAATGAAGGGAAACTGCGACAAATAAAGGCAGCAGCAGAAGGGACGCGGCCACGCCACTTGGCTAGTCAGTTTGCCTTAGCTGTTGCCTCTCATCACCGACCGGCCATACCCCATATCACTGCATGCCGGCCCCTGTTTCCTACTGGCCAATAAAATCGCTACAAAGTCGTAAGCCACACTTTTAATTAAAGATGGAATTTGGTTGGTTGACGTGCTTAATTTCTTAAGAAAATAGATCTTAGTTGTCCAAGTCAGTCGCAAACTAATCACGACCACACGACTTGGCAAGCTCCATTACCAAACCCTAACTCTTTCAAGCTCGGCAAACAAAAGGTTGTTATAACAACTGTCTGCCCAACAATTATTTCAACCAATCACGTCGCTCCTAGCCTGCAGTTAGCGTCCTCAATTGCTATCCAAAGTAGGCTAGTCGAGCGGCTTGTTTATATAAGAAATTGAACCCAGGCTGTCCGTGGAAGTATTAAAACGATCACGGCCGTACGACTTAGAAGGACGATTCAGAAGGCTTGGCCTCCTCCTGGAGCGACCAAACAAGCTTCATGATGATCATCTATGGGCCCTATGTTATTATTAGAGCATTACTCGGTCGAACTCGCAAGCGTTCCTATCTCAAGCTTGTTTGTCAAATTTATTTGTCAAAACTATATGTCTTGATTTCTAGTCTACTTATATCTAAGTCTCGGACTAGGATAGTTAAGTGTAGTTGAGCTTCAGACTCCATGGTGATCATCTTACGAAGACGAAGAACTACTCAAGGAACCAGTGGAACTTTATCTGATTAAAAGGTATGTGGAAACTTGAACTTATCTATCACTCAAAAGTCTATCTAATCTATCTCCTACTCTTGAGACAAAAGTCGTATAAGTATGATAGTTTTCAGACATACACATTTGTTATTTCGAGCCAAGTTCATTCGCCTATCTATTTCTCGAAATATGTTTTGGTAAGCTTTCGCTTTAACCATTTTTCATCTTTACCCGTGATGAAAGTCATGATGAAGTTTCAATATTGAAATTAGCTTTGATGACGATAGTTGTTAATAACGAATGTTATAACATTATAGAAGAATGTTTCAATGATTTAAATGTAGACTTGAGATTACCATGCATATATAGTGTGTTCGCACATTAGTGTATAAATCCATGTACCGAAAACCAAGTATGTGCATATGTGTGCATATGGTATTGGTGAAGGACACAGGTTGGGTACGCGTACTGGCGGAACTTTTCCTCCCGGAAAATTCTATTGAGTTTGGAGTTTACGAACTCATAAAACAGTCACCTTAGGTACGCGTACTGGCGGAACTTTTCTACCATAAAAATTCTGCGGAGTTTGGAAACTCAAATCAGGTAGCTAAGATACGCATACCCGTATGCGTACCCAAGCTGGTTATTTCTCAAATCTGTAGTTCAAGAACTTAAAACAATAAATTATAAGGAATGCAATCTTTGCAAACCGTGGATATATTGTTCATGAATTGGTTCAAATGAATCAAACCGATTTTGTTTCAATTGTGTCTATGTATAAAGACCTAAGCAATTAAACAATTCTTCAACTAGTTCTTTTGAAGTCATTTGAACTAGTTATGAGAAACTAAGTGTACACGTTTAGGTACGGTTACTCAAACCTAAATAAAATACATTTCATTTGTGTGTGACAAGCTAAGTTTCGATCTAACGGTTGAAAGATATTAGCTTGGTTGAATCAGGTTTTTCATCTAACGGTGAATATTGAATGTTTAACACTAAGCTAACATTGATTGCAAACCCTGATTTGAAAACTATATAAATGAGAACTCTAGCAACTGGAAAAACTAATCCCCATACCTCTTGTGTGATACTAGTTGGTTTTACTAGAGTCGATTCTCCTTTAACCTTAGGTTTCTTCTCGAGACCCCGTAGGTTAACAACTTAAAGACTTCATTGGGATTGTGAAGCCATACGAAACTACTTCTCTTGTAGTTGAACGATCTGATCTTGCCATTTTCTATCGTACGAGTTCAATTGAAAGACTGGATTGAGATTATATCTCCGATAGGGCAAGATAAAAAGAAATCACAAACAACTTCATCTTATCGTTTGTGATTCCGCAATATCTTGTTTCGCTACCATATGATTAAGATTATTGTGAGGTGATTGATAATTCTAGGTTGTTCTTCGGGAATATAAGTTCGGGTTATCAATTGGTTCATGTTCACCTGATTTCTATCAAAGACAGAACAAACTCGTAGGTTTATCTGTGAGAGACAGATTTATCTATTATCGTAGACTTTTCTGTGTGATACAGATTTGTTTGTTCAAGTCTTCGACTTTGGATCGTAGCAACTCTTGGTTGTGGGTGAGATCAGCTAAGGGAATCAAGTGTCTAGCATCTTGCTGGGATCAGAGACTTATTGAGCGAAACTGTACCTTGAATCAGTGTGAGATTGATTGGGGTTCAACTACATTCCAGGACGAAGTTAGTTTGTAGTAGGCTAGTGTTTGTAGCGGCTTAATACAGTGTGGTGTTAAATCTGGACTAGGTCCCGGGGTTTTTCTGCATTTGTGGTTTCCTCGTTAACAAAACTTATAGTGTCTGTGTTATTTCTATTCCGTATTATATTTTGTTATATAACTGAAATATCACAGGTTGTGCGTTGTATCGATCAATTGTGAAATCCAACCTTTGGTTGTTGATTGGAAATTGATTGATCCTTGGATATTGGTCTTTGGTACCATCCAAGGTTATATCTCTTATATAAAGACTCACATATTTCTATTTGTTTGAGTATAGATCAAATCGAGAGATAGAGATATTAACTCCTTGATATACTTTTTTATGAAGATTGGTCTGACTGTCTAGTTAATTCTCTTAAAAGTATATTTGAGTTAGTTCATATAGATTGCTAATCGAAATATTAGGTGAGGTTGTTAGACCCCCGCATTTTCAATTGGTATCAGAGCTAGGAAAATACGTTTAAGACCTCAAAATTCCGTGTTTGTAGCGATCTAACTCTATGGACATATGTGCTATCTCAATTAACGTACCACCAGTCTTCGATGGCTCAAACTACTTATTGTGGAAAATTGCTATGTGAGCTTTTCTTCAATCGTGTAATTTTCAATCATGGGTATATGTTGTTAATGGCTATGATGATCCTGTTGTGGCAATATGTAACGCTACTGGTCCAAAGAATATTGGCGAATATGATGTTGTTGAGATACTTGTTGCAAAGCAAAACTCCGACGGTTTGAATGCCATCATATATGCCATTATCCCAAATCTTCAACACCATGTGTCAAATTTCACTAGGTCTAAAGATGCGTGGGATATCTTAGAAACTGTATTCGAAGGAAATACCAGTGAAAAGGAAGCCATGCTTCAAAACCTAAATTCCGATTGGGAAAGCCTTCGTATGGCCGATGAAGATTCATTTGATGAGTTTAATCACAAAGTGTCTGAAATTGTTAATGCATCTTTTGCATTGGGTAAGACTATTCCTGTAAAGGACATTGTGATGAAAATTCTCAGATCGCTGCCATCGTTAAGGTAAATAACCTTGATAATCTCTCTAGAAATATGTTGGTTGGAAAGCTTAAGATCTTTGATCACAAACATTCATCCAAATCTAAGGATATTGCGTTCAAAGCACTGAAAGACACAAAATTACTTGATAAAAGTAAAAATGTGTATATCTCTGAAGACGATCACTCTGAGACTGATTCATCAGATAAAGATCTTGACAAACTGGTCTCGATGATCACAAGACAGTTTAGGGATCTTCTGTTGAAGAGAAGTAAACGGTTCTCCAGAGATAAGCCAAAAGCATCAGTCAAACCTCACAATCGTATTCCTCCTAAAAATAGGGACACTGATGACGATGATATGCCTCAGTGCTTTAAGTGTATTGGTTTTGGTCATTTTGCAAACGAGTTCCCAAATCGTAGAAAATACACTGGGAACAAAGGTCTTGATGCGACGCTTGATGAGATGTCTGACAATTATGATTCTGATAAAGACAAAAAATCAAGTGTTGCTCTTCTATGTGAAAATATTTATTTTGATAATTGTAGCAATACATATATCAATCTTGATAATCTTTTAGAAGAGAACCCAATCAAGATGGAAGAATAATTGACCCTTCTTTTGGGTTTTTTTTTTGGTAAGTCCAAAATGTATTAATGAATAGCGAGATTACAAAGAAAAATAAGTAGCAAGAAAAGAGGTCAGAGAAAGCCCAAAAAATTACTACTTACTTCAAACGAAAATAAGATACATTTGGTAATTCAATAAACAAGTAAAATCAGGCTTATTATCATAACTAAGACCTTCAACTTCTTCTAACAAGCATCCCCTTTTGGCCATACAATCTGTCGCAAAGTTTGACTCTCGATAAGAATGAATAAAACGAATGGAACTATATCTTGCCTTCACAACCACCCATCTTGGTCTAAGAAACCAAGGCACAACAGTATCACCAGAGAAAACCAAGACAACACTCATGGATAAGGGTGCACAGGAACCGAGCCGGAACCGGCACCGGAACCGGTGGAACCGTACCTGTTTTGGTACCGAACCGAGGAAGGGGGTACAGGTACCGGTCCAAAAAATAGGAACCGGCCTCTAGGGGTACAGGTACACGGTTCCCGTCCTGTCCCGTCCTGTCCCGTCCCGTCCCGTTTGTACCGACTAATACTGACCCTTTGATTTAGGGATTAAATTTGAACCATCTGATGGTGGTATATAAAGAAATTAGGTTAGATGAAGAATAGATGGGTTTCATTCCCAGAGAAACTTTCTCTTTCTCATTTTCTTCGCAGCTCCTCTTTTTCTCCTATTTTCTTCATCCTTCTTCTTCGCAACAACAGGTAACAAATCGATTGATTCGCCCCAGATCCATGTACTAATTGTTAACGTGCTCCGTCGGTGATTATTACTAATTTTTTTTCTTTCATTATCCTGAAATTAGACTTGACGCCAGTTCTAAGTTAACTCGTTTCTGAATTAGTATATTTAGTAGCTAAATTAAGATATTATGTGGTGGTGATGGACCTAATGGTGATGGTATTTTTTGCTAAGCCATAGTGGTGTTTGCGTGGTTCATTTTTTGCAGGCATAGATGGACAGGACGATATGAAGCTCATATGTGGGATAATAGTTTGAATTTTGGTCCATCTACTCCTCCTTAGTTTTAATTTAGGGATTGTCAAGCAATAGCAAGAAATTTTTCTTTTTTTAATGCAGATGAAGTAGTAGTTCAGAAACTACATTTACTTCCTTCTCTTATGAAAGTTGATATCAAGGAATTTCAAGGTCTAAAAGTTGAAATGGAGTTTATTGGTTTGCACACCTGCGTCTCATGATGCTAAAATATTGCTCAAGTAGGGAAAGTTCTTAAGGGTGGTCTTACATAAACATCAAATAATAATTTTTCTGTTAGGTTCAAAATGATTTTTCTTAGATCTGTAATTTTTTTAATGCAGTAATAGTGTTTGATAAAATTGCTCATCAAAATGATTTTTCTTAGATATGTAAACCTGTTTTAGAATTTTATAAGTAAAAGCTCATTATATTTTAATTCTTTGGCGATCTTGATTTCATTGTCCTCTTGGCTGTTACACAAGCAACACTTATTAACAACTTGAAGCTTAAATCTTCTTTTTACCTTGTCCAAAGTAGCACACGCCCCTCGCAAGATTTTCCAGTTTCTGGCCGCAAGAGCAGGATGCACCGAAGGCCTCCACAAAATATTTGTTCCCTCCATCGTTTGTTGCTTTGTACGAACCAAATCCTTGGCAGATCGCACTAAAAACTTCCCTTTGTAATCTGGTTTCCACACCTTATAGTCAGCACCTCCCATTGGTTTTGGTATATTGTTCAAATATACACCAGCCTCCAACAAAATCAAACGCACATTGTTAGTGAATACCCACTCCATGTCATGAATAAAATCACTTACTAAAATGTTGCGCTTCAGATTTTCATGCCCAATAGAATCAGCAATGCATCCATCCGCACACCAAGCATCGAAATACAAGGAGGTACTCCTGCCATCACCAATCAACATCCCAGAGTTGAACTGAACCTCTCTATGAACCCATTTAAAACCCGGAATGATGGAAGATTTCATGTAACCAACCAAGTGCCCATTGCGGCCAAAGAACTTTGCACGCATAAAACGCACCCAAGCCTTGTTAGAGTTACAAATATTCCAGCAAAGTTTCATAAGCATAGCTTTGTTCATAACCCGATAAGAGTAATACCAAAGCCACCTTCATTATAAGGAGCACAAACCTTATCATAACCAACCACAAAAGATCTACTAACTTGATAATCTCCTGACCACAAGAAGTTTTGAATAGCAGCCTCACATTGATGAATGAACTTCCTAGGCCATTTATAAACAGCCATATTGTGTATAGAATAACTCGTAATCACCGACTTAACCAACACCACTCTATCTTGGAAAAAAAAAAAAGCATTCTCCCCTTCCAGCCTGCTAACTGTTCTTTAATCTTCTCAACCACATTGCTAATATGATGATACCTAAAAACACCTAGCATAAACTTCACCCCCAAATCTCTATCCGAAAAAAAAAACAATATGCATGCCTAAAAATTCAGCAATGTTGGTTCTTCTCCGCAAAGAGCCGTCACCATAATAAATCTTGCTTTTTTCACGACTAACAGTTTGGCCCAAAGCACGCTGATAAGTACTAAGAAGAGCCACTAAGTTCCTCAAGCTTTTCATGTTGCCTTTGCAAAAAATCATGATATCATCCGCAAAAAATAAGTGAGTTGGAGAAATACCTTTTCGGGTGACCATAGTAGACATACTTTTCTCACGAAATAATTTCGTAATATTTCTACTTAAGACATCTTCAATCAACATAAAAATCAAAGGCAATAAAGGATCACCCTGCCTCAGACCCTTGTATATGCTGAAAAAACCTTCTGGGCTACCATTAACAAGGACATAAATTCTAGTTGACCTTAAAAACTGCAAAATCCAATCACACCAAGCATCCGAAAAACCATATTCTTTAAAAACAACCAAAATAAAAGACCAACTAACCGTGTCAAAAGCTTGAGTAATATCAAGCTTCAAACCTACATTACCCTCCTTGCGTTTAATATGAAGTTCATTCACCATTTCTAAAGCTAAACAGATGTTCCCATGGATATTTCTACCTTTCATAAAATCCACTTGCTCCTCAGAAGCCAAGTTACCCAGGACACTCCCCAAACGTGTAGCAAGAATTTTAGTAAATATCTTGAAAAAGAAATTACTAAGACCAATTGGTCTAAAATTCTTGAGCGTATTAGCACCTCTTTCCTTTGGAAGCAACAACAACAATCTAGAGTTAACACCATGCGGAATAAATTTGTTAGTCCAGCAATACAAAATGGCCTTTACCAAGTCCTCACTAATGATTTCCCAGCAATGCCTGTAGAAAAAACCCGCAAAGCCATCCGCTCCTGGAGCACTATCAGCTCCCAAGTCAAAAACATCCTCATGAATCTCCTCCACAGTAGGCAAACGATCCATAAAATTACTCTCCTCAGCTAAAATACGATCATGATCTATATTAAAAAGAGAATTCTCCAAAACAGAATTATTCCCATTAAACTTTGCTTGATAATAGTTTACAACCATGTCACGAATTTGATCACAATCAGTAACCGTAACACTCGAATCATTAACCAACTTTGAAATAGTATTATTACTCCTTCTCATACGAATGCTATTATAGACGAAGTTAGTATTACTATCCCCCTCCATCAACCATTGATTCCTAGATTTCTGCTTCAACATTGTCACCAATTGTATACGATATCATTCACTTCAACTTGCACATCTTTCATATGATTTTGTTTCTCAACATTGAAAAGATCATCATCAGTCGCCCGAATAGCACTCTCAAGCCTAAGTTGCGCTTGTTTCATCTTAACATGAACATTGCCAAAAACCATCTGATTCCATAACTTTATCTCTACCTTGAGCTGCTTCAATTTTTGAGGAAAAATAAAAGCCGGAGACCCAACCAAAGGAGCATTCCAACTATCACGAACCATTCTCATAAAATTAGCATGAAGAAACCACATCTTTTGCACACGAAAAGGAGCTCTACGGGGACGAGTATTTATAAAAGGATAGACAATAAGGGGAGAATGGTCAGAAACTTCCCTAGGAAGAGCTTTACATCGCCAATTCTCAAAATGATTTAACAAAAAATCATTGACTACTGCCCAATCCAGTTTACTAATGATTTAAACTTACATCCCAAATCCTTTGCTTCAAAAAGACTATTATCATCCAACCAATCACTAAATTCATTAATAACCTCAGTTCTAGGAGTAGCACCTCCCTTCTTTTCTTCATTATGCAAAATATAATTAAAATCTCCAATTACCAACCAAGGAACCTGCTGCGCACCCATATCAAGTTGACGCCAAAGATTTCTTCTTGTAGTCTGGATGGAACTTGCATGAACCAAAGAAATATAAACATCATCAACACCAATTGTAATATCTTGATGAGACATATTCAACACCACCGGTTCTGAATAATTCATAGACCACATAACCCATAAATTCCCAATAGAAGAGTCTGTAGAGTTGTAAATTATAGAACTATGAAAACCATCAATTTTGAAGCGTCGCATGGACCTAGAGGAAACAGTCACTCTCAGTTCAGCAATGCCTATAATATCAGGTTTAAAATCTTTAACTAATTCTTTAAGCTTATATTGTGCTTCTTCACGCACAATACCTTTAATATTCCAAAAGAGAACACGCATTAATAACCAGATTTTTTGGGGCTAGGTAATTTAACAAGCTGAGCTATTCTGCCAGAGTCCTTCTTTTGGAAAGCCTCACCTTATTTGCTATTGTTCTTAGCTTTGTTGCCAGCACTCATACCCTGGACAGGAGTCCCAATCCGAGGAGGAATATATGAAGATACTCGTGTTAGAATATTTGGAACTTGATTATTCCATCTGCTTGAACTAGTTTCGAAAGTCTCCAAAGCGGCATCAGAGTGTTCTCTCAAACCTAGTTCATTATTTAGAGCGTCAAATTGATTGGGAGAGACAATAGATTCATGAGTAAACATATTGTCAGTTAAAGGAGTGCCAGATGAAGAAGCCACAGTCCTATTCACCTATAGGAATCCTACTCTCCCTCGCTTTAGATCCTACAGATGACTTAGGTATAAGAAACTCACTCGCCGGAGTCCTTGTAGCTAAAGCTGCACGTTATGTTGCCTTAAGCTTAGTTCTTGCCAATTCAGCTAAGGCAGAGTTCGCAACAGCTTCAGACTTAGCTAATTCATCTTGAAACTATATATCAACAGCTTCAATAGCACTCCCTGACACAACTTCCCCTTCGTCTAAATTTTTCGTAGAAGTAACCTCAATTACCTCACGTTGCTGGCCTTGCACAACATTAGAATGATTCATAGAAGTGATGTTATTAACTATCTCAGGAACAAAAGGGTTTAACAGAGCATTCTTCCCCTTTTTCTTTCGACCAACCTCTTGCTATTTACTGCCACCATTAGAATTATTACCAATCCCATTAGCATCATTATTCGCTTGCGTCATTTGACCTTGTGAAGAATTATGAGCTTGCAAGTTGTTTGCATTGTTCTTAGTTTTCTTACGACGCTCCGTTAGAGTAGCCAATAAGCTTACACTTAGAAAAAAAATTAGGTTTCTTTAGAATTTCAAAATGCTGCCAGAAATCCAAACCCCCAACTGTTACATTAATAGCATCCGAGTTCAATTCAGCAAAATTAATATCTATCAAAACTGATGCGAAATAGCCATATTCATGAGCAAGAGTATGATTTTCCATCACAATGGGAGTACCAAGGGTTTTACCTAACGCCAGTAGGGTCTTCTCAATCCAAAATTCCATAGGCAAACCAGGAAACTTCACCCATACGGTAGCATGTGAAGTTTTATGTTTATCAGCATCAAACCCTGGAAACCATTCCATGATATTGAGTTTTTGTTGATAAAAAAACCAGGCTTCAATGTTGAGTAGCTTAATTTTGTCTTCCTGAGATTGTAACTTAATAATAAAGAAGCCTCTATTCATGGGAACAAACTAGACACGACTTTGACCTAATTGCCATTATTGTTCAAAGTTGCTTTTCACATCTTGGAAGGTGATCCCTTTTACATCTAAATGGCCTATAAGACTTAACTTCCAGAGATCGCAACCTTCATTATTGAAATCATCTGGTATTACTACCGCCGGTTTACCCTTCTTCACGGTAGGGTTTGGCAGCTTGGATAAATCAAAAGTAGTAGCCGGTAACAGTTTTTTACCCATCACCTTCTTAGCATAGGTTAAAACTCTAGTTAGAGGCGGATTAAGAGGATCCCCCACCTCAAATCACCCAAGGATGATCGAGATAATAGATGGAAAAAATTGAAAGCTTAAAAAACCCTAAAAAAATCGCCAGAGAGGGGAAAATTTTAGGAGAGAGAAAAAAAATTGACCCTTCTTTTGGAAACTCTATGTTTAATGTTTCAGGTTCTACTTTGTGTCTAGCAGCGTGCGTTTCACAGGCGCCTGAATCATCTTATGCGTTGACTTGCTCCTATTTTTCTATCAAAGGTCATGAGCTTTCAAAGGGTTTAAAGTACAAACACAAGATGCGATATGTCAACAAGCTTCAACGAAGAGCGGATCGTCTAGATACCAAGTTTAAACTCGCGGAGAAAACAGCTGAGGTATGTAAGATCTTATCTTCCTTGAAGAAATTAGTTTCCAAAGATAGATTTAGACCATTAGAGAAGAAAACATGGTCTAAACATACGGAAAGGCAGGGTTCCATGAATTCCATCCAAAAGGGTCATGATGGACAGATTATTGTTCACCACAGCACAACTTGATTGTGTTGTCATTGTGCATCTTTTCTCATGTGCCTGTTCAAAAGAGATAAATCTTGCACACCTCAGGCTTTAAAATAATTTTTTTGTTTTTTAGCTTTGTGTTATTTAGTTTTTGGAATTCCTTCATATCACTGTTAATATTGGAAAGGACCTATTTGCCAAAAGAAGAGGGTTATTATCGACAATTCCACTCTTTATAGAGTTGTGAGCTGTGCGTACACAAACCTTTTATAGGTTTAAAAACCCTACATTCCTTTTTTCTTCTCTGATACTCTTTATATGTTAAGACTTCTTGTTGAGATTTGATTGTGAATTCCTCTCACAAAACCGTGCTTATATGGAAACTCCAAGCACCATGTCTTATGATGGGAAAGATATCAATATGATTGTTAAGCCATCAATCACCAAGGAAAATAGAAATCTCAATTGTCTCCAACTTTAAAAATAAAAATAATGAATTGAGGAAGCCAAGAGTTGTTCCTTCAAACTCTCAGAATTTTTCTGATGTTCTTGAAGAGTTAGAGATTCAACAAATAAAGGCTTGTGTTTTAAGATCATGCCATGGTTCGACATTATCAGCCAAGAAGGTTTATTGGTATTGACTACTTTATCCATGAACCATATGTTCCAATGGCTATTGACGACAAGGAGTTCGGGGACGACAAGGAATTTTTCAAAGATCTTAATGTCTAGGAAACTTATTAAGAGAATTTTTATTCTTGTTTGTGTTTAAGAAGGATAAATAGGGTTTGGAATAGCCATTATTGTGAGTACACATAGCTATATCCAACGTTTTCATCTTGCAATGTTTTTAGATTTATTTATTTAAATTCTAAAGTTGATTTGGAAGATGATTTTTGCAGTATTAATCTTTATGGTTTTATATATTGGAATAAGTTATAGGATATGTGTTTTTGCGTCCGTGAACTATTATTGTCCCATATGATGTCAAAAGTTATCTCTTTCATACGTCGATATGCATGTATTGATACAAGATCGATGGAATTTTTACAAACAAAAGTTAAGCCTATTATGTCATTTACTGATGGAAGATAGGTTAAAATCTTTTGTTTACAAAGATTATGTCTATTATATGTCGTTATGCAAATAGTGATGAAAAATAGAATGAATCTTTGTCCATTTCGCAGTATTGATCTTCCCTGATACATATCTTATGTATATAATGTGCGGCTCCATAAGCCTTCTTATCTGAGCATTTCCAACTAGACTAATCATAGATTCGTTTGTGGTTATTTTGGTTGTGTATTCCGATTAAATTAGTCATGGGTTCTCTTGTGATTAGTTTAATTGAGAATTTTGGATACAAAATCATTTTGTGGTTTTGGTGTCCAAAGAAATCCTTCTTTTCTCGTAAAAGTAAGGTCGTTGTTGTTGTTCTTTCGGGAATGACATCAAAGGGGGGAGAGTTCTTTTGAACTTGCGCTTAATTTCCATATCTTTGTGGGGAGTGCGGTTGTGGAATATTTTAGGAGTTATCTTGTATCTTTATAAACTCCTTGATGAGTGCATTTAGCTTCGGATTTATGATTGCATCTAAACAAAGTTAATATGTACTTTTCTTTGGTCTTGAAGAGTCTCCGTGAAAATTTTATTAGGATCCCGTTTTCGTACCTTTGCCAATTTTATTGACAAAAATGGGGAGAATTAATATGTAGTTCACACTACAAATACATATGGTTTTCGGATCATTATGTAAGGGGGGTGGTTTTCATGTTGAGATGAAAGTATTGACTAAGGGGGAGTAATACATATTTCCATAGTATTGTTGTCGAAGTTGTGATACAATTGAACTTTGATGTTGCGTAATAATATTATGACATTGTATAACAATGATCGAGAGATTTTGTTTTCTCATTGTTATGGCTATGGATCTTCAACACCTATGAAGCTGAACTGAACATCTATGGAATCATGGGATTAATTGAAAAAGACGAAGTTTTCGAGTAATGTTGAAGCACCAAGGAGATCAAGAATGTGGACGAGAAGCTATAAAGTTTTATCTATTTTATAATCCATATGTATTGATAGTTTTGTTAATAAAATTGACAAAGGGGGAGATTGTTAGAGCATTGCTCGGTCGAACTCACAAGTGTTGCTATCCCAAGCTTGTTTGTCAAATTTATTTATCAAAACTATATGTCTTAATTTCTAGTCTACTTATAGCTAAGTCTCGGATTAGGATAGTTAAGTGTAGTTGAGCTCCAGACTCCATGGCGATCATCTTATGAATACGGAGAACTACTCAAGGAACCAGTGGAACTTCATCCGACTAAAAGGTATGTGGAGACTTGAACTTATCTATTACTCAAAAGTATATCTACTCTATCTCCTACTCTTGAGACAAAAGTCGTATAAGTATGATAGTTTTCATACATACACATTTTCTATTTCGAGCCGAGTTTACTCGCCTATCTATTTCTTGAAATATGTGTTGGTAAGCTTTCGCTTTAACCATTTTTCATCTTTACCCATGATGAAATTCATGATGACGTTTCAATCTTGAAAATAGCTTTGATGACGATAGTTGTGAATAACGAATGTTATAACATTATAGAAGAATGTTTCAATGATTGAAATGTAGAGTTGAGATTACCATCTATGGATATAAGCATATATAGTGTGTTCGCACATTAGTGTATAAATCCATGTACCGGAAACCAAGTGTGTGCATATGTGTGCATACGGTATTGGTGAAGGAGACAGGTTGGGTGCGCGTACCTGTACACGTACTGGCGGAACTTTTCATCCCGGAAAATTCTGCTGATTTTGGAGTTTACGAACTCATAAACTAGTCACCTTAGATACACGTACCCGTACGTATACTGGCGGAACTTTTCTACCCGAAAAATTCTGTGGATTTTGGAAACTCAAATACGGTAGCTAAGGTACGGATACCCGCACGCGTACCCAAGCTGGTTATTTCTCAAATCGGTAGTTCATGAACTTAAAACAATAAATTATAAGGAATGCAATCTTTGCAAACCGTGGCTATATTGTTCATGAATTGATTCAAATGAATCAAACCGATTTTGTTTTAATTGTGTCTATGTATAAAGACCTAAGCAATTGAACAACTCTTCAACTAATTCTTGTGAAGTCATTTTAACTAGTTATAAGAAAGATGAATATGGTTAATATGAAAGTGCTCATATGGCTAACCATTGGTTAACTATTTTTGAACCAACTAAGTGTACACGTTTAGGTACGGTTACTCAAACCTAAATGAAATACATTTCATTTGTGTGTGACAAGCTAAGTTTCGATCTAACGGTTGAAAGATATTAGCTTGGTTGAATCAGGTTTTTCATCTAACGGTGAATATTGAATGCTTTGTTACTAAGATAACATTGATTGCAAACCCTGATTTGAAAACTATATAAATGAGAACTCTAGCAACTGAAAAAACTAATCCCCACACCTCATGTGTGATACTGGTTGGTTTTGCTAGATTCGATTCTCCTTTAACCTTAGGTTTCTTCTCGAGACCCTATAGGTTAACGGTGAATATTGAATGCTTTGTTACTAAGATAACATTGATTGCAAACCCTGATTTGAAAACTATATAAATGAGAACTCTAGCAACTGGAAAAACTAATCCTCACACCTCATGTGTGATACTGGTTGGTTTTGCTAGATTCGATTCTCCTTTAACCTTAGGTTTCTTCTCGAGACCCTGTAGGTTAACGACTTAAAGACTTCATTGGGATTGTGAAGCCAGACGAAACTACTTCTCTTGTAGTTGAGCTATCTGATCTTGCCATTTTCTATCGTACGAGTTCAATTGAAATATTAGATTGAGATTATATCTCCGATTTGGCAAGATAAAAAGAAATCACAAACATCTTCGTCTCATCGTTTGTGATTCCGCAATATCTTGTTTCGCTACCATACGATTAATATTATTGTGAGGTGATTGATAATTCTAGGATGTTCTTCGGGAATATAAGTCCAGGTTATCGATTGGTTCATGTTCACCTTGATTTCTATCAAAAGACGGAACAAAATCGTAGGTTTATCTATGGGAGATAAATTTATCTATTATCGTAGACTTTTTTGTGTGATACAGATTTGTTTGTTCAAGTATTCGACTTTGGGTCGTAGCAACTCTTGGTTGTGGGTGAGATCAGCAAAGGGAATCAAGTGTGTAGCATCCTACTTGGATCAGAGACATAAGGAGCGCAACAGTACCTTGAATCAGTGTGAGATTGATTGGGGTTCAACTACAGTCTAGACCGAAGTTAATTAGTTTGTAGTAGGCTAGTGTCTGTAGCGGCTTAATACAGTGTGGTGTTCAATCTAGACTAGGTCCCGGGGTTTTTCTGTATTTGCGGTGTCGTCGTTAACAAAATTTCTGGTGTATGTGTTATTTCTATTCCGTATTATATTTTTTTATATAATTGAAATATCACAGGTTGTGCGTTGTATTGATCAATTGTGAAATCCAACCTTTGGTTATTGATTGGAAATTGATTGATCCTTGGATATTGGTCTTTGGTACCATCCAAGTTTATATCTCTTGTATTTGATAAAGACTCACAGATTTATATTTGTTTGAATATAGATCAAATCGAGAGATAGAGATGTTAACTCCTTGATATACTTTTTATTAAGATTGAGTCTGATTGTCTAGTTGATTCTATTAAAAGTATATTTGAGTTTGTCCATACAGATTTCTAATCGAAATATTGGGTGAGGTTGTTAGACCCCCCGCATTTCAGTTATTTCATCCAATCAGAACCCTCCTAGCCCACAGGCGGGGCTCACGATTGCTATCAAAAAGTTGGCTAGTCGAGAGGGTCGAAAAGAGTCTCTATTAGGGAAAGACCGCCCATGGCAGTCTTATATCAATCATTGTAATCCAAATTGGCCGGCCGAATCGGATGGCTTAAATTCTATTTTAGGCAACCAATGAGGTGCCGATATACTCACTGATGACTCGCCTTTGGCCTCGACCTATTGCGTTGCTATCAGCCTGCAATTAGTGCTTTGAACCGTTTGCCCAAAGTAGGTTGGTCACACAGCTTAAATTAGGTTAGCGGTAATACACAGTTGTCACAAAATGATCTCGACCGTCCAACTTGGATGTCCAAATCGACTAGCCTAGATACGATTTTGTCCAACCAATCAAGTTTCATCGTGATTACCGGCCGCCCCCCTCCTATGAGGACCGGTTGACTTATCCTCAACTCACTCAAATAGCTCTAGGCAGATGCTCGAAGTAGGTTAGTCGCGCTACTCATAAGAATCTTAAATAAGATTAACGATAATCAACAACTGCCGCAAATCATCTCAACCATCCAACTTGGCTAGATGATTTGACCGGCTTAGATCTAATTTTGGACAGCCAATGGGATGCCATGATTGTTGTCAGTTGCTCCTCTTCTACATGGGCCGGTCACGCCATCTTTAGTTGACTTGTTTGGCTGCAAACCGTTCGACCAAAGATGGCTGGTCGCGCTCCTAACAACGATATTTCATATGCATCTACTAATTTGATGTGCTTTCTTAACAGCGATGCTTTACATGCATCGAATATAAATGATATTTTATAAATATCGATTTCATGAATAATTTAATTATTTAACCTAAAAGCATTGTATGATTTTTTTTAGCACTGGCTTACGGCAAGTCTCAATCATACGACTACCTACCACATAACTTGCGTGTGATTGGTTGAAATAATCAGGTCCTGCCAGCAAGACCCACTCAGGACTTGTTCCACTCTTCATGTAACTTGCTGCATATTTTCTACAAAATGCTCGAGACATCAAACATGTCACAAACTGGGGGATACTCGTCAGGGTATTGGTATGGAGGTTTGCAGCGTGCGACGTGCAACACGCCCATTATGAGAAAGTGTCAGGAAAGGGCGAGCAGTTGATGGCAGTAGGGAAGTAGTGGGTGTAAAACCTACCAGTCTTCCATTCATAGTAGGGACGTGGTTTTCATCCCACTTCTCCATCATTCTACTACTCTGACTTCCTACAAGATCAGCATGTTTGAAATAGATTTTCAATCTATTTCAACGATAATAATGTTTTGGTTATCAACACAAGTACTTAGAAAACATCTGGAACCTACAGCTTACACTTTGCAAGCAGGTTATACATTCTGATACAAGTCATAAACAACTACACCGTATAGAGTTCATCATTCTGATCTCAACACCTTCTCTGCTTCCCTCCCGAAAATCAACCATTCTCCTTCCTTTGTGACCGAATTGAATGTGGAACGGCCATTTCTTGGTTTAGGCCAAAGTCTTACAGAATGATCTCTCGAATATAAAGTACTCATATGAAGTACATTTGTTTTGGGTTTGAATTCATTTCTCATTAACACACCCAGTTTACCATTTTCGGCAGAATCAGTTTTTACCCTACTACAAATTACCCCAGCCATTCGTTGCACTACCCTCTCTATGTTGTTTAACCGTTGAGCCGATTGGGAAGATTCATCCATTTCACTAACCCTTCAGATATTTGAATCATGACTTGTATAAAATTGTTGTGCATTTGTAGCCATACTCTCAATTAAACTAATTGCTTGAGAAATTTTCATCTCAGTAAGTGAACCACCCGCAACCGCATCAATCAAGTTCCTTTGATCCGGAAGTAATCCTTCATAAAAATATTGAATGACGAGTGGTGGTGATATGTTATGGTGTTGGAAACTTGCTAACAACTTCTTGTACCACTCCCAATACTCATGGAGTGATTCCCCTGAAATTTGTAAGACTCCACTAATCTCTTTACGAACCACAGCTGCCTTGGAAGCTGGAAAATACTTCTCTAAAAATAGATTTTTCATCTCGGTCCATGTTGTAACACTCCCCGAGGGTAGATAATACAACCATTCTTCGGCTAATTCTTGTAAGGAGGATGGAAAAGTTTGCAACATAGTCGTATCACTGTCATCAGTTACTTGCCTAAGACTTGTCATCTTATGCTGAAATTTTTGCAGAAACGATTTGGATCTTCACCGGGATGTCCTTGGAACTTAGTAAATGGTGAATTAGACTCGACTTCATCTCCACAGGGTTAGTTATTGTGATACTCAGTGGTTGTGAATCTAAATTTGGAGAGATTAACTCTCTCAACTTCCTCTCTACAGGTGGAGGATTTACCATCTCTTCTGATGTAGATGGTTCTTCTTGCAAGTTTCGAGCTTCTTGTAGTATTGTTCCCTTGCGAGTTGTAATCTCACAACGTTGGTAATCCCATTGTTTAGGTGCCAGAGATCAAGTACCTGAAACAAGATTCTCAAAAACCAAGTTAGATACGATAATATAATCTAACAAAGCAAGAATAAATCAAAAATATAAAGAAAACAACTGAAATCGTCCGTTGCTCCCCGGCAGCGGTGCCAAAATTTGATGTGTGTCGTAACCACAACAAATTAGTGAATATTTTCCACTTAATGAACAAGTAATATGGTGGTAGTTAAGTTCGTTCCCATGAGGAGCAAGAGGTTTTAGTTGTCTTATAATGTCACAAAAAGGGGGTTTTGTTTTAGATTTTGAAAGCAAAAGAAAATAAACAAAGCAATTGAAAGTTTAAAGGACAATCAATAAGAGAAGTTAGATCAGGGATTCGTTCTTCGTTGCAGAACAATGATTCAAGTTATGTTTTTCATCCACTTGTTTATAGCAGTTAGATCAGTGCTAACCCCTAAATCCCTTATATCACCGGATACCGAAGTTCTCGACTACCGGATTCTATTTACCAAACCATCTAGTAGTAGATCACTCAAGATGTAATTTAATTAAACGCATTAAGATTTGTGAATTTATTAGGTTTATATTAGTAGTTAGACTCTTAGATCAAGGTCTACTTGCTAACGTTATTTTCACACACAATTGCTCCATGGAATCCCTCTGCAAGGTCTCATGTTTTCGACTTGTGTAAAGAGTCAAGAAACGATTACTTATCCCCTAACTTTTACTAACTTTAGATCAATTAACAAATCAATTTAGTTGTGCACCTAAACGACCTATCAATCAAGCGTAAACATTGTTATCAGCAAAAACAAACGATACTCATGTGAAAAACTTCAAAGTACAATTAAAACAAAAACTCAAATCATGTTAAGAACTAGGAATTCATCCCCAATCAATAAGAAAATTAGCTACTCATGTTTTTGAAATTCACACCAACAATTAAAAGAAGAATTTTGAAGTTCACACAAATAATTAAAAGAAGAAAATATGTGAAAACCAAGCAAAAACAAAAGTGTTGTGTGTGTAAAGGTGTAGAGGTGTGTAGAGAAAAGTAGAGAACTTCTCTATTTAAAGGCTTCAATTTGCTTGCAATCTTCTTAGGATTAGAATCCCTTTGCCATTCAATCTCCAAGTCCTTGTCTTTGTAAAATTCCTCCACTCCTCTTCCAAATTCAATTTCAAGTCAAATTACACGTCAAATTCCAAATCCAAGTCCTCACACCCCTGAGAGAAACTCACAAAAATTTGTAATTTTGGGTCACCGGAAAAAACCCATGGATCACCGAAAATTGGCCGGAAAAACTACAGTATGTCATCGGAATATTCTCCTCTGTTATGGAATATTCCTTAACGGCACAGTTATAGTTCTCAACCAGACTAACGGTCAAGGTAGTCACCCTGGAGGGAGTCAGCTGAGTTAGCTCTATATAGTCAATATCGGCCGTATCGTCCAATATATCGGAAAAATTTCAGATATCGCTCCAAAAGCGATACGATAAGCAATATATCGACGATACGATATCTACCCGATAATATCAGCCGATATGCACCGATACGAAATTTTCCCGATAATCCGGTATTGGTTATTTTAGTTTTTTTCGGTAAAGATGAAGGGTGCTTAAGGTGTTTTATAAAAGGGAAGGGAGAAATCCCTAAAACTCGATCCAAGATATAGTTCCTCAACCCAAAAACTGAATCGAAAGGAAAAGAGGTAAATGTTCTTCAGAAATTTTGTTCAACAAATCATGTTCTTCTTTTCAATCTCATCAGTGAGAATCTCATTCTAAGGAAGGGAATTTTGATTATTGATCTTCTTCATCTAAAATTCAGAGATTATTAGCTAACAAAAGGTTGGGGTTTTGAATCTTTTGATAATTACTCTCTCTGTTTGCTTCGATTATGATTTTCTTTTGTGATTAATGGTTGATATGTATGGGTAACAACCCTTTCCCAGCCTATACATGCAGTTTGTATGTTTAAGTTGCAGTTTCCTAGCCGGAAAGGCCATCTTTTGATGTGGATTGCAGATGACAAATTTGTGTGATTGATGTTGTTCTGTTAGTCTTGAATCTCGATTGTTTTGTTAACGGAGCTGTTCATATAGTAATTGTGGCTTAAGTGAATTAGGGTTAGTTTTATGTATGTTTAGTTTTGCTTATCTACCTTAGTTTGGCTTTACCACTAAAAGTTGTAATTCTACTATAGCCATTTGGTGATTGTGTTACTATTATATTTGTCTTAAAATTTGGAACCGATATTTCAACAATAATATCCCCGATATTAAATACATTGAGTTAGTTGTCTTACTGATGGTCTTACTCAACTGATTCATAGGCTGGATCGGATATCATCCGGTTCGAGTTGACTCACCAGAACCAGGGTCCGGCAGAGTTCTGTATGAATTCTGAATATTTACCGGCTAATTTCAGGCAATTCTTTTAACTCCTTTCCTGCAAATTCATTCAAACAGCATCCTATCATTCATCTATTTCACAGTTTAATCAACTTCACTCACAACCCATTCTGGAATCAATAGCAACAGAAGCCTCAACTCATCTTCAACCTCGACACAACAGCACAATCTGCAATTTCTTGTAATCAACATCTCTGAATTGTCTATCACGAGCTCCTCATAATTCATCCCCAAAAACCAGTGGCGACATTCATCACCATCATTCCCTCCATCTGTTGTTGAATCCGAAAACAGTACCAGAACCCATTTAACCTCCTATTCAACACAAAACACATTTGATCATCACAGCAGCTTGCACCATTCGCAGATTCAAACAAAACCCCATTCTCTGATTTCCTCAATCCTCAACAGTTCTTCTCTTTCGAACAACAGCAGAAACCACCACCAGATCTCGTCAATTTTTCTTCAATATGATTCATCTCTTCTTCATCCAATTCTGCTAACCGAATTCCGAAACCCATCAAACCCAGTCTCTTCCATTCACCGAGTAACTCAACTGCAGCAACAGTTCTTTCTTAATTCAACTCACGGAAACAGCACCACCACTTATTCTTCCTGTATTCATCCCATGGAAACCCATTAAAACAGATCTATCAACCTCTGATTTTGAGCCATTTCTCTGCCGATTCTCGATTCATATTCATCTCTCATATCTTCCTTTCTTCGGCAGCTCTATTTTCTCTGCGTATTTCTTTCTTCATTTCGGCATTAACATGCTGCTATTCTTTCCTCCTCCTCAATTTCAGGTGAACAAATGATTGAGAATTGATTTCTCTGAATTAGGTTTAGGGAAAAATGAATGAGACAGGATTAAAACGCCCAACAGATTAAGACACCCAATAGTTGGATACGGGCAACCTAAAAAATCTACCCTTCAATATTTTCTTTCAAGTGGCTTCCCTGAGTAACTGAACGTCTGATTTTAGCATTTCCTCTTGGACTTTTGACAGGATATCCTTTATCCTTGGCTCAGATCCCAGTATCATTTGCCTGTGAAATGACCTTTTTGCCCTTTCTTTCTCAATTTGAATGATTTCTTCTCCTTTTCTTCCGCATGACTCTAATCCAGAGTACCTAATAACTCAAAAAAAAATGTAAAATACAAAATTCACAAGTAAAGTAGCAAAGAAAGCGTAAACAATAGATAATAAATATGGTGCATTCTATACCTATCAAAGATCGATTATTAGGTAAGAATATTTTTGTTAGTAAAAATTACTGCGAGATAATTACTGTTCCAATTATTACCTACGTTGGATTCAATTTTTGGGTTCAACGATCTATTTTACAGTGCTCTATTATACGATCATCTACATACTCAAAGTATATTATTTGTTGGATGGGTCGTTTTGCAATATCTGCTGAACTCGAAGATGACTCCTTTTCAAGATGGCGGGCCGGATGTAGCACATGTTCTTCAGTACTTTGTTAATTCGAGACAAATTATTTTTAGTACTTTTTTATTATTAATTTAGGTCTTTCTTATTTTTAGAGTTTATTTATTTTGAGAAACTATTTATTTTTAGAATTACTTAGATTACAAATTAGGGTTCCCAGAATTAGAGTTCAAGTCTTCTCTATAAACAGGAGACAAGTCCAATGCAATACATAGCATTATTATCAATCCAAACAGAGTTTCCCAACTATTCATCTACTTTTACTATCAATTTCTTTATTCACGCTTCCGTACTGCATTACAAAGACTAAATAAAGATAATAATGCTATAATGATCATGGTGAAGTATGTGATTGTAATTTTGTCAGGGTCAGTTGCATTAAACTGAGGTTTTTGAATTCTTGTGGACATAATTTAGAGATTTGTGGAGTATGTGAAGGATTTAGTTTATGATCCTCTGTATACATCTTCTTGTTTACTTTAAGTGTTTTATTTTTTGAACCTTTATATTACAAATAGCATGTATATGCTGCTGATAAATAAATGATGGAAACATTATCTATTAGACAATTGGACATCATCCAGAAAGTATCATTGATTGCGATGTGGATTTTACAGGAGTTTGACCTTAAGAGTATAGATCATTGACAAGAAATGAAATGTTGTTGTAAAGTAAGCTGGTTTGGAGAAGCTTGTGATCGGTGTTACCAGGAAAGTTCAATGGGTCTATGGGTGTTGGTGGTAGTGGTGGTGTTGAAATTGGTGGTTAGCTGGTTGACCGATCACAACCGTTATGTCGGGAAGGTAAATTAATCATGACTTCGTCCTTTGGTACAATCATGTATGTGAAATTATATTTTTACATCTTAGTGTAGTTACGACGAATCTGTGGTGCAAAGGTAGCACGACTGGCTCCATGTCAGGAGATGTGTATTCGACTCATGTCAGATTCAATCATTTGTGTATATTTTTTATTTGGAGTCAACTTGGGGTAGTTGGCTCTATTTTTCCCTTTAATAATTTTTTCTTGAACATTTTTTATGATACAACTTACGCTAGTTGCCTCCATATTTTGAATTGTTGTGGTCGTCACATATATTTTTGGAAAAGTTGCCTCAAGACAACATACGTTCGCCTCCATATATATTTTTTGTTGGACACAAGTTGTGCTAGTTGCCTCCATATATGTAGACAACTTGAATAAGGTAAGCAACATCAGATGGGATAACCTTACATGACTCATCAGCACCAGATTTAGCATGAACAGCATGGGAACCATGCATATTTTTCTCTCCACGCACTTCCCTCCAGGCATATTTTTGGTTTGTATTGCTACCCATTTTACCATCCCTGGAATTTTGAAGTTTTGGGACTCAAAAGAAGATTTAGAACCCCCTAAAAGCTTACGAGCAGCAAGAAAGTTTTCAAATTTATGACCCATAAACTTATTGTGTGTGCAAAACTTGATGTTCTCCAAATCCTGAACTTCTACATATTGCCAAATTTCTTTGCCATTAGCTTTCAAATGAATTCTTTTAGGAATCGGTTTAGCAAAATCAATATTAATAAGTACAACAGCATAGTTACCAACATCATGATCCAAACTTTTCTGATCAATAGCAATTGGCCTACCAAGAATTTTATCAATGGATAATAGAATTCTTTTCGTCCATAATTCAATGAATAATCCAGGGAAACTAACCCAAAAATTAGCACGAGAACGTGTGCGTGTCGTAACCACAACAAATTAATTAATACTTTACTACCTAATTAAAGAGTAATATAGGGTAGTCAAGGTCGATCCCACGAGGATCAAGAGATTATAGTTGTAAAATTGTCACAAAAGGGGGGTATTGGTTGTAAAACTTATAAAGCAAAAGAAATAAACAAAATAATTAAAAGTGTAAGTTGAATTCAATAAGAGAGAATAGATCAAGGAATCCTTCTTCGCTGCAAAACAATGATTAAAGTTATGTTCTTTTCCACTTGTTATTAGTCATAGATTATCACCAACCGTAGGATAGCAGGTTCGCTTAGCTAACCCCGAAATTCCTTATTTCACCGAGTAACAAGTCCGCTTAGTTATCAGATTCTATTCAAAAGAACCACCTTGAGGTTCGCTTACAAGATGTAATTCCCCGAACGCATTAAGATTTGTGAACTTAGGTTTAGTACTAGTAGTTAGACTCGGTTCGCTTGGTCCACTTTCTAGCGTTGTTTTCACACACAATTGCTCCACGGAATCCCTCCGCAAGGTCTTGTGTTTTCTACTTGTGTAAAGAGTCAAGAAACTATTACGTATTCCCTAACTTTCACTAGCTTTAGATTAAATTAACAAGTCAATTTAGCGTGCACTCCAAACAACCTATCAATCAATCATAAACATTAATATTAGTAAAAACAAACGATAATCATATGAAAAACTTCAAAGTAGAACCAAAACTCAAATCAAATATTAAGAACTAGGAATTCATCCTCAATCAATAAGAAAATTAGTTACTCATAATTTGGAGTTCACACAATAATAATAATAAAGGAAAAAAGAAAAACTTATTGAAAAGATGATGGTTGCTCCTTCCTCCAATCCTTGTGCACTTTAACTCCTTCTCCAAAGTAGATGTGTATCAAAAGTTGTAGAGAACTCTCTTATTCAATACTCTCCATGTCTTTGTAGGAAAAGAATCCACATTCCATAAGAACACCACTTTCCCAATTTGAGCCATATTCCAATTTCTAGTCCAATTCTCCAATACTTCCAAGTTTTCATCCAATTCCCAATTCTAAGTCTTCACACACATGAGAGAAGTCCAACCAAAATTCTGTAATTTTGCTCGCCGGAAAACTGTGTTTTTGGCCGGAATTTGTCGCCGCCGGCCACCTGAAATTTTCTGTCGGTAAGGGAATATTCCGTTCCGGGTCCGTTAGAGTTAACGGTCAATGAGGTCAACCGTCAGTCAATTGGGTCAAGGAATCACTGAGTCAGAACCGAGTCAGCTACCTAACTCGGCTGACTGTTCCTATCCAGGCCACTTTGCACAGGCCAGTGTTGCACAATCTTAGTACACTACCAATCCCAGCCATGATGGCCATGCTCTGTAACTTGCACACAGCAACCACCTCTTCTGCTTGGCCACCCCCAGTTTCATTCTCTGCTGCCTAAATATTAGAATCCACAACGGCATTATAGCATGAAATCCATTCTCCAATACTGTCACAACATGAACAATTCCACCCATAACCTTCCCTGTAACATACAAGCCTTCATTGTATAAACCTGTAACTCACAACTTCTCAGCTAAGTCCATTCATTCATACCAACTGAGCCAATACCCTACAATATACCACCAACTTGAACCGCTCACAATCCAACTGCAGCTCAAATTCACACCCTGCAATCCCTGTCAGCAAACCCTATAAACCCCAATTGGCCTTGTTCTTCTTATCACTCCAACTGCAATTCACCAACAACATCATTACCTATCTTATGATTCTTCTCAAATTCAACACAGTAGCCATCAACACATCAGATTCAATATCTCATTCATCCCAGCTACAAATTCAGTCGAAACCCGTTACTTTAAATCATCATAGACTTCGAAATTTAAACTCAACACCCTCTAACAGTTCCTTCTCAACCACCAATTTCAATCTTGTATTCTTTATGTAATCCCTATCTCACTGAAACCCTCAATTTCTGCATCTCTGATTTGAACAAAGAACATTTTCAGATCGAACCCTTGGCAGCAAAACCCTAAGTTTCCAACTTGTTATTCTTCTTGATCTTGGATCTGCTTCTCAGTAACCTGCAGTACCCATTCTTCAATCTCATGAAACCCTTAAACATCCACAGTTGAACACTGACTGCTTCTACCATCTTTGCTTTAATGACGCCTTCTCTGAATGAAACCCACCTTGAATCACCTTCTCAAACCCCCTCTATCAACAACATCTCCGTCGAACTCATTTGAACAGCATCTGTCATACCCCTCAAGAACACAGACGAATCCAGTTAAAACCCGTCTATCTTTGATTGAATCTGTTGCCTCCAAATCGCCACTATACCCATTAAATTCTTCTCTAAAAGTTCGACAGAAAATCATCTCGAGCTTCTCGATTTCTCGTCAATAATAGCAGCCGCTGCTTCTAATTTTCAGATGCCGAATGATTGAGAGAAGAGTTCTCGATTTAGGGTTGGAATTTGGGAATGATTTGGGTGGTTAATTACACCCCAAGGACAGGGACCACCCCAGTTGGGTGCTAAGAGCATACACGTTTCCTGGATAAGGGCTACCGAATTGGCAGCCCCTTAAATACTTATTCAAGAGTTGACCCTTAACCTTGGCTTGTCTATCTTTAATACTCCTCTGAGAGAGTTGCCCTTTAACCATGACGTGTCTCCAGATAGTGCTCGCCCTAAAATGATAGATTTTCCCTTTTTGCTCGAATTTGGTGATTTCTCCTTCTTTTCGTCCGTGTGACTCCAGAGTACCTAATAACTCAAAAACACACGTAAAATACATAATTTACAAGAAAAATAGCAAATAAAGCATAAACTACTAGATAGTAAATTAGGTGTATTCTACACCTATCAAATTCCCCCACACTTATACTTTGCTAGTCCTCGAGCAAATCAATCTAAAACTTACAACTTCAAAGCGTTCTAGCGTCCCAAGCATCCCAAAGAGCTATGAGGACATAGAGTTTCTGCATGCTAGTAATAAGAAGTTAGAAATACTAAAGAACATATTCTCATTCTTAAATGTTGAGTGAGAAATAACCACACCATAATGAGAGAACACGTGTTTGAGAAACGACCAATAAGCATTTCGCCCCGACTTCTGCCTCACCAAAAGGATTTTATGATAATTGCACTCAAAAAGACGGCTTTTTTATGGGTCTCACATGTGTGCAGGTAGGAATGAAGAGAGAATTCCTGCAACACGTTGAATGGTAGGAAGGATAACTTCCGAAATTTTGAAAAACCCACTTCTTTTAACATTTTGAAAAACCATTTTTCTAACGATCTCTAAGAAAGGAAATCAACCACTTATATCGAGGATGAGATTACTTACTTACCTTCACATCCGATTGCCAATTATGATAACACCACTCTCACGGAATCCAAAAGAAACGTCTTCCGCTCCTTGTCTTCATCTTCTTGGTCTTCGGCTTCAACTATTGATGATAAATACTAGAACTTCATAAATCCTTGACAATTTGTAACCTTTTTCCTTAAATCCATGTCGCTTGAAACTTCCTTATAGATTTTCCTTCCCCACGGCTTATTCAAAACAAAAAAATAATAGATATTTCTCTTGTCTCATATATATATATATATCTTTTCTTTTCTTTTCTTTTCTTTTCTTTTCTTTTCTTTTCTTTTCTTTTCTTTTCTTTTATTTTATTTTTCTTTTTCTTTTTCTTTTTCTTTTTCTTTTTCTTTTTTTTTCTTTCTTTTTCATTTTCTTTTTCTTTTTCTTTCATAGACAAGAGAAACAAAACACAAAACAAAGTGAAAAATAAAACAACCATGGTCGTGGAAAAGTACTTTACCGCTTGATTCTTCACAACTTGTATCGTCTCGAAATCATAAATTTCAATAATTCTCACCTTTTGATTCTCTTTGCTCTTGTAGTCTTCATACTTGGATATAGAATTACCTCATTGTATTGTAAGTCTTCAACTTTGATATAAAATTATGCTCTTTTTCTTGTTCCATTGTTGCTTTCAAACCTTGAACCTTTTCAACTTTCCTTGTAGATTTTGATGTCGCTCCCTTGTTGTTGATGATTATGGTGTTTCTATGGAACCGTTGTTGTCGAGAGAGAGAATGGTGCTAACTGCAAATCGAACTACAAGAAGGAGGCTTTCATCATAGACGTCACCCTCATGATTGACAAAAATTAGCACTCAAGAGATCAAAATAGTGCTGAAATTGGTGTGAAATTGGGTAGCTCACCATTCTACCCGGAATTAACGTACGGTGACACACACTCAAAAGAAGCTCTTTAGTAAAGGAAGAATTTTTGGTCGGTGCCTTGGTTGATATGAAAATGGGTAGTCTCCACTAATGATTGATCAGCAAATCTAATAACGCACTTCTCCCTGCACCAAATTTGCATCACCGGCATGATTAAATCCATTATTTAACACTCTAACAAGCAAGATATCAAACGTAGTTCCCTAACACTTCCAAGTTCACTTATGTCGGTCAGAATTCTCTATGTAATCATACCTAGAAGCATGCTAGTGACTCTAAAATCTCTAAAAGTTGAAAGTTTTATGAAATTTTTTTTTTTTATGCAAAAATATATGCTTAGCCACTCCCCCACACTTAAACCTTACATTGTACTCAATGTAATTGAATCCTCCTAGCAAAGTCAAGGTGGGAAATCCTAATATGATATGAAACAATAAAAATAAACACACAAAACAAACAAAAAGCAAATAAAAATAAAAATCAAAAGGATAATAGATACAAAACCGGTGGGTTGCCTCCCACTTAGCGCTTGTTTTAAAGTCGACGGCCCGACATAGCTCTTGCTTCACATTACTCCTCTAGAGGGAGAACATCTCGAAATCCAATCACGTCCACATGCTCCGTTGGAAAGTTTTCATAATGTGGCTTCAACCTATGGCCGTTGACTTTCAAGGGTTGTCCTGTTTTTTCACTAACAATTTCAACTGCACCATGAGCATAAACATTAGTAACAATAAATGGTCCCACCCAACGGGACTTAAGCTTACCCGGAAATAAACGTAAACGAGTATTAAATAAAAGAACTTTTTTTCCCCACAACAAAACTTTTCCGAGAAATCATCTTGTCATGAAAAAGCTTGGTCTTTTCCTTGTAAATCCGGGCACTCTCGTAAGCATCATTACGTATATCCTCTAGCTCATTTAGTTGTAACTTTCTTTGTTTCCCCGCTTCATTATACTCCATGTTGCATTGCTTTATCGCCCAATAAGCCTTATGTTCATGTTCAACCGAAAGATGACAAGCTTTGCCATAAACCAACCTATATGGAGACATACCAATCGGTGTTTTGTACTCCGTTCTATACGCCCAAAGTGCATCATTGAGCTTAAATCTCCAATCTTTCCTTGTCGTATTCACCGTTTTCTCAAGGATGGACTTGATTTCACGGTTTGAAATTTCAGCTTGTCCACTAGTTTGTGGATGGTAAGGCGTACCAATCTTGTGTGTTATGTTGTACTTCTTGAGGAGAGAGTGAAAAGACTTCTTGAAATGTGAGCCTCCATCGCTTATCACCACTCTTGGTGTGCCGTGCCTAGTGAATATGTTTTTCTCTTACAAAATCACAAACAACTTGAGAATCATTAGTTTTGGTGGCTCTAGCCTCCACCCATTTAGAAACATAATCTACGGCAAGAAGTATATAAAAGTTTCTATTCGAATTGACAAAAGGGCCCATAAAATCGATTCCACACACATCAAAAATCTCTACGGCGAGAATTGGTGTGAGTGGCATTTGATTTCGAGCACCTAGATTGCACGTTCTTTGACATCTATCACACGATTTACAAAAAACATATGAATCTTCAAACAAGGTGGGCCAATAAAATCCACTTTCAAGAAATTTGAGAGCGGTACGTTTAGAACCAAAATGGCCACCACAAGCAAAAGTATGACAAAAGGAGAGAATATATTGAAATTCGGAGTTAGGTACGCACCTTCGTATGATTTGATCAACGCCATATTTCCATAAGTATGGTTCATCCCACACATATTGCTTCGCTATCTTCTTAAGCTTCATCTTTTGGAAGTTAGACATTGTGCTAGGTACCTTCCTTGTCACCAAATAATTTACTATATCCGCATACCAAGGTGTTGATTCTTCCAAGTGATAGGAGCCTAAAATACATCATTTGAATATCATTTTCTTATGCTTTTCTTTAATATTTCTCTTGTATTATTTGTATATTACGCTTTATTTGCATTTTGCAGGTACTCTGGAGTCATGCGACAAAAATGATGCAAAACGGAGCTTAATTCATCGCTTAGAGTCATTGGGCGTTGGCGGAGCTGAAGTCTGATCAATTCTTAACAAGAGTGATGCTGGGCTTAGCGGACAATGGAGCTGAGACCATTTGAATTGGTGGGCCTTGTATCATTTGATGGAGCCTGGAGGGCAGCCACCTGCTAGCACATTGTGTATGCCTGGAGACAGACAAGTAGGTCACGTCCACTTCCTAGCCAAGTCCTACACTCTGGCACCATGGGTTCAAGGGTGAGACGAATACAGACCAAGTGGTACCAGTTTTGGGTTTATACTTCTAAGAAGATGCAGGAAGAAAGCTATGTTTTTGCCGTCAATTCGCAATAATGGAAGTCCACTTCGTAGCAGCAGCTAGCCATGAGTTTGTGTCATGTATTTCGGGGTTCGAACTACAATGGTTTAATGAGAAGTTCGTATACAGGAAGAAACATGGAGGGAGTGGTCCGTTTGGTTTTATAATTCAGCTCAACAACAGAGATGAGATTGTGTTTCTGAGTTCTTTGAATGATATATGAGAATGGGTTGTGTCACAAATTCTCATTGCAGGGAAGGAGTAGATTTGTACAGTCTGCAATATGCACCCAAGACACAGCCTTCACCAGCCTGCAATACACACAGCAGGTGTTTGTAGAAATGCTCGAACGACTGGTCCTGTCTTGCAGCATCATTTCAAGTCTCCTATCTCTGCCGCTGTTATGGCCATGGTCCAAAGAGGGTTACCAAGGGTTTAGACAGGATTTTGAAGCCAAGAAAGAGAGAAAACCTGGGTTACTCTCCGACAGGAGTTTTATGATGTTTTGGTAATGTTTTACGCCAAGAAACCAGGGCCATGTTCGTGTCACTAAACCAGGTGCCTTGTCAAGTCTAGCTGCAGCTAACTAGGCTCTCGAGGGTTGTGTTCAATGGGTCAAGAGAGAATTTCGAGGGCAGGAAGGAATTGGAGTTCGGGTTAGAGTTTTTGAGCGAGAAAACAGCAAGGGAGGATGAGTTATTGCCAGCACAAACTGATGGTTTGTGGCTGATATTGAAGTGTTGTTTTCTTAGAATTCGGAGAAGATTTTTAAGCTCAGATTAACCGAGAATTCAGTAGAGAACTATTGTGGTTGCCGTTTGATTGAGTAGTGAATGGTATAGATTGAAACCTGTTTTAGAAGTCGAGAAGAAATAGGAATTGGGGATGTATCCGATTCGAATATGCAGGACAAGGTAGAGCTATAAAGGAATAACCCTACTGCCAGGAAAGATCATCTCATAACACCATAACTGCCGCCTGTTTTGCATCTTCAACTGAGAGGAGCTCTCTGCTCCTCTCCAACAATCATCACCACCTTTGCATCTTCATTACCATCCTCCATCAGCATCATCTCCATCTACATACATTACCATCCATCCACCTGCACTTGCATCTCCACCTGCATCTCACTTTGCATCCACAAAACCCTTCATCCACTGCATTTCATAACCAACTCATACATCATCTGCATCCTCCACCAGTTTGCATCCACCATCACCACCAGCACATCATAAATCACTTGAAGGTCTTGAACCCATTACTTGCTCGCTGCCGCCATTAGTTCACCCAGTCCATATATCCAGTTCCATTATACCAGCAGCAAAAAGTGCTCATTGACCACTACATCGCCATCAGGTCTTTCCATCACAGTTGCAGTCACGACATCCATTACCATTCCACCGTTACCAGGCCAAAGTTCCCACGACCACAGCACCATAGCCCGCTCCATCTCGCCGCAGTTGTTTTGGTTTGCTTAATTGGTTTCGTAGTCAAGTTTTCTATATGTGTTTTATTTCTTTGCCATGAACTCCAGTAGCTAAGCATATTTGATTAGGGACAACTTCAACGTCCGAACATGAACTCCAAGTGATATTTAAAACTGCCTGTTTCCTTGCAATTTATTTCTTTATTGTTCATTCTCTACGGTGCTAATAGTGTTTATGAATTATTTGTGAATCGTTTAAGTTGCAAATTAAATTGGTTTGTTGATGATTCTATTGCTAATTCGAGAACTCTTCGACCCGTAATTGTCTAGATGTTCCGAATACATGTAGTAATATGTGGTTATTGACAATGGGATTTTGTTAAATAATCATATGTATTGTATGACACTAGTAGATGAATCGAGCTTATGTGTTTGTCACTAGGAATAGCCTATCTCACGGAGCTTAGTGCATTTGTTTGAGTCACACCTAGTAAGCGTACCTCTAGGGAACTTGGCAAGTAGAATCCGGTAGTCGAGCGCTTCCGTGTCCGGTGAATTAGGAGATATTGCGGGATATTTGAGCGTACTAAATATTCTAGGGTTATTAGTAATGGGTACTTTGCAGAAACTAGCTATATCAATAAGATTCATGTTTTGTGACTTAGAATAAGTCCTTGATCATTCTCATTCTCATATTTTTATTTCTTATTGAGAAATTGAATCGACAACTTAGACTCAACTCTCCCTGTGGATACGAACTCGACTTGCCTCACTACTTCTTTATAGATTTGTGTAGCATAAGAGAATTATTATTGACAGGTTGACAGCCTCGTCACCAAGGAGAAAAGTTGTTCGTCCGGAAAGCGGTCTTGTAATGGTAGTTCTTCTTGAGACATAACAAGTCTACTAAGATGATCCGCAACGGTATTCTCCACACCTTTCTTATCTCGAATTTCTATGTCGAACTCTTGTAGTAATAGGATCCACCGGATTAGTCTTGGCTTAGCTTCTTTCTTTTTTATTAAGTATCTAAGTGCCGCATGGTCGGAATACACAATAACCTTTGTACCCACCAAGTATGAGCAGAACTTTTCTAATGAAAACACTATAGCCAATAACTCTTTTTCCGTGGTAGAATAGTTGATTTGTGCATCATTAAGGGTCCTCGATGCATAATAGATAACATGGGACAACTTGTCCACTCTTTGACCCAAAACGGCTCCAACCGCATAATCACTAGCATCACACATTAATTCAAATGGAAGATTCCAATCCGGTGACTTGATAATCGGCGCACTTGTCAACATTGCCTTCAATTTGTCAAAAGCATCCTTGCATTCCTTGTTGAATTCAAAAGGTACCTCCTTTTGTAGTAACTTGCACATCGGCATGGAAATTTTGGAGAAATCCTTGATAAACCACCTATAGAAACCTGCATGACCAAGAAAAGAACGAACTTCCCTCACCGAAGTGGGATATTGTAAGTTTCTTATTAAATCTATCTTTGACTTGTCCACTTCGAGCCCTTGAGAGGACACAATGTGACCAAGTACTATGCCATGGTTTACCATAAAATGACATTTCTCCCAATTAAGAACAAGGTTAGTGTCTATGCATCGTTTAAGAACTAGTTCAAGGTTGTTTAAACAAATATCAAAAGAATTGCCATAAACACTAAAGTCATCCATAAATACCTCAATAATGCGCTCCACGTAATCCGAGAATATACTTACCATGCATCTTTGGAAAGTAGCCGGTGCATTGCAAAGACCAAACGGCATCCGTCTATACGCAAACGTTCCAAACGGACAAGTAAAAGTGGTCTTCTCTTGGTCCTCCGGTGCAATAACAAGTTGATTGTATCCCGAATAACCATCCAAGAAACAATAATAAGAATGCCCCGCTAACCGCTCCAACATTTGATCAATGAAAGGTAAAGGAAAGTGATCCTTTCGGGTTGCGGAATTAAGCTTTCTATAATCAATGCACACTCTCCAACCGGTTTGAACTCTTGTAGGAACAATTTCATCGTCTTTATTTCGAACAACCGTAACACCGGACTTCTTTGGCACCACTTGTACCGGACTTACCCATTTGCTATCGGAAATTGGGTAGATCACCCCCGCACTTAGCAATTTGAGTATCTCTTTCTTCACAACCTCCATCATGGGAGGGTTAAGCCTACGTTGAGCATCACGTACCGGCTTCACGTTCTCTTCCATTAGAATCCTATGCATGCATATGGATGGACTAATGCCCTTGATATCCGCAATTGTCCAACCAATAGCCGTTTTGTGCTCTTTCAAGACTCTAAGCAAACGGTCTTCTTGTACCGGTGTGAGGTTCTTTGAAATAATTACCGGAAGCTCATCTCCATCTCCCAAAAATGCATACTTCAAATGGTACGGAAGTGGCTTCAACTCTAGTTTAGGTGCCTTCACAATAGATGGTACAAGTAATTCATCATTCACGGGTAAAGAAATATAAGAAACATTACCCTTAGCTGCTTGTAATGCCCGTCAAATCACCACATGTCTCCACCAATTCCGTGGAAATTTCAACATCCAAGTTATACACGCCATGGACGTCCAATTTAATGCTCTTTTGCAACACCACATCAAGTTCGTCCTCTCGATTCAATTCCACCATTTGTTGCGCTAATGAACCAACCACATCAATGGAGTAAGCGGAATGCACATCACTTGGGTAGCGCATGGCTTCAAATATGTTGAAGTGTATTACTTCCTTGTCGAATTCCATAGTGAGTGTACCCTTGTCCACATCAATCTTCGTCTTTGCGGTCTTCATATATGGCCTCCCAAGAAGTAGAGAAGTAGACGAACGATTCTCATTATTGTCCATATCCACCACAAAGAAATCCACCGGAAAAATTATCTCATTCACTTGCACTAGAACGTCTTCTACAAGTCCCTTTGGATAGATGTTAGACTTGTTTGCTAGTTGGATAATAACTCTTGTATCTTTCAACGGGAATTCAAGGAGTCATATATATCGGCCGACATCACACTAATGGAAGCTCCCAAATCAATTAAAGCATGTTCAAACCTTTCCTTACCAATAGTAATTGGCACCGTGAAACCACCGGGATCCGTGCACTTTGTAGGCATCTTCTTCAAAAGCATAGCCGACGCACTCTCGCCAACTTTAGTAATTTCATTATCAATCAACCTATCCTTCTTTGTGGATAACTCCTTCATGAACTTAGCATACCTTGGCATTGTCCTTATGGCCTCTATGAATGGAATGTTGATTTCGATCTTCTGGAAGATATCCATGAGTGCCTTGTCTTGAGCTTCCTTCTTGGACTTGGCAAAGCGACTAGGAAAAGGAGGTGGAGTAGTGAAAGTAGGAACCGGTTCCTTGGATTGGGCGGTTGGTGTTGAAGTCTCCCTTGGTTCGGCATCCTCCTTCTCTTTGACTACCTCTTCACTAGCTTCTTCATGACGAGTTGGACTCTCCACTTGTCTTCCACTTCTTAAGGTAACCGCATTAACATTCTCTCTTGGATTCACAATGGGTTGCGAAGGAAGCTTTGTGGATGCTTGAGCTTTCATTAAGTTCATATCGGTCGCCAATTGTCCCATTTGAGTTTGTAAATCCTTGATTTCCGAATCGGTCTTTTATTGGGTTTGTTGTAACATAGAAGTGAGACCTTGCATGCTTTGCATTATCACATTCAACTTGTCATTATTCGAAGAATCTTGCTCCTTGACTTGTTGTGGTTGGAATTGTTGTTGTTGAGGTTGGAAACGTGATTGTTGGAAACCACCTTGTTGCGCATATGGATTAGGAGCCGCCGCTTGATTTTTTGCATAGCTAAGTTGGGATGATCCTTCCAACCGGGATTGTAAGTATTGGAATATGGATCGTACCTTGGCCTTGGATTTGGATATAAAGCATTTAATTGTTCGGTTTCATCATCCGGAATAATTACCGCGGCCAACCGTTGCACTACCCTCTCTATGTTGTTTAACCGTTGATCGGATTGTGAAGACGAGTCACTAACCTCATGCACCAACTTAACCATTGAATCACCTCTTGCATAGAATTGTTGTGAGTTTGCCGCCATACTTTCAATCAACTCGATAGCTTCGGCCACCGTCTTGTTCACTAGGGCACCACCATCGGCGGCGTCATGAAGATATCTATCACTTGTTTGTAGACCTTCATATAAGTATTGGATTATCATGGCGTCACTAAATTGATGGTGTGGACAACTTGCCACCAATCTCTTGTATCGATCCCAACATTCATATAATGACTCTCCCACATGTTGCTTGATCCCACAAATTTCTTTGCGAATTTGAGTAGCCTTTGATGCGGGAAAATATCTCTCGAGGAAAAGTTTCTTCATCCCATTCCATGTTGTGATACTTCCGGAAGGCAAATAGTATAATCATTCCTTAGCATTTCCCGCCAAAGAGAACGGAAAAGCTTTCAACATTGCTCCATCCGCATTAGTATTCGGTGGAAGCATGGCCGTGACTATGGTGTTGAAGTCCATAAGATGTTTGTTTGGGTCTTCATTCACCATGCCATGGAACTTTGGTAATTCTCTAATCAACCCCGGCTTGATCTCGAAAGTTGAGTTAGTTTGGATACACCATTGTTGTGTATCGAGCTTGTGAGAAGCTAGGTCCTTGAGTGTACGATCACCCATTGCTTCTTCTTCTATGTCCGAATCTGTGAATTCACTTGATGTAGAACGAGGAAGCGGAGTGTTAACCGCTCGAATAAAATCCCTTAGTTGAGTGCCGGATCGAAGACGTATTCTAATTGGACTCGGTCTTCCCCCTTGAAGCATTCACCAAAGATATAGTACCTACAGCAAGGTTCACAAAACTAAGTTAGATACAATATAGAATCTAACAAAGCAAGAATAATGCAAAAATAAAAATAAAAACAACTAAAATCGCTCGCTGCTCCCCGGCAACGGCGCCAAAATTTGTGTGTGTGTCGTAACCACAACAAATTAATTAATACTTTACTACCTAATTAAAGAGTAATATAGGGTAGTCAAGGTCGATCCCACGAGGAGCAAGAGATTATAGTTGTAAAATTGTCACAAAAGGGGGGTATTGGTTGTAAAACTTATAAAGCAAAAGAAATAAACAAAATAATTAAAAGTGTAAGTTGAATTCAATAAGAGAGAATAGATCAAGGAATCCTTCTTCGCTGCAAAACAATGATTAAAGTTATGTTCTTTTCCACTTGTTATTAGTCATAGACTATCACCAACCGTAGGATAGCAGGTTCACTTAGCTAACCCCGAAATTCCTTATTTCACCGAGTAACAAGTCCGCTTAGTTATCAGATTCTATTCAAAAGAACCACCTTGAGGTTCGCTTACAAGATGTAATTCCCCGAACGCATTAATATTTGTGAACTTAGGTTTAGTACTAGTAGTTAGACTCGGTTCGCTTGGTCCACTTTCTAGCGTTGTTTTCACACACAATTGCTCCACGAAATCCCTCCGCAAGGTCTCGTGTTTTCTACTTGTGTAAAGAGTCAAGAAACTATTACGTATTCCCTAACTTTCACTAGCTTTAGATTAAATTAACAAGTCAATTTAGCGTGCACTCCAAACAACCTATCAATCAATCATAAACATTAATATTAGTAAAAACAAATGATAATCATATGAAAAACTTCAAAGTAGAAACAAAACTCAAATCAAATATTAAGAACTAGGAATTCATCATCACTACTCATAATTTGGAGTTCACACAATAATAATAATAAAGGAAGAAAGAAAAACTTATTGAAAAGATGATGGTTGTTCCTTCCTCCAATCCTTGTGCACTTTAACTCCTTCTCCAAAGTAGATGTGTATCAAAAGTTGTAGAGAACTCTCTTATTCAATACTCTCCATGTCTTTGTAAGAAAAGAATCCACATTCCATAAGAACACCACTTTCCCAATTTGAGCCATATTCCAATTTCTAGTCCAATTCTCCAATACTTCCAAGTTTTCATCCAATTCCCAATTCTAAGTCTTCACACACATGAGAGAAGTCCAACCAAAATTCTGTAATTTTGCTCACCGGAAAACTGTGTTTTTGGCCGGAATTTGTCGCCGCCGGCCACCTGAAATTTTCTACCGGTAAGGGAATATTCCGTTCCGGGTCCGTCAGAGTTAACGGTCAATGAGGTCAACTGTCAGTCAATTGGGTCAAGGAATCACTGAGTCAGAACCGAGTCAGCTAGCTAACTCGGCTGACTGTTCCTAGCCAGGCCACTTTGCACAGGCCAGTGTTGCACAATCTTAGTACACTACCAATCACAGCCATGATGGCCATGCTCTATAACTTGCACACAACAACCACCTCTTCGGCTTGGCCATCACCAGTTTCATTCTCTGCTGCCTAACTATTAGAATCCACAACGGCATTATAGCATGAAACCCATTCTCCAATAATGTCACAACATGAACAATTCCACCCATAACCTTCCCTGTAACATACAAGCCTTCATTGCATAAACCTGTAACTCACAACTTCTCAGCTAAGTCCATTCATTCAAACCAACTGATCCAATACCCTGCAATATACCACCAACCTGAACCGCTCACAATCCAACTGCAGCTCAAATTTACACCCTGCAATCCCTGTCAGCAAACCCTATAAACCCCAATTGGCATTGTTCTTCTTCTCACTCCAACTTCAATTCACCAACAGCATCATTACCCATCTTATGCTTCTTCTCAAATTCAACACAGTAGCCATCAACACATCAGATTCAATATCTCGTTCATCCCAGCTACAAATTCAGTCGAAACCCGTTACTTTAAATCATCATAGACTTCGAAATTTAAACTCAACACCCTCTAACAGTTCCTTCTCAACCACCAATTTCAGTCTTGTATTCTTCATGTAATCCCTATCTCACTGAAACCCTCAATTGCTGCATCTCTGATTTGAACATCAACATTTTCAGATCGAACCCTTGGCAGCAAAACCCTAAGTTTCCAACCTGTTATTCTTCTTGATCTTGGCTCTTCTTCTCAGTAACCTGCAGTACCCATTCTTCAATCTCATGAAACCCTTAATCATCCACAGTTGAACCCTGACTGCTTCTACCATCTTTGCTTCAACGACGCCTTCTCTGAATGAAACCCACCTTGAATCACCTTCTCAAACCCCCTCTATCAATAGCATCTCCGTCGAACTCATTTGAACAGCATCTGTCATACCCCTCAAGAACACAGACGAATCCAGTTAAAACCCGTCTATCTTTGATTGAATCTGTTGCCTCCAAATCGCCACTATACCCATTAAATTCTTCTCTAAAAGTTCGACATAAAATCATCTCGAGCTTCTCGATTTCTCGTCAATAATAGCAGCCGCTGCTTCTAATTTTCAGATGCCGAATGATTGAGAGAAGAGTTCTCGATTTAGGGTTGGAATTTTGGAATGATTGGGGTGGTTAATTACACCCCAAGGACAGGGACCACCCCAGTTGGGTGCTAAGAGCATACACGTTTCCTGGATAAGGGCTACCGAATTGGCAGCCCCTTAAATACTTATTCAAGAGTTGACCCTTAACCTTGGCTTGTATGTCTTTAATACTCCTCTGAGAGAGTTGCCCTTTAACCATGACGTGGCTCCAGATAGTGCTCGCCCTAAAATGACAGATTTTCCCTTTTTGCTCGAATTTGGTGATTTCTCCTTCTTTTCGTCCGTGTGACTCCAGAGTACCTAATAACTCAAAAACACACGTAAAATACATAATTTACAAGAAAAATAGCAAAGAAAGCATAAACTACTAGATAGTAAATTAGGTGTATTCTACACCTATCAAATTCCCCCACACTTAGACTTTGCTAGTCCTCGAGCAAATCATTCTAAAACTTACAACTTCAAAGCGTTCTAGCGTCCCAAGCATCCCAAAGAACGGTTTCCCCTCTCACATTCTGATTTTCCATGTCAATTCCTATATAATTTATTTGTAAGGATATATTTTGTAGTATATTCTAATTAATTCATATCGTGGGAAGATCTAAATATGAGCATAGAACGGTTTCCCCTCTCATATCATGACCCCGCACGTGAATAATATGCAAATAATTTATCTAATTACCGGTTAAGTTGCAGGTTATCGGTTATTACCCCAAAATTTAAATAAGCCTTCAATCGATAATCCGTGACAGCTTCCAAATTTCTGTCATCATCCAAGGATGTCTGGTTTAAATCTAAATTATTCACATCAATAAATTACAACTTTAGATTTGGCTTAATATTATCAACATGCTAGGAGTTGATCTAGGCTCCCGATACCTTTGAATAATTATGAGTTATTTTTCCGGGTATAAACATTAGTCCAAGAGTCACGAGTGTATGTATAGAACATTTTAAAGAAAAGATGTAAATATTATTCCCATTTAATCATGAAGTATAGGCCAATCATATGATTGGGCGGCTGATGGGTTCCTAACACCTTCCATCATGTACTAGGATCTCCTTACCCAGACTCTCTGATAGCAGACCATAAACATGAAAGTCATAACTAGATTTTGTTTTCCCAAAAGAATTCAAACTAGTTAAAGGGTCTAGACTCCCCTTAGTCAGGTGGCGACTTCAAAATATCTCTTCTCTCTTTACGGAGTTAGCTCTCTTATTGAACAAACTATTAAGAAGCTACCTCTGTCCGACCTTGTGCGGTAAATATCCACGAACGGATGATCACATAGACTTCACCCAATAATAATTACGGATCGGAAAAACCTGGCACTCGACCCATGCTAGACCTCGATATCTACAGTGGCGACTTCACTGGGGATTAAATAAGAGATTCAACTTGAAAAATGATTAATGGGAAATTTTATAATATTTTCTTTATTATGTACTAATGTTCACTCATTAAGATTTTGTGATTGAAGGTATTCAAATCAAAATATGCAACTATAATGAACAAAGGAACTTTAATTCAAAGTTGGAGGAGAAAAGAAGGAAGTATGTTCAAGATGGATACTTTACAACTTGGAATAGGGGAAACCAGCAGTCCTGACATCCTCACCTCAAACATAGAACAAATCATTGAAGAAAAACTCGCAAATTTCTTTAATAAGCTGCAAGATGAGGCCAGAAACAATGTGAACAACGGAAGAGGCTTTGATTCTCATCAACAAACAAATGGTTTTGGACCCGAAGACAATCCTCCACCACATAAAGAGAAAAACAAAAATGGAGATCCGGAAATCCAGGCGACGATGACGAAAACCCAACACCAAGCAAAGAGAACTTGGAATTCGAATATTTCAAAGAACATGTAATGAAGAGGCTGTCAATAATTGAAGATAGCAATGGCATGGAAGGCGAAGTATGGTACACTCTGCCGAAAGGAGACATGCATGAAGGTTTCAAGTTTCCAAAGATGGAAAAATATAATGGTCGAGGAACCCCGGGGTTTCACATTAAGCTGTATCTCAAATACCTAAAGCCCCAAGGGCTAACCGACGACTGGATGCTAAACTTGTTCCACCAAAGGTTGAATGGGTTAGCCCTTGATTGGTACCAACATGTAGAGAAATCAAAAATATCTACATGGCCAGTTATGATTAATTTGTTCGTCGAATTTGTTTCCAAAAATACAGATCATACTATGGCCTTACGCCATCTTGAGTCCCTCCGACAAGGGGCACAGGAAGGGTTCATCGACTGGATGATTCGGTGGGACAGGAAAGCGTTCGAAATGTTCGAACGACATCGGAAGAGGCGCAATTAAAAATGCTAATGAAAAACCTCTCAATGTCTTATAGGGTATTCGTCAGCATGTCTGCGCCCTAAAATCTTTCCGATTTTCGAAGAAAATGAGCTAACATTGAGGACGCAATGAGGGATGGTGTATACTCTGGATTTCTAATAGGGCAAAGCTTGACAAAAAAGAAGGAAATCAACTATGTTAACCCAACCATTGCAATGCCTACTTACATCAAGGCTGCAGGGAAATCACCAATAACCGATACATTTCTCCAACATAAAAGACAACAATATGTCGAGAAAAGGTGGAGCAAAAATCAGGTATTCTCTAAACTAGATGGAAAAATCAGTGATTTCCTTCCCGTGCTAGTTAAATAGAAATTAATCCAACTTCGGATCCTAAACTCGTACCTAACCCCAAACCTCGGGGTTACGACGAGTCAAATATGTGCAGCTACCATCAGAGCGTGGGGCACGATACCAATTCATGTTTCGTCCTGAAATATCTTATCCAAAATTACTGGATGATGGCAAGATAGTCGTCGAGGGAGCGTCAAAGCAACCTAATATCCAACAAAATCTGCTTCCAGCACATTAGGGAAATCAAGGAATCAACTTCATTGAAGCTGACAACGCTGAAACACATCAACCATCCCTAATATCAGTCCGTACGACAAAGGGACAGGTCTAAACAAACGAATCCTTCAGGGTCATTGCTGAGAATAATAAGGAATCGTCAAAAAGCATGCCAGACGCCAACATCCGCGCAATGAATAAAAAACCATTGTCTACCAGTGTAGGTAGCGGTAAAGTCATATACTCAGAACGACTGCCGGAAAAATGCGTAGAGGTACAACATCAAACAAGGGGAGGAAGACAGTTCAAGCCTCTCAACTTGTGAAACGAAAACCCAGGTGTCCTGGCCAGGGGAAACCCAATTCATATCAGGCCAAGCAATAAACAAGAAGCGATAAGGGAAGATAACTTGCTCATTGAGAAATTATGAAGAATAATAGAGAATATCTCAATTTGGGGATTATTAGAAGCGTCGACTAGTCACCGGTAGGCTCTACACGGGGCACTAAGCCTGATGTACGTTCCCACATGAATCACCCCCAATGAACTGGTGCACCTAATCGACCATGCTGCAAGACCATGTGCAATTACTTTCACAGATGACAACCTACCACTGGAAGGAAGAAACCACAAAAAAGGGCTTTACATTACCATCGGTTGGGAAAATATGATCATACCTTCTGTCTTCATGGACAACGGTGCTGGCATTAACATATGCACGTTAAAAGCGGCTAAAAAGATGTGAATCGACATGAGCCATATCACTAAAGCTAACGAATCAGCCTTGACGGTCAGAGCATTTAACAATGGTAAGCAAACAGGAATTGGTGAACTGACCATTGAAATATGGGTTGGTCCATTAAATACCTATGCTACTTTCCTTGTAATGGACATCTCTGCAAGCTTCAACCTCCTTTTGGGACGTCCATGGATGCACAATAACGGAATTGGTGCGTCTTCCCTTCACCAGAAAGCAAGATTCTGGATGGGAAACAAGCCAATTACTGTACACGAAGATGATATGGAGAATGAAATAAGATCCCATCAGATCTCTATGAACATGGTCCCGGAAATTCATAAATACACTACAGAAATCCGACATGAGAGTGAAGCTAAAGCATCAATTCACCGCGCCTGTACGGGTCAATTTAAATACTGGAACCGAAACGTTCCAAAAATGCTTCAAAAAAACAAAATTTTCCCTAAGATGGGACTTGGGATCCGACAAGAAGGGCCTACACAACCGATATCTATTCCTGGAAAAAAGCATTTGATACGTCAGGTTTGGGATACAGCTCGACTTGAGGAAACTCTACAACCTTCTGAAAGAAGCAAGAAGACCAAGGGATCGATTGGATCCGCCAGCCGTCCTTCCAAAAGTGGTTCATCCGTAAGGGAGGATAAAAGGTTTCAGCACCAAACACACTAGCAAAGATTACACCCGTAGTAACAAAACAAAGTTCTGGCAAAAGAAAAGAAGCCAGAGAACCTGTTTAAGAAGGGGTAAGTCAGCTTTTTTCTCCGTTTCCTATTAACAATGCAGGCGAATCCAGCGGACATAAAGGGGAGGATGGGCGAGAATTGGAAGTTCCTGAACAAAAATAGAGTACGACAAGATCAACCCAGAAGACTGAAGGAACAATCCAGGAATGTATGGTTATTACATGCTTAGGGTTGCGATTTCCTAAAAGGAGGAAATGTCCTATCTATAACGGTAAAGGCTCTCCCATCAAACACCTCAAATCATTCTTGTGGTACATGGAACCATTGGGGATGCACGAAGAGGACTTGAAACAATACTTCGGCAAAAGCTTAACTGGGAGTGCATCAGTATGGTATTCAACCAATAACCGCGTTCGGCAAGCAGCGTGTCCAGAAATGATCAATACTTTCATCGAGTATTTTTCAGAGATTCGACCGGAGGTGATCAATCAAAACCTGGAACAGTACCTCGAAGAACAAAGAGAGAAATTCTGGAGGACCAACGCCATAAGGAGGGAGCAATCATCTGATAGAAGCATCTGCATGATAATTCTCAACGAAGCAGCAGAAGACGTCCGAACTTCTTCCGAAAAAAAAAAAAAAAACTGGTAAGAATGGATGATGAGGGTCCACAACTAACGAAGGATAAACCTCAAGAATCCTCGTGGGCCCCGGAAGATGGTATTTGTGTGTTTAATGCACCTTTAAATTTAAAGAAAAATCCAAAAAAATCAGAAACATATGAAAAACAAAAAAATGTAGAAAGTGTGATTTCAGAAATAAAAGAGTATGAAAACCAATATGGCATCTTGGATTTGGAGGATGACATTGCAGGAAATTTTGAAAATGAGGATGAAGAAATGATAACCTGCCTAAAAGACGTTCCAGAAGAGATCCAAAACAATGTCGAAAAACATGAAAAATAGCCAGAATTCATGGAAGAAGAAACAATCAACTTGAGAATGGAAGAAGAACCACAAAATGTGAAGATCAGGACAACATTATCCGCTGAAGAAAGGAAGGAGATGATTGAGCTACTCACAGATTTCGAGGACATCTTTGCATGGTCTTACGAAGACATGTCTGGATTGGATACTGACTTGGTGGTCCATCGTATGCCAACTTATTCGGATGTAAAGCCGATCAAACAAAAGCTCAGGAGGCTAAGGTCCGAATGGACCTTAAAAGTCAAAGAAGAAGTGGAAAAACAACTCAATACAGGTTTTCTCAAAGCAGTTACTTATACTGAATGACTGGCTAACATTGTACCTGTTCCAAAGAAAGACGGAAAGGTAAGGTTGTGCATCAATTACCGCAACTTGAATAAAGAAAGCCTAAAAGATGATTTCCCATTGTCGCATATTGATATCTTGGTCAACAATGCCTCCGGGCAAGGATGTCTTTCATTCATGGACGGCTTCTCCGGATATAATCAAATCAGAATGGCAGAAGAAGATATGACTAAAACATCCTTCATCACTCCATGGGGAATATTTTGTTACGTAGTTATTCCCTTCGGATTGAAAAATGCTGGAGCCACATACCAATGATCCATGATGACTATTTTCCATGACATGATGCACAAGGAGCTGGAGACTTATGTCGACGACATGGTGGCAAAATCTGCAAATAGCAAGGACCATGTAAATGTTTTAAACAAGGTGTTTCAATGTCTTCGAAAATTTCAGCTTAAGCTCAATCCCAACAAGTGTTTGTTCGGTGCCAAGTCCGGTAAATTGCTAGGTTTCGTCGTCAGCAACAGAGGAATTGAATATGACCCGTCAAAATCTAAGGCTATCATCGAGATATCTCCACCAAGAACAGAGAAGAAAATAAGAGGATTTTTGGGTCGACTGCAATACATAAGTCGGTTCATAAATCAACTCACTCCCATATGCGAGCCAATATTCAAGTTACTAAGGAAGAATGTTCCTACAATATGGAATCATGAATATCAAGAAGCATTTGAAAAAATCCAAAAATATCTGGCTAATCCAACAGTACTTATTTCCCCTACCTCCGGTGTGCCTTTGATTCTATATCTCTCGGTCACCGAAACCTCTATGGGAGCAATATTGGGACAATATCATGAAGGCAGCGGCAAGGAGAGGGCAATATACTACATCAACAAAACTCATTCAGGGTATGAGTCAAAATACACCATGTTAGAAAAGACTTTCTTGGCCCTTGTCTGGACCCAACGTCTTCGATATTACATGTTGTCTCATAATATTCAGCTGTTATCAAGGATGGATCCTATCAAATACTTGTTCGAGAAGCCTATGTTGTCCGTAAGAATGTCAAAATGGAAATTGTTGCTCTCCGAGTTTGATATTACATACATCACGCAGAAATCTGTCAAAGGAAGAGCAATTTCCGATCATCTAGAATCACATCCTATCCTCGACAATACTGAGCTGAAAAGTGAGTTCCCAGAAGAATGGGTGATGTATGATGATGTGACCGAAGATAAACCATAGAAGATGTATTTTGATGGCGCCCGCAACAAACAAGGAAGAGGTGTAGGGGCACTGATATAGTCACCAGAAGGTATCCATACACCTATTGTTATCAGGCTATGTTTTCCATGCTCTAATAATATTGAAGAATATAAAGCCTGCATAGCTGGACTGAAAGCTGTTATTGAAATCAATGTCAAAAGTATCATAGTGTATGGAAATTCACTACTGATCATCAAGCAAATCCATAAGGAGTGGAAAGTTAATGAGAAGTTATCCCGATATCATACATACCTTGAAGATCTCACAAAATAATTCAATCACATATAGTTCCACCACATCTACAGAAACAAAAATTATGGTACTAATGCGCTTGTTGTAACCCATCGAAATAAGCGAAAGAGATGAACCTGCCTTCTGTTATGCCATTCAAGTAGCCGCTGAACAATTGTTGATATTCAAAGGTACCTCGAAGATCAGTCTTACCCAGAAGATTCAACAAAACAACAAAGAAGATACATCCGAATAGTGGCGTGTCAGTACACAATCTTTGAAAATATTCTGTACAAAGTATCAAGAGACAGAACTTTGTTACGATGTGTGAACGAACACGAAACGAGAAATATCCTGGAGAGAGTACACAGTGGTGAGTGTGGTCCTCACATGAATGCACACATGATGAGTAGGAAGATAGATCGCATGGGATACTACTGGACAACAATGATGTCAGATTGTTATACTTCGTCATGAGATGTCACCAATATCAGATACATGGTAACTTATGCATCCACCTCCTTCTCAACTTCATACTCTATCATCTCCATGGCCATTTTCCACCTGGGGAATCGATCTCATAGGTAAAATCAATCCATCTTCCAACTTTTTTTTTGTTAAGTCAAAAATCCATCTTCCAACGGCCACAAGTACATATTTGTTGCAATTGACTACTTCACCAAGTGGGTTGAGCCATTTCAACCAGAAGTTTCAAAGGAAAGCCGACAGTTGATTTCATACGGAACCACGTCATCTGCAGATATGGAGTTCCACATGAAATAATATCATAAAATGGTCAAACTTTATCGGTGAAGAAACCGAAGAACTGCTTGGAAACTACAAGATTAAGCACCATCTAGCCTCACCGTATCAGCCTCAAACCAATGGAAACGTAGAAGCAGTCAACAAGACACTCGTCAAGATCCTGAAGAAGATGACAGATACATATAAAGATTGGAGTGAGAAATTACCATATGCTTTCTGGGCATACAGAACCTAAATTCGCATCGCGACCGGGGCTACACCTTTCTCGCTCACATATGGTATGGAGGCAATGCATCCCATAGAGGTAGAAATTCCAATTCTAAGGGTTCTAAAGGAAAGCCAGTTACCTGAAGACAAATGGGTAAAAGTAAGAGTCGAGAAATTAAATCTTATTGATGAAAAGAGGCTAACAACAGCTTGCCATTCTCAAGCATACCAGAACAGAGTTGCACACGGTTTCAGAAAACATGTGCAACCACGCAACTTCAAAGAAGGAGATCTCATGCTCAAGGAAATTCGGCCAGTCAAGCATACCGACCCAAGGGGAAAATTCAAACCAAAATGGGAAGGTCCGTTCATTGTTAAAAATATTTTTCAGGGAATGGCAGTACAACTGATGGACCTCGATGTAGAAGAATATCCAAGGCCCACAAATGTAGATCAACTCAAAAGGTATTATGCCTAATCAAAGGAAACATTTCCAGCATACCGAGGCCCGACATCTTCAACTGGTTTGTCGGCATTGACCATCTCTATTTTATACCTCGTCAACTTGTTTTTTACAATAAAAAAAAAAAGTGTCGATGATGAAATCCTTAGGATGATATTGTGCCATGCACATACCAAATAGGTAACTGAGGAAACGTTTTCAAGTTATCATAATAAGTTGTCTAATTAATCTCTTCATTTTTGTTTAATGATACTTGTGAAAGACGGATCTGAGTTAAGACTTCTCCACTAAAGTCGGCAGGCTACAGAGACAATACGAGTCAAGTTAAGGACAAAAGCACCACCAAAACAAAATACTTCATTCACAAAAAAAGGGATTACAAGAATTGTCTACAACAAATCAAGAATAATTATTCATCTGAAGGATACATGATCAGATCTGGAAAAAAAATCTGACGATAAACCAAAGAGGAAGAAGTGAAGAACTAATAAAGAAAGGAGATGATTTTATCTGAGTGTGGACTGAGGCCTAACTTCTTCACCATTTCCTATTGATCGAAACTAGTGTGTGATGGTAGTAAAAGTGCCCATGTGACATACTTGATTCAGATATCTTCATCCCCGGCAGATCATCTATACTTGTCAGAATACATCTAAATCTAAATCTGGTTTCAACTTTGAAATCCGGATTTATCATTGTACGTATTTTGAATATGCATATGGAATGATCCTGCATCTTTCCCTAAATCATCAGATCTTCATCTCTGAGCCGAACATTAGTATGGATCTCAAGACATACTCACCTCGAATGAAGGAAAAAGAAGATCCGTGCAGATCTGTGTTGAGATTCCACTGAAGACATCTTTTCTCAGTTAACCCTACTTCAGCGAATATGTTCTTCATCTTCTCAAGTTCTATCTTGCACATCCCATCAGTAAATGATTACGACGGCAATAAACCAAACAAGTATAAAGTAGAAGAGCATGAAGACAAAAGAAGAAAAATCAAAGTCCGGATCTGGCACATACAAGAAGGATCTGATAAAAGCTGGAGGAAAGATGCGGATGTGCAGAGAAAATAAGAAGAAGCTGGTGGTCGAAGAGAATAAGACGAAGTATATAAGGAAGAGAGTTAGGGCTCCATCAAACCACCTATTCAGGCATCACCCAAAATGAAACCCGATCCATTGCGGTCACCCGTCCGACCCGCTAGCTTCTTTTCCCTATTAAAAAAAATTACAAAAAAAAAATCTGCTAAACCTCATGAAGCAGCCGGAGTATGGACAATTCTTCAGAAAGAGATTCGATGCGTGCTTGCTTCTATAAAGATTCCCTACTGATGGCATCATTCCTCAACATGATCCCATACATCTCATTTACCACCGAATTAAGCTGGCGATCTCGGCTATCCACCTGGCGGAGCAAGTATTCTTGAAAAACTTTTGAAATCTATAAAAGGTACATGTTAAAACAAGGTGTTCTTGTGAATTATAAAAACAGAGCAGTCATTATGAGGATACCTCTAGAATGTCTATCGGAAGAGGTAAACCAACAACACCCTCCCGGTCAAAAGAGACGCCTTCAATACAAATCACGTTAGAAGTACCCAAGATAGGTATTTGAATATCCCAAGAAGGAATCAGATGACCCACACTGAGTGAGGGAGCTTGTTGAGTAGGAATATTACTCGAAGATCCCATCAATAATGGATGAGGGGAAGAACCAATATCTCCCACAATAAGATCCTCATGATGAGTACGAATGGCCAGAGGTGGACCCAAAGAAACAGATCTCCAATAGTGTCAAAATCCAAGTCACGATCGACCGAGTCTTCATATAAGCGTTGTGGTTGTCGAGTCATAACGATCATATCACTAAAAGATGCATAAATTAAGCATGTATCCTGAGGAGGGGGGAAAGCGAGGTGTCACATTCGGCTGACCGTTTTGCTTCCTAAATCAATCCCCAAGATACCAGGCACAGTAACCCGGGACTCGTAACAAGTAACGAACATGCTAAGTGACATAGAACGGGTAGCTCCGTCATCACGATTGGTCAAATGATTCTCCCAAGGATCCCATCAAACCTACATCAAAAATTGAAGTGAAGGTTACAACAACAAAAAAAAAACTTACTGAATCAACGGTAGCCTCTTCTAAACAAAGACGTACATGTGTAATCGAATGATTTCGAAAGGCACCTCTCCACCTAGCCATTCGTGGAAATAACTGGCAATTAGAGAAGCTACAATCAAATGGTAGATGACTAGTGATGTTAGAAGTAAGAAGTGGTGTTAGAAGTAAGAATCTGTAACCTAGGCACCTCTTCATAACACCAGAACTGTTAAAAAAATAAGAAGCGGTGTTAGAAAAAATCGATGAGAAATTTAGATGAAATTATCAGGATTAATTCAAGGTGATGGACATTCACATTCAAGATGGGCCAAAACCCACACAGAACCTTAGTCTCAAGACGAGTCACTCGAGTGAGACTGTTGAAGAGGTAAGCCATTGCGCAACTTCCCCAGTCATAAAAACCCAACACGTCAAGATCATTGAAAGCTGCAGGTAGCCCGCTTTGACATATCCGTGGGAAGAATTGATGAAGGTATACCCAGCAAAATAAAGAAAAAAAGCTCTAGTAACTTCAATGACTTTAGGGTCATCTTTCGGAGCGTCATCAGCAAGTTCCGTCTCAGGAGTCCAGAAACTTGATTTCAAGTCGGGAAGGTTGACTGACTAAATCTTTGGGAAAATGTTCCCACAATGCGACCCTAATATCTGCCGGACATTTACCTCAATGATGTTGACATCTATAGGCACAGGAGATCCGACCCCCCACATGGATTCCAGTAATCATGTAGAAATCCCAAGGAGTGATGGTCAACTCATAATGTGAAAGATGAAATGAATTAGTGTCACCCCACCATCGCCCCGCCACAATTATGGCATTATCACGATCCTGGTGTGGACTCAAAGATTCTATGAAGGAGAACCAACTGACTCAGCGCACAATGTCATGAACACCTATGCATTTTCTCAACACAATCCACCACTCAATTATGCCAGTGGTCGTTCCACGGACGCGTGCCCAAGAATAATCCTGAAAAAGCACGTGATAAGGAAGAATCCCGGTAAAAATTACCAGAAGACATACTCGAAGAACGTGAAAGTGGAAACTTCAACTCAAAAAGCTTACTGGATTATTACGGATCTTTACCGAAACGTGGTTGTCAACATCATCCAAAACCCTAACCCTCCATCTTCTACGTACCCGAGGCAAAGGAGGAAGAGCAGAGAAAATGTCAGAAGGCTGCCCAGATATCATCTTGAAAGAGAAAATAATAAAAACGAATGAAAGAAGAACCCCCTGGGTAAAGAATAGTCTTCTCCCCCCAATCTTATAAAGAAGGAAAAGTACTTCCTTCTTGAAGAAGCTTGGAATATAAAAACGACCCATTCCAAAAAAAGGGTTTATTCTGTGAAGTAAAATCAATCATACCAAGTCAAGGAACGACACACCGAATATTTATGACCTCAAAAACAGAATCTATAATGGACTAAATAGTGCAAGGCCCGACGCCTCCTAGGAAATCGACGAATCTTCACCAGGGAAAACCTGGCCAATGTCATAAATTTATGCATCAATAGTTGAATCACCATTCATCAACAACAAACAGAGCGCGAAAACGCGTCCACGACTTTGTTCGCCAACTGCGAGCGATTACTCTCAAAGAGGTGCAATTGTTGACACCCCAATTTCGCACATTCCATGGAAAAATATCAGTCTTATACTTCGAAGACTGATACAAGAGAAATTCTTTGTGGAACAATTAAGTATTTTCATATCCTTTAAATCAAGCCCACAAACACTACTAAACCACTGATTTCACTACCAATCAAGCACTACCCAATTACCCATTTCACATGAGTCATTTTCATGACCCATGTGAAATAATCCTTCTCCTACCAAAAATTATTTCTCACAAATGAAACTAATTCTCCTCTACATCATTATCACCATTCCACATCCCCGTTATCCAATAAAATAAATCTTTTTTTATTTATTTTTCCCATGCCCCCACTACCCAAAAAAGCAAAACAAACATCTTTCCCTCATCCCACTAAAAAAACTCCTATTTTACCAGAATTAAGGGTGCACATGGTACGGTCCGGCTCGGTTCTTGACGAGACCGAGTACATGTACCTCCCTAACCTCGGTTCCTATTTTTTGGACTGGTACATGTACCTTGTACCTCGGTTCCGGTACTATTCGGGACCAGTACGATTCCGGTACCAGTCTCGGTCCTTAATTTTTCATGCTTAGAATTCATATATTCATAATTCATACATATAAAGTGCTTCCACTACAAATTGTTCATAAAGACATAAATAAACCATCAAAAAGTCAAATACAAAGTTTAAAGTAGATAGTAGAATTGTTCCATTATGTGAGCTCTGTTAAGGTTAGGAATGTTGGTGCATCTCTTGAAGTGCTTCCACAATGCAGCTGTTCCATTTTTGCAGTTGTGAGCCCTAAATGTATTTCCACAGTAATTACAAGTGGCTTCTGCAACATTTCTCCTAGTAAAATGGCGCCATATAATGTTCTGAATCCTAGTTGGACTTGATGATTGATCACTGACAAACAATATATACACAAACATGATTTCAATTCAACAAGGTAAATAGATAGTGCTCTTTAAGTGTTTCCACAAATGCAAAAAATAATAGCCTGTTTTAATGTATTGTCATCTATATATCACTAGAACAAACTGATATTTCATCCACAACTACATGCAAAAACCAATAGCTTCCACTATAGCTTCTTTTTGCAAAAACTCCATGAACATGCATATAGCAGACTGCAGACCATAACTTACTCCTAGACTAGACTCAAAAACTCCATCAACAAGAAACATAAATAAACTCCATCATTTCTAGAATCTTTCAAACATAAATATCTCCACAAATTTGATCATTAGAAACCCATCTAAAATTCATAGTCCAATAAATAAACAGAGGAAGAAAGAAATGATTTACCTTTGGTTGAGAATTTGAGATTAAGGGTGCAGAGAGATAGCATAAAATTCCAAAACCCTAGAATCGGTCATGTTAAACTTATAATCAAACTAATGAAGCTCAAATTAAATGATATAGATCTAGATTGCATCTTACCTAAACAAATGATTAAGGAATCAGAAGATTCAGAACAAATAGATCGAGATTTCGGGTACCCAATTCACTCCTCAGTCTAAATTTAGTTGAACACACACACAAAAGGAAGATAATAATCAAAATCATTTTTATTTAAAAAAAAAAAAACATCACAGATTCACAATCGTAATCATAAATCATGATTCATAATCAAAGAAATTAGTTACCTATTGTAGACTTGTTGTTAACTTCTTGAATGAATCAAAAAAACAGTGATGGATTGGTGGTGTGTTCTTATGAACATAGTGATGCAGGAGGAGACTCAGGAGAGAGGCGAAGAAGAATAAGGGAAAAAAATTACACACTTCTGTTTCTAAACCATAAGTTCAACTCTATATATACTAGAAATCTACCACTGTCAGATTAAATATAAATCTAACGTTCAATATTGATCGGTACATTCGGTCCGGGAAGGTACGGGAATTGGACAGGACCGTGTACTTGTACCTCCTTAGCCTCGGTTCCTATTTTTTGGACCGGTACCTGTACCCCCTTCCCCGGTTCGGTACAAAAACAGGTATGGTTCCACCAGTTCCGGGACGGTTCGGGTTTTCAGCTCGGTTCCTGTGCACTATCTTGACCAAAATAATAAAACCTCTCTCATCACACTATCCATCAAACAATTTTAAACACATCACATGCACCCCTTCTACTCATTTCTCTCTTGCTCCCACCCGTTACAAAAATTAAAACTACTTTACACCCAAAAAAGAAAAGAAAGGAAAAGTAAATCAATCCCAATATCCTTTGTCCCCCACTATTCCTTTCATCATTTCTTCCATACCTCTTTTACAACCACTCCCTACCTTTCTACATCTATATAAGGCATGCCTTACCTCACAAGGAATTACACCAAAAAAAACAATCAATCACAACCAACCCATAAAAATTTGATTCTACAACAAAGAATCTACCAATTACACCAAAGAAATTATTCTTATTCTCCCCATGCAAACAGTAAAAAAATCCGGATTTACACCCATAATACCCAAACCAAGAAGAATTATTGTCTCCCAAATAGAAAATATTTCTTCTCACATGTTCCAAGTCTTCATGTACTTTGTCATTTAATCAAAGAGAAATCAAATTTCCTTCCTACATAATAGTTACTCCCTCCGTTTCACAAAGACAGTCCGCTTTGACTTTGTCAAAATATTAAGAAGACCATACTATTTTACTTGACTACCCTTAGTTACTTACCTATTTTATTTTAATAAAAATGCTAGTAATAAAGACTATCCAAAAATGTTGTGAGAATTATAAATACGAAATATAAAAGGAAAATTTAAAAGATATCGAAATTATGAAGTATAACTTTATAAGGAATTTAATTTTTAGAGTTAAATATATATTTTCTTATAAGGAATGAATGATATATTTGTTTCCTTAATTATACTAATTTCTTTAATATTTTAGATTGGGTCACGTTAAAAATGGATTTATGAATATAAAGAATTCAAGGGTATATTAGAGAGTTCATTGAAAAAGTATGACTATAAACAGAAGCTGGACACAATTTTGAAACTGACGAAAAAGGAATAGAGGACAGTCTTTCAGAAACAGAGGGAGTATTATTGTCTTATGCATTTATAGTTCATTTTGAGAAAAACCCAAAAAAATAGAAATATTAAATCAAGTATTGTCTTTAAGTTTTTAAAAGATTAGCATTAAATTGCTGGTACTTTTTAACTACTTTCAGCATACTTAACCAAAAAACAAAAAAGAAGAGAATAAGAATCTTTGAAGAAAATACTCCGTCTAAGGTATATTGATCAAATTTATTCTCGTCGATAAATCAAAATTGTGAGCATAGAGTGGATTTCCCCTCTCACATTCTGATTGTCCATGTCAACCCCTACATAATTTATTTGTAAGGATATATTTTGTAGTATAATATAATTAATTCATATCGTGGGAAGATCTATATATGAGCATAGAGCGGTTTCCCATCTCATATCACGACCCCGCACGTGAATAATATGCAAATAATTTATCTAATTACCTGTTACGTTGCAGGTTATCGGTTATTACCCCAAAATTTCAATAAGCCTCAATCGGTAATCCGTGACAGCATCCAAATTTTTGTCATCATCCAAGGATGTCTGGTTTAAATCTAAATTATTCACATCCATAAATTATAACTTTAGATTTTGCCTTAATATTCTCAACATTCTAGGAGTTGATCTAGGCTTCCGATACCTTTGAATAATTATAAGTTGTTCTGTCGGCTATAGACATTAGTCCAAGAGTCACGAGTGTGTGTATAGAACATTTTAAAGAAAAGTTGTAAATATTACTCCCATTTAATCATGAAGTATAAGCCAATCATATGATTGGGCGGATGATGGGTGCCTAACACCTTCCCATCACGTACTAGGATCTCCTTACCCAGACTCTCTGATAGTAGACCATAAACATGAAAGTCATAACTAGATTTTGTTTTCCCAAAAGAATTCAAACTATCTAAAAGGTCCTAACTCCCCTTAGTCAGGTGGCGACTTTAAAACATCTCTTCTCTCTTTACGGAGTTAGCTCTCTTATTGAACAAACTAATAAGAAGCTACCTTTGTCAGACCTTGTGCGGTAAATATCCACGAACAGATGAGCACATATACTTCACTCCCATAATAATTAGGGATCGGAAAAACCCGACACTCGAACCGTGCTAGACCTCGATTTCTACAGTGGGAATAGGGGTCAGCTTTGGAGTTGAATTATCAAGATCCTTAGCATATTTTTCTTGAGATAAGTAAATTCCATCATTGTGCTGTTAAATTTTTAATCCTAAAAAGAATTTTAATTCACCAACATTGCTCATTTCAAATTCCCTTCCAAGAGAGACTTGAAAGTCTTTTGCAAGTTTCTTGTTTTTTGATCCATAGATGATATCATCTACATAAACTTGAGCAATGACCACATCTTTCCCACTCCATTTGGTAAAAAAAGTTTATCAGCTCAATCCCAGAAAAACCTTTCCTAAGAAGAGAAGTAGTTAGTTTTTCGAACCAGACATGAGGTGCTTGTTTTAATCCATATAATGCCCTTTTGAGATTAAAGTCATGATCTGGAAAGTCTGGACTTTCAAATCCTTTAGGTTGAGCAACATAGACCTCTTCCTTTTACGTCCATTTGAAATATCTTAATCTTGAGAAAACAAGCATGAGATAATAACAATCGAATGGACTTAAGGCGTGCCACAGGAGCAAAGGTTTCGTCAAAGTAGATACCTTCTATCCGTGAATATCCCCGAGTGACAAGTCTGGCTTTGTTTCTGACAAAGGTGCCAAATTCGTCTGAATTGTTCTTGAATATCCATTTGGTACCAACAATATTTATATTGGAGGGAAAAGGTACAAGCTCCCATACATCTTGTCTTTGAAATTGATTTAACTCTTCAAGCATTGCATTCACCCAGAAGGGATCACTAAGAGCTTCATCAATATTCTTTGGTTCTACCTTCGATAGATAACATCCAAAATTGCAAATATTTTGAAGTTTTCCTCTCGTCTTAGTTGTACCTCCAATAATACTGTTAGTATCATGATTCCTTCGAACCCAGAGGTGACATGGAGGAGAACGTTTTTATTCAACAGGAATAGTTTAAATATGGCTTTTCTCCTCATCACTAGAAACGTCAGGATCATCAACTGTTGGAACAACTTCTACTGATTCTGGGACTTCTTTGACTTTCTCAATTGTCTCCGTTGGAGGCAATTAAGCAGGATGGTCATCATGAAGAAAATTGCCCAGATCATAAATAATAACATTTGTTGATTCCATCATAACTTGGGTTTTGAGATTAAATACTCGAAAACCACGACTGTCAGATACATAGCCAAGAAAAATACCTTCATCGCTTTTTGAATCAAATTTCCCTTTCTGTTCTCGATCTTTTAGAATGTAGCACTTATTTCCAAACAAACTGAGATAATATAAGTTGGACTTCTTGCCGTACCACAACTCATAAGGAGTATTTATGGTCTTGGACCGTAGATAGACACGGTTGATCAAGTAACATGCTGTAAAAATAGCTTCTCCCCAAAACTTTAATGGTAAGTTTTTGTTATGGAGCATTACCCTTGCCATTTCCTGAATATTCTTATTCTTCCTTTTTGCAACTCCATTGGCTTGTGGAGTAATGGGTGGTGAGTATTGTTGAATAATCCCTAGTTTATCACAAAATTCAAACACTTTAGTGTCCTTGAATTCAGTTCCACGGTCGCTTCTAATTTTCTTTTGCTTGCGACCCTGTTCGTTCTGGATTATATTAACAATAATATTGAATTCACCAAGGGTTTCATTATTATGAGCTAAAAATGCTACCCAAGTGAATCTGGTGTAATCATCTACCATAACTAAAGCATGCTTTTTCCCTGCAATAGTAGGTTGTTGAATGGGACCGAAGCGATCCATATGAATTAAATCAAGTGGAGCTTGAGTAAGAATATCTCGAGATTATTTATGTGGAACTTTCGTTTGTTTACCCTTTTGACAGGCGCCACAGACACCATCAATCTTAGCATTGATTTTGGGAACACCTCTAACAAGTTCTTTGTTGATGATCTTAGTTAGAAGGAAATAATTGATATGACCAAAACGTTCATGCCAAAGATGAGTAGATTCCACCTTAGTCAAATTGCAACAATTATTAAACTGAGTATCTAAGAGATAACATTTATTTTTACCACAAGTTCCCTGAAAAATTATATTTCTAGTCTTATCTATAATGTAACATCCATTCGCATTGAAGACAACTTAATGGCCTTTGTCATAAATTTGACTAACAGAAAGAAGATTAGCAGTCATACCTTTAATGTATACGACATCATGGATTTCAGGAACTCCAGGTAGTTTTATCGTCCCCTTCTTGCTTATGTAGCAACAACTCCCATCTCCGAATGTTACTGGATATCCTTCAAAATCGCTCGAATTCACAAACCACGAAAGGTCTCTAGTCATATGTCGGATACATCCACTATCAAGGAACCATTGAAAGGGTGATGTTGATTTTGGAGCAAAAGCTCCCATACTAACACTACTATCCCGTTTGGGTTTTCTTGTTAGATTTGTACACCTTTTTAGAGAAGTAAACAGTTGTTCAGCTTTCTTGTGAAGATCATTAGCAACCTTTAAACTTTTCTTGAAAGGTGTACATGTATGTTTAAAATGATCACGAGAACCAAAAAACATACATGTGCCAACATCTTTAAACTCATCTGAGAAATTTTGAGTCACATCAGGTTTCACAAAGCCTAAACCTCGCTAGTCTACTGACTTACGATAATTCTTCAGGGAAGAATTAAAGGAGTTTATCAAATCCATTGAAGATACTTTGACAGACTTCAAATCCTTATTTTTTTGCAATTTCTACAACAAGATTAGAATTGGTCCGTATTTGTTCATCCAACTTCTTATGAAGATTAACTACCTCTTCATAACGTTCTCAAAAATCAGAGTTTTTGATATAAATTTCGCAATGAAGACCATCAATTTTCCTTATCAATCGATGTTTTTCTCGATAAATATTTTTGATGATTTTTCAAGATCAACAATCAACCTCATCGATGGTTTCTAGAACACACTTGGAGTTGAGCAGATCTAATCCCGATGAAGAGTTTATAGAGACTATATTCTCCATAGAGTCGGATTGCTACAAAAAAAATAGACTTATGAGGTCTTAGCGTGTTTGCATGCTCTCATACCAATTGAAAAAGCGGGGATCTAACAACCACACCCAATATTGAGTTCGGCAATCTGTTTGGACTAACTCCAATATAATTCCAAGAGAATCAACTAGACAGTCAGACTCAATCAAGGAAATATATCCAAGAGTTATATCTCTTTCTGAATTCAATCAACAAATCAACAGGAATGAATCCGTGAACTGATTGGTGTGAGAATAACTTAAACGGTACCAAAGACCAATGTTTAAGTGTCAATCAATTTCAATCAACAACCAAAGGTTGGATTTACCAATCGATAGAAAAAAAAATATAATGCATAAAAGAAATAACACAGACACCAGAAGTTTTGTAAACGAAGAAACAGCAAATGCAGAAAACCCCTGGACCTAGTCTCGATTTGAACACTACACTATACTAAGCCACTACAGACACTAGCCTGCTACAATTAACTTCGGACCAGAATATAGTTGAGCCCTAACCAAGTCTCACACTGATTAAGGTACAGTCGCGTTCCTTATGCCTATGAATCCCAGCAGGACTCTACGCACTTGATTCCCTTAGCTGATCTCACCCACAACTAAGAGTTGCTACGACCCAAAGTCGAAGACTTATAAACAAATCTGTCTCCTACAGAAAATTTTATTCTGATAGATAAATCTGTCTCCTACAGAAGTACCTATGAAGTTTTGTTCCGTCTTTTGATAAATTAAGGTGAACAGGAACCAATTGATAATCTAGTCTTATATTCCTGAAGAACAGCCTAGAAATATCAATCACCTCACAATAACTTAACTATATGGTAGTAGAAGAAGTTATTGTGGAATCACAAAGAAAGAGACGAAGAGCTTTGTGATTACTTTTTATATCTTACCTATCAGAGATAAATATCGAGAAAATCTTAAAGAAGATTGTACTCAATATGATAAAACAAGTAAGATCAGAACATGCAACTATAGAGAAAATAGTTGGGTCTGGCTTCACGAATCCCAATAAAGTCTTTAAGTCGTTAACCTATAATGGTTTTGGAAAAATCTAGGTTAAAGGAGAATCGACTCTAGTCACACATAAGTGTGGGGATTAGGTTTTTCCCGGTTGCTAGAGTTCTCCCTTATATAGTCTTTTAAATCAGGGTTTGCACTTTAAGTTAGCTTACTAACAAAGCAATCAATATTCACCGTTAGATGAAAACCTGATTTAAGATTCAAGCTAAGTTTGCTTAAAACCAAAGCAATATCTCTTCACCGTTAGATGGTCTTAGCTTGTTACACACAAATGAAATATACCTTCATTTAGATATGGGTAACCGTACCTAAACGTGTATATTGAGTTGGCTCAATAATAGTTAACCGAAGTTAGCCATATGAAACTTTTGTATTAACCAAATTCATGTAACACTTCTAAATTAAATGATAATAAAATGAATTTAGTCGTGTTACTCGTAGAGTAGTTCAATTGTATATATCTCATAGAAGTATATAAGAAACAATTGAAGCAAGATCAGATTGATTCATGAGAATCAATTCATGAACATCCACGGTTTGCAAACATTGCATTCCTTAATTTATTAATGTATTTGTTCATAAGTATGAAATCATACTTAACCGATTTTAGAACTTAACCAAATTTGCAAACGGGTACGCAAACTTAAGTTCCGGACTTTGGTCATGTTCGACAGTTCGCAAACGGGTATGCATACTTTCGTCCCGGACCCAAATAAGGTAGAACCTGAAAAAGCGGGGGTCTAACAACCACACCCAATGTTTCGATTAGCAATTTGTATGGACAAACTCCGAGTTGCTTTCTAGAGAATCAACTAGACTGTCAGATTCAATCTAGATAGAAATATCTCAAGGAGTTATTATCTCAATCTCTCAATTTGATCTATACTCAAGCAAATAGAAATATGCGAATCTTTATCAAAGAGATATAACTTGGATGGTACTTAAGACCAATTTCCAAGTGTCAATCAATTTAAATCAACAACCAAAAGGTCGGATATTCTAATTGATTGAATAACGCACAACCTGTATTATTTCAATTATATAACAAAATATAATGCGGAAAAGAAATAACATAGACACCAGAATTTTGTTAACGAGGAAACCGCAAATGCAGAAAAACCATGGGACCTAGTCCAGATTAAACATACATTGTATTAAGCCGTTACAGACACTAGCCTACTCTAAGATAACTTTGGTATGGACTGTAGTTGAACCCCAATCAATCTCACACTGATCCAAGGTACAGTTATGCTCCTACTCCTCTGATCCCACCAGGATACTACGTACTTGATTCCCTTAGCTGATCTCATCCACAACCAAGAGTTGCTACGACCCAAAGTCGAAGACTTTGATAAACAATTTTGTATCACACAGGAAAGTCTACAATAATAGATAAATCCGTCTCCCACGAATATACCTACAAGTTTTTGTTCCGTCTTTTGATAAATCAAGGTGAACAGGAACCAATTGATAAAACCAAACTTATATTCCTGAAGAACAACTCAGCTTTATCAATCACCTCACAATAGTCTAAATCGACGCAGCGAAAAAAAATGTGGAATCACAAATGATGAGACGAAGTGTTTGTGACTACTTTTATATCTTGCCTATCGGAGATAGAAATCCCAAGCCAATTATTATAATTGTACTCGTACGATAGAAACAGCAAGATCAGATTACACAACTATGATAAAAGTAGTATCAGTCTGGCTTCACAATCCCAATGAAGTCTTTAAGTCGTTAACCTGGTTTTAGAAGAAGAATACAAAAGGTTAAAGGAGAAACGACTCTAGCTTAGCACAACTAGTATCACACAGAATGTGTGGGGATTAGGTTTCCCAGTTGCTAGAGTTCTCCCTTATATAGTCTTCAAATCAGGGTTTGCAATCAATGTTAGCTTACTAACAAAGCATTCAATATTCACCGTTATATGAAAACCTGATTAGATTCAAGTTAATATTTATCAACCATTAGATCAAAAACATAGCTTGTTATACACACTTGTAATGCACGTTTCTAGGCTTGTGTAACCGTACCCAAACTTGTACATTAGTTGGTTCAACAATAGTTAACCAAAAGGTTAGCCATATGATAACTTTCATATCAACCATAACTAGTTCAAATGACTCAAATGAACTAGTTAAAGAGTTGTTCAATTGCTTAGATCTTTATGTACTACACAAGACACAATTGAAGCAAAAACGATGTGATTCGCTCGAATTGATTCATGAACTATAAAGCCAAGGTTTGCTATAGCATTCCTTAGTTTATTAAGATAAGTTCACAAATATCGTTTTTAGACATAACCTACTCAAGTTCGCGGACTTAAGTTCGCGGACGGAGTCCACAAACTCCAGCTGAAATTCTCGGGTTCGAGAACTACGCTAGTTCGTGGACTGGGTTCGCAGACTGAGTTCACGGACTGAAGTTCACGTACTAATCCGGTTCCACTTGATCAACAAAGTTTGCAAACTTCGGTTTAAGCAATAAGGACTTATACATATATGTGTTTCCACAACAATACTTATATCCTCCAATGGTTATATTATCTAAACTCTCATTTCAATCATTGAAACATTCTCAGAGGGCGTTATATAGTTGTTATTCACAAACTATTTTTCGTCAGTGCAATTTCCAAAATGATTGAAACATGACATGACTTTCATCACTGGGTAAAGATGAACTTGGCTAAAGCGGAAGCTTTACTAACAAAAATTTCGAGAAATAGATAAGCAAGATATATTCAGCTCGAAATATCACATGTGTATAATCTTAGTCTATATAGTAAGATGACTTTTGTCTCAAGATAGGAGATAGAGTAGATATACTTTTGAGTGATAGATAAGTTCAAGTCTCTACATACCTTTTAGTCGATGAAGATCCACTGGTTCCTTGAGTAGTCCTTCGTCTTGTATGATGATCGCCATGGAGTTCTTGAGCTCAACTACACTTTCTATCCTAGTCTGAGACCTTAGCTATAGTAGACTAGAAATCAAGACTTTGTAGTTTTGATCACTAACATTGAAAACATGCTTGAGATAGCAACGCATACGAGTTCGACCGAGAAATTCTCTAACAATCTCCCCCTTTGTCAATTTTAGTGGCAAAACTACTAATACATATGGAATACAAAAAATATATAAATAAACTTTGTAGCTCCTATTCCACACGTCTAATCTTCAACATTACTCGAAATCTTCTTCACTTACAAGTAGTCCAATGATCCCAAATGTTGTAAGTTTAGCATCATCGTTGTTGAAAATCCACAGCTATAACAACGAGAAAACAAGAGTTCTCAATCATTGTTATACAGTGTCATAGTATCATTACACAACGTCAAAGTCCAATTGCATCACAAATTTAACAACAATACTATGGTGATACATCACTCCCCCTTAGTCAATACTCCATCTCACATGGAAACCACTCCCCCTTACATAATGATCCGAAAACCATATGTATTTGTAGTATGAACTACATATTAATTCTCCCCCTTTTTGTCAATAAAATTGGCAAAGGTACAAGAACGGTATCCTAATGAAATTTTCGTAAGAGACATTTCATGACTAAAGGTAAATGTATATCATCTTGTTTAGATGCAATCATAAAGCCGAAGCTAAATGCATTCATCAAGGAGTTCATAAAGATACAAGATAACCCCTTCAATATTCCACATTCGCACTCCCCACAAAGATTTAGCAATTAAGCACAAGTTCAAAAGAATTCTCCCCCATAAAATGTCATTCCCAAGGGAACACCAAGAGCGACCTTAATTTCAAAAGAAAAGAAGGATTTATTTGGACTCAACAAATGTCATACAAGTATGAATTTGGAATCAAAAAAAGAAATATTCAATCAAATTAACCATAAGCGAACCATGATTAATTTGACTAAATATGCTCAACACAAGTAAACTTATGGAGACTTAATAATTCGATTAGATTAATCACAAGAGAACCCATAATTAATTTAACCGGAATACACAATTAAACTAATCAAAAAAGTAATCAATTTAATCGTTTATACTCACATAAGAAAATCTATGGAGCGATGACTAAGTTAATCATAAAAACAACAAGCCCAGTCGAAAATGCTCAAACATAAGACAAACTTACGGAGTCATAACTAAATAATCACACAAGATGATTAATTTAGTTCAATATGCTCGACATAAAGTACCTTACGGAACACAACTAAGCTAATCACAAAAATAATTAACTTGGTTGTCTAGTGCTCGACATAAGACACAGTACGGTTTTTTTATTTTGCTAAGTCCAATAGTTTATTAAGCAAAAAAACGTAATTACAAGTAATTACAAAGGGGACTCTAAAGCCCCCCACCCCCATAAACCAAAGGGGTTAAAAGAAATAACAAACTAAAAAAAACCCAAAAGGCTATCAACCAAAAATTAAACGATAAAACAAAGAAAAGAAGACTCTATTTGCATTTAGCACTTCCTCTCATTCTTCCTTTCTTCTTGGTCTTAGAAAAAATAACATTCATAACACCCGTAACTTCAATACCTGAAACTTTAATACCATCCAAAAATTCTTCTTCTTCCGCCTCATCAGAAGTAGAAGTAGAATTACCCGGAACTAGCTTTATTGGAGTTAGAACTTGCTGATTATTAACATTAACATTCTTATGCTTATTAAGCCCAGTAGACCTACCATTTTTAGATTTATAACCCAGTCTAATTAACAATATCCGGAGAAGCCTACAAATCAGCCAAAAGAGCTTTGGCTTGTAAAGAAACTTCCCTTTGTTCCTTTAAAATTCAATCGCGCTCCTCTTGATTTTTGTCTTTCTTTTGTGCATCCAGATTTGAAACCTCCCTGTGTGTCTTCATTGCATCTAATCTTGCACGGAATGCAATTTTTTTTTCTTCTAACTCTTTAAAATCTTTTGGCTGCCCAGAACTTGACGAGACCAAAGATTGCTCAATGGACTTATCAGGCCCAGGACTATGCGAATCCAATACATGGCTAGAGCCTTCCATGTCTGAACATGCTTTTGCAGTCTCTAATTCAGGCCCAATACGGAGCCTCACAGTAATACACAAAAATATGGATCAGGGAAAATCAATTGCTGCGGAATACACAAGGATTCATTCTATGTTTCCATCACCATTTGCACAATGACATACAATAGACATAATCCTTGAATCACAAAAGATTTTAACCTATCTTACATCAATAATTTACAATATAGGATTAACTTTTGTGTTTGTCAAAAGTCTATTTATTCTTTTATCAATACTTGCATATCAATTCACGAACGACTTTATTTTTGACAAAGTATGGGACAATCAAGTTCACGGACGTAAACACACATATCGCATAACAATATTGCAATATATAAAACCATAAAGATTAATACTGCAAAAATCATCTTCCAAACATGTTTAGAATTTTAACCAATAAATCTAAGAACAAGAAGATGAAAACTTTGGACATAACTATGTGTAATCACAATAATGGCTATTCCAAACACTAGTTATTCTTCTAAATAAAATAAAAAAAATAGAAGATTTACTAGGCAAACTCAACTCAAACATATCTTTTAAAAACCGATCATAAGCTAAAGTTCACGTTCGACAGCTTTACGGGTTTCAAGACCTTTGAGCTTGTGATTCATATTATCAAATGCGTATTCGGAGAAGATATCCTTATTGAGAAGTTATTTAACATATGACTTCATGAGACCAAGGTCAGCAGTAACCTTTTTCAACTCAATTCTAACCACATCAAGATCCTTCATTGTATCAACAAGTTGCAGTTTTGCTTTCTCAAAGTATTTAAGAAAGTCATGAACCACTTCAGCAGAAACCATATCCTCATTCTCAACATCTTGATGTGAGTAGGCATAGTATCATAAGGCATTAGGTGCACCACCTTCTACAAGAGTTCTTTTCTTCCTTCCTTTTGATTCAAAACCAAAACCTTTCTCAAGAAACCCCTTAGCAAAAACATCATGGAGAGATGAAGAAGAGGGCATTCTTGATAATCCAGGAGATAACCTAGAGTATACGTACGTGACTTATGTAACTCAATATGTTAGTTATTTAAAGGTTTTTAGGAAGGAAGGCTTTTAGGTTTTTCCAAGCTGTAGACTCGAGATGGTAACCCGTGTACACATTCGAACACAGTGCACCCCACAAGGAAAAACACAAGACAATTAAACATGAAAACAATAAAAGACATTGCAAATACTTTTAGGCAATATTGTCTGCTGACACTAGTTTAGCTATAAACGATAAGAGAAGAGCTCAACTGGGAAAAACGCAAATTTTCAAAGTACACCTGACTTTTACACATCTTGCTCAATAGGATTTTTTATGAGCAAGTTCCTAACCCTTGTGATTAATTAACACAAGTCTGAGCTCTGAACTCATTCAAGGAACTGTGTTTATGATCAAGTCTCTTTTTCCTCCTGAATTGTGAGATGGATCCGTTTTGATTTGAGAAATTATCGTAAAACTTACTGTCATCAATATGAGAAATAGTTTGAGTTCTTACCAGAAGAGTCTTGACTTGAGGAGGATGAAAACCTGTTAACAATTTCTTTGTACTTACCATACACCTTTGAAAGGTAGATGGAGCATTGCATAAGCCAAAAGGCATCCTTCTATAAGCAAAAGTGCCGAAAGGACAAGTGAAAGTGGTTTTCTCTTGATCCTCTGGTGCTATCACAATCTGATTGTAACTTGAATAACCATCAAGAAAACAATAATACGAATGTCCATCTAAACGTTCAAACATTTGATCAATAAAGGGTAAAGGAAAGTGATCCTTCCTAGCAGTGGCATTCAACTTTCTATAATAAATACAAACCCTCCAACCGGTTTGCACACGAGTTGGGACAAGTTCGTTCTTATCATTCTCTACCACCGTTACACCTATCTTTGGTACAACTTGTACCGGGCTCACCCACTTGCTATCGGATATGGGGTAGATAACACCTACTTCCAAAAGCTTTAATATCTCCTTTTTCACAACTTCCATCATGGGAGGGTTCAAACGACGTTGTGCTTCCTTTGTAGGCTTTGCATCGTCCTTCAAACGGATCTTGTGCATACAAAAGGCAGGGCTTATACCCTTGATATCGGCGATTGTCCATCCTATGGCCGTCTTGTACTTCCTGAGCACCCTTAGAAGTTTTTTCTCTTGTAATTCACTAATCTTGTTAGAAACAATCACAGGTAACTCTTCATTCTCATCCAAGTACAAGTACTTTAAGTGATCGAGAAGAGGTTTCAATTCTAACTTTGGATATTTAACAATAGAAGGTACAAGCTTTTCATCACTGCATGGTAAAGAAATAAAAGAGATATTATGAGTTTCCGGACATCCTTGTAGTGATTTAAGATCACCAAGGGCTTCCTTGACTTCATTACCACACTTTACACCGTTATCCAAGGATGTAGTCAAAACGGTTTCCAAAGCATCATCATTATTCAATTCAAACACTTGTTGTGCCAATGTATCCATAACATAAACGGAGAAACAAGAGTGGACATCACTAGGATATCTCATCGTCTCGAAAATGTTGAAACGTATTACTTCTCCATCAAACTCCATAGTCAACGCTCCCTTGTCCACATCAATAATGGTTTTAGCCATTTTCATGAAGGGACGCCCAGGTAGCAATGGAAGAGATGAGTCTGGTGAACCTTCATCCATCTCTAACACACAAAAGTCAGCTGGAAATACAAGTTGATTAACCTGCACAAGAACATCCTCAACAATACCCATTGGGTAAACATTAGAACAATTGGCTAATTGCAATATAATTCCATCCTTCTTAAGAGTACCTAGATCAAGTGAATTATACATGGATACCGGCATAACATTAACGGATGTACCTAAATCCAAGATTGCTTTGTTAAAAGTAGTGTTACCAATTGTGACAGGAATGTCAAAGCTACCGGATCCTTGCATTTCAGTGGGAGTTTGTGTTGTAAGATTGCCGAAGCATTCTCCCCCACACTTAGCACTTCATTTCCTTTTGAGCCTTTGCTTATTGGTACACAAGTCCTTCAACACCTTTACATACTTGGGAACTTGCTTAATAGCATCAATGAGTGGTATGTTCACATGAATCTTCTTGAGAATGTCTAAAATCTCCTTTTCTAGTTCCGCCTTCTTGGAACTTGCAAATTTGCGAGAAAAATGTATAGGAGGAACATAAGTAGAAACCGGAGTTTTAGAGTTAGGAATAGGTTCCTCAGAAGTTTGGGGAGAATCATCATTTTTCTCCTCCAAAACAGGTTCCTTTGGTGTTTCCACCTTGCCCGAATCAGTAACTTTGGGTTGCAAAAGTTGTGTACCACTTCTCAACATAATATCATTGACGTCCCCTTTTAGGTTGATAGGTTGAGAAGGGAGTTTCGCACCATTTTGTGCCTTCAATTGATTTAACTCAATAGCCATAGAACCAACTTGAGTTTGCAAATCCTTAACCGTACTCTCCGTTCTTTGCATAAAATATTTCAGCAACTCTTCTATATTGGACCCCATATTTTGAGGTTGTTGTTGTTGTGGTTGAAATCCATTCGGACGGTTGAAGTTGGGTTATTGAACCGCACCTTGCTTGTTGGCATAGATGAAGTTGGGATGATCTATCCATCCTGGATTGTAAGTATTGGAGTAGGGATCATATCGTATTTACTGATTTGGAAAGACCGCACTAGCTTTCTCCAACTCTTCACCATGTGAAGGTAAAATAACTGCAGCCATCTTTTCCATCATTTGCTCCATATCTTCATGGTGTGATGATGAATCCATAACTTCATGCACTCGCCTAACCATTAGTTCACCTCTTGTGTAGAATTGTTGCGAGTTTGCAGCCATGCTTTCAATAAACTCAGTAGCTTGGACCACCCTCTTGTTCACTAGTGCACCACCACCCGCTGCATCAAGAAGATATTTATCACTTGATTGAAGACCTTCGTAGAAGTATTGGATTATCATAGCGTCACTGAATTGGTGGTGTGGACAGCTTGCCACCAATCTCTTGTATCGCTCCCAACATTCATACAATGATTCTCCCATATTTTGCTTTATCCCACATATCTCTTTGCGAATTTGAGTAGCCTTTGACGCAGGAAAATACCTCTCTAGAAAGAGTTTCTTCAACCCGTTCCATGTAGTGACACTTCCAGATGGAAAACAATACAACCAATCCTTAGCGCTGTCCACCGTAGAAAATGGAAAAACTTTCAACATTTCACCATCGGCATCAGTCTCCGCTGGAAGCATAGCCTTGACAATGGTATGGAACTCCATAAGATGCTTGTTTGGGTCTTCATTCACCATGCCATAGAACTTTGGTAACTCTCTAAGCAACCCCGTCTTGATCTCGAAAGTTGAGTTTGTTTGGATACACCATTGTTGTGCATCAAGCCTATGAGAAGCCAAGTCCTTGAGTGTACGATTTGCATTACCCATTGCTTCTTCTTCTTCAACTAGTAGTTCTTTTTCGAATGGAACCTCTTGTTCTTCTTCTAGTTGTAACTCTTCTTACACTTCTAATTCTTGTTCTTCGGTTGTGTCTTGACTTGGTTGGAGTATTGTGCCTCTTCGAGTATCTATCTCGCACCTTGGATAGTTCCAATCTTTAGAAGCCAGGGATTAGGTACCTGAAAACAATTCTCGTAAAAAAGTGAGAAACAAGACAAGAAACGAAAAGAAAATATGCAAGCATAAATTATAAAAGAAACTAAAAACTTAATAACAAGCCTTATGCCTCCCCGGCAAACGGCGCCAATTTTTGGTCGGTTGTCAGCCGAGCAAAAATAATTTCACTTTCTTACTTAACTAAAATAAATTAAGTATGTGATAAGAAAGAGTTCGTATCTACAGAGAGGCAATTGTTGTTATGCAAATTTCAGTTTCTTAGTAACCAATGGGGGGTTTTGATTTATCAAAGAAATAAAAATAAATTGAAAGCAAAGTAATAATAAAAGTAATCAATAAGGAGAGGATATTGGTCACGGGATAGTATCATTTACAAACTTGAATTCTCAACAATGACTAGAATTGGTATTTTAATCTCTCATTTACTAAAAGTCCTAGGATACCTCGATCGTAAGTGTATCCCGCTAATTCCCTGATTTCATCACAACTACATTAAAAGATGCATATGTGAATTCTTCCTAGAAAGCAACATAAATTGTAAAAGCACAATTAGATTTAACTCCCTAAAAGAAATAAGTTCTATGGAATAAGACTAATCAAGGCAATCAAAATGTGTAAAAGTACTAATTCAATTTAACCAAGGTTATGATTCATTTTTGACTAGTAAGATATATCATTACAAGCACTACCCACAATTATGCTACTTAGAATCAGGGATAAATAACTTTTTCGTATTGAAAACCCTAATATAGCTTTAGAAATGAATGCAAATCGGATTGATTCCGGACTCAACCAAACAAACAATCAAATCATATACAATATAGACCATGAATCATAAACAATAAATTACTGAGACAAAACTACTGCATTGAATCAAATCTTAATTGTGAAATCCACTTTATCCCATAACCAGTAAAAAGTGTTTAGCTACTCATAGTTTTTGGGTTCATCATATTCATAATCATTAATTAATAAAATGAAGAAGACGAAAATAAATGAAAGCAAACCCTAGTCGCTGCTCTCCTCCAAAACTCCAGTAGAAAAATATGTGATCTCCAAGAAAAATAGAAACTTTATCCTTTTATAGCTTTTCATCTTTCCAAAATTAGGTCTTTAAAGCCCAAAGTCCAAATGATCCAATAGTAAGATGTCCACCAAGCCCACACAAGAGAAATACCCATTTAAAATTTTGTCCCAAAAACTACTCGCCGGAAAACTAGTGCAATAGACGGAAGTTAGTCGGAATCCGGCACCGGAAAATATTTCAGGTGACCGGAAAATTCCACCCGGTCACCGGTTATAGTCAAACCTAACAGTCAGGTCAACTGGTTCAAACTTCAGGCCATCTTGCAAAGCCAAACTCAATGCTGCACTATCATTGTGCTTCACAAGTGCAATCAAGCCATGATGGTTGTGCATTGCCACTCCCAACACCTGCAACTGAGTTACTCCAACATTCTACCAACTTTGCATCTTCACTCTCTCAGCATTAACAACAGCATCTCATTCTTTGTTGCTTTAAACTTCAACTCTAGTAATAGCTGCAATCAACCATTAAACATCTCCCAGTAACTTATTTTTGTGCTCATACAAATCCAACACCTGCAATGCAATAATTCACAACTGTAACCATTTGTGCTGTATCTCATTTTCACAGTACCAATAACAAAAGCAACGCCACTTTCCTTCACCAGCATCATGGCCTGTAAATCATTCAAACCCATGCATTTCACTCAAATCAATACCAGATTCCATTTTAACTGAACCCAGTACCAACATTCATCTTCATGTCTTTGCTATCATCAAACAACTCCCACCTGCACATCCATCATCTGCATTTCTTCTCAGTAGCTCAGTCCACTACACTGCCAACTTCACTGCCTCATACCAAGTACCAGTCAGTGCAAACCGCACTACAAACAGCTTCATTTCAGCTCCTCTTGATTGCAACAACAACTGCAACCACAGTACCATCAGTTATCCACTGACCACTATAACCATTTCCTGAGTTTTGAACTTCTTCCATTCTTAGCACCAAGAACAGCCTAGCTCTCTACAAGATTAATAACCATTCATTCTCCACTTCTCTATAAATCTCAAACTCCAGGCAATCACCACAACTGAACCACTCTCCACTCTACATAATCACCACCAGTACCTATTGTTCTTCTTGACTGCAATTTCTCAGCTCCATACCCTGTAATCATCACAACTGCAATTGCTTCACAATCCCCTTGCACTTCTACAGCTTCACCACTGCATCTCAACATAGCTCTGTGACAGACATTCACATTTCAGTTATAGTTTCACAACCAACACCCTTGGCATATCAATTTCATACCCTACAACCCTAAGCATACATCTAGTTTATCATATTCAGACCCAACTACCACCAATCACCTTCAGAACTCTGTAATCATCCCCAATCTGCCAAACCCTTAATTCACCTTCAACCGAATTCTTATCAGTCAATCTCAACCATTTCCTCTTCTGCTGCTGCAATTGTGATTCTCGAGCAAACCCTGAATTCATCTTAAACCCCATTACTGCAGAAACCCATCTTTGATTCATTCTCAACTCTTAAACCTCTACCAATTACAGCCATGAATCGTCAATAAAACTATCTGCTCATCTTGATTCAAAACCTAAGCAACAGTACCTCCTTTGATTCATCCACCACAGACCAATATTCATATTCAACACCAACTTCTTCCATTAGCAACAAACAATCATCAACTGTCGAGACCCATTAACAATTCCTCCTTATCGATCTCTAATTTTGATCTGTATCAGTAATATCTTCATGGCTTCAACATCAGTTCTTTCCGAAATCAAAACTTCAACAACACTCTCAATTCTCAGTTCTTGTTTAGAATTGAATCCCTTGCTCCTCTTAGCTTCTAAAACTCGTTCAGACCCAAATTCTCATTACCACTTGTTTCACCAGATTCGTTTTCTCTCTGTTAAATTGAAACCCATCTCTCCAATTGATTGTAAGCCTTTAATTTCATGTCTAAATCGAATCCCTAATTTAATTTCTTCTTCATCTCATCACAGCAACAGATACCCTTTCTCATTCATCTTCTATGAACGACACCCATCTCACGGTAATAACAGTCAAATACCCACCTTGTTATTCTTATTTCCTGCCACAAAACCTATCTTCATCACCCTGAATTTCTCTTCTCTTTTCTTTCTTAAGCAGACGCCATGGCTTCTCAGGTGGAGTAGGAGACATAAACACTAATGATGAGTGCCTCTGATTTTTAGTTTTGTGTAGGAAAAGGGATTCATATTGACACCCCACTTTAGTGGTTAAGGGGTAAACAACTAACACATGGCCTGTCGATCCCACAAAAAACCGACAACCTAGTTCTTTGTTCGACTGTCAGTTATGGGAAACTGACAGTTCATTCTCCACCTCTTCCTTGCGCAACCTAGTCTGCTCCAAGTATGACTCGTTTGTGAATCAACCTTTTTGTCCTTTTACGCTCCAAATAGACGTTTTCTCCGTCTTTTTCTCTGAATGACTCCAAAGTACCTGATAAACTCAAAAATAAACATAAGATACAAAATTTACAAGAAAACTCGCAAAAAAAGCATAAACAATAGATAAATATCAAGGTGTTTACAACACCTATCATATACTGTTGGCAAAATTGTTTTTTTTTAGTTGAGCTATTTTCTTATCATCCATAGCTAAACTACAAGTTTGCTTAAGTATTGTTTGAGTCTAATGTCATTCTTGTAGTTTTCTTTTCTTTTAAAGAAGTTTTCTTTGCAACTATATTGCCTGCTAATTTTGAGCTCGAAATTGTTTCTCAATGGAGATATTAAATTTATTGAACCAAAAAACTTGTGATACTTTTCACAATTTGCAGCAGTCCAGTCTTGTCATAAAATTACGACTGGTTGCATTTCATGTTGTTGGGTCTAAATTGCGTTCGTACATATACCCGGGTTACTGTCACAAATCAATTCTTAGTAACCCTAAAAACTACCTTCCCTGAGAAACCTTTTAAATACCAAACCCCTTGAGTCTCATACGCATACTCTGGGATTTTAATGTTTGTCAAGAATGTCTTCTTCTAACTCTAGCGGTTTTGCAAAAGGATTTCTTGACAAAGGTATCAGTTTTGAGTCCAAGGGAAGGAAGAAAAGAATCCTAGTAGAAGATGATCATCTGAATACCTCATGTTACTATGCCTATACACATCAGGATGTTGAGAATGAGGATATGGTTTCTGCTGAAGTGGTTCTTGATGTTCTTAAATATTTTGATGAAGCAAAATTGCAGCTCATTGATACCTTGAAGAGTTTTGATGTGTTAAGAACTGAGTTGAAAAAGGTTACATCTGACCTTGGTCTCATAAAGACACAAGTTAAAGATCTTCTCAATGAGGATATCTTCACTGAAGATGCAGTGGATGCTATCAATCACAAGGTCAAAGACCTCAAGGCTCGTGAGGATTCCGAAACGTCTATGTGATTTTAGTCCATGTTCGGTTGGGGTGTCTCAGTAGTCTGTCTTTGCTTTTTAGCTTGTTGATTTTATTTTGCCTAGTAAGTCTTCAGATAAGAATTTTATTTTCTTGTTTTGTTTTGTTTAGAAGAATAACTAGAGTTTGGAATAGCCACTATTGTGACTACACATAGCTATGTCCAACGTTTTAATCTTTATGTTTTTAGGTTTATTTGTTTAAATTCTAAAAAAATTGTTTGGAAGATGATTTTTGCAGTATTAATCTTTATGGTTTTATATATTGCAAATTTGTTATGGGATATGTGTGTTTGCGTCCGTGAACTATGATTGTCCCATACCTTGTCAAAAGTTAAGTCTTTTGTATGTCGATATGCATGTATTGATAAAAGAATGAATGAACTTTTAACATTACAAAAGTTTGAAGCCTATTATGTCATTATGCAAATATTGATGGAAGATACGATGAACTTTTGTATACAAGGATTATGTCTATTGTATGTCATTGTGTAAATAGTGACGGAAAATAGAATGAATCCTTGGTTATTCCGCAGTATTGATCTTCATGACCCATATTTTTATGTATATACTGTGAGGCTACGTAAGTTCTCTTAAGTTGAGCATGATCAATTAAATTTATAATTTGGTTGTATATTTCCAATTAAGTTAATCATGGGTTTTCTTGTGGTTAATTTAATTGAGTATTTTGAATTCAAATTCATATTTGTATGTGATTTGTTATGTCCAAAGAAATCCTTCTTTTCTTATGAAATTAAGGTCGCTCTTGTTGTTCTTTCGGGAATGACATCATATGGGGGAGATTTCTTAATTGAACTTGTGCTTAATTGCCAAATCTTTGTGGGGAGTGCGGATGTGGAATATAATAGGAGTTATCTTGTATATTTATAAACTCCTTGATGAAAACATTTAGCTTCGGCTATTTGATTGCATCTAAACAAGTTGATATGTGCTTTCTTTTGGTCATGAAATGTCTATATGGAAAATTTCATTAGGATCCCGTTTTCGTACCTTTGCCAATTTTATTGAAAAAAAGGGGGAGAATTAATATGTAGTTCACACTACAAATACATATGGTTTGCGGATCATTATGTAAGGGGGGGTGGTTTCCATGTGAGATGGAGTATTGACTGAGGGAGGGTAATTTCACCATAGTATTGTTGTCGAAGTTGTGATATAATTAGACTTCGATGTTGTATAATAATACTATGACACTGTATAACAATGATTGAGAATTCTTGTTTTCTCATTGTTATAGCTACGGATTTTCAACAACGATGATGTTAAACTTACAACCTTTGGTTAACCATTGGAGTACTTGGAAGTGACGAAGATTTCGAGTAATATGGAAGATTAGGCATGTGGAAGAAGAGCTACAAAAGTTTATTTATCTTTTTTTTTGTATTCCATATGTATTGATAGTTTTGTCACTAAAATTGACAAAGAGGGAGATTTTTAGAGCACTGCTCGGTCGAACTCGCATGTGTTTCTATCTCAAGCATGTTTGTCAATGTTAGTGATCAAAACTATAAGTCTTGATTCCTAGTCTACTATATCTAAGTCTCTGACTAGGATACAAAGTGTAGTTAATCTCAAGAACTACATGGCGGTCATCATACAAGACGAAGAACTACTCGAGGAACTGGTGGAACTTCATCGACTAAAAGGTATGTGGAGACTTGAACTTATCTATCACTCAAAATTCTATCTACTTTAACTCTTATCTTGAGACAAAATTCGTTTTGCTATATAGACTTTGATTATACACATTTTCTATTTCGAGCCGAGTTTATCTCGCCTATCTATTTCTCGAAATATGTGTTGGTAAGCTTTCGCTTTGGCCAAGTTCATATTTACCTAGTGACGGAATTCATGATATGTTTCAATCACTTGAAAATGGCTTTGACGAAAAATGGTTTGTGAATAACAATTATATAACGTCCTCTAAGAATGTTTCAATGATTGAAATGAGAGTTTAGATTATATAACTATTGTTGGATATAAGAATTGTTTGGAAACACATACATATATAAGTCCTTATTCCTTGAACCAAAGTATGCATACGCTTCTCACAAAAATCGGAACAAGAGTCTGCGAACCCATCCGTGAACTATCGGAGGTTCTCTTCCCGAAAAAATCTGCTGGAGTTTGTAAACATTTACAAACTTATTACGGGTACTTAGGTTGGTTATTTTCTAAAAACGATTATTCGTGAACTTATACTTATATTAAAGGAATGCAAGTTTGCAAACCGTGTCTATAAAGTTCATGAATCGATTCGAGTGAATCAAATCGTTTTTTCTTCGATTGTGTCTTGTATACTTCTATAAGATCTAAGCAATTGAACAACCCTCTAACTAGTTCATTTGAGTCATTTGAACTAGTTATGGTGAAGAAGAACATGGTTAATATGAAAGTGATCATATGGCTAACCATTTGGTTAACTACTGTTGAACTAACGAATGTACATTTTTAGGTACGGTTACACAAACCTAAAACGTGCATTTCATTTGTGTGTAACAAGCTAAGTTTTCGATCTAACGGTTGAAATATATTAGCTTGAATCTAATCAAATTTTCATCTAACGGTGAATATTGAATGCTTTGTTACTAAGCTAACATTGATTGCAAACCCTGATTTCAAAGACTATATAAGGGAGAACTCCAGCAACTGGGAAACCTAATCCCCACACCTCCTATGTGATACAAGTTGTATTAAATAGAGTAGCTATAGTCGATTCTCCCTTAACCTTAGGTTTCTACCGTGACCCTGTAGGTTAACGACTTAAAGACTTCATTGGGATTGTAAAGCCAAACCGAAACTACTTTCTTATAGTTGTGTGATCTGATCTTGCTGTTTTTATCTCATTGAGTACACTCATAATGATTGTCTTGAGATTGATATCTCAGATAGGCAAGATATAAAAGTAATCACAAACATCTTCGTCTCATCGTTTGAGATTCCACAATATCTTCTTTCGTCGTGTCGATTAAGATTATTGTGAGGTGACTGATAATTCTAGGTTGTTCTTCGGGAATATAAGTCCGGGTTATCAATTTGTTAGAGCATTGCTCGGTCGAACTCACATGCGTTGCTATCTCAAGCATGTTTGTCAATGTTAGTGATCAAAACTATAAGTCTTGATTTCTAGTCTATTATAGCTAAGGTCTCGGACTAGGATAGAAAGTGTAGTTGAGCTCAAGAACTCCATGGAAATCATCATACAAGACGAATGACTGCTCAAGGAACTGGTGGATCTTCATCGACTAAAAGGTATGTGGAGACTTGAACTTATCTATCACTCAAAAGTCGTTTTGCTGTATATACTAAGATTATACACATTTGGTATTTCGATCCGAGTATACCTCGCCTATCTATTTCTCGAAATATGTGTTGGTAAAGCTTTCGCTTTATCTAATTTCATATTTACCTAGTGACTAAAGTCATGTTAAGTTTCAATCACTTTGAAAATTGCTCTGACGAAAAATAGTTTATGAATAACAACTATATAACGTCCTCTGAGAATGTTTCAATGATTGAAATTAGAATTTAGACAATATAATCAATGGAGGATATAAGCATTGTTGTGGAAACACATATGTGTATAAGTCCTTATTCCTTGAACCAAAGTTTGCGAACTTTGTTGATCAAGAGAACCAGAGAAGTGAGTGAGCTTCAGTCCACCAACCCAGTCCACGAACTGGCGAAGTTATTAAACCCGAGAATTTTTGTTGGAGTCTATGAACTCCATCCGGGAACTTAAGTCCGCGAACTTGAGTAGGTTATGTCTAAAAAAGATGTTTGTGAACTTATCTTTATAAACTAAGAAATGCTATTGCAAACCGTGGCTATATAGTTCATGAACCGATTCAAGTGAATCAAATCATTTTTCCTTCGATTGTGTCTTGTGTAGTACATAAAGATCTAAGAAATTGAACAACTCTCTAACTAGTTCATTTGAGTCATTAAACTACTAGTTATGGTGAAGAAGAATATGGTTGATATGAAAGTTATCATATGGCTAACCATTTGGTTAATTATTGTTGAACCAACTAATGTACAAGTTTGGGTATGGTTTTCACAAGCCTACAAACGTACATTTCATGTGTGTATAACAAGCTATGCTTTCGATCTAATGGTTGATAAATATTAGCTTGAATCTAATTAGGTTTTCACCTAACGGTGAATATTGAATGCTTTGTTACTAAGCTAACATTGATTGCAAACCCTGATTTGAAAAACTATATAAGGGAGAACTTTAGCAACTGGGAAACCTAATCCCCACACCTTACGTGTGATACTAGTTGCATAGCTAGAGTCGATTCTTCTTTAACCTTTGGTTTCTTCTTCTAAACCAGGTTAACGACTTAAAGACTTCATTGGGATTGTGAAGCCATACCGATACTACTTTTATCGTAGTTGTGTGATCTGATCTTGTTGTTTCTATCATACGAGTACAATTGTAATAATTTGCTTGAGATTTCTATCTTTGATAGGCAAGATAAAAAGTAATCACAAACGTCTTAGACTCATCGTTTGTGATTCCACAATATCTTTTTTCGTTGCGTTGATTAAGACTATTGTGAGGTGATTGATAATACTGAGTTGTTCTTCGGGAATATAAGTCTGGTTTATCAATTGGTTCCTGTTCAGCTTGATTTATCAAAAGACGGAACAAAACTCGTAGGTATATTCGTGGGAGAAGGATTTATCTATTACCGTAGACTTTTCTGTGTGATACAAATTTGTTTATTAAAGTTTCCGACTTTGGGTCGTAGCAACTCTTAGTTATGGGTGAGATCAACTAAGGGAATCAAGTACGTAGTATCCTGCTGGGATAAGAGGCATAGGAGCATAACTGTACCTTGGATCAGTGTGAGATTGATTGGGGTTCAACTACAGTCCATCCCGAAGTTAGCTTGGAGTAGGCTAGTGTCTGTAGCGGCTTAATACAGTGTATGTTTAATCTGGACTAGGTCCTGGGGCTTTTCTGCATTTGCGGTTTCCTCGTTAACAAAATTCTTGTGTTTGTGTTATTTCTTTTCCGCATTATATTTGTTATATAATTGAAATAATACAGGTTGTTGATTTAAATTGATTGACACTTGGATATTGGTCTTTGGTGCCATCCAAGTTATCTCCTTGTATTTGATAAAGACTCGCAGATTTCTATTTGCTTGAGTAAAGATCAAATCAAGTGAAAGAGATATAAATTCTTTGATATACTTTTATCTAGAATGAGTCTGACTGTCTAATTGATTCTCTAGAAAGAATGCTAAGCGAAATATTGGGTGTGGTTGTTAGACCCCCGCTATTTCAATTGGTATCAGAGCAGGCAAACACGTTCAAGACCTTATAAGTCTGTGTTTGTAGCGATCTGACTATATGGACGAGTCTATCTCAAATAACGTATCAGTTCAGAAATTACTAGATGTTTTTCAAAGATTAAATTCACCTAAGAGAACTGTCATATCTAGGTAAATATATAAACATCCTCGTGATGTAAAAATTGTTGATATCTGGGAAACATGCCTAGAATAACAGTTGGATGAACTTTCTGACGAAGGTGACTCAAATATTGATATAGATGTTGATGAGGAAATCTCAGAGTATGTTAAGCTATTGGATTCGTTGAAAAACGAGAAGATGACATCTTCTCATGTCATAAGTCTTCTGACTCCCCTCTGTCGAGAAAACAAGAAATTGAGAAGATATTACGCAGGTGTTTATGTTTCGAATCGTTCTAACGAATCGATCCTCAAGGATTCTGAGAAAAACCTACGTATAAAGTTACTTGAATGTGATAATCTTTATCAAAAGTATTTTTTGTTGAAATAAAAACTTCCAGAATCTGAAGCAAGGATTACCTCCAAGCAAACAAGTTTTGATGACAGAGAAAGTGCTTGTCTCGTTCGAGAAAAATGTCTTGAGGCGTATTTAGCTGCTGCTCTTGATAAAATCAAGATGTTGGAAGATGACTTGAAAAAGTTCAATACTAGTTCAAGAAAATTAACCACTATGCTAGGAGCAAGTAAAAATCATAGTGATACACGAGGATTGGGCTATAAGGTAATAAATGCTCCAAGTATTAGCAAAGAGGTAAAATTTGTCAAGGTTAGTGATTCTTCTCAACAACAGGCTTCCACTGATGGCAAAAGTGAAATACCTTCACTGGCAGTTAAGGTTCAAAAAAGTAAAGTATATCAACCTCCAAAGTCAGCACACACGGATCGAGGTGAGAACATTCCTTATGTTTGCCACTATTGCGGAAATAAAGGTCACCTGGAAAGGAGATGTCGTTTCCGTATAAGGAATGAGAAACTTCATGATGTTCTTGTTTGGGAATCACAAGAATTTGTGAAACCAAGATCATATGTTAAGACTAATCCCCTTAATGTTACAGTTTGTAATGGTCCAACCTTTAGGCAAAGGAATCAGTGTTGTGATCAACCTATATTTGCCTATAAACGTCATACGAAGCCTTTTCACAATCGTAATGGTTATCAAAAGGATAACTTCGTAAAGACGAAGACAAGATCCGATGCTCCCAATTGGAGAAACACTAACTTGCAAAAGAATAGTCAATCCAATTATCTTTCGAGAAATATAGAAGAGAGTAATGGGAAGAAGGTTCTGGTTGTTCCTAAACGCACTCATAAGTGGGTACCAAAGAAATCCAATGATGCTTTGAGTGTGAAAAGTAATGATCTTACAAAAAATTCCATGACTATGGAGAAGGCAGTATCCATGATGTTGGAACTTAACAAGTTTTTTGGAAAAATGGAATTGGATATGAAAGTATCTAAATGCGATCTCTTTCATGATAATCCAAAGGTCACCTGTGGTGAGCAAGACATTATTCATCCCAACACAACTTTGTTGTGTTGTAAGTGCATCCCCACCAAGGAATGCCCTGCTATGTATACGGTGAGGTAAGTACAAGAATTGGGGGAACATATTATATTCGGTAAGGCTGTAGAATTCAATTGGACTTTTATAAAATGGTATGTCCATAAAATTGAGCAAGTTTTATGTTTTTATTACTTGTTTGAGTACTTATAATGATCCATGTACCTTGATTATCGTTCATTTCTACCTAACTTGATATGTGTTTAAGGTTCTTAAATGTTTAGGTTTGAAAACATTAGTTCAGGATATTTGGACATCATGGTACACATACCAAGTATGCAAAACATCATTTAAAACCAAAATCCATGGGCTTAAGTTCGCAAACCCCGTCTGCATACTGCTCTAGGATACGTAAATTCGTTTGCAAACCCGTATGCACACTTGATGTTGAAACTCGGTAAACCTGTTTTGGACGTAACTTCTTCGTCCGAACTCGGATTGACCTCATTCTTTTGGCACTCTCTTCCTCTTTGAATTCTATTCACAATAGAGATGAGAAACCTTGAATTTGGATGAGTTAATATTGGTATTTGTCCTATCTCTTATTTTTGAGTATTTTGCTCCGTTTCGTTGCACTTGTTCCACTTCTCTTGTACTTGGGAACTTAGAGTACTAATATTCTAAGATAATTTGTAGCTTTTACAAGAATGTTGTTTGAAAATCTTTTTATACGCCTTTGGTAGCTATTATTGGTGTAAATCCATGCGAAAAAGATTGATTCTACCCGTAAGGACAAATCATCTTATATGTGCATTACGAGTTTGTCTTGATGCCTATGAAACTTCTTATAATTTATTCTTTTTTTTTTAGAAGGATTACTAGAGTTTGGAATAGCAATTATTGTGATTTCACATAGCTATGCCCAACGATTTTCATCTTCAATGCTTTTAGATTTATTTATTCAAATTCTAAAGTGGATTTGGAAGATGATGATTGCAGTATTAATCTTTATGGTTTTATATATTGTAATATGTTATGGGATATATATGGTTGCGTCCGTGACCTATTATTGTCCCATGCGATGTCAAAAGTTATCTCTTTTATATGTCGATATGCAAGTATTGATACAAGATCGATGAAATTTTGACAAACAAAAGTTAAGCCTATTATGTCAATTTTTGATGGAAGATAGGTTAAAATCTTTTGTATTCAAGGATTATGTCTATTATATGTCATTGCGCAAATGGTGATGGAAAATAGAATGAATCCTTGTGTATTCCGCAGTAATTGATCTTCCCTGATACATATTTTGTGTATTTACTGTGAGGCTCCATAATGTGTCTTATGTTGAGCACTAAACAACCAAAGTTGATTATTTTTATGATTAGATTTGTTGTGGTTCCGTAAGGTACTTTATGTCGAGCTTATTGAATTAAATTAATTATCTTGTTTGGTTATTTAGTTATGACTCCGTAAGTTTTCTTATGTTTGAGCGCTTTTGATTGGGTTGATTATTTTCATGATTAACTTAGTCATTTCTCCATAGATTTTCTTATGTCGAGTATGAACGATTAAATTGATTACTTTTGTGATTAGTTTAGTTGTGTATTCCAATTAGATTAATTATGGGTTCTCTTGTGGTTAATCTAATTGAGCTTTTTTTTAAGTGTCCATAAGTTTACTTGCGTTGAGCATATTTGGTTAAATTAATCATGGGTTCTCTTACAGTTAATTTAATTGAATATTTTTTGGATTCAAATTCATACTTGTATGTGATTTGTTATGTCCAAAGAAATCCTTCTTTTCTTTTGAAATTAAGATCGCTCTTGTTGTTCTTTAGGGAATGACATATTATGAGGGAGAGTTCTTAATTGAACTTGTGCTTAATGGCCAAATCTTTGTGGGGAGTGCGGCTGTGGAATATTATAGGGTTCATCTTGTATCTTCATAGACTCCTTGATGAATGCATTTAGCTTCGACTTTATGATTGCATCTAAATAAGATGATATATACTTACCTTTGGTCATGAAACGTCTCTTACGGAAATTTCATTAGGATCCCGTTCTTGTACCTTTGCCAATTTTATTGACAAAAAGGGGGAGAATTAATATGTAGTTCACACTACAAATACATATGGTTTGCGGATCATTATGTAGGGGGGGTGGTTTCCATGTGAGATGGAGTATTGACTAAGGGGGAGTAATACATTTCACCATAGTATTGTTGTCGAAGTTGTGATACAATTAGACTTTGAATACGTGTAATGTTACTATGACACTGTATAAAAATGATTGAGAACTCTTGTTTTCTCATTGTTATAGCTATGGATTTTCAACAACGATGATGCTAAACTTACAACCTTTGGGATCATTGGAGTACTTGGAAGTGACGAAGATTTCGAGTAATGTTGAAGATTAGACATGTGAAATAGGAGCTACAAAGTTTATTTATATATTTTTTGTATTCCATATGTATTGATATTTTTGTCACTAAAATTGACAAAAGGGGAGATTGTTAGAGCATTGCTCGGTCGAACTCGCATGCGTTGCTATCTCAAGCATGTTTGTAAATGTTAGTGATCAAAACTATAAGTCTTGATTTCTAGTCTATTATAGGTAAGGTACCGGACTGGATAGAAAGTGTAGTTGAGCTCAAGAACTCCATGGCAATCATCATACAAGACGAAGGACTACTCAAGGAACTGGTGGATCTTCATCGACTAAAAGGTTTGTGGAGACTTTAACTTATTTTTCAATCAAAAGTCTATTTATCTCCTATCTTGAGATAAAGGTCGTTTTGATGTATATACTAAGATTATACACATTTGGTATTTTTATCCGAGTATACCTCGCCTATCTATTTCTCGAAATATGTGTTGGTAAAGCTTTCACTTTAGCCAAGTTCATCTTTAACTAGTGACAAAAGTCATGTTAAGTTTCAATAACTTTAAAAATTACTCTAACGAAAAATGGTTTGTGAATAACAACTATATAACGTCCTCTGAGAATGTTTCAATGATTGAGATGAGAGTTTAGATAATATAACCAATGGAGGATATAAGCATTGTTGTGGAAACAAATATGTGTATAAGTCCTTATTCCTTGAACCAAAGTTTGGGAACTTTGTTGATCAAGAGAACCGGAGAAGTGCGTAAGCTTCAGTCTGCGAACTAGCGAAGTTCTCAAACCCGAGAATTTCTGCTGGAGTTTGTGAACTCCATCCGGGAACTTGAGTAGGTTACGTCTAAAAACGATGTTTGTGAACTTATCTTTATAAACTAAGGAATGTTATTGCAAACCGTGTTTATATATTTCATGAATCGATTCGAGTGAATCAAATCGCTTTTGCTTCGATTGTGTCTTTTGTAGTACATAAAGATCTAAGCAGTTGAATAACTCTCTAACTAGTTCATTTGAGTTATTTGAACTAGTTATGGTGAAGAATAATATGGTTGATATGAAAGTTATCATATGGCTAACCATTTGGTTAACTTTTGTTGAACCAACTAATGTACAAGATTGGGTATGGTTTTCACAAGCCAAGAAACGTGCATTTCATGTGTATACAACAAGCTATGCTTTCGATATAACGGTTGATAAATATTAGCTTGAATCTAATCAGGTTTTCATCTAACAGTGAATATTGAATGCTTTGTTACTAAGCTAACATTGATTGCAAACCCTGATTTGAAAGACTATATAAGGGAGAACTCTAGCAAATGGGAAACCTAATCCCCACACCTTACGTGTGATACTAGTTGCATAGCTAGAGTTGATTCTCCTTTAACCTTTGGTTTCTTCATCTAAACCAGGTTAACGACTTAAAGACTTCATTGGATTATGAAGCCATACCGATACTACTTTTATCATAGTTGTGTGATATGATCTTGATGTTTCTATCGTACGAGTATAATTTTAATAATTGGCTTGATATTTCTATCTCCGATAGGTAAGATAAAAATTAATCACAAACATCTTCGTCTCATCGTTTGTGATTCCAAAATATCTTTTTTCGTTGAGTCGATTATGACTATTGTGAGGTGATTGATAATACTGAGCTGTTCTTCGGGAATATAAGTCTGGTTTATCAATTGGTTCATGTTCACCTTGATTTATCAAAAGACAGAAAAAAAACTCGTAGGTATATTCGTGGGAGACAGATTTATCTATTACCGTAGACTTTTCTGTGTGATACGGATTTGTTTATTAAAGTATTCGACTTTGGGTCGCAGCAACTCTTAGTTGTGGGTGAGATCAGCTAAGGGAACCAAGTACTTACGTAGTATCCTGCTGGGATCAGAGGCGTAGGAGCATAACTGTACCTTGGATCAGTGTGAGATTGATTGGGGATCAACTACAATCCAGACCGAAGTTAGCTTGGAGTGGCTAGTGTCTGTAGCGGCTAAATACATTGTATGTTTAATCTGGACTAGGTCCCGGGGTTTTTCTGCATTTTTGGTTTCTTCGTTAACAAAATTCGGGTGTCTGTGTTATTTCTTTTCCGCATTATATTAGTTATATAATTGAAATAATAAAGGTTATGCGTTGTTCAATCAATTAGAATATCCGACTTTTTGTTTATTTATCTAAACTGATTGACACTTAGATATTGGTCTTTGGTACCATCCAAGTTATCTCCTTGTACTTGATAAAGACTCGCAGATTTCTATTTGCTTGAGTAAAGATCAAATCAAGTGAGAGAGATATAAACTCTTTGATATACTTTTATCTAGATTGAGTCTGACTGTCTAGTTGATTCTCTAGAAAGTATATTGGAGTTTGTCCATACAGATTGCTAAACGAAATATTGGGTGTGGTTGTTAGACCCCCGCTTTTTCATAATTAGTTCATGTTCACCTTGATTTATCAAAAGACGGAACAAAACTCGTAGGTATTTCTGTGGGAGACAGATTTATCTATTACCGTTGACTTTTCTGTGTGATACAGATTTGTTTATTAAATTCTTCGACTTTGGGTCGTAGCAACTCTTAGTTGTGGGCGAGATCAGCTAAGGGAATCAAGTGTGTAATATCATTTGGTATCCTTGAACGATAATCGGCACTTCTTATATTTATTTTCCTTACTAAAACAATTCTAAGACCAAGTTTTAGCTTTTGGATGGAGCACAACATGGAGATAATTTTGATTCTTTCTTGCCAATGGTTTTAATCATCATAAATGGAGTTTAGCATTGAGGTATGGGTTTCTACGTAATACTAAAAACTAAGCTATTTTAACATGCATGGTTTTTATTCGCATCATTGTATCTCAATCTTTTGATGTGTAGGGATTTTCATATAATATAGCTAAAAATCATTTTTAGCATTAATACGTATGATTTTTGACTAATTCTATATATCTAATTATTCAAAAGATCTAGTAGTTGTACCGTGGTGATAATCGCGTGGACTTGGCTTATGGTTTGTTTACGAAAATTGATTTTTATCTATCCATATGGATCACAAACTGTTTTGGAGTTGGTTATTGCAAAGAAGAACAAAGACATGATTTGGGTTTAATAAATTAATTAAGTGTATAGCTTGTCCTTTTGTTCTGCTAAGATTGTGGTTTAACTTCAGTTGCTCGCACATGATAAATCTAGAATGAAAATGCATGGGGTTAAATTGGTGACAACACACGTGCTAATAATCATTGAAGTTGTTACTTTCTTTACCACTATTCTTTCGATTAAAACAGTAACAATGAACTTGATACATACATGTCTTAATAACCATTTAACTCAAACAAATGAGTGCAGAGCTTCAAAATTCTCTATATAATAACAGAGTTTTTTAAAGCGTTCTCATTCACCGGAGCTCCACGTTGATTCTAGTTTTTGGTTGATTCTGGCCCCATCATTTACTTTTTTTCAGTAATAAAATTTGACTTTTAATTAAAGAAATATTATTTTTCTAAAAATAAAATAACTAAATCTTGAAAAATCTTCTTCTTGCCTCGGATAAAAAAATCTTGAAAATATCATAACATGCCAATAATATATCAGATCACGATTTCTTCATGATAATCAAAAAAATAAATCGAATGATCGTCACGTGATGAGAAATAAATCGAATGATCATCAAGTGTCTAGTGTCCGTTTACATACCAAAAAAATGTTATTTTCCTAATTACATCCCCAAACTATCAATTAAATCGAGAAAAAATAAAATTTGAAAAAAAACCTGATTAGCCCGGTCATAAATCTCGTTTCCGCAGAACTTGATTATCCCGGTCATGAATCTCTTTTCCGCAAATCTTTGTTGGAGGTCCTGCACATCAGTTGGATTTTTGTTAGTAATCTGCACGAATGATTTGGAACAAAAATTATGATTTGAATAGAGCTAATACAAAACAAAAAATGAAGCTAATACAAAACAAACAAGCACTCAAGAAACTATGATTTCCGAAAATTATTTTTCTTAATTTGTTTTTTTCTTTAATTAAAAAAACAAAAAAAATGTAAACAAAATCTTTACATATTATTTTCCTTATTAAAAAATATTATTTCATGGTTAATAATTAATTATTAATTAAAAATCAAAGAAAATGTAAACAAAATCTTTACATATTATTTTCCTTATTAAAAAAATACTATTTCATGGTTAATAATTAATTCACGATTTTATCATTAATTCACGATTTATATAATCTTTATTTATGGTTATTAATTAATTGCGGGTTTTTTGTATGAGATTTTGTTACCTTAACTGGGATTTTTTTACTATTTCTTCATTATGTATAATTGTAAATTTGGCATGATGCTCTCTATATAAAGTGCTCCAACAAGGGTGGAATCTCATCTCCTGATAGTTTTTTTTTTCCTTTACACACGGTTAAGGTTTGTTGTTTTTGAATATTAGGGTTTATCATTTTTGCCATTAAGGCTCACTTATTAATCTTAGTTAACTTCAGTTTTATTTATGTAGTTTTTTTAAATGGTTTCCCAAATTCGCACCACCTACAAACTTTCAAACATATAGGGGAGGTTGAAAAAAGTAAACCCTGGATGATCTTTCAAAAGCGGAACGAATTAGATTTCATGGGGATTAATAATGTCACCAGCTTAAATATATTCATGCTCGATGATAATAATGTAAGTAAACCCAACGTCTTTTTAAAATTATCAACATTACAGTCTTTTTTAAGTTTTTTATACAAATATTTTTGAAACTGTAAGTCCGTGATAAATTTCTTGCATTTTTTTTTCCTAAAATACTAAATGTTATGTGTACATAGAAGCGTGTTTTATTTGTACATTGTACAACTTAAAATGAACATGGATGTACAACAATTGCTTGAGCTATGGATCTTTGCGTTGTTTAGTTTTTTCCGTACTTTCTTGCACCAATGGTGCTATGCATTGGAAAGTTTACTAACATCTGATGCTAATTGATATCAGGTTTCGGAAAATAAGTTTGATTTATCAAGGTGGTCATTGAAGTATATGGCATTCTGTTAAGATATAGAATTTTCTCCCCTTCCTCGCAATATGCACGTCATGATTCATTCAACTCGATCCTATCATTTATTTAAATTTTGAAATGCTTAAGTGATTTTTTTTTCTAATGGTGCATGAATTTTTTTGCAACCCACCCAATCAAAAAATCCACTTGCGATTGTTAGAAAATCTGGCTAACATAATGATGTTCACTAGCAACAGTAGGTGATAAACATTAGGTATATTTTTGGACATATTTAGTTAATTAAACTGTTAAGTGAAGTCTATTAATCTTCCATGGTTGAAAATTAATTCATGAGCCTGTCAAAAAGATTTTTTAGGAAAATTTACAGGATGCTTACAAATTATGTTGGCGTTCAAACACAATTATATATATATATATATATATATATATATGTCCAAGCTTAACATGTCTAAGCATGACAATTTCTCAGCTTTCATGAATCATTTTGTTAGACTACAGAGTCATGATTTCTTCGAAAAGTCCTACATCGTGCACTGTTGAAGTGAAAAACTTTCCCTTATTATTCATGTTTACCCCCTTAACTATATGAGTATTGTTACTATTGGTACGAGATAAACTGCAGTTACTCTACCTTTTGCATTCATTGGAATTTGAACTTCTGCAATTTTAGAAACTTCTCTTCATTTATCTTTGTTAACAATTATTTTTTCTGATACTCTCATATTATGATAACTGGAAAGAGCTTCTTTAGATCTTTTGCATTTGCTACAGGACTGATTATATATTATACTCTATGAATTCGGAGGGTGTATTTCATTGTTGATGTAATCCTTTTCCTAGGAAAGTTGTGTGTGTCAGTCTCACGGGTGTCCCATTTGCATTCTTGATGTTAATTACTCGCAAATACTAATTTCGGACATAACGAAATCTCCCACTATTACTGATTTTGGTCAGTAGAGGTATGGGCTATGTTGTGGCTTCTCTTTTCTCTGTTCTGGTGGAGATCTGAACTAATACAATGATTCTATCATCATGTAAAACATTCTGATGTACGTAGAGAAACTGCTCAGTACATGTCACAGTGTGATGAGTAGTAATGGGGAACCCTGATTGCTAGTAGTGTTTAGTTGGGTGTACTTAGTCTTTTTCTGTTGTTAGTTATTTATTTATATGTGCCCGTTGGATCAGAGACACGTGCTGCTCATCCATTACTGGTGCATTGGGGTTAATCATTGAGTATTAAAGTTGTAAGAGAAACTTATTTCCTGTTATCTGAAAATTAATGAAAACAACAACTATTTAGCTGCGTATATTTACACAGATCTTGTCCTGAATCCTTGATTCAGGAGGTGTTCATCACCATTTATCAATCTGCTTGTCTAATTATTGTATTATCACAACAATTGGCATAAGAACCTTTCGAATCCACCATATTTTTTTTTACAATGACCTTAAAGGCAGTTGAAGAAGAGGTAACATAATTAAAATCTTCACAATCACAACTCCAGTCTGATTTTAATACCTTATCATCTGAACTCACCACCAAGTTCGATTATATGGCAACCAACCTAAACAGCACCTTACAGGAGAATAATTGAAATCTTATAAGATTGTTCAGTAGACCTTATAACAACTAGCACCAAGCTCATACTGATGATAGGTGTCTAAAACACCTATATATTTATCTATTGTTTATGCTTTATTTGCTTAGTTTTCTTGTAAAATATGTATCTTATGTTTGCTTGTGAGTATTTAGGTACTTTTGAGTCACTTGGAACTAAAGAAGAAGAAACAAGGCAAAAACGTCATCTCAAGTGCAACTGCGGTTGGAGGTGAGTTATTTCTCATTATTTGCTTTTCTGTCTTCATCTCTGTCTGAAAAGTATGTCGGCTTTAGTGATGCAAATTTCTGTCTGAAAAGCACGACAACTTTAGTGATGACTCTCATTGAAGAGAAGAAGTGAATATGAGGAGTAAGAGGCAGCTGCTGCTGGCGGAGGAACTCGAAAAAAATGGAGAAAGCATTCACCAGGTGCAAAATGAGCAAAATTGTCATTTCATAGGCAAGTGCTATCAGGATCCTAGCAGATGATAAGGGAAAACCATATGAAGGTTCACTAAAGAACACCTACAGTTCGTTAAGGGGGGCACCAATTCTCTTATTAGGTGAACATACAACTAGGTAGAGCAAATTCAGTAAACTTCACGACCTAGTTCTCTGCTGCTGCAACAAACGTTCTCTGACCGGCAAAGCAACGGTCTCAGTGGCTCGTAACTTCGGTTCAAAGATGGGTTTTCAAAGACTAGAAAGAATGGGTCAGCATCAAATTGCAATCAGACATGGACAGGATTTTGGCCGTGAAATTCAGATGAAGATATGGTTTTGCTGCCGTACTATAGATGCTGCTGTTGTTTAACTCACGAATGGACGAGATTTCTAATCGATTCTGGAGTCTTGAATGATTGTGGGTTGTGTTTGAATGCGAATTGTATGCGTGTCGTAACCACAACAAATTAATTAATACTTTACTACCTAATTAAAGAGTAATATAGGGTAGTCAAGGTCGATCCCACGAGGAGCAAGAGATTATTAGTTGTAAAATTGTCACAAAAGGGGGGTATTGGTTGTAAAATTTATAAAGCAAAAGAAATAAACAAAGTAATTAAAAGTATAAGTTGAAATCAATGAGAGAGAATAGATCAAGGAATCCTTCTTCGCTGCAAAACAATGATTAAAGTTATGTTCTTTTCCACTTGTTATTAGTCATAGATTATCACCAACCGTAGGATAGCAGGTTCGCTTAGCTAACCCCAAAATTCCTTATTTCACCGAGTAACAGGTTCGCTTAATTATCAGATTCTATTCAAAAGAACCACCTTGAGGTTCGCTTACAAGATGTAATTCCCCGAATGCATTAAGATTTATGAACTTAGGTTTAGTACTAGTAGTTAGACTCGGTTCGCTTGGTCCACTTTCTAGCGTTGTTTTCACACACAATTTCTCCACGGAATCCCTCCGCAAGGTCTCGTGTTTTCTACCTGTGTAAAGAGTCAAGAAACTATTACGTATTCCCTAACTTTCACTAGCATTAGATTAAATTAACAAATCAATTTAGTATGCATCCTAAACAACATATCAATCAAGCATAAACATTCTTATTAGAAAAAACAAACGATAATCATATGAAAAACTTCAAAGAAGAATTAAAACAAAACTCAAAACATATGTTAAGAACTAGGAATTCATCCTCAATCAATAAGAAAATTAGCTACTCATAATTTGGAGTTCACACAATAATAATAATAAAGGAAGAAAGAAAAACTTATTGAAAAGATGATGGTTGCTCCTTCCTCCAATCCTTGTGCACTTTAACTCCTTCTCCAAAGTAGATGTGTGTCAAAAGTTGTAGAGAACTCCTTTATTTATAGGCTTCAATACTCTCCATATCTTTGTAGGAAAAGAATCCACATTCCATAAGAACACCACTTTCCCAATTTGAGCCATATTCCAATTTCTATTCCAATTCTCCAAAACTTCCAAGTTTTCATCCAATTCCCAATTCTATGTCTTCACACACATGAGAGAAGTCCACCCAAAATTCTGTAATTTTGCTCGCCGGAAAACTGTGTTTTTGGCCGGAATTTGTCGCCGCCGGCCACCTAAAAATTCCTCCTGGTAAAGGTATATTCTGTCAGTCAACCGTTAGGACTAACGGTCAAACCGTTAGTCAAACTGTTAGTTCGCGGGGTCAAGGGAAGAGAGATTCAGCCACTAAGTCAGCAATGAGTCAGCTGCCTAGTTAGCTGAATGGTCTTACTCAGCTTAGTCACTGAGTTGAATCCGTAATCGCTGAGTTGACTCGTCTTGGCATAAGTTTTTGCATAGGCTTGAGCTCTGCTGCAGAATTATTGTGCTTCCAGCCATGATGGCTGGAACTTGCCAAGCTACCACCCTATTCCATTGCTACCAGTTCCATGTAGTTCAAACACCATCTTAGCTATACCAGCATAGCCACACAATCACACAGATGATCACTTCACATCGACTCATCAGGCCTTCAGTTCAATCCACAAACCCTTCTAAACGCCACCAACCCATGGTCATCAGCACCATCATATAGCAGTTCCACCAACAAAAGTTCAGGCCAATCGAGCCTTTCTTTCCTACAATCCTAGCATACATACAAACTTCAACTCGCATTGCGCTCACGCGCCATACCATCATTACCTTTTCTCTGACTGCTAGCATTACTAGAATCATTCAGTCATTCCCTGTTTAGTTTCAAGGTTTCACAGAAAAAGCCCATCTCTGAATCAAATCAACACAATATCCTCCATCCCATTCTCAATCTGCTACCACCATAACTCAGTACCCTCTTCTTGAACTACCAACACCAGTTGCTCCACCAACAATTGCACATTGTGGTATCATCAGCATCTCTATTTCCCCTACAGCACCAACTCCATCTCATACCAAAATCACCACCCACAGCTGCAATTTCATCTCCCAAATCCGGCTGCAATATCATCTGTTGTAGCTTCATTGAGCACCAACACCCACTTCTCATCAGATCGAACCCATGGAAAACAACAGCCAGTTTGGTTCTGTCTCTCACAACCCATTGATACTTTTCCTGTTTGAACTTAAAGCAACAACCCATTTAATCTTTATCAAATCGCAACGGCATCGAACCCATCTATTCTACTAGGATTAGCAAATGAATCCATCAAATCCATAGCAAACCCTATCAATCTCCACAGCTTCTCATTCAAACTCAAAGAGTCAGTTCTTCAGCGGTAACATCCTCGTTTCTTCTCCAAAATCGAATCCGAGCTTAACCCTTATTCTACTTGTTTCTTGAACACAGATTCATTCTTCATCAGCTCTCATTACAGCGACCACCACTAGCTTCTCCTCATCTGTTGATTTCAGAAGACCCACAGATCCCTTTTTCCCATTACTAAGTTCTCGAATTTTATGGATTGCTTCTCACAGCAACTATATATTTCTGATTCATTACTTACAATGACCAATCGTTCCCCTCGATCACATCTTTACTGCCATAATTTCTCAATCTCAATCTCTCAGTTTTAAATCGCAAATGTCTTTCTTTTCCTTCTTTTCTTCTCAATCTCAAATAATGATTGAGAGAATAAATGCTTGAAATACAGAAACTCTCGATTTAGGGTTGGGATTATAACATCCGGATCCGGGTTTGGGTCCGGGTTCAGGTTTACGGGTTCGGGTCCGGGTATTTATCACTCCTAATTTGGGTGCTACATCCAACCTTCCTTTGGATAAGGGCTATCCAGTGATAGTAACATCCACTGCTGAGTGATAAGGGGTACCCTGAATGAGAGCCCCTTAACCATAGCTGGGATCCAACCAATGTTTTCCCCTAAAATGACAACTTTGCCCTTCTTGACTCAATTTAGGTGATTTCTATTTCTTTTCGTCCGTGCGACTCCAGAGTACCTAATAGCTCAAAATCACACGTAAAATACATAATTTACAAGAAAAATAGCAAATAAAGCATAATCTACTAGATAGTAAATTAGGTGTATTCTACACCTATCAAATTCCCCCACACTTAGACTTTGCTAGTCCTCGAGCAAATCAAACTAAAACTTACAACTTCAAAGCGTCCCAGCTTCCCAAGCATCCTAAGAGTTATGAGGACATAGAGTTTCTGCATGCTAGTAATAAGAAGTTAGAAATACTAAAGAACATATTCTCATTCTTAAATGTTGAGTGAGAAATAACCACACCATAATGAGAGAACATGTGTTTGAGAAACGATCAATAAGCATTTCGCCTCGACTTCTGCCTCACCAAAAGGATTTTATGATAATTGCACTCAAAAAGACGGATTTTTTATGGGTCTCACATGTGTGCAGGTAGGAATGAAGAGAGAATTCCTGCAACACGTTGAATGGTAGGAAGGATAACTTCCGAAATTTTGAAAAACCCACATCTTTTAATATTTTGAAAAACCATTTTTCTAACGATCTCTAAGAAAGGAAATCAACCACTTATATCGAGGATGAGATTACTTACTTACCTTCACATCCGATTTCCAATTATAATAACACCACTCTCACAGAATCCAAAAGAAACGTCTTTCGCTCCTTATCTTCATCTTCTTGGTCTTCGACTTCAACTATTGATGATAAACACTAGAACTTCATAAATCCTTAACAATTTGTAACTTTTTTCCTTAACTCCTTGTTGCTTGAAACTTCATTATAGATTTTCCTTCCCCACGGCTTATTCAAAACAAAACAATAATAGATATTTCTCTTGTCTCATATATATATTTTCTTTTCTTTTCTTTTTCATTTTTTTTCTTTTCTTTTCTTTTCTTTTCTTTTTCTTTTCTTTTTCTTTTTTTTTTTTAGACAAGAGAAACAAAATACAAATCAAAGTGAAAAATAAAACAACCATGGCCATGGAAAAGTACTTTACCGCTTGATTCTTCACAACTTGTATCGTCTTGAAATCATAAACTTCAATAATTCTCACCTTTTACTTTCTTTGCTCTTGTAAATTAGTCTTCATACTTGGATATAGAATTATGCTCTTTTTCTTGTTCCATTGTTGCTTTCAAACCTTGAACCTTTTCAACTTTCCTTGTAAATTTTGATGTCGCTCCCTTGTTGTTGATGATTATGGTGTTTCTATAGACCCGTTGTTGTTGAGCGAGAGAATGGTGCTAACTGCAAATCGAACTACAAGAAGGTAGCTTTCATCTATAGACGTCACCCTCATGATTGACAAAAATTAGCACTCAAGAGATCAAAATAGTGCTGAAATTGGTGTGAAATTGGGTAGCTCACCATTCTACCCGGAATTAACGTACGGTGACACACACTCAAAAGAAGCTCTTTAGTAAAGGAAGAATTTCTGGTCGGTGCCTCTCATGATATGAAAATGGGTAGTCTCCACTAATGATTGATCAACAACTCTAATAACGCACTTCTCCCTGCACCAAATTTGCATCACCGGCATGATTAAATCCATTATTTAACACTCTAACAAGCAAGAAATCGAATGTAGTTCCCTAACACTTCCAAGTTCACTTATGTCGGTCATAATTCTCTATGTAATCATACCTACAAGCATGCTAGTGACTCTAAAATCTCTAAAAGTTGAAAGTTTTATGCAAAATTTTTTTTTTTTTTTTATATGCAAAAATATATGCTTAGCCACTCCCCCACACTTAAACCTTACATTGTCCTCAATGTAATTGAATCCTCCTAGCAAAGTCAAGGTGGGAAATCCTAATATGATATGAAACAAGAAAAATAAACACACAAAACAAAAAACAAATAAAAACAAAAGGATAAGAGATACAAAACCGGTGGGTTGCCTCCCACTTAGCGCTTGTTTTAAAGTCGACGGCCCGACATAGCTCTTGCTTCACATTACTCCTCTAGAGGGAGCACATCTCGAACTCCAATCACGTCCACATGCTCCGTTGGGAAGTTCTCATAATATGGCTTCAACCTATGGCCGTTGACTTTCAAGGGTTGTCCTGTTTTTTCACTAACAATTTCAACTGCACCATGATCATAAACGTTAGTAACAATAAATGGTCCCACCCAACGGGACTTAAGCTTACCCGGAAATAAACGTAAACGAGTATTAAATAAAAGAACTTTTTGCCCCACAACAAAACTTTTCCGAGAAATCATCTTGTCATGAAAAAGCTTGGTCTTTTCCTTGTAAATCCGGGCACTCTCGTAAGCATCATTACGTATCTCCTCTAGCTCATTTAGTTGTAACTTTCTTTGTTTCCCTGCTGCATCAAACTCCATGTTGAATTTCTTTATCGCCCAATAAGCCTTATGTTCAAGTTCAACCGGAAGATGACAAGCTTTGCCATAAACCAACCTATATGGAGACATACCAATCGGTGTTTTGTACGCTGTTCTATACGCCCAAAGTGCATCATTGAGCTTAAAGATCCAATCTTTCCTTGTGGTATTCACCGTTTTCTTAAGAATGGACTTAATTTCACGGTTTGAAATTTCAGCTTGTCCACTAGTTTGTGGATGGTAAGGCGTACCAATCTTGTGTGTTATGTTGTACTTCTTGAGGAGAGCGTGGAAAGACTTCTTGAAATGCGAGCCTCCATCGCTTATCACCACTCTTGGTGTGTCGTGCCTAGTGAATATGTTTTCTCTTACAAAATCACAAACAACTTGAGAATCATTAGTTTTGGTGTCTCTAGCCTCCACCCATTTAGAAACATAATCTACGGCAAGAAGTATATAAAAATTTCCATTCGAATTGATAAAAGGGCCCATAAAATCAATTCCCCACACATCAAAAATCTCTACGGCAAGAATTGGTGTGAATGGCATTTAATTTCGAGCACCTAGATTGCCCGTTCTTTGACATCTATCACACGATTTACAAAAAACATATGAATCTTCAAACAAGGTGGGACAATAAAATCCACTTTCAAGAACTTTGAGAGAGATACGTTTAGAACCAAAATGGCCACCACAAGCAAAAGTATGACAAAAGGAGAGAATAGATTGAAATTCGTAGTTAGGTACGCACCTTCGTATGATTTGATCAATGCCATATTTCCATAAGTATGGTTCATCCCACACATATTTCTTGGCTATCTTCTTAAGATTCATCATTTGGAAGTTAGACATTGTGCTAGGTACCTTCCTTGTCACCAAATAATTCACTATATCCGCATACCAAGGTGTTGATTCTTCCAAGGAGAAAAGTTGTTCGTCCGGAAAGCGGTCTTGTAATGGAAGTTCTTCTTGAGACATAACAAGTCTACTAAGATGATCCGCAACGGTATTCTCCACACCTTTCTTATCTCGAATTTCTATGTCGAACTCTTGTAGTAATAAGATCCACCGGATTAGTCTTGGCTTAGCTTCTTTCTTCTTTATTAAGTATCTAAGTGCCGCATGGTCGGAATACACAATAACCTTTGTACCCACCAAGTATGATCGAAACTTTTCTAATGCAAACACAATAGCCAATAACTCTTTTTCCGTGGTAGAATAGTTGATTTGTGCATCATTAAGGGTCCTAGATGCATAATATATAACATGGGACAACTTGTCCACTCTTTGACCCAAAACGGCTCCAACCGCATAATCACTAGCATCACACATTAGTTCAAATGGAAGATTCCAATCCGGTGACTTGATAATTGGCGCACTTGTCAACATTGCTTTCAATTTGTCAAAAGCATCCCTGCATTCCTTGTTGAAGTCAAAAGGTACCTCCTTTTGTAGTAACTTGCACATCGGCATGGAGATTTTGGAGAAATCCTTGATAAACCGCCTATATAAACCTGCATGACCAAGAAAAGAACGAACTTCCCTCACCGAAGTGGGATATTGTAAGTTTCTTATTAAATCTATCTTTGACTTGTCCACTTCGAGCCCTTGAGAGGACACAATGTGACCAAGTACTATGCCATGGTTTACCATAAAATGACATTTCTCCCAATTAAGAACAAGGTTAGTGTTTATGCATCGTTTAAGAACTAGTTCAAGGTTATCTAAACAAATATCAAAAGAATTGCCATAAACACTAAAGTAATCCATAAATACCTCAATAATGCGCTCCACCTAATCCGAGAATATACTTACCATGCATCTTTGGAAAGTAGCCGGTGCATTGCAAAGACCAAACGGCATCCGTCTATACGCAAACGTTCCAAATGGACAAGTAAAAGTGGTATTCTCTTGGTCCTCCGGTGCAATAACAAGTTGATTATATCCCGAATAACCGTCCAAGAAACAATAAAACAAATTCCCCGCTAACCGCTCCAACATTTGATTAATGAAAGGTAAAGGAAAGTGATCCTTTCGGGTTGCGGAATTAAGCTTTCTATAATCAATGCACACTCTCCAACCGGTTTGAACTCTTGTAGGAACAAGTTCATCGTCTTGATTTCGAACAACCGTAACACCGGACTTCTTTGGCACCACTTGCATCGGACTAACCCACTTGCTATCGGAAATTGGGTAGATCACCCCCGCACTTAGCAATTTGAGTATCTCTTTCTTCACAACCTCCATCATGGGAGGATTAAGCCTACGTTGAGCGTCACGTACCGGCTTCACGTTCTCTTCCATTAGAATCCTATGCATGCATATGGATGGACTAATGCCCTTGATGTCCGCAATTGTCCACCCAATAGCCGTTTTGTGCTCTTTCAAGACTCTAAGCAAACGGTCTTCTTGTACCGGTGTGAGGTTCTTTGAAATAATCACCGGAAGCTCATCTCCATCTCCCAAAAATGCATACTTCAAATGATCCGGAAGTGGCTTCAATTCTAGTTTAGGCGCCTTCACAATAGATGGTGCAAGTAATTCATCATTCACGGGTAAAGAGATATAGTAAACATTACCCTTAGCTTCTTGTAATGCCGTCAAGGCACCACACGTCTCCACCAATTCCGTGGAAATTTCAACATCCAAGTTAGACACGCCGTGGCCGTCCAATTCAATGCTCTTTTGCAACACCACATCAAGTTCGTCCTATCGATTCAATTCCACCATTTGTTGCGCTAATGAACCAACCACATCAATGGAGTAAGCAGAATGCACATCACTTGGGTAGCGCATGGCTTCAAATATTTTGAAGTGTATTACTTCCTTGTTGAACTCCATAGTGAGTGTACCCTTATCAACATCAATCTTCGTCTTTGCGGTCTTCATAAATGGCCTCCCAAGAAGTAGAGAAGTAGACGAACGATTCTCATTGTTGTCCATATCCACCACAAAGAAATCCACCGGAAAAATTAACTCATTCACTTGCACTAGAACGTCTTATACAAGTCCCTTTGGATAGATGTTAGACTTGTTTGCTAGTTGGATAATAACTCTTGTCTCTTTCAACGGTCCAAGATTCAAGGAGTCATAAATATCGGCCAACATCACACTAATGGAAGTTCCCAAGTCAAGTAAAGCATGTTCAAACCTTTTCTTACTAATAGTAATTAGCACCGTGAAACCACCGGGATCCGTGCACTTTGTAGGCATCTTCTTCAAAAGCATAGCCGACGCACTCTCGCCAACTTTAGTAATTTCATTATCAAGCAACCTATCCTTCTTTGTGCATAATTCCTTCATGAACTTTGCATACCTTGGCATTGTCTTGATGGCCTCTATGAATGGAATGTTGATTTCTATCATCTTGAAGATATCCATGAGTGCCTTATCTTGAGCTTCCTTCTTGGACTTAGCAAAACGACTAGGAAAAGGATGTGGAGTAGTAAAAGTAGGAACCGGTTCCTTGGATTGGGCGGCTGGTGTTGAAGTCTCCCTTGGTTCGGCATCCTCCTTCTCTTTGACTACCTCTTCACTAGCTTCTTCATGACGAGTTGGACTCTCCACTTGTCTTCCACTTCTCAAAGTAATTGCACTAACATTCTCTCTTGGATTCACAATGGGTTGTGAAGGAAGCTTTGTGGATGCTTGAGCTTTCATTAAGTTCATATTGGTTGCCAATTGTCCCATTTGAGTTTGTAAATCCTTGATTGCCGAATCGGTCTTTTGTTGGGTTTGTTGTAACATAGAAGTGAGACCTTGCATGCTTTGCATTATCACATTCAACTTGTCATTATTCGAAGAATCTTGCTCCTTGACTTGATGTGGTTGAAATTGTTGTTGTTGAGATTGGAAACGTGATTGTTGGAATCCACCTTGTTGCGCATATGGATTAGGAGCCGCCGCTTGCTTGTTTGCATAGCTAAAGTTGGGATGATCCTTCCAACCGGGATTGTAAGTATTAGAATATGGATCGTACCTTGGCCTTGGATTTGGATATAAAGCATTTACTTGTTCAGTTTCATCATCCGGGATAATTATCGCGGCCAATCGTTGCACTACCCTCTCTATGTTGTTTAACCGTTGATCGGATTGTGAAGACGAGTCACTAACCTCATGCACCAACTTAACCATTGAATCACCTCTTGCATAGAATTATTGCGAGTTTGCCGCCATACTTTCAATCAACTCGGTAGATTCGGCCACCGTCTTGTTCACTAGTGCATCACCACCGGCGGCGTCAAGAAGATATCTATCACTTGTTTGGAGACCTTCATAAAAGTATTGGATTATCATGGCGTCACTAAATTGATGGTGTGGACAACTTGCCACCAATCTCTTGTATCGATCCCAACATTCATATAATGACTCTCCCACATGTTTCTTTATCCCACAAATTTCTTTGCGAATTTTAGTAGCCTTTGATGCGGGAAAATATCTCTCGAGGAAAAGTTTCTTCATCCCATTCCATGTTGTGATACTTCCGGAAGGCAAATAGTATAACCATTCCTTAGCATTGCCCGCCAAAGAGAACGGAAAAGCTTTCAACATTGCTCCATCCGCATTAGTATTCGGTGGAAGCATGGCCGTGACTATCGTGTTGAAGTCCATAAGATGTTTGTTTGGGTCTTCATTCACCATGCCATGGAACTTTGGTAATTCTCTAATCAACCCCGGCTTGATCTCGAAAGTTGAGTTAGTTTGGATACACCATTGTTGAGTATCGAGCTTGTGAGAAGCTAGGTCCTTGAGTGTACGATCACCCATTGCCTCTTCTTCTAAGTCCGAATCTGCGAATTCACTTGATGTAGAACGAGGAAGCGGAGTGTTAACCGCTCGAATAAAGTCCCTTAGTTGAGTGTCGGATCGAAGACGTATTCTAATTGGACTCGGTCTTCCCCCTTGAAGCATTCACCAAAGATATAGTACCTACAGCAAGGTTCACAAAACTAAGTTAGATACGATATAGAATCTAACAAAGCAAGAATAAAGAAAAAAGAAAAAGAAAAACAACTAAAATCGCCCGTTGCTCCCCGCCAAAATTTGTATGCGTGTCGTAACCACAACAAATTAATTAATACTTTACTACCTAATTAAAGAGTAATATAGGGTAGTCAAGGTCGATCCCACGAGGAGCAAGAGATTATTAGTTGTAAAATTGTCACAAAAGGGGGGTATTGGTTGTAAAATTTATAAAGCAAAAGAAATAAACAAAGTAATTAAAAGTATAAGTTGAAATCAATGAGAGAGAATAGATCAAGGAATCCTTCTTCGCTGCAAAACAATGATTAAAGTTATGTTCTTTTCCACTTGTTATTAGTCATAGATTATCACCAACCGTAGGATAGCAGGTTCGCTTAGCTAACCCCAAAATTCCTTATTTCACCGAGTAACAGGTTCGCTTAGTTATCGGCTTCTATTCAAATGAACCACCTTGAGGTTCGCTTACAAGATGTAATTCCCCGAATGCATTAAGATTTATGAACTTAGGTTTAGTACTAGTAGTTAGACTCGGTTCGCTTGGTCCACTTTATAGCGTTGTTTTCACACAAAATTGCTCCACGGAATCCCTCTGCAAGGTCTCGTGTTTTCTACCTGTGTAAAGAGTCAAGAAACTATTACGTATTCCCTAACTTTCACTAGCTTTAGATTAAATTAACAAATCAATTTAGTATGCATCCTAAACGACATATCAATCAAGCATAAACATTCTTATTAGCAAAAAAAAACAATAATCATATGAAAAACTTCAAAGAAGGATTAAAACAAAACTCAAAACATATGTTAAGAACTAGGAATTCATCCTCAATCAATAAGAAAATTAGCTACTCATAATTTGGAGTTCACATAATAATAATAATAAAGGAAGAAAGAAAAACTTATTGAAAAGATGATGGTTGCTCCTTCCTCCAATCCTTGTGCACTTTAACTCCTTCTCCAAAGTAGATGTGTGTCAAAAATTGTAGAGAACTCCTTTATTTATAGGCTTCAATACTCTCCATATCTTTGTAGGAAAAGAATCCACATTCCATAAGAACACCACTTTCCCAATTTGAGCCATATTCTAATTTCTAGTCCAATTCTCCAAAACTTCCAAGTTTTCATCCAATTCCCAATTCTATGTCTTCACACACATGAGAGAAGTCCATCCAAAATTCTGTAATTTTGCTCGCCGGAAAACTGTGTTTTTGGCCGAAATTTGTCGCCGTCGGCCACCTGAAAATTCCTCCCGGTAAAGGTATATTCTGTCAGTCAACTGTTAGGACTAACGGTCAAAAATGTCAAACCGTCAGTCAAACTGTTAGTTCGCGGGTCAAGGGAAGAGAGAGTCAACCACTAAGTCAGCTGCCTAGTTAGTTGAATGGTCTTACTCAGCTTAGTCACTGAGTTGAATCCGGAATCGCTGAGTTGACTCGTCTTGGCATAAGTTTTTGCACAGGCCTGAGCTCTGCTGCAGAATCATTGTGCTTCCAGCCATGATGTCTGGAACTTGCCAAGCTACCATCCTATTCCATTGCTACCAGTTCCATGTAGTTCAAACACCATCTTAGCTATACCAGCATAGCCACACAATCACACAGATGATCACTTCACATCAGCTTCATCAGGCCTTCAGTTCAATCCACAAACCCTTCTAAACGCCAACAACCCATGGTCATCAGCACCATCATATAGCAGTTCCACCAACAAAAGTTCAGGCCAATCGAGCCTTTCTTTCCTGCAATCCTAGCATACATACAGCTTCAACTCAGATTGCTGCTCACGCTCCATACCATCATTCCCTTTTCTCTGACTGCTAGCATTACTAGAATCATTCAATCATTCCCTGTTTAGTTTTAAGGTTTCATAGAAAAATCCCATCTCTGAATCAAATCAACACAATATCCTCCATCCCATTCTCAATCTGCTACCACCATAACTCAGTACCCTCTTCTTGAACTACCAACACCAGTTGCTCCACCAACAATTGCACATTGCGGTATCATCAGCATCTCTATTTCCCCTACAGCACCAACTCCATCTCATACCAAAATCACCACCCACAGCTGCAATTTCATCTCCCAAATCCGTTGCAATATCATCATCTCATTGTAGCTTCATTGAGCACCAACACCCACTTCTCATCAGATCGAACCCATGGAAAACAACAGCCAGTTTGGTTATGTCTCTCACAACCTATTGATACTTTTCCTGTTTGAACTTAAATCAACAACCCATTTAATCTTTATCAAATCGCAACGGCATCGAACCCATCTATTCTACTGGGATTAGCAAATTCATCCATCAAATCCATAGCAAACCCTATCAATCTCCACAGATTCTCATTCAAACTCAGAGAGTCAGTTCTTCAGCGGTAACATCCTCGTTTCTTCTCCAAAATCGAATCCGAGCTTAACCCTTATTCTACTTGTTTCTTGAACACAGATTCATTCTTCATCAGCTCTCATTACAGCGACCACCACTAGCTTCTCCTCATCTGTTGATTTCAGAAGACCCACAGATCCCTTTTTCCCATTACTGAGTTCTCGAATTTTATGGATTACTTCTCACAGCAACTATATATTTCTGATTCATTACTTACAGTGACCAATCGTTCCCCTCGATCACATCTTTACTGCCATAATTTCTCAATCTCAATCTCTTAGTTTTGAATCAGCAGTTGTGTTGCTTTTCCTTCTTTTCTTCTCAATCTCAAATAATGATTGAGAGAATAAATGCTTGAAATACAGAAACTCTCGATTTAGGGTTGGGATTATAACATCCGGATCCGGGTTCAGGTTTACGGGTTCGGGTCCGGGTATTTACCACTCCTAATTTGGGTGCTACAGCCAACCTTCCTTTGGATAAGGGCTATCCAGTGATAGTAACATCCACTGCTGAGTGATAAGGGGTACCCTGAATGAGAGCCCCTTAACCATAGCTGGGCTCCAACCAATGTTTGCCCCTGAAATGACAACTTTGCCCTTCTTGACTCAATTTAGGTGATTTCTATTTATTTTCGTCCGTGCGACTCCAGAGTACCTAATAGCTCAAAAACACACGTAAAATACATAATTTACAAGAAAAATAGCAAAGAAAGCATAATCTACTAGATAGTAAATTAGGTGTATTCTACACCTATCACGAATGCGCAGGTAAGGAGCTGTGACAGTTTGTGGATTCAGCTGAGTTCTATCAATCTTCACATTACAGGATGCATATAGCATGTTCGAGCAAATGACTGAATCAGTTCAACCTCATTATGTGCAGTCGGTTAGCCATGTATTTGTGAGTCTTTGCGAAGGGTTAGTACATGAAATAGAAGGCAATGAGGAGATGAAATTTGGGATTGTAAAAGAAGAACAGGTTGCTGCCATTAAGTCATGTTGCTGAGAGGCGAGGATTAAAGTGTATTTGAGTGTTTGAAGGTTTGTAATGACTGGAATTCGAAGTCATGACGGGACTGAAGATTGGGTTCAAGTTATAAACATAAATGGATTCAAATCTGTATGATTTTGAAAGAGATTTCAAGCAAGGGAAGCCAGGGAAGAAGCCAAGCCTACTGCCATTGAGTTTTGGCAATTGAATGAATATTTATGAATATCTCCGAGTTATTAATGTGTGTGTTGCAGGTGACTTACAGGGAATGCACTGCAGGAACTGGTTCAATTGCAGTGGCAGGTGGCATTTATGAGATTGGATGCTTGCAGCTGAAATGGTGCAGTTGAGATGGCCAATAACAAACAGCTGATGTCAATGGGACAGTGGCTGTGAAGTTGGTGATGCTGCTATGCTCGATGGAGTATGCAGCTAAAACATATAAGCTTGTAGAGGAACTGAGCCAAGAGCTGATGAGTGCAGAGAAGGTGGAACCAGTGTATGGACTGGTGGCTATTGCCTTGCGACTAGTTTTGACTATGGAACTGGTGGTGGAATGTATGCGGATGTTATGGAGATAAGGGAGATGCAAGTGCTGGTGGATGGATGATGGATGCAATTGGAGAGGATTATGCAGATGGTCCTGTAACTGTTGTAGTTGTTATGCATGTTACTATGCTAGTGCAGATTGGAAATAGCAGGTGCAGCTGTTCAAAGACTCTTGCAGGAGACAAGGAATGGATTAGCAGTTGACAATGAGGCTAAACTGAAGTTGCAGTTGCATTGCGCGTAGATGAGAAGCTGGAGAAGCAAAGCAAGAGATGTGTTAGTTGCAGTTACATTGGCAGTTGTGTATTGATGAAGCTTGTGCTAAGAGAAAACATTACAGTTCAGGTGGAGTTGCTGTTGCAGGACAACACATGGAATTACAAGGCATTGCAGAGCTGCTAATAAGCTTGGGATTACAGTTAAAAGAGCAAGGAAGTTGAGACTGGTTATGAGGCCAACTGAGGAAAAGCTGGTGAAGCTATTGGTTGTTTGCAGTTGCAGCTGGACTCGCAGGGTAAATGAGCATTGTAACTACAAATAAGTTAGATGGGGAACTGAAATGCAGCTAGAGTAGCAGAACTATGAACTGAAATGGGAGTGAAGTACAGGTGGTATGACTGAGACAGTATCCGGATACAATCTCAAGTGGTCTGAGATAATTTTCCGGCTGAATTCCGGCCCCGGCGGCCAACTTCCGGCAGGTGACCCAGCTTTCCGGTGACTCGTTTTTAGCATGTTTTCTACGTGGGTTTTCTACTATGTGGGCTTGGTGGATATTATGGACTCATACTTTTGAGTTATGACCTAGTTTGGAGAAAAAGGCTACAAAAGGGAAAGTTTTCTACAACTTTGGGAATCACGTATTTTCTATTCTACTTGGAGTTTTTGCAGAGAGCTGGAACTAGGGTTTGCTTCCTTGTTTTATTTTCATCTTCTATATTCCAATTATATTTGATTATGAACTCCATTATTATGAGTAGCTAAAACTCTTTTTGATTAAGGGCGATTTCGAAGCCCGAAGTATGAATCTATATTTGATATGAAATAACTTGTTCTCTTGCATTTATTTATGTTATTGACTGATTTTTTACTATTCTAATATTGTCTATGGATTATTTGTTAAGGGTTTAAGTTCGAAATTGAATCATTAATTCTTAATATAATTGCTAGTTTAGATTTCCTTCGACCCGTAATTGTCTAGAGAAGATAAACACAAGTAGCAATATGTGGGTATTGATGATGGGACTTTGTTAATTATCCATATGTAGAAATCAACACTAGTAGGTGATTCATGCTTTTGAGTTCATCACTGGGAGCAACCTTATCTCACAAAACTTAGAGCATTTTTTTAAGTCACACCTAGTAAGCGTACCTCTAGGAAACTTGGCAAGTAGGAACCGGTAGTCGAGCGCTTCCGTATCCGGTGAGCTTAGGAGATAATAACAGAATAGTTGAGCATACTAATTATTCTAAGGTTGTTAGTAACATGATAATGTAAAGAACTTGGTTATATATCAATTTGGTTTGTATTCCGTGGTCTAGAATGAACCTTTAATCAATTCCATCTCATATTTGAATACAATTTACTATTTTCCGAATTTTTACAACACAATCATTCTTGCTAAGAGTATTTGCATAACAACTAGAACTTCATACCTCCCTTGGGACGATCCTGCTAACATTATACTACTTGCTAGTGTAAAAAGTAGAGAAATATTATTTTTGCGAGTTCGACGCCTCATCAAAATTGGCGCCGTTGCCGGAGTGGCAGTGGCGAGTTTAGTTGTTATTGTTTATTCTTAGTTTTTATTTTTGCTTTTAGTTACAATTTCTGTTTACTTATTCAATCTCTTAAGAATCTGATTTTCAGGTACGATTTCTTTGGTGAATGCGCAGAGAGGGCAGACCAAGTCCTATTGGTATACGTCTTCGTTCAGGCACTTTACTAAAAGATTTCATTCGAGCAATCAACATTGCACTTCCTCCTAGTTCTACACCAAGTGAATTCTCGGACTCGGACCAAGAGGAAGACAACACAATGGGAGCTCGACCGCCTGCTCCAAGAACACTCAAGGAGCTCGCTTCTCCAAACCTTTAACAACAGCCTTTATGTATTCAGCTGAATAGAAGAGTTGAAGCCGCAATTGATTAACTTGCTGCCCAAATTCAGAGGTTTATCGGGAGAAGATCCTAATCGTCACTTACAACAATTCCATCATGTTGTAACTAGTATAAAGCAAGCAACTGCAGATGCGGATATGGCTATGATGACAGCATTTCCTTTTTCCCTTTTAGATTTTGCAGGAGAGTGGTTCTTTTGCTTACCCGCCGGAAGCATAACCACATGGAATTGGATGAAGAAATTGTTCCTTGAGAAGTATTTTCCAGCATCAAAAGTAGTTGTTATTCGCAAGGAGATTCGTGGTATTAGGCAAATATCGGGAGAGACTCTTCATGAGTATTGGGAGCGCTACAAGAGGCTTTTAACTAGCTGTCCACACCACCAAATCATCGATCAACTTGTGATTCAATATTTTTATGAGGGGTTGATTTTTACTGAGCGACATTTGATTGATGCCGCAAGTGGTGGTGCACTTACCAACAAGACCATTGCGGAAGCTACAAGCTTGTTAGAGAACATGGCTGCAAATACACAACAATTCTTCACTAGAGATGAATCAGCGGTAAGGAAGGTGAATGAAGTTGGCAATTCTTCACACTTGGAACAGAGGATGGGCAACATGGAGAGGATGATGCATCAAATAGCAGCGGCTGTCATACCATCATCATCATATACCGAAGATGTTGAGCAAGCAAATGTCATGTACCAAAATCAGCAAAGTCCGAGATATGATCCATACTCTAGCACATACAATCCGGGTTGGCGAGATCATCCCAATTTCAGCTATGCTAACAAGTAAGCTGCAGCTCCCAATCCTACTTTTAATCAACAAGGTGGGTACCATTTCTTGCAAAAGCCACGTCAAGAAACTCCAGGCACGAGTATAGATGACAAGTTGAATCTCATTCTCAACACAATGGTGCAAGATAAGCAAAAGTCAGAGATGGATATGAAGGACATCCGAACACAAATGAGTCAATTAGCTACTGCAGTTAGAAAATTGGAAGCACAAGCAGAGGGAAAACTTCCTTCGCAAGTAGTAAATCACAAGGAGAATGCCAATGCTATTGAGCTACGGAGTGGGGAGCAAGTAGAGAAACCGGAAACATCACCGGTGTCCCATGAACCTGATTTAGAGAGAGAAGAGGGTGAAACAGCCCCTAAAAAGGCTGACCCGGTAACAAATTCTAACTCTAAAACTCGTGTTTCTACTCATGTTACTACTCCTCCTTTTCCTAGCAGGTTTGCAAAGTCGAACAAGGAGACATTGTATCAAGAGCTTTTGGAAATCTTTAATAAGATTGAAGTGAACATTCCGCTCATTGAGGCGATAAGACAAGTTCCGCGCTGGGCAAAGTTCTTGAAGGAATTATGCACTAACAAGCACAAATTGACCGGTAATGAAGTGATGAGTGTGGGGGGAAATGCTTCGGCATATCTTCAAAAGAAACTCCCACCTAAGTTGAAAGATCCCGGTAGTTTCACTATACCATGTACTATTGGTAAAGTCAGGTTTGAGCGTGCTATGCTAGATTTAGGAGCATCCATTAATGTTATGCCTGCCTCCGTTTATGAATCATTGAAACTTGGACCTCTTAAAGATACCGGTATTGTTATACAACTTGCTGATAGGTCTAATTCTTACCCGAAAGGGGTTATTGAAGATGTTTTGGTGCAGGTTAATCAACTCATATTTCCGGCAGATTTCTATGTTCTTGACATGATGGATGAGGATTCACCATCGACTACCCCCTTGTTGTTGGTTAGACCATTCATGAGAACCGCAAGAACCAATATAGATGTTTTCAAAAGAGCTTTAACTATGGAATTTGATGATGAGATCATAAGTTTCAATATCTTTGAGGCTATGAGATATCCCAGTGACGTGCATTCATGTTTTTCTATTGATATTATTGATTCTCTAGCTCAAAAGATGTTTGAATTGAATAGTGATGATGCTTTAGAGAACACCATAGTCGAAGGTTTAGGTTATGGGAAATACAAAGACATTGAAAGTGAATTGTCTATTTGTGATGAGCTTAAAGAGGCTGTTTTATCTCTTAACTCATTACAAGAAGTTCCACCAAAGTATAATGCGTCTTATGTTTATTTGCCTCTTACTAATGAGAAACTTTTACCCTCGATTGTGCAGGCACCTACTCTTGAGTTGAAACCTCTTCCGGATCACCTTAAATACATATATTTAGGTGACAATGAAGAGTTACCGGTGATCATTTCCAACAACCTCACTGAGGTGCAAGAGGAGAAGCTTATTCGAGTGCTAAGAGAGCACAATTCTGCCATTGGATGGACTATTACCAATATCAAAGGAATCAGTACTTCCACATGTATGCACCGAATACTTCTTGAGGAGGGGGCAAAACCAACAAGATAAGCTCAACGTCGCTTGAACCCTCCAATGATGGAAGTAGTCAAGAAAAAAATCCTGAAGTTGTTGGATGCTGGGATTATCTATCCCATATCCGATAGCAAATGGGTGAGCCCGATTCAAGTCTTTCCAAAGAATTCCGGAATCACGGTGGTGAAAAATGAAGATAATGACTTGGTTCCAACTAGAATCCAGACAGGTTGGAGAGTTTGCATTGACTACCGAAAGCTCAACTCTACCACCCGCAAGTATTATTTCCCTTTACCATTCATTGATCAAATGCTTGAAAGGTTGGCTAGACGTGCTTACTATTGCTTCCTTGATGGTTTTTCAGGTTATAACTAGCTTGTAATAGCTCCGGAAGATCAAGAAAAGACGACGTTTACTTGTCCTTTTGGCACTTTTGCATATAGACGTATGCCATTTGGCTTGTGCAATGCTCCAGCCACTTTTCAACGTTGTATGGTAAGCATATTCTCAGATTATATGGAAAGCATCATAGAAGTGTTTATGGATGATTTTAGCATGTATGGTGATTCTTTTGACAAATGATTAGATAACCTTGCACTTATTCTTAAACGATGCGTAGAAACTAATCTTGTGCTTAATTGGGAAAAATGTCACTTCATGGTCACTCATGGGATTGTGCTAGGCCATGTTATATCTTCTAAAGGGTTAGAAGTTGACAAGGCTAAGATAGATTTGATTCGGAACTTACAATACCCCACAAATGTGAGGGAGGTTCGCTCTTTTCTTGGTCATGCAGGATTTTATAGGAGATTCATAAAGGATTTCTCCAAGATTGCAATGCCCCTGTGTAGACTTTTGCAAAAAGATGTGGCCTTTGATTGTGATAAGGAGTGCAATGAAGCCTTTGATACTTTGAAAGAGTTGTTGACTACCGCACCAATTATCAAACCACCCGACTGGAGCAAGCCATTTGAGTTGATGTGCGATGCAAGTGATTATGCCGTTGGAGCCGTGTTGGGACAGCGAGATGGTAAAGTTCCATATGCCATTTATTATGCTTCTAGAACTCTCAACGGAGCACAAATCAACTACTCCACAACTGAAAAGGAGCTTTTGGCCATAGTGTTTGCACTCGAGAAGTTTAGATCTTATTTATTGGGTACACAGGTGGTTGTTTTCTCCGACCATGCTGCACTTCGATACTTGCTAACAAATAAGGATGCTAAGCCAAGGCTCATAAGGTGGATACTCCTCCTTCAAGAGTTCAACATGCAAATCAAGGACAAGAAGGGCAGTGAGAATACTGTAGCGGATCATCTAAGCAGATTGGTTGTGTCCGAAGAAGCGATTCCTTTGCATGATAGCTTCCCGGATGAGCAACTCTTTGCGGTTGGTGGCACAACTCCATGGTACGCTGATATTTTTAACTTCTTGGTGACGGGACAAGTACCTAGTTCCATAACTACATTCCAAAAACACAAGCTCAAGAAGATTGCCAAGCAATATATATGGGATGAACCTTATTTGTGGAAGCATTGCTCCGATCAAATGATCCGCAGGTGCGTACTTGAATCCGAGTTCCAATCAATTCTGAATTTTTGTCACTCATATGCTTGTGGTGGCCATTTCGGAGCTAAGAGGACAACCCTCAAGGTTCTCGAAAGTGGTTTTTATTGGCCTACATTGTTTAAGGATGCATATTTATTTTGTAAGGCTTGTGATAGGTGTCAAAGGACAGGAAACCTTGGTGCTAGAAACCAAATTCCGCAAACACCATTTCTCGCTATTGAGATTTTTGATGTTTGGGGTATAGACTTTATGGGGCCTTTTGTGAATTCCAATGGGAAATTTTTTATACTTCTTGCTGTAGATTATGTTTCTAAGTGGGTGGAAGCTAAAGCCACTCCTACCAATGATTCTCATGTTGTTTGTGAGTTTGTGAAGGAACATATCTTTTCTAGGTTTGGAACACCTCGAGTGGTGATTAGTGATGGAGGCTCGCACTTCAATAGATCCTTTCACGCTCTTCTAAAGAAGTATAACATTTCTCATAAAGTTGGCACACCGTATCATCCACAAACGAGCGGTCAAGCTGAAATTTCCAACTGGGAGATTAAGTCCATCTTAGAGAAGACGGTGAATGTTACAAGGAAGGATTGGAGTTATAGACTCAATGACGCTTTGTGGGCGTATAGGACAGCTTATAAGACACCCATCGGTATGTCTCCTTTTAGGCTTGTCTATGGCAAACCTTGCCATCTTCCCGTCGAACTTGAACACAAAGCTTATTGGGCTATCAAGGTATGTAATATGGAATTAGATGCAGCTGGTGAACATAGGAAACTTCAACTCAATGAGTTATAAGAGATAAAAAATGATGCATATGAAAGTTCACGCATTTATAAAGAAAAGACCAAAGCTTTCCATGATAAAATGATTTCCCGAAAGAGTTTTGAAGTAGGGAAGAAAGTTCTTTTATTCCATTCTCGTCTTAAATTGTTTCCGGGTAAACTTAGGTCCAGATGGGTTGGACCATTTGTTGTTACTAATGTGTTTGTGCATGGTGCAGTTGAGATTACTAGTCCCAAAACATGGCTGATTTCCAAGGTTAACGGCCATCGCTTGAAACCATACTACGAGCAGTTTGTGGCGGAGAATCAGGATATGATCACATTGAGTGACCCACTCCCTCTGGAGGAGTAATTGGAGCTGAACGTCGGGCTGACGACGTTAAACCAAGCGCTTAGTGGGAGGCAACCCACCGGTTTTGTATCTTTACCTTTATCTTTATATTTGTCAGCATTTTATCTTTTATTTTTTCTTTGTTTTTGCATATCAATTGCGGAATTTCCCATCTTGAACTTTCTTTGGACGATTCAATTTTACATTGAGGACAATATAAAGTTTAAGTGTGGGGGGGCATTTATTTGTTTATATAGTTTGTTTTATGCCTTTAAAAAAAAATCAGAAAAATAGAAAAACAAAGAAAAAATTGTGCTTTTTGAACTCCGAAATCTAGAAATTTATGCCTTTAGGATGACATTATTAGTGGATGGAACCATTGTGATTGCAGGAGTTGAGGAACCCATTAATTAACAAAGACGGACATAGCTCAGAAATTATAAATTATATGATAGTTGTTACCATATCTCGGAATATCACCATATCACATTCTATTTTTATTTTTCCATATTTATCTATTGTTCTTTAAGTGTTTTGGTGGGTCACTAAACATTGACTTGTTATTACTGCTAGGATGAAATAGAGTGATTGAGTTGCAAAGAAAAAGAAAAAAAAAAGACCGACCAATTAGACCAAACGGAATAAAAATGACACTTGGGAATAGCAGTATGTGTGAAACGTAGTCCCTGTCTCCGTCGCCTAAACAAGTGTGGAATGCAGGATCCAAGGAAACTATCACGTACTTGCTGACAAGAAGCATGCGCTTGGATCCAAAAGATCTAATCATGCCGTCTAAAAAAAAAATTGTGAAAAAGAAAAGAAAAGAAAATATTATTGTTGAATAAAGTCACTCCTGGTTCCCTTGTATATGCCAGTGAGTTGATGTAGAAATAAGTTTGTTGACCACTGGTTCCCTTGTATATGCCAGTGTGTTGACACTAGAATTGACCAGTATCTCAATCCGATAGGATGCATAGGTTCATTTTGGCGGTGACCTTCAGACAGATATGGGATACATCGATCACTTGTGAACATTCGCCAACATCTACATCTATATCCATCTTCTTAATCTTTTCATTGTGATTGTGGTTAGTCAGATTCCGAGTATTGTGGTTTGTTCGACTTTCTAATAAAAACTTTATGCACTTATATATGAATTGAATTTGCTCAAGGTACCTCCTCATGTAGTCATTTTGGATTTGTTCATTGATTTGTCACAAATAGACGGAGTTGGAAATGTAGGTTTTGTAGGCAGACCTCTTGTAAACCTTCACGAGAATAAAACTCGTCCACTAGGGACACCTAGGGGTTCAAAGGCCTGTTATTCATGCTTAGAGTAATCGTAGCCTCGACGAGACTGAGCTGTATGTATGTTTTAGAATTATTTTGTTTGATTTGCTCGAGGACTAGCAAAGTCAAAGTGTGGGGGAATTTGATAGGTGTCTAAAACACCTATATATTTATCTATTGTTTATGCTTTCTTTGCTTAGTTTTCTTGTAAAATATGTATCTTATGTTTGCTTGTGAGTATTTAGGTACTTTGGAGTCATTTAGAACTAAAGAAGAAGAAACAAGGCAAAAGCGTCATCTCAAGTGCAACTGCGGTTGGAGGTGAGTTTTTTTCTCATTATTTGCTTTTATCTCTTCATCTCTGTCTGAAAAGTATGTCGGCTTTAGTGATGCAAATTTCTGTCTGAAAAACACGACAACTTTAGTGATGACTCTCATTGAAGAAAAGAAGTGAATATGAGGAGTAAGAGGAAGCTGCTGCTGGCGGAGGAACTCGAAAAAAGGGAGAAAGCATTCACCAGGTGCAAAAGGAGCAAAATTGTCATTTCATAGGCAAGTGCTATTAGGATCCTAGCATATGATAAGGGACAACCATCTGAAGGTTCACTAAAGAACACCTACAGTTCGTTAAGGGGGGCACCAGTTCTCTTATTAGGTGAACATACAACTAGGTCGAGCAAATTCAGTAAACTTCACGACCTAGTTCTCTGCTGCTGCAACAAACGTTCTCTGACCGACAAAGCAACGGTCTCAGTGGCTCGTAACTTCGGTTCAAAGATAGGTTTTCAAAGACTAGAAAGAATGGGTCAGCATCAAAATCAAATTGCAATCAGACATGGACAGGATTTTGGCCGTGAAATTCAGATGAAGATATGGTTTTGCTGCCGTACTATTGATGTTGTTGTTGTTTAACTCACGAATGGACGAGATTTCTAATCGATTCTGGAGTCTTGAATGATTGTGGGTTGTGTTTGAATGCGAATGCGTAGGGAAGGAGCTGTGACAGTTTGTGGATTCAGCTGAGTTCTATCAATCTTCACATTACAGGATGCATATAGCATGTTCGAGCAAATGACTGAATCAGTTCAACCTCATTATGTGCAGTCGGTTAGCCATGTATTTGTGAGTCTTTGCGAAGGGTTAGTACATGAAATAGAAGGCAATGAGGAGATGAAATTTGGGATTGTAAAAGAAGAACATGTTGCTGCCATTAAGTCATGTTGCTGAGAGGCGAGGATTAAAGTGTATTTGAGTATTTGAAGGTTTGTAATGACTAGAATTCGAAGTTATGACGGGACTGAAGATTGGGTTCAAGTTATAAACAGAAATGGATTCAAATCTGTATGATTTTGAAAGAGATTTCAAAAGCCTACTGCCATTGAGTTTTGGCAATTGACTGAATATTTATGAATGTCTCCGAGTTATTAATGTGTGTGTTGCAGGTGACTTACAGGGAATGCACTGCAAGAACTGGTTCAATTGCAGTGGCAGGTGGCATTTATGAGATTGGATGCTAGCAGCTGAAATAATGCAGTTGAGATGGCCAATAACAAATAGTTGATGTCAATGGGACAATGGATGTGAAGTTGGTGATGCTGCTATGCTCGATGGAGTATGCAGCTGAAACATATAAGCTTGTAGAGGAACTGAGCCAAGAGCTGATGAGTGCAGAGAAGGTGGAACCAGTGTATGGACTGGTATCTATTGCCTTGCGACTAGTTTTGACTATGGAATTGGTGGTGGAATGCATGCGGATGCTGTGGAGATGAGGGAGATGCAAGTGCTGGTGGATGGATGATGGATGCAATTGGAGAGGATTATGCAGATGGTCTTGTAGATGTTGTAGTTGTTATGCAGGTTACTGTGCTAGTGCATATTGGAAATATCAGGTGCAGCTATTCAAAGACTCTTGCAGGAGCCAAGGAATGGATTAGCAGTTGACAATGAGGCTAAACTGAAGTTGCAGTTGCATTGCGCGTAGATGAGCAGCTGGAGAAGCAAAGCAAGAGATGTGTTAGTTGCAGTTACATTGGCAGCTGTGTATTGATGAAGCTGGTGCTAAGAGAAAACATTACAGTTCAGGTGGAGTTGTTGTTGCAGGACAACACATGGAATTGCAGGGCATTGCAGAGCTGCTAATAAGCTTGGGATTACAGTTAAAAGAGCAAGGAAGTTGAGACTGGTTATGAGGCCAACTGAAAATGGTGGATTCTGAGCAAGGCAAAGCTGGTGAAGCTATTGGTTGTTTGCAGTTGCAGCTGGACTCGCAGAGTAAATGAGCATTGTAACTACAAATGAGTTAGATGGGGAACTGAAATGCAGCTGGAGTAGCAGAACTATGAATTGAAATGGGAGTGAAGTACAGGTGGTATGACTGAGACAATAGCCGGATACAATCTCAAGTGGTCTGAGATAATTTTCCGGCTGAATTCCGGCGCCGACGGCCAAGTTCCGGCCAACTTGCGGCAGGTGACCCAGCTTTCCGGTGACTCGTTTTTAGCATGTTTTCTACGTGGGTTTTCTCCTATGTGGTCTTGGTGGATATTATGGACTCAGACTTTTTAGTTATGACCTAGTTTGGAGAAAAAGGGAAAGTTTTCTACAACTTTGGGAATCACGTATTTTCTATTCTACTTGGAGTTTTTGCAGAGAGATGGAACTAGGGTTTGCTTCCTTGTTTTATTTTCATCTTTTATATTCCAATTATATTTGATTATGAACTCCATTATTATGAGTAGCTAAAACTCTTTTTGATTAAGGGCGATTTCGAAGCCCGAAGTATGAATCTATATTTGATATGAAATAACTTGTTCTCTTGCATTTATTTATGTTATTGACTGATTTTTTACTATTCTAATATTGTCTATGGATTATTTGTTAAGGGTTTAAGTTCGAAATTGAATCATTAATTCTTAATCTAATTGCTAGTTTAGATTTCCTTCGACCCGTAATTGTCTAGAGAAGATAAACACAAGTAGCAATATGTGGGTATTGATGATGGGACTTTGTTAAGTATCCATATGTAGAAATCAACACTAGTAGGTGATTCATGATTTTGAGTTCATCAATAGGAGCAACCTTATCTCACAAAACTTAGAGCATTTGTTTAAGTCACACCTAGTAAGCGTACCTCTAGGAAACTTGGCAAGTAGGAACCGATAGTCGAGCGCTTCCGTATCCGGTGAGCTTAGGAGATAATAACAGAATAGTTGAGCGTACTAATTATTCTAGGGTTGTTAGTAACATGATAATATAAAGAACTTGGCTATATATAAATTTGGTTTGTATTCCGTGGTCTAGAATGAACCTTTAATCAATTCCATATCATATTTGAATACAGTTTACTATTTTCAGAATTTTTACAACACAATCATTCTTGCTAAGAGTATTTTCATAACAACTAGAACTTCATACCTCCCTTGGGACGATCCTGCTTACATTATACTACTTGCTAGTGTAAAAAGTAGAGAAATATTATTTTTGCGAGTTCGACGCCTCGTCAACTGACAATGCCAGTGGATCTCATATACTTGATATTGATGATCAATGTTTTTCTCTCCATCGCCATCTTAATTTTTCTCAACGAATTCCTAAGCTTGATTTTCCCAGATTTGATGGTGAAAATCCTTTTGGTTGGATTCAGAAAGATGAAAGATACTTTCAACTCCATGACATTAAAGAACATAAAAAGGTTGATATTATTGCAATCTACCATGAGGGTAAGGCTGAAAAGTGATTTTTGAATTTTCAAGTTAATAGGCATGGAATTGCTTGGTTTGATTTAGCTAAAAACTTATGTGCTAGATTTGAAAATCCCGTAGAGGAAAATTTTGTGGGTTGTTTTAATAAACTAGTACAAACCTCATCAGTAGATGATTATTATGAAGATTTTGAATCTCTCAAGGAATTAATGCTTAATATGAACCCATCTCTCACTGAGACATATTTTGTTATGAGTTTTCATCCCCAAACTTTGGCAGATGCTTTTTCTTTGGCCAGATTACAAGAATAAAAAATCAATTTAGCCACAGCCTTTAAGCCATTTACTAAATCTTTGTCTACCAACTTCAACTCAAACAGATACTACTCTTCTGCACCTTTGTCACCTAAGCCAATTCTTATTTCACCTAAGTCTATCCCTACAACCCCAAAATCTTTTTTCACCCCTCCACCAAAGGCCAACCCTCCAAACCCAATAGTAAAAAGACTTTCTCAAGAGGATATGGACAAAATAAGAGCTCAAGGGTTGTGTTATAATTGTGATGTTGTCTACAAACTAGGACATTTATGTAAAGGGAAACAAAAGGTTTACATGCTTCATATGGATACTGTTGAGTCTCAGGATACTCAGGAGGAGGAGGAAATATTTGAGGAAGCACGAGAGTCTCCAGTTCAATCTTGTTAGAGCATTGCTCGGTCGAACTCGCATGCGTTGCTATCTCAAGCATGTTTGTCAATGTTAGTGATCAAAACTATAAAGTCTTGATTTCTAGTCTACTATAGCTAAGGTCTCGGACTAGGGTATAAAGTGTAGTTGAGCTCAAGAACTCCATGGAAATCATCATACAAGACGAAGGACTACTTAAGGAACCAGTGGATATTCATCGACTAAAAGGTATGTGGAGACTTGAACTTATCTATCACTCAAAAGTCTATCTACTCTATCTCATATCTTGAGACAAAAGTCGTATTATTATATAGACTAAGAATATACACACGTAACATTTCGAGCTGAGTATATCTCGCTTATCTATTTATCGAAATGTGTGTTGGTAAAGCTTTCGCTTTAGCCAAGTTCATCTTTGCCTAGTGACGAAAGTCATGGTATGTTTCAATCACTTTGAAAATTGCTCTGACGAAAACTAGTTCGTGAATAACAACTATATGACGTCCTTTGAGAATGTTCCAATGGCTGATATGAGAGTTTATACAATATAACCACTGGGGGATATAAACATTATTGTGGTAACACATATATGTATAAGTCCTTAGCACTTGAACCGAAGTTTGCGAACTTTGTTGATCAAGTGAAAACCGGAATAAGAATCTGCGAACCCAGTCCGCGAACTGTCGGAGGTTCTCTGCTTGAAAAAATCTGCTGGAGTTTGTAAACTTTTATAAACTTATTCCGGGTACTTAAGTCCGCGTACTTAAGGTTGGTTATTTTCTAAAAACGATTATTCGTGAACTTATACTTATATTAACTAAGGAATGCAAGTTTGCGAACCATGGCTATAAAGTTCATGAATCGATTCGACTGAATCAAATCGTTTTTGCTTCGATTGTGTCTTGTATTCTTCTATAAGATATAAGCAATTGAACAACTCTCTAACTAGTTCATTTGAGTCATTTGAACTATTTATGGTGAAGAAGAATATGGTTAATATGAAAGTGATCATATGGATAACCATTTGGTTAACTACTGTTGAACCAATGAATGTACACGTTTGGGTACGGTTACACAAACCTAAAACTTGCATTTCATTTTTGTGTAACAAGCTAAGTTTTCGATCTAACGGTTGAAGGATATTAGCTTGAATCTAATCAGGTTGTCATCTAACGGTGAATATTGAATGCTTTGTTACTAAGATAACATTGATTGCAAACCCTGATTTGAAATACTATATAAGGGATAACTCTAGCAAATGGGAAACCTAATCCCCACACCTCCTGTGTGATACTAGTTGTATTTTCTAGAGTCGATTCCCCTTTAACCTTAGGTTTCTACCGAGACCATGTAGGTTAACAACTTAAAGACTTCATTGGGATTGTAGACCGATATTACTTTTTTGTAGTTGTGTCATCTGATCTTGCTGTTTTTATCGTATTGAGTACAATCGTAACGATTGGCTTGAGATTGATATCTCCGATAGGCAAGATATAAAAGTAATCACAAATATCTTCGTCTCATCGTCTGTGATTCCACAATATCTTCTTTCGTCGCGTCGATTAAGATTATTGTGAGGTGATTGATAATTTTAGGCTGTTCTTCGGGAATATAAGTTCGGGTTATCAATTGGTTCCCATTCACCTTGATTTATCAAAAGACAGAACAAAACTCATATGTATTTATGTGGGAGACAAATTTATCTATTACCGTAGACTTTTCTGTATGATACAGATTTGTTTATTAAAGTCTTCGACTTTCGGTCGTAACAACTCTTAGTTGTGGGTGAGATCAGCTAAGGGAATCAAGTGCATAGTATCCTGATGGGATCAGAGACGTAAGGAGCGCAACTGTACCTTGGATCAGTGTGAGATTGATTGGGGTTCAACTACAGTCTAGACCGAAGTTAGTTTGTAGTAGGCTAGTGTTTGCAGCGGCTTAATACAATGTGTGTTTAATCTGGACTAGGTCCCGGGGTTTTTCTGCATTTACAATTTCCTCATTAACAAAATTTCGGGTGTCTGTGTTATTTCTATTCCGCATTATATTTTGTTATATAATTGAAATATCACAGGTCGTGCGTTTGAATCAACCAATTGGGACATCCAACCTTTGGTTATTGATGGAAATTGATTGTTCCTTGAACATTGGTCTTTGGTACCGTTTAAGTGATTTCTCTTGTATTCAATTAGACTCGCAGATTTCTATTTGGTTGAGTGAGAATTGAATCGACAAATAGAGATAAAACTCTTTGATATAATTTATTAAGATTGAGTCTAGTTGATTCTATTAAAAGTATATTGAAGTTAGTCCATACAGATTGCTAATCAAAATATTGGGTGTGGTTGTTGTACCCCCGCTTTTTCAATTGGTATCATAGCAGGAAAACACATTAAAGACCTTATAAGTCTGTTTTTATAGCGATATGATTATGGACATGTCTATCTCTAGTAACGTACAAGTTCAGAAATTACCAGATGATTTTGAAAGCTTGGATTCACCTGAGAGAACTGTCACATCTAAGTTAATATCTAAACATTCTCTTGATGTAAAAACTGTTGATTGGGAAACACTCCTAGAAGAACAGTTGGATGAACTTTCTGATGAAGGTGATTCAGATATTGATAGAGATGTTGATGAGGAAGTCTCAGAGTATGATAAGTTTTTGGATTCGTTGAAAATGAAAAAGATTACAACTTCTCATGTCACATCTCTTCTGACTCCTATATGTCGAGAAACAAGAAATTAAAAAGATCTACGGTGGTCTTTATGGTCAAAATTGCTCTTGCGAATCGGTCCTCAAAGATACCGAGGAAAACCTGAGTAGAAAGTCACTTGAATGTGATTGTGTATATCAAAAATACTTCTTGTTGGAAGAGAAACTTGTAGAAACTGAAGGAAGGATTAACTCTCAGCAAGAAAGTTTTGATGACAAAGAAAGTGCTTTTCTCGCTCGAGAAAAACGCCTTGAAGCTGATTTAGCTGCTACTCTTGATAAAATAAAGATGTTGGAAGATGACTTGAAAAAGTTCAATACTAGTTCAAGCAAATTAACCACTATGCTAGGAGAAAGTAAAAATAATCATGATACACGAGGATTGGGCTATAAGAAAATATATAGATGCTCCAAGTATTAGCAAAGAGGTAAAATTTGTCAAGGCTAGTGATTCTTCTCAACAAAAGGTTTCCACTAATGGCAAAAGTGAAATACCTTCACCGGCAGTTAAGGTTCAAAAGAGCAAAGTATATCAACCTCCAAAGTCAGCACACACAAAACGAGGTAAGAATATTCCTTATGTTTGCCACTATTGCGGAAATAAATGTCACCTGGAAAGGAGATGTTGTTTCCATATAAGGAATGAGAAACTTCATGATGTTTTTGTTTGGACATCACAAGAAGTTATGAAACCAAGATTATATGTTAAGACTAATCCCCTTAACGTTATAGGTTGTGAATGTCCAACCTTTAGGCAAAGAAATCAGTGCGGTGATATACCTAGTTTTGCCTATAAACGTCATACGAAGCCTTTTCACAATCGTAATGGTTATCAAAATGATAACTTTGTAAATACGAAGACAAGATCCGATGCTCCCAATTGGCGAAAGACTAACTTGCAGAAAAATAGTCAATCCAATTCTCTTCCGACTCAGAAGTGGGTACCAAAGAAAGCCAATGATGCTTCAAGGGTGAAAAGGAATGATCTTCCAGAAAATTCCATGACTATGGAGAAGGCAGTATCCATGATGTTGGAACTTAACAAGTTTTTTGGAAAAATGGAATTGGATGTGAAAGTTTCCAAAAGCGATCTCTTTCATGATAATCCAAAGATCACTTGTGGTAAGCAAGACATTGTTCACCCCAACACAACTTGATTGTGTTGTAAGTTCATCCTCACCAAGGAATGCTCTGCTATGTATACGGTGAGGGAAGCACGAGAATTGGGGCACACAGATTATGTTCAGTAAGTCGATTGGATTCTTATAAAAAGGTATGTCTATAAACCTGAGCAATATTTGTGTTTTTATTTGCTTAGAGTACTTATAATGATCCATGTACCTTGCTTATCATTCATTTCTACCTAACTTGATATGTGTTTAAGGTTCTTAAACGTTTAGGTTTGAAAACAGTGGTTTGGGATGTTTGGACTTCATGGTACACATACCAGGTGTGCATACCATCATTTAAAATCAAAATCCAGGGGTTTAAGTACGCATACCCGTTTGCATACTGCTCCAGGTCACGAAAATTCGTTTGCAAACCCGTATGCATACTTGACCGTAGACGTCGATATTCGGTAAACTTGTTTTGGCCGTAACTTCTTCGTCCGAACTCAGAATTACCTCATTCTTTTTGCATTCTCTTCCTTTTTGAATTACCTTCAATATGGAGATGAGAATTATTGAATTTGGATGAGTTAATATTGGTCCTTTTCCTGTCTCTTGTTTTTGAGTGTTTTGCTCCATTTAGTCGCACTTGTTCCACTTCTCTTGGACTTGGGTACTTGAATTCTTGGAGTACTACTCATATAATCTTATTTGTAGATTTTATAAGAATGTTGTTGGTGGATCACAAATAAGGAAGTTCAAGAATGGGTAGTAGTACGCATTGCTATGGGATTCTTGAATGTTCGCAATCATCTTATGTGAACATGGTCGTTAATGACTTTGTATGTTCTTCTTTGTTAAGAAAATCTTTTTATACGCCTTTGGTAGCTATTCTTGGTGTAAATCCGTGCGAAAAAGATTGATTATACCTTGAAAGGGCAAATGATTTTGCAGTATTAATCTTTATGGTTTTATATATTGCAAATTTGTTATGGAATATGTGTGTTTGCATCCGTGAACTATGATTGTCCCATACCTTGTCAAAAGTTAAGTCTTTCGTATGTCGATATGCATGTATTTATAGAAGAATGAATGAACTTTTGACATTACAAAAGTTTGAAGCCTATTATATCATTATGCAAATATTGATGGGATGGACTTTTATTTACAAGGATTATGTCTATTGTATGTCATTGTGAAATAATGATGGAAAATAGAATGAATCCTTGGTTATTTCGCGGTATTGATCTTCCCTGATCCATATTTTTATGTATATACTGTGAGGCTCCATAAGTTCTCTTTTGTCGAGCATGACCAATTAAATTTATCACTTTTTGTAGTTAATTTGGTTGTATTTTTCCTATTAAGTTAATCACGGGTTTTCTTGTGGTTAATTTAATTGAGTATTTTGGATTCAAATTCATATTCGTATGTGTTTTGTCCAAAGAAATCCTTATTTTCTTATGAAATTAAGGTCGCTCTTGTTGTTATTTCGGGAATGACATCATATGGGGGAGAGTTCTTAATTGAACTTGTGCTTAATTGACAAATCTTTGTGGGGAGTGCGACTGTGGAATATTATAGGAGTTATCTTGTATCTTTATAAACTCCTTGATGAAGCATTGAGCTTCGGCTATTTGATTGCATATAAACAAGTTGATATGTGCTTTCTTTTGGTCATGAAATGTCTCTATGGAAATTTTCATTAGGATCCCGTTTTCGTACCTTTGCCAATTTTATTGACAAAAAGTGGGAGAATTAATATGTAGTTTACACTACAAATACACATGGTTTGCGGATCATTATGTAAGGGGGGGAGTGGTTTCCATGTGAGATGGAGTATTGACTAAGGGGGAGTAATACATTTCACCGTAGTATTGTTGTTGAAGTTGTGATACTATTGAACTTTGATGTTGTATAATAATACTATGACACTGTATAACAGTGATTGAGAATTCTTGTTTTCTCATTGTTATAACTACGGATTTTCAACAACGATGATGCTAAACTTATAACCTTTGGGATCATTGGACTACTTGGACGTGACGAAGATTTCGAGTGTTGTTGAAGATTAGACATGTGGAATAGGAGCTACAAAGTTTATTTATATATTTTTTGTATTCCATATGTATTAATAATATTGCCACTAAAATTGACAAAGGGGGAGATTGTTAGAGCACTACTCGGTCGAACTCGCATGCGTTGCTATCTCAAGCATGTTTGTCAATGTTAGTGATCAAAACTATAAAGTCTTGATTTCTAGTATAATATAGCTAAGTGTCGGACTAGGATAGACTGTGTAGTTGAGCTCAAGGACTCCATGACGATCATCATACAAGACGAAGAACTACTCAAGGAACTGGTGGAACTTCGTCGACTAAAAGGTATGTGGAGACTATAACTTATATATCACTCAAAACTCTATCTACTCTATCTCCTATCTTGAGACAAAAGTCGTTTTGCTATATAGACTTTGATTATACACATTTTCTATTTCGAGCCGAGTCTATCTCGCCTATCTATTTCTTGAAATATGTGTTGGTAAGCTTTCCCTTTGGCCAAGTTCATCGTTACCTAGTGACGAAAGTTATGATTTGTTTCAATCACTTGAAAATAGCTTTGACGAAAAATGGTTTGTGAATAACAACTATATAACGTCCTCTAAGTATGTTTCAATGATTGAAATGATAATTTATATTATATAACCATTGTTGGATATAAGCATTGTGTGGAAACACATACATGTATAAGTCCTTATTCCTTGAACCAAAGTATGCGTACTTTGCTGCTTAGGAAAACCGGAACAAGAGTCTGCGAACTTTCGGAGGTTCTCTTCCCGAGAAAATATACTGGAGTTTGTAAACTTTTACAAACTTATTCCAAGTACTTAATTCTGAGTACTCAGTTCGCGTACTTAGGTTGGTTATTTTCTAAAAATAATTATTCGTGAACTTATACTTATATTAACTTAGGAATGCAAGTTTGCAACCCGTGGCTATAAAGTTCATGAATCGATTCGAGTGAATCAAATCGTTTTTGCTTTGATTGTGTCTTGTATACTTCTATAAGATATAAGCAATTGAACAACTCTCTAACTAGTTCATTTGAGTCATTGGACTAGTTATGATGAAGAAGAATATGGTTAATATGAAAGTTATCATATGGCTAACCATTTGGTTAACTACTGTTGAACCAATGAATGCACATGTTTGGGTACAAGCTAAGTTTCATTTGTGTGTAACAAGCTAAGTTTTCGATCTAACGGTTAAAAGATATTAGCTTGAATCTAATTAGGTTTTTATCTAACGGTGAATATTGAATGCTTTGTTACTAAGCTAACATTGATTACAAACCCTGATTTGAAAGACTATATAAGGGAGAAATCTAGCAACTGGGAAACCTAATCCCCACACCTCCTGTGTGATACTAGTTGTATTAGTTAGAGTCGATTCTCCTTTAACCTTAGGTTTCTACCGAGACCTTGTAGGTTAACGACTTAAAGACTTCATTGGGATTGTGAAGCCAGACCAATACTACTTTTTTTGTAGTTGTGTAATCTGATCTTGTTGTTTTTATCGTATTGAGTACAATCGTAACGATTGGGTTGAGATTGATATCTCCGATAGGCAAGATATAAAAGTAATCACAAATATCTTCGTCTCATCGTCTGTGATTCCACAATATCTTCTTTCTTCGCGTCGATTAAGATTATTGTGAGGTGATTGATAATTCTAGGCTGTTCTTCGGGAATATAAGTCCGGGTTATCAATTGGTTCCTGTTCACCTTGATTTATCAAAATACGGAACAAAACTCGTAGGTATTTCTGTGGGAGACATATTTATATATTACCGTAGATTTTTTTGTGTGACACAGATTTGTTTATTAAAGTCTTTGACTTTGGTTCGTAGCAACTCTTAGTTGTGGGTAAGATCAGCTAAGAAAATCAAGTGTGTAGTATCCTGCTGGGATCAGAGACGTAAAGAGCGCAACTGTACCTTAGATTAGTGTGAGATTGATTTGGGTTCAACTACAGTCCAGACTGAAGTTAGTTTGTAGTAGGCTAGTGTCTGTATAGGCTTAATACAGTGTGTGTTCAATATGGACTAGGTCCCGGGGTTTTTCTGCATTTGCGGTTTCCTCGTTAACAAAATTTCTGGTGTCTGTGTTATTTCTATTCAGCATTATATTTTGTTATATAATTGAAATATCACAGGTCGTGCGTTTGAATTAACCAATTGGGAAATTCAACCTTTGGTTTTTGATTGAAATTGATTGTTCCTTGATCATTGGTCTTTGGTACCGTTCAAGTAATTTCTCTTGTATTCAATTAGACTCGCAGATTTCTACTTGCTTGAGTGATAATTGAATTGAGAAAGAGATACTTTATTAAGATTGAGTCTAGTTGATTCTCTTAAAAGTATATTGAAGTTAGTCCATACAGATTGCTAATCGAAATATTGGGTGTGGTTGTTGTAACCCCGCTTTTTCATATACTACCTCCGTTTCAAAAAATTAGGTTGGTTTGTGTGCAAATTTACACACAATTACACACAAACCAACCTTTTATTTAGAAGCGGAGGGAGTAACTTATTTTTAATATAATTTTTTTCTTTTTTCTTCAGGGCTTACTGCTAATCGATGTCAGAGCAATTTTCTTTTCGTCACTTGAATAATTCCTTCTATAATGAACTGCGCCAGAAACAAATCAACGTAAATGGATCAGTGGCTAAACAAAAAGTAAGGTCTAAAAAAAACATATAATCAAAATAGACACCCTTACCTGCAACATTTCATTATCGATCTGTACAAATTTTCATGGTAAATATGATTTGTAACTCAGTTCTGCAGTGCTCATTTATTATTTTTTTATTCTTATCGTATATGACTTGGTTTAGCTTAACTGTGATTACTATATTCGAATTTCATCATGTACCCGTGACCTTAGTATCATCAGTCCACAAATTATTTTCGAGCTATTTCAAAATTGTATGCGAGTCTGTGTGACTTAGTATCATCGTTGTCGAGTGTCGAGTTCAATTCAAAATTGGATACATATAAACTTTGATATGTGGTTTTTTCTGTCTTATCATTAGAGGTTTTTCATTACCTTGATGTGACTTGGTCGACAAAATTACTGACATTTTATTTGAGCTGCAGCTATGTTTGCTTCTACTTGAAGCATCTCATACCTTACATTTAAATGGGAAGCTGATCCACAAATGAATATTATGCATTTACTTTCATTTCATATAAGTTAATTATCTTAATCTCTTAATCAAAATGTCTTCTAAAGTCCATCGGTTATGAATTGTGTCCCAATTGTATATGTTAATGTTACCGTCTTAGTTATCCTACTTTTTATTCGTTGTTAGTTGCAATATTTTCCATTCACTTCGAAGGTGTGTGTGACACCCCGAAATCCGGGCCTGGATTTCGACCCAAATCCAAACCCAAAATCCGAAATGTTACATTTAATAACAATCCTAGACTTCTACACTTGGCCCAAGTCCAAACAACCGATTCTTTGTCTATTCTTTATTTATGTTCAATTCCGAAATTTTGTCGCAGCGGATACATAAAAATTATTTTGGGAACATCTAACCGTTAACTTGTCGTTATTGTTAACTCACATGAACAATAGAGAACTATAGTTTACCATAAAAAAAAATTCATCGTTAAACGTTCCAGATTTAATTCAAAAGAATCGCATATTTAAGGAAGAGTTATAAATTAAAAACAGACATCAATTAACTCCACGAATTTTACCGAACCTATTTCAAATCCAAATATTATTATTATTATACTTTCTGAATCCTAATTGAGTATAGTTCCATTCATAAATTTTACAAAAAATTTAGATTATCTTAAAGACCTTTTGACCACAGTCAAATACGTAGTTGACCAGAACTGTGGAAAAGAAAAACAGAGATAGTCCATTTTATAAAATCATATAAAATCACTCACAACTCCAAATCAGGTTTAGTTTACCATTTTGGAAACTAAAACGAAAGCTCTTCAAGTTTACAGAGGACACCAAATCCTAAAACATGTTGTAGAATAAATTTAAAACAAAAATACTTCAATATAGTTGAATCTGTCAGAAAACGTTAAAATTTCTTACAGTGAGGAACAATTGTTTTAAAAATACTTCCGGGACTCAGAAAATTCTAATATTTTAACAACTTCATAAACCGTGAGTTTTACGCGTGCCATAAAATATTCAGTCATAAATATCTTGTAAAATAATTATCATTAACAGTCAAACTGACATGAATCAGAAATTTTCATTTATCTAACCAAATAAAATTATCTTAATAACACATTGTTCTATTAATTATACATTAACCCAATAATCTCCAAAATATAAATACTCAATAAGCACTCAATAAATCATCCAAAAGAGAGTTTGATGATATTTTATTACAAATTTCCAATCATAATATGCAACTACTAGTTAAAAAACCAAAACCGATCTCTATGCTTTTCCGCCATTAGCTCCTTGTGGTGTCATAAATTCTGGAATTTTTGTCATAATACGAAGTGAGTTGTGACACTCAGTAGGAAAAGAAGCAACAAAACATTTTATGCAATATTTTTCAATTTATTTTCAAAACAAGTTGCATGGTTAACACCACCAAAAACATATGGAAACACCACATCCATATACATTAATAAATTCAATCAATCCGCTCGCCCAAGGGAGCCCCCCCCACGTGGGTTTAGGAAACAAAACCGTCCCCAAGAATATCTCGTATCCCAACATTATACAACAATAAATTCAATCAATCCGCTCGCCCAAGGGAGCTCCCACGTGGGTTTAGGAAACAAATACCATTTCCAAGGATATCTCGTATCCCGTCATAAATAATCTTTAAGAATCACATTCTATGGACCGCAGCCCAACATTCATAATCATGGTCACAACATCGATTATCATCCATATATTAATGGAAACTTGCAAACATAAATTTAATTAAAAGAAACTTAAATAAAAGAAGAGTTTTAGATTGTGTTGCGCCTACCTCGAATCGCAATCAAAAAACTATAAATAATAGAAGGAAAAGCTTTATCACCGAAGAAATTGTCTTTGATATGAACTAAAAGAATCTCTCGTTATTTCTATTAATTTAGATTTTTGTTTACTCTTTTCTTCTTAGTATGTTTACTCTTTTCTTCTTAGTATGGTTACTCTTTTCTTCTTAGTATAAGATATATACATATATATATACTCACAACCTAAAACAAGTTCCACCTAACCTCAAGTTTAAAAGTTTGGTCAAGATAAGAATCTAATAATTATGTCTTCAAAGTGATAGCTAATTATTTATGTCTACCACTACCACCTTCTTTTAATTTATTTCTCTCTCTAACATAATTCTTCATTTTTATTCTTTATTAAAACAAACAGTACTATAAAGAAAAGTTGTTTCCTAGGATTCCACCAAAAAAAAAAAAAGAATTCAAATTTGAATATAATAAGTTATTAATACCTATTATTTCTTAACTTTCATCATTAATAACAACTAATTTCAAAAAAAGCAAAAGATTCTTTGTCCCACTAAGAATTCTTTAATCTAAAGAAAAAGAAAAGAATTAATCAAAACTAATTTCAAAAAAAATCAAAAGATTCTTTGTCCCACTAATAATTCTTTAATCTAAAGAAAAAGAAAAGCATTAATAATAACTAATTTCAAAAATCAAAGATTCTTTAATCTAAAAAAATTAACAACAACTATTTTCATCAATCAAAAGAAAAAAGTAGTTAACAACAACTATTCTCATCAATCAAGAGAAAAATAGAATTAACAACAACTATTTTCATCAATCAAAAAAATTCTTTTGTTCTTGGCTCAATTCATCTATTTTCAATAACAACTAGAATTTTATATTACATGTTTCATAATGATTTATTAATCCGATCGTCTTCAAATTTTAGAGAAGCATTTCTAATATATGGATCTATATCATATTCAATTTTTACGAAAACTCAATGGTTCAAATGAGAGTTATTGATTTTATAAGATCATTTTAAACATTTGGACAGATTGCATCATTTTACCAAACAATTCACCGTAAATTCATAAAAATTATAAATTTAGAAAACTCAACGTATAATTAAAGATAAGACATAGATCTACAACTTTTATCAAGATCAAAAATCGTTTTGATATCATCAAGATGTCCTAAGTACAGTCAAGAACATACAAAGCGAAAATGTACAAAACAATTTAGAAATCAACATCCAAGTACAAACAAACATTTTATGGTGAATATGTGATGAAATATTCTCAAATTTTAACTAGAGATACCTAAGCATGTTATCTATCAATATTAAATGCCGATCATCAATTAGATTCATAGTTTTTAATCAATAAATCACTTAGATCTAATCATACAAATTCAAAATCAAGTATAAAAAAAAACGTAAAGAGAAAGGGAATCTAGCATACTACCTCAATAGCTTAAAAAAAACTCCTCTTAATTCTCCACTGATTTTCCCCCTCTAAAATAAACTCTAGCTTCATCTCCTTCTTCTCCCTAGTTTTTAGTTTCTCTCTCTAAAATTTCTAAAGTTTTAGTTATCAAACCTTAATAACATTATTAAGGAAAAACAAACAATGAATTTGGGTGGCTCTATTTCCACCCTAACTTGGAGCCTTTCTTGTTCAATCCACCCATTTAAGGTTAAGTTTAAGGTTAGGGTTAAGTTTAAGGTTAGGGCTTAAGGAACAACAATCTAAACACAAGGTTAACCAATCTAGGTATAACCCGACCCGAAACAGTATATAAAAAAATTACAGGTTATTACATTCTACCACCCTTAAAAGAAATTTCGTCACGAAATTTAGAAGTTACCTTGGAAAATCTCAGGGTATTTGATCCGCATCTCGGACTCTAATTCCCACGTTGCTTCCTCGACTTGGCGACGCCGCCACTGCACCTTAACCATATGGATGGTCTTTGTGCGAAGCACATGTTCCTTAAAGTCCAAAATTCGAACCGGTCTCTCCACGTACGTAGCATCCTCTTGAATCTCCAAATCTTCCCAAGCAATAATATGTGAAGGGTCAATAACATATGAAGGATCTCTCTCGTACTTCCGTAACATTGACACGTGGAAAGTGTCATGAACATGCCCAATTCGCTGAGGTAACTCCAACTGATAAGCTGCTGCACCAACACGCCGCATAATCTGGAAAGGTCCAATGTAACGTGGTGATAACTTTCCTTTCTTGCCAAAACGCTTAACACCTCTCTTCGGGCTCACTTTGAGTAACACCAAGTCACCCTCATTAAACTCTAAAGGTCGACGTCTCTTGTCTGCATAGCTCTTTTGACGACTTTGAGCTGTCATTAACCTCTGCCGGATTAACTGAACCTTCTCCGTCGTCTCTCGTACCAAATCAGGTCCAAAAATACTTCGTTCGCCGATCTCGGTCCAACACACTGGAGATCTACAAGGTCGTCCATACAATGCTTCAAAAGGTGCCATACCAATGCTAGTCTGATGGCTATTATTATAAGCAAACTCCACTAATGGAAAATGCTGACTCCAACTTCCTTTGAAATCCAAGGCACAAGCTCGTAGCATATCTTCCACAATCTGAATCACCCGTTCAGACTGTCCGTCGGTCTGGGGATGAAAGGCAGTACTAAGAGAGACATCTGTACCCAATGCCTTCAGAAACTTTTCCAGAACCGAGAAGTAAAACGAGGATCTCTCGTCGGATACAATTGACACCGGCGTACCGTGCAGCCTTATTATCTCATGGACATACATCTGACTTAACGTGGCTAACGTATCAGTCTTCTTGATTGCTAAGAAGTGCGCTGACTTGGTAAGTTTATCAACGATAACCCATATAGCATCCTTGCCATGTGCAGTTTTGGGTAATCCCATGACAAAATCCATAGTGATGTGTTCCCATTTCCATTCTGATATGGGCAATGGTTGAAGTAACCCTCCTGGTTTCCGATGATCAATCTTCACTTTCTGGCAAGTAAGACATCTCGACACATACAAGGCAACATCTTTCTTCATCCCTTTCCACCAATACTGTCTTTTCATGTCATGGTACATCTTCGATCCTCCCGGATGAACGGTAAACTTAGAATTGTGAGCTTGTTCTAGTACTTCCATCCTCAATTTTGCTGGCACAAAAAGTTTCCCCATATAACGAAGTACACCATCAGTTTGAGTCCAACCACCTAGTGTTTGACCTTTCTCTATTTGATCAAGAATAGAAATCATCTCTCTATCAGTATGTTGAGCTTCTACGATATGTTGTTGTAACTCTGGAACAACTACAGTATTGTAAATCATCTCTTCAGGGCTCAAGTCGCATTCCTCCATAAGTCTACACAAATCCCAAGCATGAAGAGTCATACTTGCTACACCGACCCTTAATTTTCGGCTAAGAGCATCTGCTACAACATTTGCCTTTCCCGGGTGGTAATGGAAGGTATACGTGTAATCCTTAAGAAATTCCACCCAACGCCTCTGTCTTAGGTTCAAATCTCGTTGGGTAAAAATATACTTTTAAGCTCTTATGGTCACAAAATATGTCTATCTTCTCACCATACAGATAATGTCTCCATAACTTCAGAGCGAACACAATAGCTGCCAACTCGAGGTCATGAGTTGCGTAATTCAACTCATGTGTCTTTAATTGTTTTGAAGCATAAGCTACCACTTTACCTTCTTGCATAAGAACACATCCTAAACCCTTCAACGACGCATCAGAAAAAATCACATAACCAATTCCACTTACTGGTGTCGTCAAAACTGGTGCAGTAGTTAATCTCTCCTTCAGAATGGAGAAAGCCGTCTCACAATCATCATTCCACTCGAACTTGGAATCCTTTCGAGTCAGCCTCGTCAATGGTGAAGCAAGCCTTGAGAAATCTTGAATGAATCGTCTATAGTAACCCGCTAAGCCCAGAAAGCTACGAACTTCAAACACATTCTTTGGCCTTTCCCATTTAGTAACTGCTTCAACCTTAGATGGGTCCACCTTTATTCCTTCTCTACAAACTACGTGTCCCAAAAACCGGACTTCAGAAATCCAAAAGTCACATTTACTCAACTTAGCATACAATTGATGAGATCTCAACAATTGCAACACTAATCTCAGGTGCTCATCGTGCTCTTCTCGTGACCACGAATAAATAAGAATGTCATCTACAAATACCACTACGAATTTATCTAAATACGGTCGGAAAATTCGATGCATAAGATCCATGAATGCTGCTGGAGCATTTGTGAGTCCAAATGGCATCACTACGAACTCAAAATGTCCAAATCGAGTTCGAAAAGCGGTTTTCGGAATATCTTCATCCTTGATTCGCAGTTGATGATAAGCTGATCGCATATCAATCTTCGAGAAAAATTGGGAATCCTTCAACTGATCAAACAAATCCTCAATCCTAGGTAAGGGATACTTATTTTTCACTGTAACTTCATTGAGTTTTCTATAATCGATGCATAATCTTAGTGAATTATCCTTCTTCTTCACAAAAAGGACTGGTGCACCCCAAGGTGACGTACTACCTCGAATAAAACCCTTAGCTTCCAACTCGAGTAGTTGTTTGTCCAGTTCTTTCAACTCTATTGGTGCCATTCGATAAGGAGGCATTGAAATTGGCGAAGTACCCGGTGGAACTTCAATGGTGAAGTCCATTTCTCTTCTAGGGGGCAAACCTGGTAATTCTTCAGGGAAAACATCTTCAAACTCTTCTACCACTGGAATACCCATAGTAGAGACGGAATCTTGATGCTCATCTTCTATCATCTCTAAGTGATAAATAAAACCTCTAGAATGAGTCTGTCGAAAATGTCTTTCCGACAAGATAAGGGGAGCTGCAAAACTACGAGTTCCGGTAAAGTGGACAACTGAACCTTCACCCGAGTGCAGAGTCACACGTTTTTGAAAACAATCAAAAACAACATGATGAGCGGATAACCAATCCATACCCAGGATTATGTCATAACTAGACATTTTCATCACGAAAAGGTCAATCAAAAACTCATGCCTAGCTATACGTACTATACACTTTCGTGCCACGCGATCAATACGTGCACTACCTCCTACAGCACTAGCTACGCCGAGAATTCTATCAAGTAATTCAGTTTCCAAACCCAAGGAAAAGACAAACGAAGAAGCAATAAACGAATGAGTAGCACCAGGTATCAAACAATATCTTAGCCCAAGAATTGTAAACTAAGAATGTACCTTCAACAACTGAGTTATCAGGATCTTGTCCAACATGAGCTATATTGAAGGCCTTAGGTTGCTGAGGGGGTTGTCGGGCTTGATATTGTGGAGGATTGTTCTGATGACGGTTCTGTTGGTACCCTTGACGCTGATTCTGAGGTGGAAATGGTTGTTGGTTCCTCTGAGAATTAAGTGCAGGACAGTTCCTCTTAAAATGTCCAGGTTGTTTGCAGTGATAACATGAAGGTGCGGGGAGGCTCCATCTTCGGTCCATTTCCTTTCTTCTGGTATGGAGTGTTGTTATTTTTGTTCTTGTTCTTATCCCCATTATGACGTTCTCGAATTCTATTTGCCTCCTCAATGTCTCTCTCAGCAATCATTGCTCTTTCCACTATCTCATTATAAGAGGTGATCTTTAGAATAGACAACCTACTCTTGATTGAAGGCTTAAGTCCCTCCTGAAACTTAAAAGTCTTAAATTCTTTATTATCAACCAGGTTAGTAGCAAAACGAGAGAGTTCTTCAAACTTGGCTTGGTACTGTGCTATTGTCATGTTCCTCTGGGTCAACTACATAAATTCGATCATGCGTTGGTTTCGTGCAGTTTGTGGAAAGTACTTATTTAGGAAGGCGAGGCGAAATTCCATCCAAGTAAACAAACCATCATTCCTAGAACAACGAGTCAATTCCCACCAACGAGTGGCCTCACCCTCAAGCTTATAAACAGCAAGATCCAGCTTACTCTCATCATTCATGCCTAATAGGGTGAATATTTTCTCAATCTTATCTATCCAATTTTCAGCAACTAATGGATCAGGACTACCCTTGAAGGAATCGGGGTGTTGTTCACTAAATCTTCTAACTAACAAAGCCTGTTGATTAGGTGGTGGGGGAGGGGGAGGTGCATTCTGATTAAGAGTAACTTGTTGCTGCATTGCTTGAGCAACAACATTCAAAGCACGAACAACATCACCAAAACCCCCATCTTGTGGGCCGATTGAACAATTATTACGACGAGACATGTCCTGAATGAGGGACATTAAATCATAAGTATCACAGAGAGAATTCTCTATGCAAAAAAAGGAGTGCAATCTATTATGCATTCTACCAAAACAGAATCAACAATTGCTGCAATCAATTCACATACAAGCATATTCACACATTGACTCATTCAGAAACTAGTCTTCCCAAATGATCAGACTGGCTCTGATACCAAACTGTGACACCCCGAATTCTGGGCCTGGATTTCGACCCAAATCCAAACCCAAAATCCGAAATGTTACATTTAATAACAATCCTAGACTTCTACACTTGGCCCAAGTCCAAACAACCGATTCTTTGTCTATTCTTTATTTATGTTCAATTCCGAAATTTTGTCGCAGCGGATACATAAAAATTATTTTGGGAACATCTAACCGTTAACTTGTCGTTATTATTAACTCACATGAACAATAGAGAACTATAGTTTACCATAAAAAAAAATTCATCGTTAAACGTTCCAGATTTAATTCAAAAGAATCGCATATTTAAGGAAGAGTTATAAATTAAAAACAGACATCAATTAACTCCACGAATTTTACCGAACCTATTTCAAATCCAAATATTATTATTATTATACTTTCTGAATCCTAATTGAGTATAGTTCCATTCATAAATTTTACAAAAAATTTAGATTATCTTAAAGACCTTTTGACCACAGTCAAATACGTAGTTGACCATAACTGTGGAAAAGAAAAACAGAGATAGTCCATTTTATAAAATCATATAAAATCACTCACAACTCCAAATCAGGTTTAGTTTACCATTTTGGAAACTAAAAAGAAAGATCTTCAAGTTTAAAGGGACACCAAATCCTAAAACATGTTGTAGAATAAATTTAAAACAAAAATACTTCAATATAGTTGAATCTGTCAGAAAACGTTAAAATTTCTTACAGTGAGGAACAATTGTTTTAAAAATACTTCCGGGACTCAGAAAATTCTAATATTTTAACAACTTCATAAAACGTGAGTTTTACGCGTTCCATAAAATATTCAGTCATAAATATCTTGTAAAATAATTATCATTAACAGTCAAACTGACATGACTCAGAAATTTTCATTTATCTAACCAAATAAAATTGTCTTAATAACACATTGTTCTATTAATTATACATTAACCCAATAATCTCCAAAATATAAATACTCAATAAGCACTCAATAAATCATCCAAAAGAGAGTTTGATGATATTTTATTACAAATTTCCAATCATAATATGCAACTACTAGTTAAAACACCAAAACCGATCTCTATGCTTTTCCGCCATTAGCTCCTTGTGGTGTCATAAATTCTGGAATTTTTGTCATAATACGAAGTGAGTTGTGACACTCAGTAGGAAAAGAAGCAACAAAACATTTTATGCAATATTTTTCAATTTATTTTCAAAACAAGTTGCATGGTTAACACCACCACAAACATATGGAAACACCACATCCATATACATTAATAAATTCAATCAATCCGCTCGCCCAAGGGAGCCCCCCCACGTGGGTTTAGGAAACAAAACCGTCCCCAAGGATATCTCGTATCCCAACATTATACAACAATAAATTCAATCAATCCGCTCGCCCAAGGGAGCTCCCACGTGGGTTTAGGAAACAAATACCGTTTCCAAGGATATCTCGTATCCCGTCATAAATAATCTTTAAGAACCACATTCTATGGACCACAGCCCAACATTCATAATCATGCTCACAACATCGATTATCATCCATATATTAATGGAAACTTACAAACATAAATTTAATTAAAAGAAACTTAAATAAAAGAAGAGTTTTAGATTGTGTTGCGCCTACCTCGAATCGCAATCAAAAAACTATAAATAATAGAAGGAAAAGCTTTATCACCGAAGAAATTGTCTTTGATATGAACTAAAAGAATCTCTCGTTATTTCTATTAATTTAGATTTTTGTTTACTCTTTTCTTCTTAGTATGTTTACTCTTTTCTTCTTAGTATGGTTACTCTTTTCTTCTTAGTATAAGATATATATACTCACAACCTAAAACAAGTTCCACCTAACCTCAAGTTTAAAAGTTTGGTCAAGATAAGAATCTAATAATTATGTCTTCAAAGTGATAGCTAATTATTTATGTCTACCACTACCACCTTCTTTTAATTTATTTCTCTCTCTAACATAATTCTTCATTTTTATTCTTTATTAAAACAAACAGTACTATAAAGAAAAGTTGTTTCCTAGGATTCCACCAAAAAAAACAAAAAGAATTCAAATTTGAATATAATAAGTTATTAATACCTATTATTTCTTAACTTTCATCATTAATAACAACTAATTTCAAAAAAAGCAAAAGATTCTTTGTCCCACTAAGAATTCTTTAATCTAAAGAAAAAGAAAAGAATTAATCAAAACTAATTTCAAAAAAATCAAAAGATTCTTTGTCCCACTAATAATTCTTTAATCTAAAGAAAAAGAAAAGCATTAATAATAACTAATTTCAAAAATCAAAGATTCTTTAATCTAAAAAAATTAACAACAACTATTTTCATCAATCAAAAGAAAAAAGTAATTAACAACAACTATTCTCATCAATCAAGAGAAAAATATAATTAACAACAACTATTTTCATCAATCAAAAAAATTCTTTTGTTCTTGGCTCAATTCATCTATTTTCAATAACAACTAGAATTTTATATTACATGTTTCATAATGATTTATTAATCCGATCGTCTTCAAATTTTAGAGAAGCATTTCTAATATATGGATCTATATCATATTCAATTTTTACGAAAACTCAATGGTTCAAATGAGAGTTATTGATTTTATAAGATCATTTTAAACATTTGGACAGATTGCATCATTTTACAAAACAATTCACCGTAAATTCATAAAAATTCTAAATTTAGAAAACTCAACGCATAATTAAAGATAAGACATAGATATACAACTTTTATCAAGATCAAAAATCGTTTTGATATCATCAAGATGTCCTAAGTACAGTCAAGAACATACAAAGCGAAAATGTACAAAACAATTTAGAAATCAACATCCAAGTACAAACAAACATTTTATGGTGAATATGTGATGAAATATTCTCAAATTTTAACTAGAGATACCTAAGCATGTTATCTATCAATATTAAATGCTGATCATCAATTAGATTCATAGTTTTTAATCAATAAATCACTTAGATCTAATCATACAAATTCAAAATCAAGTATAAAAAAAACGTAAAGAGAAAGGGAATCTAGCATACTACCTCAATAGCTTAAAAAAAACTCCTCTTAATTCTCCACTGATTTTCCATGGTTTTCCCCCTCTAAAATAAACTCTAGCTTCATCTCCTTCTTCTCCCTAGTTTTTAGTTTCTCTCTCTAAAATTTCTAAAGTTTTAGTTATCAAACCTTAATAACATTATTAAGGAAAAACAAACAATGAATTTAGGTGGCTCTATTTCCACCCTAACTTGGAGCCTTTCTTGTTCAATCCACCCATTTAAGGTTAAGTTTAAGGTTAGGGTTAAGTTTAAGGTTAGGGCTTAAGGAACAACAATCTAAACACAAGGTTAACCAATCTAGGTATAACCCAACCCGAAACAGTATATAAAAAAATTACAGGTTATTACAGTGTGTTAGTGAAGAAACATTCTAGACACGAGAATAAACTGAAACTTTACATGGCTTAATACATTTTGATCCTGTTTGTCAACAATCATGGTCAGGTGCACCAAAGACAGAATTGGTGGTGTGGAAGTTGTAGTATTCGCATCGCAGAAACCTAGAAAGTATATCCCCTTCCCCAGGAGTAAACCAACTAACCAAGCATAGCAGGCCAGCTTTAGTATTTGATAAATTGGATTGCACGACAACAATTTTGGTCTCAGTTGAGTCTCACGGTTGAGAAAGAAAAAGGGTTACCTCTCACTGGCACAATATTTAAGCTCTCCTTAATGACTTTCAGCATTCCGTCGACAATGGTGTATTATTGGATTGTACTCGGATTGTCTAGACTGATGAGACTCGTGCTACATGGAATATGTACTCTTAAATCTGTTGAATTTGTTGTATAAAATTTCTAAACTGGCAATACCTTCGAAAAAATGACGAATTGAGATGATGGTGTATTAATTGGGCCGACTATGGCCATTTATTTTTGTAAATTGACAAAAAAAGATTGGATTTGGTGTCCATGGTTAATCTTTTTTCACTTGACACAATTATCCCTCCATTTTAGTCCAATTACTATAATAGCCCGTTCGGTTGGGAGAATTAGAATCATAGGAATTCAATTATGGGGTAATCCAATTCTTGGAATTGGATTCCAAGGAATTCGATTCCAATCCAACAAATTCATGTTCGGTTGAGGTAATTCAATTACCTTTGTTATTACCCCGGAATCCAATTCCATTGCATCATTGGACCAATGAAATGGAAATCTATCATTTTGGAGGGAATTGGATTCCTAGGAATTTAAATTTCCAATTACATAGAGTTCATTTGCCCCGTTCGGTTCAAGGAATTGGACGCATTCCCTAGGAATTGGATTCTCCCAACCGAACGGGCTATAACTCCATATGTATCCTATATTTTAGGGGTATAATTGGAAAGCAAACTTTAATATAACATATCTAAAAATCCGTGACTTGGAATTTTACAAATTTTATCTCGTTGGAAAGCTTATAAAAATATCTACGCAATGAGTACAAACAACAATATCAAATTTAGAGTTTTACGAAAAAATCGGATGTATCTATCATTTTAGGCACAATTTTAGAAAATTAAATGTATATCCATCATGCAATCAAGGATGTTTTGTTTTTCTTCGGTCGGCCCTTCCCACCGTGGAAGAGGTGTTCTAGTATCTGGCATGGTCAGTCCCACATGGTACTAAGCATTTTAAAATTCATTTACACGGGCGTCTGTCTACTTTAAATTTTAAAACTTGAAAAAAATAAAAAAATCAGTGAAGTTTAAGATACCTTGATTTGCTTCTTATTGCTAAATGCAATTTTACAGGGGAACTCACAATCGATCGTGTTAGCGTAGCACCAACTCTGTTAACAAGCTCGGAGAAACACTAGACACGGATCCGATCCGCAGGTTCGTCGTGCAATTCATGAACCCTGAACCCTGAATTCATTAAAATTCACAGGATTAAATGCATTCGGTGTATATAGAATTCACATATATGCTATACGTGTACAAATTTAGATTCATAGGATTAAATGCATTCGAGATATATATAATTCACTTATGTACAAATAATCAAATATAGATTATATGAACAAAAAATGCAATGGTGTGGAGCCTGAACATAGTATTGAAATGAGTAAAATATTATTTTTGTAGATTAGTATTTATTTTACTTACCTGATTGCGGACATGTGCGACAGTAGTTGATTTGGTTACCCAGCTAGCATACTGACGAGACTCATGAGGAACTAGCTAAGGGAAACTAAGCGAAAAGGGTGGCTAATTATGTCGGCATGGGGGCAAATTAACTCTACCTTCCATGTTAAATTTCACAATGTTATGCCATCGACGATTCAAACCCGGGACCTCCTGAAGCGCTTGGAACGCATCAAACCTGTGAGGAACGGGGATGATTAGTTGAGCTAGCTACCCATCTTTCACAGATGTATCGACTGTTTTTTTTTTAAATGCCTACAAAGTCGGGATTTTTTTTAGTTCATGCGCTATAAATTTATGGGTTTAAAATACACACAATATTGTAATTTAAGAAAATTTATGGTTTAACTACATTCGATATGTATGGAATTTACGTAGATGCCTTATATGGACAATCCTAAAACTAAAATATTTAGTTTTTCTTTTAGAAATAATATCTCTTTTCTTTGTTGATTAAAAAAAATAAATGTTCAACCATTACTATAAGAAAATGTTTTTAAGTTTGTGCAGAGAGAAAGAAAACTGAAGGATAATCTTTAAGTCACCATAGTAAATTATTATTCGATATTCATTTTAGCTTATAACATATCAACAACAACAAAATCGCATGACATAATGAAGATGGATAAAAAGTCAATCATGTTCAGATAACACTTCCTTTGTATATATTGATTTAAAGGTTTTTCTGATTGTATATCTATTGATGCCAACACAATATATTTAGGGGTTCAATACCCTTGATTATGAAAATATTAGGTTTTATGTAGAGAGAAAGAAAACCAAAGGATGGTCAATAAGTCACCACTTGATATCTATTTCACCTAAATAAAACACCAATAAAATCACAAGACATAATCGAGATGGAAGAATTTATAAACAAAAAAATTAAACAGGGGAACAAGACTTTTTGAAGATATGTTGACGATCTCGATGACGCTTCAAATGATGAAGTAACCCATATACATATATATTGGGTAGGATCCGTTGACATGGTTATAATTACATAATTTTGACATTTTAACGCATTTTTTTCGACTGAGCCCAACCGGCAATGAATTTGAAGTTAATTTTTTGGAGACATGTTCTTCTTATAAGTCTCTATACTCCAACCAAAAATGAGAACAAGTGGAGATGTATACGACCACCATCTACCATTTTGAATATCAGTCGTTGAAGATTAACAGTTGAAATTAAAATTTGTGCATGGTGAAGTTTCATATTTCGAAAAGCTTTAGAAATTTAAAGAACATCAACAATTAGAGTAGAATAAGAACGACTTTATCTTTAGTCAATTTATTAAGCTGCAATGACGATTATATTTCTTGAAAATGTTGGACTAGAAGTCATGACATTTTTCTGTCTTTTTTCTTTTTATCGTATTTTATTAATTTAGTGATAGTTTTATCATTTTATAGAGTTGTGAGCTTATATTACATAATAGCCCCGTGTATCGCACGGGTGACAAACTAGTTCACAATAAACAATGAGAACAACGACAAAAAAAACCCGGGCCGTTATATCATGCCCTACTACTACAACACATGACATAAGTAGGCAAAAAAAAAAAAAAAAAAACTCCCGTTTATCAAACCCAGTCCTTCGGATCCGAACCTATCCGACAGTAGAGTCCAAGAGTCGACAGTTTTCAGCTCCCGTCTAATCTCTTCCCGGCTTCATTTTCTCTAACCCCGTCATCCAATTCCGTTAACCAAGTCACTAAACATCGAACACTTTCGTCACCAAGCCTAGTTTGCTTTTTTTCTGAAGCAAGAAAAACTTAAAGACTAACCTCCAGACCATAGGTTCGGATTAAGTATGTTAGGTTCGGTTGAGAACTGGAATGTATAAACTAGTAAGATATCGATTTTTCCTTTTCTCTTTCTTTCTAAATTTGATTACCGAAGAAGAAGAAGTTTTAGGAGTATAAATTAGGATAGATTTTTTCTTCTCTCCCGGTTTAAGTTTGAGCGTTTCTACTTCTTCATCTACTCTTCCCCTTTTGATCAAAACAAAAGAAGAAGAAAAAAAAAACCCTAGAAATTTGCTATATCATGTTTTTAATTTACAAGTATAAAATCAATAAATCTCTGGTATAAAATTCGAAACCTCTGTAGTTGCAAGGTATGAGATCGTTTGAATCACAATTGTTGCTCTGATTTATATAGTGAATTATTTGTTTTGTTAGTTTGATTTTTTCATTTTTTTTTTGGTGGGATTTTTAGTTGAATTAGGGTTTAAGAGATGAAGATCGAGTTTAGTTGGAATCCTGGATCGATAATGTAGGCTTTGTATGCACTTAAAGGTTAGTTAATCTAAGATAGTTGTGAGAAAATAAGATTGTTATTAACCTGTGAGGATGAAGGTTCGATTTGGAGTCTTGATATTCTTTAACTTAAAAGATCTTTAACATGATTGTAACTTTTTGGTTGATGCAGTGAATTGGATCGTTTAGTGTGAACAAGCTTTCCAATTTTATGTTTATTATTTTGTTGGAAGTTAAATTAAAACATGGCGCAGAGTAACTGGGAAGCGAGATAAGATGTACCATTTCGATTTTCTTTGTCTTTCAATTAGTTATAATTTTTGTCTTTTTTTTTTTTAGTTTAAAAAGGAATTTAATTTTGACTCATTATTTTGTATTTTGGTTCCTTTTTATAGGCTTGATGTTTATATTTATGATTATTTGTTGAAAAGAAATTTACATGCTTACGAAGGCCTTCATGACTGAAGGGAAGGTGGTCTGCGGATCCAGTTGGTAAACATTCAATTAGTTAATCGGTCTTTGTGTGTTCGCTTGTTCTAAAATTATGTTTGAAATATTCTTCTAAAAGTGGTTTCTATGTATTGAATATACAGCAATTGATGCTCCTGAAGGATTTCTATTCGAGTGGTGGTCTGTTTTTTTGGGATATTTTCATTGCTAGAACGAACGAGAAACATTCTGAGGTTCTTGCGGCTTATATTGAGGTCTCTTTGTAGCTGTTTCTTGCATTTACACTTATGGGCTGGTGGTGGTTGATGTATATTCATAGTGGTTAACACAGCTAGTTGTTATTTTGTTTATGGTTAAAACAGACACAACAAATCAAGGCGAGGGAGCATCAACAGCAGTTGCACATGCAACAATTACAACTCATGCAACAACGGCATGCACAATTGCAAAGGAGAGATGGTAATCATCCATCCATTGGTGGACCTGTTAATGCTATAAACTCTGAAGGGATGCTGGGGCAATCCACAGCTAGTGTCTTGGCAGCCAAAATGTACGAAGAACGCATGAAACACCCTCACTCGATGGATTCAGAGACATCTCCACAACTTATTGATATATATTCAATCAATCCTTGGAATAAATTCAATCAATCCGCTCGCCCAAGGGAGCTCCCACGTGGGTTTAAGAAACCCAAGGATGGTAATCATCCTTGGAATAAATTCAATCAATCCGCTCGCCCAAGGGAGCTCCCACGTGGGTTTAGGAAACAAATACCGTTTCCAAGGATATCTCGTATCCCGTCATAAATAATCTTTAAGAACCACATTCTATGGACCGCAGCCCAACATTCATAATCATGCTCACAACATCGATTATCATCCATATATTAATGGAAACTTGCAAACATAAATTTAATTAAAAGAAACTTAAATAAAAGAAGAGTTTTAGATTGTGTTGCGCCTACCTCGAATCACAATCAAAAAACTATAAATAATAGAAGGAAAAGCTTTATCACCGAAGAAATTGTCTTTGATATGAACTAAAAGAATCTCTCGTTATTTCTATTAATTTAGATTTTTGTTTACTCTTTTCTTCTTAGTATGTTTACTCTTTTCTTCTTAGTATGGTTATTCTTTTCTTCTTAGTATAAGATATATACATATATATATACTCACAACCTAAAACAAGTTCCACCTAACCTCAAGTTTAAAAGTTTGGTCAAGATAAGAATCTAATAATTATGTCTTCAAAGTGATAGCTAATTATTTATGTCTACCACTACCACCTTCTTTTAATTTATTTCTCTCTCTAACATAATTCTTCATTTTTATTCTTTATTAAAACAAACAGTACTATAAAGAAAAGTTGTTTCCTAGGATTCCACCAAAAAAAACAAAAAGAATTCAAATTTGAATATAATAAGTTATTAATACCTATTATTTCTTAACTTTCATCATTAATAACAACTAATTTCAAAAAAAGCAAAAGATTCTTTGTCCCACTAAGAATTCTTTAATCTAAAGAAAAAGAAAAGAATTAATCAAAACTAATTTCAAAAAAAATCAAAAGATTCTTTGTCCCACTAATAATTCTTTAATCTAAAGAAAAAGAAAAGCATTAATAATAACTAATTTCAAAAATCAAAGATTCTTTAATCTAAAAAAATTAACAACTATTTTCATCAATCAAAAGAAAAAAGTAATTAACAACAACTATTCTCATCAATCAAGAGAAAAATATAATTAACAACAACTATTTTCATCAATCAAAAAAACTCTTTTGTTCTTGGCTCAATTCATCTATTTTCAATAACAACTAGAATTTTATATTACATGTTTCATAATGATTTATTAATCCGATCGTCTTCAAATTTTAGAGAAGCATTTCTAATATATGGATCTATATCATATTCAATTTTTACGAAAACTCAATGGTTCAAATGAGAGTTATTGATTTTATAAGATCATTTTAAACATTTGGACAGATTGCATCATTTTACAAAACAATTCACCGTAAATTCATAAAAATTCTAAATTTAGAAAACTCAACGCATAATTAAAGATAAGACATAGATATACAACTTTTATCAAGATCAAAAATCGTTTTGATATCATCAAGATGTCCTAAGTAATAGTCAAGAACATACAAAGCGAAAATGTACAAAACAATTTAGAAATCAACATCCAAGTACAAACAAACATTTTATGGTGAATATGTGATGAAATATTCTCAAATTTTAACTAGAGATACCTAAGCATGTTATCTATCAATATTAAATGCCGATCATCAATTAGATTCATAGTTTTTAATCAATAAATCACTTAGATCTAATCATACAAATTCAAAATCAAGTATAAAAAAAAACGTAAAGAGAAAGGGAATCTAGCATACTACCTCAATAACTTAAAAAAAACTCCTCTTAATTCTCCACTGATTTTCCATGGTTTTCCCCCTCTAAAATAAACTCTAGCTTCATCTCCTTCTTCTCCCTAGTTTTTAGTTTCTCTCTCTAAAATTTCTAAAGTTTTAGTTATCAAACCTTAATAACATTATTAAGGAAAAACAAACAATGAATTTAGGTGGCTCTATTTCCACCCTAACTTGGAGCCTTTCTTGTTCAATCCACCCATTTAAGGTTAAGTTTAAGGTTAGGGCTTAAGGAACAACAATCTAAACACAAGGTTAACCAATCTAGGTATAACCCAACCCGAAACAGTATATAAAAAAATTACAGGTTATTACAGTGTGTTAGTGAAGAAACATTCTAGACACGAGAATAAACTGAAACTTTACATGGCTTAATACATTTTGATCCTGTTTGTCAACAATCATGGTCAGGTGCACCAAAGACAGAATTGGTGGTGTGGAAGTTGTAGTATTCGCATCGCAGAAACCTAGAAAGTATATCCCCTTCCCCAGGAGTAAACCAACTAACCAAGCATAGCAGGCCAGCTTTAGTATTTGATAAATTGGATTGCGCGACAACAATTTTGGTCTCAGTTGAGTCTCACGGTTGAGAAAGAAAAAGGGTTACCTCTCACTGGCACAATATTTAAGCTCTCCTTAATGACTTTCAGCATTCCGTCGACAATGGTGTATTATTGGATTGTACTCGGATTGTCTAGACTGATGAGACTCGTGCTACATGGAATATGTACTCTTCGTCTGTTGAATTTGTTGTATAAAATTTCTAAACTGGCAATACCTTCGAAAAAATGACGAATTGAGATGATGGTGTATTAATTGGGCCGACTATGGCCATTTATTTTTGTAAATTGACAAAAAAAGATTGGATTTGGTGTCCATGGTTAATCTTTTTTCACTTGACACAATTATCCCTCCATTTTAGTCCAATTACTATAATAGCCCGTTCGGTTGGGAGAATTAGAATCATAGGAATTCAATTATGGGGTAATCCAATTCTTGGAATTGGATTCCAAGAATCGATTCCAATCCAACAAATTCATGTTCGGTTGAGGTAATTCAATTACCTTTGTTATTACCCCGGAATCCAATTCCATTGCATCATTGGACCAATGAAATGGAAATCTATCATTTTGGAGGGAATTGGATTCCTAGGAATTTAAATTTCCAATTACATAGAGTTCATTTGCCCGTTCGGTTCAAGGAATTGGACGCATTCCCTAGGAATTGGATTCTCCCAACCGAACGGGCTATAACTCCATATGTATCCTATATTTTAGGGGTATAATTGGAAAGCAAACTTTAATATAACATATCTAAAAATCCGTGACTTGGAATTTTACAAATTTTATCTCGTTGGAAAGCTTATAAAAATATCTACGCAATGAGTACAAACAACAATATCAAATTTAGAGTTTTACGAAAAAATCGGATGTATCTATCATTTTAGGCACAATTTTAGAAAATTAAATGTATATCCATCATGCAATCAAGGATGTTTTGTTTTTCTTCGGTCGGCCCTTCCCACCGTGGAAGAGGTGTTCTAGTATCTGGCATGGTCAGTCCCACATGGTACTAAGCATTTTAAAATTCATTTACACGGGCGTCTGTCTACTTTAAATTTTAAAACTTGAAAAAAATAAAAAAATCAGTGAAGTTTAAGATACCTTGATTTGCTTCTTATTGCTAAATGCAATTTTACAGGGGAACTCCTGTCAATCGTGTTGGCAGTAGCACCAACTGTTAACAAGCTCGGAGAAACACTAGACACGGATCCGATCCGCAGGTTCGTCGTGCAATTCATGAACCCTGAACCCTGAATTCATTAAAATTCACAGGATTAAATGCATTCGGTGTATATAGAATTCACATATATGCTATACGTGTACAAATTTAGATTCATAGGATTAAATGCATTCGAGATATATATAATTCACTTATGTACAAATAATCAAATATAGATTATATGAACAAAAAATGCAATGGTGTGGAGCCTGAACATAGTATTGAAATGAGTAAAATATTATTTTTGTAGATTAGTATTTATTTTACTTACCTGATTGCGGACATGTGCGACAGTAGTTGATTTGGTTACCCAAACTAGCATATCTTGTGAGACTCATGAGGAACTAGCTAAGGGAAACTAAGCGAAAAGGGTGGCTAATTATGTCGGCATGGGGGCAAATTAACTCTACCTTCCATGTTAAATTTCACAATGTTATGCCATCGACGATTCAAACCCGGGACCTCCTGAAGCGCTTGGAACGCATCAAACCTGTGAGGAACGGGGATGATTAGTTGAGCTAGCTACCCATCTTTCACAGATGTATCGACTGTTTTTTTTTTAAATGCCTACAAAGTCGGGATTTTTTTTAGTTCATGCGCTATAAATTTATGGGTTTAAAATACACACAATATTGTAATTTAAGAAAATTTATGGTTTAACTACATTCGATATGTATGGAATTTACGTAGATGCCTTATATGGACAATCCTAAAACTAAAATATTTAGTTTTTCTTTTAGAAATAATATCTCTTTTCTTTGTTGATTAAAAAAAATAAATGTTCAACCATTACTATAAGAAAATGTTTTTAAGTTTGTGCGAGAGAAAAAAACTGAAGGATAATCTTTAAGTCACCATAGTAAATTATTATTCGATATTCATTTTAGCTTATAACATATCAACAACAACAAAATCGCATGACATAATGAAGATGGATAAAAAGTCAATCATGTTCAGATAACACTTCCTTTGTATATATTGATTTAAAGGTTTTTCTCGATTGTATATCTATTGATGCCAACACAATATATTTAGGGGTTCAATACCCTTGATTATGAAAATATTAGGTTTTATGTAGAGAGAAAGAAAACCAAAGGATGGTCAATAAGTCACCACTTGATATCTATTTCACCTAAATAAAACACCAATAAAATCACAAGACATAATCGAGATGGAAGAATTTATAAACAAAAAAATTAAACAGGGGAACAAGACTTTTTGAAGATATGTTGACGATCTCGATGACGCTTCAAATGATGAAGTAACCCATATACATATATATTGGGTAGGATCCGTTGACATGGTTATAATTACATAATTTTGACATTTTAACGCATTTTTTTCGACTGAGCCCAACCGGCAATGAATTTGAAGTTAATTTTTTGGAGACATGTTCTTCTTATAAGTCTCTATACTCCAACCAAAAATGAGAACAAGTGGAGATGTATACGACCACCATCTACCATTTTGAATATCAGTCGTTGAAGATTAACAGTTGAAATTAAAATTTGTGCATGGTGAAGTTTCATATTTCGAAAAGCTTTAGAAATTTAAAGAACATCAACAATTAGAGTAGAATAAGAACGACTTTATCTTTAGTCAATTTATTAAGCTGCAATGACGATTATATTTCTTGAAAATGTTGGACTAGAAGTCATGACATTTTTCTGTCTTTTTTCTTTTTATCGTATTTTATTAATTTAGTGATAGTTTTATCATTTTATAGAGTTGTGAGCTTATATTACATAATAGCCCCGTGTATCGCACGGTTGACAAACTAGTTCACAATAAACAATGAGAACAACGACAAAAAAAACCCGGGCCGTTATATCATGCCCTACTACTACAACACATGACATAAGTAGGCAAAAAAAAAAAAAAAAAAAACTCCCGTTTATCAAACCCAGTCCTTCGGATCCGAACCTATCCGACAGTAGAGTCCAAGAGTCGACAGTTTTCAGCTCCCGTCTAATCTCTTCCCGGCTTCATTTTCTCTAACCCCGTCATCCAATTCCGTTAACCAAGTCACTAAACATCGAACACTTTCGTCACCAAGCCTAGTTTGCTTTTTTCTGAAGCAAGAAAAACTTAAAGACTAACCTCCAGACCATAGGTTCGGATTAAGTATGTTAGGTTCGGTTGAGAACTGGAATGTATAAACTAGTAAGATATCGATTTTTCCTTTTCTCTTTCTTTCTAAATTTGATTACCGAAGAAGAAGAAGTTTTAGGAGTATAAATTAGGATAGATTTTTTCTTTCTCTCCCGGTTTAAGTTTGAGCGTTTCTACTTCTTCATCTACTCTTCCCCTTTTGATCAAAACAAAAGAAGAAGAAAAAAAAAACCCTAGAAATTTGCTATATCATGTTTTTAATTTACAAGTATAAAATCAATAAATCTCTGGTATAAAATTCGAAACCTCTGTAGTTGCAAGGTATGAGATCGTTTGAATCACAATTGTTGCTCTGATTTATATAGTGAATTATTTGTTTTGTTAGTTTGATTTTTTCATTTTTTTTTTGGTGGGATTTTTAGTTGAATTAGGGTTTAAGAGATGAAGATCGAGTTTAGTTGGAATCCTGGATCGATAATGTAGGCTTTGTATGCACTTAAAGGTTAGTTAATCTAAGATAGTTGTGAGAAAATAAGATTGTTATTAACCTGTGAGGATGAAGGTTCGATTTGGAGTCTTGATATTCTTTAACTTAAAAGATCTTTAACATGATTGTAACTTTTTGGTTGATGCAGTGAATTGGATCGTTTAGTGTGAACAAGCTTTCCAATTTTATGTTTATTATTTTGTTGGAAGTTAAATTAAAACATGGCGCAGAGTAACTGGGAAGCAGATAAGATGTACCATTTCAGATTTTCTTTGTCTTTCAATTAGTTATAATTTTTGTCTTTTTTTTTTTTAGTTTAAAAAGGAATTTAATTTTGACTCATTATTTTGTATTTTGGTTCCTTTTTATAGGCTTGATGTTTATATTTATGATTATTTGTTGAAAAGAAATTTACATGCTTCTGCGAAGGCCTTCATGACTGAAGGGAAGGTGGCTGCGGATCCAGTTGGTAAACATTCAATTAGTTAATCGGTGCTGTGTGTTCGCTGTTCTAAAATTATGTTTGAAATATTCTTCTAAAAGTGGTTTCTATGTATTGAATATACAGCAATTGATGCTCCTGGAGGATTTCTATTCGAGTGGTGGTCTGTTTTTTGGGATATTTTCATTGCTAGAACGAACGAGAAACATTCTGAGGTTGCTGCAGCTTATATTGAGGTCTCTTTGTAGCTGTTTCTTGCATTTACACTTATGGGCTGGTGGTGGTTGATGTATATTCATAGTGGTTAACACAGCTAGTTGTTATTTTGTTTATGGTTAAAACAGACACAACAAATCAAGGCGAGGGAACATCAACAGCAGTTGCACATGCAACAATTACAACTCATGCAACAACGGCATGCACAATTGCAAAGGAGAGATGGTAATCATCCATCCATTGGTGGACCTGTTAATGCTATAAACTCTGAAGGGATGCTGGGGCAATCCACAGCTAGTGTCTTGGCAGCCAAAATGTACGAAGAACGCATGAAACACCCTCACTCGATGGATTCAGAGACATCTCCACAACTTATTGATGCTAGTAGAATGGCTCTATTGAAATCAGCCACTAATCATCCAGGGTATTATCTCCAATGCATAGATGTGTTTGCTTACTCTTAGTATTCATAGTCATTGTTCTCCAAGTGCGAATTGTTCATGTTTGTTGTTCTTTTTGCTGGCACACAGTCAGCTGGTCCAAGGTAACCCTGGGAGTGTGTCGGCAGCTTTGCAGCAAATTCAGGCACGAACTCAGCAGACTACTGTAACTACTTGGCCTAGATATTGTTCTTTTTTCCTTTTCTGGTACTCTTTATCTATTGTTGTTTTGTCTTTCATAATGCATCTGTGGTACATTCTTATGTAACTACAGGATATCAAAGGTGAAATTAACTTGGGTGTTAATCAGAGATCTTTGCCAATGGATCCTTCATCGATTTATGGACAAGGGAGCATGCAATCAAAATCCGGATTAGGTGGTGCTGGTAAGTTTGTTTGATTGTTTCATCTTCTAGAACAGAAATTTGAAATGTTCCTGTATCCTTTACTGATCCGTTACATGGTATTTTTAGTCTTTGCCTCTTCTTGGACATGGTGTTTATTAGGCAGCCATGCCAACCCTGAATCTGGGAGTAATTCTATTTACTTTAGGGATCCATCTCTGAAGAAGTGAGTGTAACGTTCAGAACAACGTTTTAATCTGCACATTTGTGCGACTGTGCGTATATGATACATTAGCAGGTTTGCTAATGGAATGGATCCACTGTGTACCTTGATGTGTTTAATGGATTTAAAAGCATTGCTGTTCAGGCCATCTTAGTCCTTTTGGGGTCTGCCCCAGGCTTGGTGGCCTGCACCCTGTAGTGCCTGCGACCCCAAATACTCCCAAGGTCACCCGTGAATTGCCTACTGCTTTCAGGCGGCAGAAATATCAATTTCTTACCTGCATTTGCAAACAACAATATTTGGACCACGGTTATCCAAAAGTTTTGAAGCTCATCCCATATCTGGCAGGGGCTGAATCAGTGAATCACCGTCCCACTAACAGACTGATAGCATAGGAAAGGATTCTAAAAATTTCATGGTGTTGTTGGAAGACGGAAAACCTTCCTTGTCTTAGGATCTTGTTATGTGCTCCAAATGGATGAAAATAAATAAGAGTTGCTCTCTGAATTTTTGGGAAGTGCTTGTAAAGGTGCTTTTGAACCTTTTATGGACTGCATAGAAGTTTCGGTGAAGGTATGGTTTTGTGAAACACTATATGTAAAAGGTTCGACAGTACTCAGTAACTTGATGATGTTTGGGTGATGATGAGCTGTTTCTTTTTTTCTCAGTCGATAAGCTGTTTTGATATTACTGACTGAAATAAGAAACTTTGAATGGTATATTACGCTCTTATATCTGCAATGTTATCCGGAGGATGATTTCCTACCAAAGTTTAGGCTGTCAAACCTTGAGTAATATTCTTGTAATCTTTCTTCCCATCTTTCTCAGCAGGATTAAATCAAGGTGTTAGTGGTCTTCCATTAAAGGGCTGGCCTTTAACTGTAAGTTTTGTACTTCAATATTAAACAATTCATTAGTGATTCTAAATTTCGAGCTACATATTCCTGATACTGAGTATATTATTTGTGATTTTGGATAGAATCAAATTATACCGGGGAGTTTAGGCTCGCAAGTACAGAAAACACCTTTTATACAGGCACCAAATCAATTTCAGTTGTTGACTCCCCATCAACAGCAGCAGCTCCTGGCTCAGGCTCAGGCTCAAGGCAATCTTGGCAGTTCACAGAATTACGGAGATATGGATTCTCGAAGATATAGGGTTTTACCTAGAGGTAATATGAACTCAAAGGATAGTCAACCTACAGGAAATGACGGATCTATTGGTTCTCCAATGCAAGCAAGCTCGCCGAAGGTTAGATTATCTTCTCAAGATCAGGCAGATTATATAATGAAGGTCAGCGTTCATGATGCATACTCTAATAACACGGCTTTTCATCTTAACTTTTGGTTAAACAAGGAAAACAGCGATTTCCTTGTTTGGCTAACAGTTATGATCAATAAAATAATTTGTGTTTATTGTGTGCACATCCGATAAATTTAACTGCTTGCGATCACAAGGAAATGATTTTTTTTGTCAAACACAGACATGGGATCACGGTTCCATTTATTTACGATTTAAAGAGGTTACAGTTGTATGGGTATAGGTATAATGTATAATAAAATTGCTGGGAGACATTTTAAATTTAAAAAAGATTAGGAAATATATGAATGTATAATTATGTAAGGTACTTGTTATTAAGTCAAATTACTTGGTCCATATGCCCATGTCTTTTGAGTGATATCAGCTGTTGCATTTGCTGCAGAAAATAGTAAGTTCACCCTCATTTTTTAGGTCACTAATGGTGGAAACATGCGTAGTTCCAGTCTCGATTATGTAGTGCTGTTTGTTGCATATCCTTGGACATGAAAATGTTGGTCACTTGTCAGTATGGACTGAAGAGAAATTGCCCGACTACTATTCAAAAAGTAGAAGTAGAAACATGGCTCAGCAGCAATGATATTTTCAGATTAATTTTATCGTAACTGTCTGCTTAATGCAGTCTTCTTCATATTGATAAGCTTGGCCCATGTATTAGTCTAGTTGTGTATTCTCTTTTCTGTGCTTCTCTGAAATTTGTCTAATTTAAATCAGATGAAGATGACCCATATGCAACAGTCTTCCTCTCAGCAACTAACAGACCAACTGCAGCCACAACAACTGCAACAGGTTCTTTTACTTTCTCTCCTGCTCAGTACTTGCATAAAAATATGAGTTTCTTTTGCCACTTTCGATTATTGAGATTGTATTATTTTTTGATCCTGACACCTCTGGGGGTCCTAATGTTAGTTTGTTCTGTAAGTTAGTTTTTTCTTCCTAGATTAAGCTAATAACTTGTTTCACTTTGTCATTGGTTGTTTCTTACATATCAGAATAACAGAAAAAGGAAGCAGACTACTTCTTCTGGGCCTGCTAACAGTACTGGTACAGGAAATACAGTGGGCCCTTCTAATTCCCAACCTTCAACTCCATCCACTCATACACCTGGTGATGGAGTGCCTATGGCAGCTAATTTGCAGCATGTTAACAGTATGCCGAAAAGTTTAATGATGTATGGTCCAGATGGAACAGGTGGTCTCGCATCGTCTTCTAATCAGCTGGTATTCTCTCCTGTACATTTCTTATATTTTATAAACTGAGTCACATTGTTATTAATAAATATACTCCCTCCGTCCCATATTAGATGACCTAGTTCAAGTTTGCACAATTCTGAAGGCAAGGAGGAGAGGAGTATTTTTTTCTTTCAATTATACCCTTTTTTAGAAATGAAATATCTCTGGAGCTGTAAACTTTATATCATTCAAAAGCATTTTAGAACATAGCGAGTATAAACATGGTTATCAAATTATACATATTTCTTATACTAATAGTAATCGATTAAAAGGGTAGTTTTAGAAATACACCCTTGTTTAATGATATATAGGTGGAAAGGGACAAAATTTTAAAATGAGAAGATCATCATTTTAGGGACGGGGAGGGAGTATATATTTTATAAATAAGCTCCATATTTTGATAGCAAGGCTTGTATTATTGAAATCTCGCTGGCTTTTGATCATCGAGGGACAACATATAACCTAACAATTTGGCCATTTTTTTATTAGTAATTTATTATTCTTCTTATGTTAATTTATATTGTTTATAACAGTTATTGTTGTTTCTACACATTTAAATTAATATGTTCGATTCAACTACTATTCTAGTCACCTTTTTTTTCCTTACACTGCAGGAAGACATGGAGCTTGGTTCGTTGGATGATAACGTTGAATCATTTCTATCACAAGATGATGGCGATGGTAGGGACCTTTTCGGCTCATTGAAAAGAAGTCCTATTGAGCATAATACTGAGTCTTCTAAGGGTAACAAATGGACTACTACCTATGTAGTTTATATTCTCTTCTGTAGGTTATTAAACAAATATTTAACTGTTTCCTGATCGCATTCACCAGGTTTTTCATTCAGTGAAGTGGGCTGTATACGTACAAGCAACAGCAAAGTTGGCTGCTGTCATTTCTCATCTGATGGGAAGTTGTTAGCTAGTGCGGGGCATGAGAGAAAGGTAATGTGTGAATGTAAACAGAATTAAGAACAACTGTTTTCCTATCTATTCTTTGCAGACTTGCTATTCTTTTCAATCATTCTATTTTATCGAGTTGGTTTTAATACTCATGTTTTGTATTTACTTATGTTTAATGTCAAACCTTGTGGTTTTCATCTATTGCTACTGAAGGTTTTTCTAGTTTAACGAAAAATGATTTGGGGTACTTATCCGTGTTTTATGTCAGTAGGCGGTACTTTGGAACATGGACACACTGCAAACAGAGAGCGCTCCTGAAGAACACACACTTCTAATTTCAGATATCCGTTTTAGACCTAATTCAACTCAGTTTGCAACATCTTCATTTGATAGATCTATACGACTTTGGAATGCAGCGGCTGTATGATTGCCATCTCCTGCTCTTTTTTTTTTATATATAATCCCTGCTCATTCATATATTTAGGTATGTTTGTACATATCACGATCATAGCAGTGACTAGCAGTATATGATAATCTCTATTTAGCACCGTTCGACCTGGCTAGTTAGTAACCTCTGATATTTTGGCAATGACTGATACCCATGGTCACTTCATTTTTGGTGATACTTTTGATTTACATCTCATGTTGTTTGTTCCAGTTCATTTTATTCTTGAGCCCGGACTATAAACCTTTCTCAATTTACATTTTTCAACCTTCGCATAACACCGTATATGCTGTTGGTAAGCTCTAATATATTCAGGTAACTGTTTTGTCTTACAGTTTGACATGAAGTTGTTCAAAGATAATTTATTCAATCAGACAAAAGCCAGACAGACTTTTATCAGGCTAGGGCAAAAGAACATTACAGATTTTAATCAATTTGCCAATTCAGCATTTTCATGTGAACTTATAAATATGCAGCTCAGTGCTAGCATAGGCATTATATAAGTAAATATGGATGCCACCCATCCTTGTGTTTTAACTGTTGTACATTATTCTACATTTTAATTGTACATATTAGAGCATTACTGCATGATTTGTCTTTTAAATTGTTACTTTAAAACTCACCAAGTCTTTTTCTTGCAGCCTACTTATTCTTTAGGTCAATATACTGGGCACAGCGCTAATGTAACATCACTAGATTTCCATCCGAAGAAGACTGAGATTTTCTGCTCTTGTGACGCTAATGGTGAAATTCGATATTGGAATATCAATCAGAGTGCATGTTCACGAGTCTCCAAGGTTGATATCTGAATCATCTTTTGTGTTTTCTTTTGACTTCTTATTTTTCTCCCGACTAATTTTTTTTGTTTGATTGGGAGCAGGGTGCTACAGAGCAAGTGCGATTTCAGCCAAGAATTGGACATCTACTTGCAGCAGCAGCTGAGAGAGTGGTCTCCATTTATGATGTGGAAACTGACAGGCAAACCCATGCATTACAGGTATGTTAAAAAATTTAAGTTGAGGTTGGTAAAACTCTTTTTAAATTAAAACTCGACCAGTTGTAATCAATCATAGTTCAACTGATTTCATCTACAGGGGCATTCTGGACCTGTTCGTTCTATTTGCTGGGATGCAAATGGAGACTATTTAGCATCAGTTAGTGAGGATTCTGTGAGGGTTTGGTCCTTGAACTCAGGAGAGTGCATTCACGAGCTTAGTTCCAATGGGAACAAGTTCCACTCTTCTGTTTTCCATCCAAGCTATTCTACCCTCTTGGTGGTTGGAGGGTACCAAGTAAGAATTTATCTTCTTTAATCCATGTTCATATTAGTTGCTTAACCGATGATGCTACACTGTCTGGTCATTCGTAAAGGCGGGTGACCATTGTCCAGCCATCAGGTCAGGTGTTATATGTTCAATTCAAGCATTTCATTACCATGCAATACCACCCAATGGCTGGTGCTGGTGGTGTCAACTCGAAATGTGGGTCAACAAAAGGTTACTTGTTGACATCTCCAAATGTTATGATGTATGACCATATAAGCACAGTGGGTTCTTGGATTGACTAGTTATCTTGCAGTTTAGCCTTGATCTGTGGCAGTTTTTCTTTTCTTTCATCCCAAACATTTCCTACAGAAGTTATGATGGACGACCCTATATAGGCATAGTGGGGTGTTCGATCGACTTGTTATCCGTGTTTTAGCCTAGCCTCAACCTTCGGCAGGTAGGGGCAGTTTTTTAATCCTAAACAACCCTATGAATCCTAAACAACCCTATGAAAGCGTAGGACTGGCATTCAACTTGCTTCTTTTGTTTCCTAGTTGAGGAAAAATATAGATATAGAAGAAGAGTAAGCAAATGAGTAGCCATCCTATAAACATATCAACACGGCATAGTAGGTCCAGTATTAGATTTCGCGCATATCATAATCTTATCTTCCTAAATTAAATTTTCTTGCCAATTCTTATAATTGTTGGCAGCTAATTTGAGTTGTTGCTGTACCAGATTAACTGACTGTATTTAAAAATAAATTATGACAGACATTAGAGTTATGGAACATGGCAGAGAATAAGAGCATGACGATACCAGCGCATGACGGCCAAATAGCAGCTCTTGCACAGTCACCTGTCACTGGGATGGTTGCTTCTGCAAGTCATGACAAATCCGTTAAACTGTGGAAATAAGATTAGGGTGGTTTCCTCTTTCCTGTCTCGGTACACTATGGGATATGCCCACATTAACTGATTTCTTCGGACCATCACCACCATTACCACTATCATGAAGGAGGTAGATATTGCGGAAAAGGGGATACTTTCAATTTTTGCTTTCCTTTGGCAGTTTCAAACATAATAAATTTCGAGGGGAATATGGGTGATGAGAAAATTACCCCATAGGGTTTGCCCTGGGGGTCAGAGAAAATGTGTACATGGGTCTGATGGCAGGTGTGTAGGAGTTGTTTCCATGTGCTTCGAGCAAAAGAAAAAAAAAGTAGTTGAACCAAAGTGGCAGTTAGATCCAGTATATTGGGTTGCCAATCTTACATCTCTTTTTTTTCTTAAAAAATCCATCTGTGTATTATTTGCTGTGCTTAAGAATCCATGTCTTTAATCCCCCGTAAATAGTTGGCTACTGATATGAGTTTTAACTTTTCAACTTGCAATGTGTAACTGTATCAGTTCCAGACGGCAGGCTGAGTTTTTACATGATTCAATCTATCATGGCTTCGTTACTTTCTCACCGGAAATCTTACAATTAAGTTTTTTCCTCGGGATTGTCCCTAGCCGCATCACCTTATGTCCCAAGTGCTCTCGAGAAACCTGAACCACCTGAGTTTTTACATGATTCAATCTACATTGGGATTTTTTTTTTTTTTGCTAGAAAAAATAATATATTTAAAGGTATTTAGGATGAAATGAGGAGTGTTTACCCATTCTCCTGTTACATCATTCCTTCTACTGAATTTAGCTGCTGTCTGCTAATTCGTTTAAATCACGGCTAATGTGCTTAAATGTGATGGAAGTAAAAGAGTTTGAAAAATATAAACAATCTTCTAAAATAGTGGAACTAGACCAGCTGTCTGCCTCCTCAGCGTCTCTTACTAGCCTTGCAATTGTTCTGCACCCCTGATAGCTCCCTGTTGAATCTGTTAAGATTAACCCGATATTAGACTTGTTAGTGTCTGTGTCAAAAGAAGCATCAAAATACACAATTTTACAGTCATGTGATATATTTTCTGGAAGTACAGATCAACTACAGTATTCTCAGAGTGCTGTTGTTGTAGCACATTGCTATTATTGTTAGCTATGGAATTTAAAGTGTCCATAGCTGTTTTACAAGTAGTCCTTGACACAACAAATTGATTAACTTGTTTTTCCTGAAAAACATTGCAACATCGCTCTTTCCATATACTCCAAGCAGCCGTAAAGATATAACAAATCTGATCTTTAGAGTACTTTCCATTTAACCATTTCTTTATCCAGTCAGAAATCAAGATATTAGATCCAGAATCTGAAAGGACTAAATTACCATAAGGAACCATAGACCAGACAGACCTAGAAAAGCTACAGTTGAGAATATGCTCTACCGTTTCATCGTGATTGTTGTTACACATGCTACATAAAGTATTATGGTTAGAAGTGTAATTGACTAACCTGCGTTTCAATGGAAGGATGTTCTCAATGCATTTCCAAATAAAGATTTGAACTTTAGGCATAACAGGAGTACTCCAAATCTTTTTATAAATTGGAGTCATAGGGTTTACCTGAGTATCACTGTTGTGATTGCTAGTTATGACCTTGTCAACTGATTTCACAGTTAGAGAGCCATTCTTAGTGAAAGGCCAAATAAGTCTATCCTGACCTGATATATGAATTCTAGTTCTCAATTTTTTTTGGCTGTTGTCATGAGTGAAGAAAGACTCCACTAAGTTGGAGTTCCAAGAATGAGTGTCTTGATCAATAAAGCTAGCAACAGTGTAATTGGGGTTAGGGTAAGAGATACAAACCGAAGTAGATGCATTTGCTATCCAATTGTCGTTGATAGCATTAATTTGAGTACCAGTTCTAACTTCCCAAATAGAATGATTTTTAATCACATCAAGACCAGTGCAGATGCTTGTCCAAACCGATGAAGGAGAACTAGTTTTTTTTTATAGTGTAGAGGGTGACAGTTGCTAAAGTACTTACACTTTAGAATAATAGCCCAGAGTTCATTAGAAGAATGAATGAGGTTCCAAGCTGTTTTCGTAAGAAGAGCAATATTCATTTGCTTTAACTTACGGAAACCTAAACCACCTTGCGACTCATGAGTGCAAACTCTACCCCACCCTTTTAAGTAAACGCCTTTATGAGAATATTTACCCCACCAGAAATCCCTCTGAGAACTTTCCATTTTTTGGATGGTAGTTTCAGGGAGCAAAAAAGACTGCATAGAATAAACTGGAGTTGAATTGAGAACATGTTGTACCAAAATGGATCTTCCAGCAACATTGAGGTGGATTCCTTTCCATTTGGATAATCTTTTATCGAACTGGTCAACCAAAGGAGCACAAGTCTCAACGTTAGATTTACCATGGAATAAAGGGATTTCTAAGTACTTCTCATTCAACTCAACTTTCCTGACATTCATGGTTCTAATAAGAGAAACACAGTGGTTAGGATGGAAATTTTTACTAAAAAAGCAAGCTGACTTTTCAAAATTAATCATCTGCCCAGAAACAAGACTAAAATATTTGATTAGGGATAGAAGATTACCAGCTTCAGTGCGAGAAGCTTTAGTGAAAATAAGGAAATCGTCAGCAAACAAAAGATGATTGATGCTCGGTGCTTCTATCGTAACCTTAATACCATGGATCATGTGAAATTCTTCGGCATGTAAAAGGTACCTTAAGAAGGACTCCATACAAATAATGAAAAGATATGGAGATAATGGGTCTCCTTGTCTTAAACCTCTAGTAGGTTTAAACACTGGACAAGGAGAACCATTTAGCATCACCGAGATTGTTGTTGTACTGATACATTGGTAAATAAGTTCACACCAATGATCAGAAAACCCAAATCTTTTAAGAACATTTATTAAGAATTTCCACTCAACTCTGTCAAAAGCTTTTGACATGTCGAGTTTTAAGCCCATAATGCCAGTTCTATCCTTTTTTTTTCATTGAATGAACTATTTCATGTGCAATGATAACATTGTTCTGTATATTTCTATTAGGAACATATGCCGCCTGGTAAGGGTTAATCAACTTGCACAATAAAGGTTTCATTCTATTCACCAGTATTTTGGAAATAATTTTATAACTAGTGTTGCATAGAGAAATAGGTTGAAAATCTGATGGATTAACATGATTTTTAACCTTGGTGATAAGAGATAAGAATGTATGGTTCATTTCTTTAAGCAAATGTTTTGTATTGAAAAAACTTTTAACAATATTCCATACATCAGTTTCTACGAACTCAAGATGTTGTTTATAGAACCCCGGAGGGAAACCATCTGGACCAGGAGTTGTCCAAGATGACATTTGCTTAATTGTATCTCTTACTTCTTGCAAAGTAATGAGACTCAATAATTTTTCATTGTCCTCATTAGTTATACAAGAATCTATGCAGTTAAGGATATTGCTGTTTTGAAAAGGAGAAGAAGTTGTGGTGATTATAGACTGGAAATGAGATGTTAATAAGTCTTCAAGAGCAGTTCTATCCTCAGACCAACTACCATCAGACAATTTCAGTGCACTAATATGGTTATAATGTTTCCTTCTGTTTATAGAGTTGTGATAGAAACTAGTATTCCTATCACAACTTTTAAAATAGTCAGTTCTAGAATTTTGTGCATAGAAGTCTTCTTGCACTTTTTGCCAATGCTCAAGATCTATTTAAACTTACCTTAATGGCTTCCATATTCTGAATAATATTGGTGTTACTAGACAGTGTTTGGAGTTGATTTTCTAGATTTTTCACCGTATGGTCTATATTACCAAAATGATGAATATTCCAAAATTTGAGCTCATGCTTGGCAATTCTAAGTCTATTAACTAGTTGGAAAGGAGCAGAACCTCTTATATATGTGTTAAAATAGTTTTTGATAACATTATGAGAAGAAGGATCACTAAACCAACATTTAAAATACCTATAAGGCTTTTTACCTTGATGTGACATAGGGTTTGTCACTAAGATGGTTGCAGAATGGTCAGAGCTAACTGTTTCTATATGGAAAAGTTTGGCATTGGTATAGTGAGTTAACCACAGACCATTTACAAAATCCCTATCAAGTCTAGCTTGAATATTATCTTCTCATATTTGCCTGTTGGACCAAGTGAATTGGGAACCAATGTAGCTCAAATCACTCAAGTCAGAGGCATCCATAAATTTTTTAATAAAGGGGTATTCAACAATTGTGGGAGAAGTAAAAGTAGACCTTTCATAATCATGCAAAGTGATGTTCAGATCCACAATAAGATCCTAGGGGTGGTTAGCCCTAGTTCCTATTTCATTGATATAATTCCATTGTTCCAACCTATCTTCATGGTATACTGAACCGTAAAGAAAAGTTGCTAGGAATTCATGTCTACTAGGATTGGCAAAGATAATAGTATTGATCATTTTATCAGTGTGTTGAACTATTTCAAGATTGAAACCGGTTTTCCATAAAAGATCAATACCTCCTGAGAGGCCAATGGAGGGAAATATCCAATTATTAGGATACCCGAACCTTCTCAGGTATTGACTCATTTTATTGGTATCATTCTTAGTTTCACACAAAAAAATTACATCAGGATTCTGACTTCTAATTAAGTTTGCTAAAGCAGTTCTAGTTGCAGGGTTGCCGAATCCCTGGCAGTTCGACGCCAAGATCCTCATTTGGATATGAAGGGAGTAATTACTAGAACTGTAATAGTAAATATCCAGTAAAGACAGACCGTGGACACAAAAGTGATCAGAGCAGACGAAAAGGCTATATTATGAATAAGAATGCAAGTGTTGTTATGGTACTGACAAAACACAGGAAGGTTGAGAGTCAACTGGTTATGCATACTTAGGGAATAACTAGCAACAATAAAGATTAAATCAAACACATCACAAGAATTCAAACAAAAAACACAATCAGTAAAACAATGAAGGGGAATTTTTATCGAATTACTGCCAATTCCTAGTATATAACCTTTATTACTGAAATTATAATTTAGAACCCTAGAACTGCATTCATCTAAGTACAAAAATTGAAAAGAAAAATCAGGGGAAGAACTAAACAAAACCCTAATTGTGGAAACAGAATAAATCCCATTGATAGTATTATCAAACAAAATTAAAATATAAAGATTGAAAGAAAAAGTAAGAAGAAAAACCTGATTGGCAGTGCTCATGTGAGATTCAGTAGCTGGGAGATGGAGATTTCCATTTGGTTCTCGACCTCCATGTTCTGCATCCTCCATGTTCAGATTTCTGTCAAGAGAGTTACCAGCATAAATCTCTGAATGACCGCCTCTACCAAAACTAGGGTTTCCTAAATCGGGGATTTGGGAAGAAGACAACTGAGGGATTTCTAAGAGAACATAGTTATCTTCTATTCCATTATCTCGATTTCTTTTGTATTTCCTGTTGTCTGGGCCATCCTCCTCTTCTTGCAGCCCATCATCAGTTGTACCATCAAGCCCATCGCTAGTTTCTGTTCCAGCATTCCTTTGCATTTCTTCCAACATGTGAGCATGTTTGGCATAATAATCTGCAAATTGAGAGTGACATTTTGAGATGCTTCTTGGCTGCCTTTCCAAATGATACTTCACCCAAATTTTTTGTTTTGAAGCATTCCATAGCCAATTACCTCTTTTTAGAGGCTTACTCAGATCCACCGCAGTAACACATCTGCCTTTAATGCTGTAGCCTCTTTTCCCTTCTTTAGCGACAATACTTCCCATGTATTGGCATAGTTTTTTTACGATGCCATCATCTATATGTTCTAGACAAAGTCCTGTGATTAACACTGAGAATACTTGATGATTAAACTTGTATTCCTCCAGTGGAATTGAGGATACATACTTTTGAAGTATTATGAGATGATCAATGATATTCCATGGAGCCTTCTTAATTACTTCTTCCATATCTTCTTCGCTTTGAAATTTGAAGACGAACAAATTATGACCCATAACAAATATCTCCACTCTTTTTTGTCTCCTCCACATGATCTTAATTTCTTTCTTCACTGCATCCGTATCAATAGTATCTTTAGCTTGATTTTCCCTATAAGGCTGTTACTCCATTGATTGGCTGCAACATCAATTTCAGCTACAGAAATGAGACTGCCTCTCATAGAGTTTGGATTCCCAACATCTAAGTTTGTATCCCTCATCCTTCTAGTTAGAGTTGAAAGCTGCAATCTTGAACTTTGAGACATTATTTCTTTACTGGTAGGGGAGATAATATGATTTAAGCTGAAGGTTTTGTTTTCTGATTTATAGATAGAATTAGGTTTAGGGTTTGAAAAGCTAAAACAGAAATTACCAAATTTGGCGAGATATTGTTGACTAGAATTATTAGTTGTACAAAGATATTTCGGAAGAGAATAAGGCATTAATTTAGGAGAATGAAATTCAAAAATTTGAAAGCCAGTTTGAAGCGCTCTAATATCTCCTAAAAAATCTAAAATGCCCTTACTGTATTGCATCTTGTTCTTATGGTTGTGGTAAAAATGGCGATGTAAAGTTGAATGACGGTTTTTTTTGAAGGTTGTGACGGAAAGAGTGATGGATGGTAGTAGAAACCACTCATCTATGGGTCAAACCTAGAGAGATTGAGACCAATAACACCAATGCTATTAGCTGTATAACTTGTTGAAGATCCGAACATGGCCATAATATGAGATTATGAAAACACCACTGTTTTTGATGAGATAAGGAAACCAAATGCACCACTGCTCCCAAAGACCACCACTGGATCCTACTAAAATCACACAAACACTGCAAATCACAAAGTTAGCTTTCCATAAAGCTATTACGAAAAAAACAAATATAAGAAAAGATTAAGGAAAAAGAGGATAAAGATATGAAATCAAACCAAAAGGATAAAGATATGAAATCAAACCAAAAGGATAAAGATATGAAATCAAACCATAAGGAAGATTAATCGATTACCATAGGAACCATTTTAAGAGAAACAAAATTATCAAAGAGAAGATTGTTTTCAAGGATCAAGAGAGTATTCAATGATTTTCGTTTATCATGCACTGAGTGAAGTGTCCAAAGATGAATTTATTAAGATGAAGATGAGTTACCAAAATCAATCTACATTGGGATTCATTACAATAAGCTTTTACCTCGAGTACTGGCGTTAGCTGCATAACCTTACGTCCCAAGTGCTTTCAGGAAATCTCAACCACCTCGCATGAGGTCATGTTGTGGTACATTAGGAGTATCCTACGGCAGTTCTAGACCGCACTATTTGACAACATGGGCCCCGCCCTTGGAGTTAAGAGGGGGCACTTTTGAGCCCCACCCGGGTTGCACGGACATGGACGCTGCACTTTTTGAGCCGTGGTCACGGGATGCGCGTGGGACGTTGTCACGACGTGTGTCCGACGCACCAATGTGCGCGTCCTGCGTGCGTCTGGTTTGGACGCACTGATGACTCGGGTTTGAAGCATTTTTTTTGCATTTTTATTTAAACTCCTTCCTTTATTTTTACTATTATTAACTAAACGAAGAAAGAAAAACATTGAGATCAATCATTTAGGTCTTTATTAGGGTTTTGTATTTGGAAATGACATCACATATACCATTGGTTGGGCATGTGTTGTTCTAAAAATGCATTTTGATTGTGCCATGTGTTTAATAGTGATTGATTGCTTGACCTTCGGCGTGTATAAACAAACGATCTCTTCTTTTATTTTGAAATTTATACACATGTAGCATTATTTTCTAATTTTTAGGAGCGAAATACTTGACTTTATTGTATAAATACATGATTGTATATATAAATAATATATAAATAAAATATGTATATACGTGTTCGCGTCCTAGTTTTTTGGGAATTTTATAGTGTCCGCGTCTGTGCAACCCAGAGCCCCACCATTTGGAAATTTGTGAGAGGGCGGTTTATTTTGAGTTTATCTAAACGGTTTGTTAAGACTTTTTGATAATTATGGTTAACCTTGAGCACAAACATATAAACCCTGCTCCTAGCAATTAAGGCCCCTGCAACTCCTGGTAATTGATTGAAGGTTTATATATTAGTGGGATGCTTTGCTATTTTTGACTGTTATCACTAAAAACAAGAGGAGTTTTGATTTTGGTATTCACTTTTTTTTCCAAGATTTCTGACCGGGGACTACTCCACACGTGGGTCTTCATTCACCTCTTTCTGCATATCTATGCGTATTAACACTTTGGTTTTTATCATGCCTTTCTAAAAGAGATTTACTTGAGATGTCGTGAGTGTCATTGGTAATTATTTTCTCAAACATCATGTTTGTTTTTTTCCTCTATGAAGAGGTTAACCTCTACCAACCTCTATATAGTGGTGGCCCACTAATTTTGGTGTTTGTTATTTTCACCACCTCTATAAAGATAGAGGCAAATCACTACCAAATTAGAGGATTTCAAATAGCACTAGCAAGGTGCTATTTTCATCATCAACCTCTATCTAATGCTAAAATGTAAGTTTACTCTTGAACTAATTTTAGATTTCCAATTTTTATCCCATAATACAAAACCAATTTTCTCTCTCGTTAATTCTCTCGTTCTCTGTAGCTGCTTCCCTAAAAATATTTCGATCGTTTCTCCAGTGGAAGATCAAGAAGGTTTCATCGATCTCTTGGGGTTGGGGAGGTAAGATGTTATTTATTTTCTTCTCTCGTTCTTTGTCCAATAATTTGTCTCCGTAATCTCTATTTTATGAAATCGTTAGCATTAGGGTTTTTTCGTTTGGGTTTGGTTTGATTTCATTAGAGTCTGCATTGGATGTTACTGATGGTTTGGATGTTGGTATAATTCTGGAGTTGGATTTGATTTCATCTTCGAACAATGAATTTTGATTCAAAATTTTCGTCATCTAGTAATGATATTCAACATCAAATTTTGAGGATTGAAAACTGTTTGACAAAATACCCAAGAGATTGTTCTCTGATTTTGAATAAAAAAGAGATGTCATTAAAAAACAGATGAAAGTATCTTTGTTTTGCTTGCTCTTGATCAATTGCTTCTAGAATTTGCAGATTGATCCCATGTTCAATACCTATTTGCAGTATGTAGAGGAATTTCATTGGATATAGTATGGTGCTAGTTTTGGCTCTGCACTTTCGTAATAACCTAGAAGAGTGTAGCATTGAACTTAACTGTTACTACTGATTTTAATAGCATAAGCGGATGAAACCCAATTGGCGGAATCTTGTACTAGACTAAAGTGAAGACTATACTAACACTTATAACATGAAATCAAACTAGCAGATAAGGAAATAATTATATATTTCCAATTAACCAGGAAAGGAAATGAATTTCCCGATTTAGTTTGATAGCCAAACAACAACTCATCTATGTATAATTAGTCCATTTAAACCTTCCATAGTGCCATTATTAGCAACTAGTTTGATCTACAAGTCTTAATTTTTTTAAATGTGGTTGTGATATTCAAAAGCATGCACAGTTAGATACTATATGTAATTGTGGTGTATCAGACCTAAGTAGTAAGCACTATTGTAGGTAATTGTGGTGTATCAGACCTAATTGTGTGTAATGTTCCTTCACAATTTTCTCTTGCAGGCTGTGTTAATGGGTACTTGCAGTGTGTTGTTTACGAGAGGATCCCTTCGAAAATTCTCACTTACCAAGCTTCTGATAATCCAGTGTACAGTGGTGACAGGTCTGCTGTAGAATCTACGAGACAAGAAGAAGCTTTGGTAAGATTTATTGCAAACTATGTTGACGATGAATCCATACAGGGATAACCAAAAAAGTGTCATGTTTTAAGTTTTTTATTTAACTTATTGCCACATGACGAATTATGATGTTGACTTATTATTATACTTAAAAATCATGAATATTATATTCAACGGCATTAAGGCACCATCTATTAACATGCAATGCCATTAAATCATGATATGCAGCGTCCCCCCAATGCACACATAACCTCTGAATATCAATGTTTTTGCGGCGACAAATCAGTACCATGTCTACAAACTTTATGAAACTATTTTTTATTTTTTTGCATTCGAAAACGAACTCCATTTGAAATTTAGAGAATGAAGAGATTTCCTTATGTGACTGTGAATTGAATCTAATCAAGTGATGCTTTATGTTGCCCTCTATAACATGCTATTTCTATTCGAGACTCTAGTGGTCGTGGCTCTAATTTTGCATATGCTTTATGTGACTGTGATTGGAATATGTTTACTTTAGAATTAGCTAATGCTTGTGAATTCAGCTTATGGAGCTTGGCATCTCGTTGGCTATTGCGGCAATTAGGAAATGAATTAATATTGCTGCCAATGATTTATGGCTGTTAACAATGGGTTTTGTCCTATGAAATCTCGGTATTTTGCCTATGATTTAATATTCCACAATAAAAACAATGGATACGGAGGTCCATGTGCAGTCTGCAATTAGAGTGGTGGTGACAAGATTTGGATGGTCATGGAATAAAATGAGTACTATGATTGTGTTTTGGGGTAAAAACTGATTCTGCTGGTTTTGGTAAATTTGGGTGTGTTGATGAGAAACGAATTCAAACCCTAAACAAAAGCACTGCACGGGAGTGCTTTAGATTTGAGAGATCAATCTGTACAATTTTGGCCTAAACCAAGAAATGGCCATTCCAGTTTTGCTTCGGTCACAAAATGAAGGAGAATGGTTGATCTTAGGGAGGGAAGCAAAGAAGGTATTGAGATCAGAATGGTTAACTCTGAAGGTGTGGTTGTTTTATGACTTGTATCAGAATAGGGAACTGGTTTGTGAAATGTAAGCTATCAATTCTTTGTGTTTTTTCTGGATACTTGTGTTGATAACCCAAAAACTGTTCTTGGTTGAAATAGGTTGAAAAAACTATTTATATAAGTCATAGATGAACACACCATGATCTCATAGGAAGTGGAAGTAGTTGAGTGATGGAGAAGTGGGGATCGTGTAAAATGCTGAAAACCACGTCTTGCTATGAGAGAAGACCGGTTGGTTTATACCCACTACTTCTCTGCCGCCACTAACTGTCCATATATCCTGACACTTTCTTATAATAGGCGTGTTGCACGCCGCACGTTGTAGACCTAGCTATTTTTACCAATCACGCGCAAGCTAGGTGGCGGGCGGTCACACGTTACAAGTTAAGTCATGTGACTTGCCGTAAGAAATAGCATGTAATGCTTTTAGGTCAAATAATTAAATTATTTGTGAAATCGATACTCATAAAATATCGTATGTATTCGATGCATGTAAAGCATCGATTTTAAGCAAGCAGCTCAAAATAATCGATGCTCATGAAGCATCGTTGTATAAAGCATGTCTAAATTAGTCGCGGAGTTTAATGTCTTAAAAGGAGCGTGACCGGCCATTTTCGGGAAGCTTCCAGCAGCCATTCACGTGCGCCAAAGGCAGGCCGGTCGGTCCTTATAGGAGAGTGATGGCTGGCGATCACAGTGACATTTTATTGGTCGCCTAAAATCTAATCTAGGCCGGTCAATTCGACTAGCGAAGTTGGACCGCCGAGATGATTTGCGGCAGTTAATGGCTGCTGTTGAATTTATTAAAATTCCTAAATGCAGCGCGACTAGCCACTTTCGGGCGACCGTTTGGGGGCCATATAGGCAAGCCGCGTCTTGGCCGATTGCAGCTTATGGAAGGGGGTGGCCAGTGATCATGGCCACATCTTGTTGGCCGCCTAGAATAGGAGTTAGGCCGGACGATTCGACTGGCAAAGTTGGGCGGCCGAGATGATTTGCGGTAGTTAATGGCCGCCATTGATTCAATTTAGGTTTTAAAAACCGTGTGGCCAACCCATTTTGGGCCAACATTTTTTGGTGTTTGCGGCATGCTGTGGACCATTCGCCCGGCCAGCGCTACAGTCGGGTCGCTAGTGAGCATATCTGCACCTTGCCCGTTGATTGAGATTGAATCTAGGCCGGTTAATTCCGCTGGCGAAGTTGGGCAGCCAAGATCATTTTGCGGCAGCAATATGCTGCTGCTAACATAAATTAGGGTTTTATAACTCATGCAGCCAACCCACTTTGGGTAATCGTTTGGCGGCTCCGCTTGCGAGTGGGAAGGATTCCGATTGGCCAAAGCATTATTGGGCCTGCCGGTGTGCATGACAGTGCTTGTCCGACCGTGTTAAGAAGTGGCTAGACTTGATAAATCGAATGGCCAAAACGTACGGTCGTGATCGTTTCAAGACTGACATGGGCATCCTATATTAGATTCCTTAAGGAATTAGGTGTGTCGACCAACCAACTTCCAACTTTATTTAAAAGTGCGTGTGGCGCATTTAAAGCGATCTGATTGGTCGATGGGAAAGGGGGCCGGCAAGCAACAACATTGAGCGTGGCCAGCCGGCCACATGTGGCGCCTGCTGAAGCTGATCGGTCGACCAAGTGGCGTGGCCATACCTCCTCTTGCCGCTGCTCTTACTTGCTGCAGTTCCTCTTTATTTCTTGTTTTCTGATTTTTGGTAGGATCTTGCTCCTACTAGCTCCATGATGGATCAATTTGCTAGTTTGCCTAGGTTTAGTTTCGACCAATGGGGTTCAAATTATTGCGCAGGGTGCAAAAAACCAATTTTTTTGTAAATTGATAAAATTAGGTTAAAGAACTGAATTTTGCGGGTTGCCGCAAAATCAATCAATTTTTTGGTGAATTTCGTGTATTGATACAAAAATCACTAATTTAATATCAAAGGGCAGCATAACTTTGTGTGCCTTTGATTGAGTACTTCTACACGCATCTTAATCCTGACACTTCGGGAGATTCATGCTACTCAGCTGCGAGCGAATATTAGTCGTCATGTCATGTCAGTATTAAGAGTTCACCTGGGGAACATGGCATTGAATAAATACTCAGAAATTAACAGAATATTTGGGATTGTTGCTGTACGCACCATTCTGGATAAATTTCATATAAATATATTGAGTTGCTCAATACATATATGAGTAAAGAGGCCTAGACACTCGTTGTTAGAGCACTACTCGGTCAAAATCGCATGCGTTGCTATATCAAGCATGTTTGTCAATGTTAGTGATCAAATCTATAAAGTCTTGATTTCTAGTCTACTATAGCTAAGGTCTCGGACTATGATAGAAAGTGTAGTTGAGCTGAAGAACTCCATGGCAATCATCATACAAGACGAAGGACTACTCAAGGAACTAGTGGATCTTCATCGACTAAAAGGTATGTGGAGACTTGAACTTATCTATCACTCAAAAGTCTATCTACTCTATCTCATATCTTGATACAAAAGTCGTTTTACTATATAGACTAAAGATATACACATGTGACATTTCGAGCTGAGTATATCTCGCTTATCTATTTCTCTAAATGTGTGTTGGTAACGCTTTCGCTTTAGCCAAGTTCATCTTTGCCTAGTGACGAAAGTCATGTTATGTTTCAATCACCTTGGAAATTGCTCTGAAGAAAACTAGTTTGTGAATAACAACTATATGACGTCCTCTGAGAATGTTTCAATGATTGAAATGAGAGTTTAGACAATATAACCACTGGGGGATATAAACATTGTTGTGGTAACACATATATGTATAAGTCCTTATGCACTTGAACCGAAGTTTGCGAACTTTTTTGATCAAGTGAAAACCAGAACTTGAGCAGTCAACCCAGTCCGCGAACGGGCGTAGTTCTCGAATCCGTGAATTTCTGCTGGAGTTGAAGCTTGGTTTCAGTCCGCGAACCCAGTCCACGAACTGACGGAAGTTCTCGAACCCGAGAATTTCTGCTGGAGTTTGTGAACTCCAACCGGTTACTTAAGTCCGGGAACCCAGTCCGCGAACTTAAGTGGTTATGTCTAAAAACGATATTCGTGAACTTATTTAAATTATCTAAGGAATGCTATTGCAAATCGTGACTTTATAGTTCATGAATCGATTCAAGTGAATCACATCGTTTTTGCTTCAATTGTGTCTTGTGTAGTACATAAGATCTCATAGCAATTGAACAACTCTCTAACTAGTTTATTTGAGTCATTTGGACTAGTTATGGTGAAGAAGAATATGGTTGATATGAAAGTTATCATTTGGCTAACCATTTGGTTGACTAATCTTGAACCAACTATTGTACACGTTTGTGTACGGTTACACAAACCCAAAATCATCAAGTACATGTGTGTATGGAAATCTAAGTTTTCGATCTGACGGTTGAGAGATATTAGCTTGTATCTAATCAGGTTTTCATCTAACGGTGAATATTGAATGCTTTGTTACTAAGCTAACATTGATTGCAAACCCTGATTTGAAAGACTATATAAGGGAGAGATCTAGAAACTAGGAAACTAATCCCCACACATTCTGTGTGATACTAGTTTGCTAAGCTAGAGTCATTTCTCCTTTAACCTTTGGTTTTCTTCTTCTAAAACCAGGTTAACGACTTAAAGACTTCATTGGGATTGTGAAGCCAGATCGATACTACTTTTCTTGTAGTTGTGTGATCTAATCTTGCTGTTTCTATCGTACGAGTACAATTGTACTAATTGGCTTGAGATTTCTATCTCCGATAGGCAAGATATAAAAGTAATCACAAACATCTTCGTCTCATCGTTTGTGATTCCACAATATCTTTTTTTCGCTGCGTCGATTAATATTATTGTGAGGTGATTGATAAAACTAAGCTGTTCTTCGGGAATATAAGTCTAGTTTTATTGATTGGTTCATGTTCAACTTGATTTATCAAAAGACGGAACAAAACTCATAGGTTTATTCGTGGGAGACGAATTTATCTATCTTGTAGACTTTTCTGTGTGTGATAGATTTGTTTGCTAAAGTCTTCGACTTTGGGTCGTAGTAACTCTTGGTTGTGGGTGAGATCAGCTAAGGGTATCAAGTGCGCAGTATCATGCTGGGATGAGAGGCGTAGGAGCATAATTGTACCTTGGATCAGTATGAGATTGATTGGGGTTCAACTACAGTCCAGACCGACGTTAATTTGGAGTAGGCTAGTGTCTGTAGCGGCTTAATACAATGTATGTTTAATCTGGACTAGGTCCCGGGGTTTTTTTGCATTTGCGGTTTCCTCGTTAACAAAATTCTGGTGTCGTGTTATTTCTTTTCCGCATTATATTTTTATATAATTGAAATAATACAGGTTGTGCGTTGTTCAATTGATTAGAATATCCGACCTATTGGTTGTTGATTTAAATTGATTGACACTTGGATATTGGTCTTTGGTACCATCCAAGTTATCTCTCTTTGATTAGACTCGCGAATCACATTTGCTTGAGTAAATCAAATTGAGAGATTGAGATAATAACTCCTTGAGTATTTTCTATTGATTGAGTCTAGTTGATTCTCTGGAAAAACAACTCGGAGTTGTCCATACAGATTGCTAATCGAAATATTGGGTGAGGTTGTTAGACCCCCGCATTTTCAATTGGTATCAGAGCAGGCAAACACATTAAACCTGATAAGTTTGTGTTTGTTCGGTCCTTGAAATTTGTCTCATGGGAAATTTCTTTGGAAAATTTGCTCTTGGCATCTGTAACGCATACCAGAAATTCTTAAATATTGATCAAGATCTATTATGGTCAAAACCTTTGATCTCTCATGATAATTTCATTTCATCTGAGAAGGAAGTTTTAGATGATATGTGTCAATCTAAGGAAAAAAATAAAAAAGGAGGGGAGATTAAAGAAACGTTCATGGCGATCAATGATATGGAATCTCACAAGAACAACTACAGATCTCTATGAGGAGTACTATCATAATGGATCAGCTGATAAAGATCTTTTCAAAGCGTTCGAAGACGTTTTTAGATCCTTAGAGAAACTTAATTATGTTAAGTCTAAGAATCACTCCAAAAAGGGCTTCGTACATATTAAACCTTTAAATAATATTGTACAACCTGGAAAATGGAAGAGTCCTCCTTTGAGGCATATCAAGCAAAGTAATGGAAGCTCAGACTCCCCTGATTATTATCATTATGTTACGGGGACTGTTCACACTGATCAACCAAAAATGTTGCATGAGAATTTCTCTGCAAATTATGCCTCTTGGTAATAAGTCTAGCACTACCCCATATGCATATATCTTGAAATGGGGCAAGAAATGGTTGAATCGTGTACATGTTTCAATTTAAGATTTCTAGTGCATCCTTCTTGTTGCGGAATGCATAATTCTTGATATGCAATTGTCTAAACAAAGCCTCCTTTAGTTCTTTGTGGGCTGAAGTTCGCAAACGGGTCCAAGCCCATGTTTGGTCTTATTAAAAGGAAGTTCACATACTCCCTTCTTCCTCTCATCCGTCCGCGTATGTGAACTTCTAGGTTTTTGTGTGTTATCTCCATTAAAGACTTTTTGGAGAAACTAAGAGATAGGGTGTTGAAGATTCACTCCAGGTAAGTAAATTCCTCTTGTTCCTTTCAATTTCTTGGATCTCATGATGAATTCTAAGGGATCAAAAAGGATTCCCAAAGTCTCAAATAACTCTAGTATGGATCCTCCTTGTGACCAAAATTCTCTTAGGATTAGGTTTGTGAATGATTCATGTGCTAGAATTTTTGATAAGATTTCATCTAAAGGTTTTATTTTAGAAAAGAAATTGGATTTGTCTAGTGGACATGATGAGGATTTAACTTGTTTGAAAAAGTTCAATCTTGGAAATATCTTTGATGGTCTTGGTCAAGGTTTTGATTCTCTAACAAGAATTTTCTATGCCAACATCCATGATGTTGATCTTGATAAGATGGAATTCAAATCCATGGTAAATAGAAAAAGGCTTCTTGTTAATAGGGAGTTAATTTCAAAGATTACCAACATACTGTTGGGAAACGTGCATCTCCCTAGACCAAGTGATGAACGTCCCTCATATGATGATATCTCTATGGAGCTTTGTGGTAAGAAGGTATCTTGGAATCAAGGGAAGTTTCCTACTAATGATCTTAGTATTGCATTAATGTCATTTGGAAAACTTGGTATTCCCAATCTTTGTCCCTCCACAATTGAGAATTCTCGGTGGAGCCATGAGTTTGCTGAATTAGTCTATTTTCTTGAATCGGGTGTTCAAAGTCTTGATATTTGTGGATTCATTATACATTAAATGGTTACAATGACTTCTCCCATCAAGATGTTAGGCTATCCTTGTTTGATTAGTCAAATCTGCCATGATAGTGGTGTTGACACAATTGGCAACTCTCTTGAGGTACCCAAACCGGTTAGTTCCTGTACCGTATAAGGGAAAAAGTTAAATCAGGCGCATAAGGGAAAATGTGTGCAAAAGACAAATAGATGCTTCTTTGAATGCGTGTGACCCTACCACTTTGAGTTTACTTCAAAAAATTCACAAGGGAGTGTGTGAAGTCAATTCAAGGGTCAAATGTGTTCAAGAACAATTGTCGGTGGTTGCAACTAAGTTTCCCGAGCTCAAGGATGAGTTGAACACAATTCAAGCTTCTTGGAGTATCTCCGATGAAGATGATGAGTAATGCATTGAAATCTAGTAAATCTTCTATTTTTTCTCTTTTGTTTAGAAGAATAACTAGTGTTTTGGAATAACCACTATTGTGATTACACATAGCCATATCCAATGATTTTCATCTTCTTGTTTTTAGATTTTTTGGTTTAATTTTTTTTTCTAAGTTTGTTTGGAAGATGATGGTTGCAAGTATTAATCTTTATGGTTTTATATATTGTAATATTTTGATGGGATATGTGTGTTTACGTTCGTAAACTTGATTGTCCCATATTTTGTCAAAAGTAAAGTCGTTCGTGAATTGATATGCAAATATTGATAAAAGGATGAATAGAATTTGATGTAAGATAGGTTATAATATTTTTTGATTCAAGGATTATGTCTATTGTGTGTCATTGTGCAAATGGTGATGAAACATAGAATGAATCCTTGTGTTATCCACGTTATAGATCCTTATTTATCCATTTTTTTATGCATTACCGTGAAGGCTCCATTGTGTATCTCATGTTGAGCACGATACAACTAAGTCGATTTCTTATTGGCATGGTTGGTTGTTCCATGAGATTCTATATGATTGAGCATTAAGAACTAAATTAATCAACTTGTGTGGTTATTTAGTTTGTATTCCATAAGTTTTCTTATGTTGTGTACATGTACGGTTAAGGTTGTCATGTTATGAGAATCTTAGTCGGGGTTCCATAATCTCTTATGTTGAGCCCAAATGAACTAAATCAATCATCTAGTATGGTTATTTAGTTAGCACTCCGTAAGTTCTTCTCATGTTGAGCATGATCGACTAGGATGGTTATTTTTATGATTAACTTAGTCATTGCTCCATAGATTTTCTTATGTCGAGTATGGCCAATTGAATTGATTACTCTTGTAATTAGTTTGGTTGAGTATGACAATTAGATTATTTGCAAGTTTTCTTGTGATTAATTTAATTGATTTTTAAGTCTCCATAAGTTTACTTGTATTTAGCATATTTAGTCAAATTAATCTTGGTTCGCTTTGGTTAATTTGATTGAATATTTCTTGTTGGATTCCAAATTCATACTTGTATGTAATTTGTTGAGTCTAAAGAAATCCTTCTTTTCTTTTAATTAAGGTCGCTCTTGTTTTTCCTTAGAGAATGACATATTATGGGGAGAGTTCTTTTGAACTTGTGCTTAATTTCCAAATCTTTATGGGAGTGCGGATGTGGAATATTAGAGGGGTTATCTTGCGTCTTTATAAACTCCTTGATGGATGCATTTAGCTTCGGCTTTATGATTGCATCTAAACAAGTTGATACATATTTACCTTTGGTCATGAAATGTATCTTACGGAAATTTCATTAGGATCCCGTTCTTGTACCTTTGCCAATTTTATTGACAAAAAGGGGGAGAATTAATTGTAGTTCACACTACAAATACACATGGTTTTCAGATCATTATGTAAGGGGGAGTGGTTTCCATGTGAGATGGAGTATTGACTAAGGGGGAGTAAAGTATCACCATAGCATTGTTGTTGAAGTTGTGATACAATTGGACTTTGACGCTGTGTAATAATACTATGACACTGTATAACAATGATTGAGAACCGATGCCTTTCTCATTGTTATAGCTACGGATTTTCAACAACGATGTTGCTAAACTTACAACCTTTGGGATCATTGTATTACTTGGAAGTGACGAATATTTCGAGTATTGTTGAAGATTAGAAATCTGGAATAGGAGCTACAAATTTTATTTATATATTTTTTGTATTCCATATGTATTAATAGTTTTGCCACTAAAGTTGACAAAGGGGGGGATTGTTAGAGCACTGCTCGGTCAAACTCGTATGCGTTGCTATATCAAGCATGTTTGTCAATGTTAGTGATCAAAACTATAAAGTCTTGATTTCTAATTTACTATAGCTAAGGTCTCAGACTAGGATAGAAAGTGTAGTTGAGCTCAAGAACTCCATGGAAATCATCATACAAGGCGAAGGACAACTCAAGGAACCTGTGGATCTTCATCGACTAAAAGGTATGTGGAGACTTGAACTTATCTATCACTCAAAAGTCTATCTACTTTATCTCCTATCTTGAGACCAAAGTCGTTTTACTATATAGACTAAAGATATACACATGTGATATTTCGAGCTAAGTATATCTCGCTTATCTATTTCTCGAAATGTGAGTTGGTAAAGCTTTCGCTTTAGCCAAGTGCATCTTTGCCTAGTGACGAAAGTCATGTTATGTTTCAATCACCTTGGAAATTGCTCTGACGAAAACTAGTTCGTGAATAACAACTATATGACGTCCTCTGAGAATGTTTCAATGATTGAAATGAGAGTTTATACAATATAACCACTGTGGGATATAAACATTGTTGTGGTAACACATATATGTATAAGTCCTTATGCACTTGACCCGAAGTTTGCGAACTTTGTTGATCAAGTGAAAACCGGAACTTGAGCAGTCAACCCAGTCCGCAAACTCAGTCCGCGAACGAGCGTAGTTCTCGAACCCGAGAATTTCTGCTGGAGTTGAAGCTTGGTTTCAATCCGCGAACTGACGGAAGTTCTCGAACTCGAGAATTTCTGCTGGAGTTTGTGAACTCCAACCAGTTATTTAAGTCCGCGAACCCAGTCCTCGAACTTGAGTGGTTATGTCTAAAAACGATATTCGTGAACTTATTTAAATTATCTAAGGAATGCTATTGCAAACCGTGGCTTTATAGTTCATGAACCGATTCAAGTGAATCACATCTTTTATGCTTCAATTGTGTCTTGTGTAGTACATAAGATCTCATAAAAATTGAAAAACTCTCTAACTAGTTCATTTGAGTCATTTGGACTAGTTATGGTGAAGAAGAATATGGTTGATATGAAAGTTATCATTTGGTTAACCATTTGGTTGACTAATCTTGAACCAACTATTGTACACATTTGGGTACGGTTACACAAACCCAAAATCGTCAAGTACATGTGTGTATGGCAAGCTAAGTTTTCGATCTAACGGTTGAGAGATATTAGCTTGTATCTAATCAGGTTTTCATCTAACGGTGAATATTGAATGCTTTGTTACTAAGATAACATTGATTGCAAACCCTGATTTGAAAGGCTATATATGGGGGAACTCTAGAAATTGGGAAACCTAATCCCCACACATTCTGTGTGATACTAGTTTGCTAATATAGAGTCGTTTCTCCTTTAACCTTTGGTTTTCTTCTTCTAAAACCAGGTTAACGACATAAAGACTTCATTGGGATTGTGAAGCCAGACCGATACTAATTTTGTTGTAGTTGTGTGATATGATCTTGTTGTTTCTATCGTACGAGTACAATTGTAATAATTGGCTTGAGATTTCTATCTCCGATAGGCAAGATATAAAAGTAATCAGAAACATCTTCGTCTCATCGTTTGTGATTCCACAATATCTTTTTTCGCTGCGTCGATTAAGACTATTGTGAGGTGATTGATAAAACTGAGATGTTCTTCGGGAATATAAGTCTGGTTTTATTGATTGGTTCCTGTTCACCTTGATTTATCAAAAGACGGAACAAAACTCATATGTTTATTCGTGGGAGATGAATTTATCTATCTTGTAGACTTTTATGTGTGAGACAGATTTGTTTGCTAAAGTCTTCGACTTTGGGTCGTAGTAACTCTTGGTTGTGGGTGAGATCAACTAAGGGAATCAAGTGCGCAGTATCCTGCTGGGATCAGAGGCGTAGGAGCATAATTGTACCTTGGATCAGTGTGAGATTGATTGGGGTTCAACTACAGTCCAGACCGAAGTTAGTTTGGAGTAGGCTAGTGTCTGTAGCGGCTTAATACAGTGTATGTTTAATCTGGACTAGGTCCCGGAGTTTTTCTGCATTTGCGGTTTCCTTGTTAACAAAATACTGGTGTCTGTGTTATTTCTTTTCCGCATTATATTTTTATATAATTGAAAAATACAGGTTATGCGTTGTTCAATCGATTAGAATGTCCGACCTATTGGTTGTTGATTTAAATCGATTGACACTTGGATATTGGTATTTGGTACCATCCAAGTTATCTTTCTTTGATTAGACTCGCGAATCACATTTGCTTGAGTAAATCAAATTGAGAGATTGAGATAATAACTCCTTGAGTATTTTCTATTGATTGAGTCTAGTTGATTCTCTAGAAAAACAAATCGGAGTTGTCCATACAAATTGCTAATCGAAATATTAGTGAGGTTGTTAGACCCTCGCTTTTTCACTCGTTACTAGGGGTGGGAATTGGGTTGGTTGGTCGGGTTGGAAGGCTTGGCCGAGGTAGACCCGAGGTAGAAATCCTTTGCCCAGATTTCCCATGGAACCCGTGGAGGTGGTGCCCAAGTCTCGCCCAAGTTATATTCCTTGTGTTCGTCGGGTTCCTCGGGTTGTCCCATGCTAATACTTCACAACACAAATTTTGGACAGTTACAGGGGTTCAATTAACTATCCACCAACGATGTGTTCATTTTTATTTTTTGTGTACAGTAGCACTCAACTCAGTATATTCTATGTTAGTTTTTAAAAGAAATATTATCAAAACATTCAGATAAACAAACTCTTTGGCATTTTTATTCATTCAAACTAATAAGGGAAACATGAGGTTTCGTATGATAACAAAAATTGCATACTAATTACTAATAAAGGAGACATGATGTTTCATAATTAAAAATAAACAACTAAAAACTAAGCAAATGCCAAACTGAAGGTTTTTTCTTAGCTCAGATCTTCATGATAAAGCATCTTACTTATTTTCAAGATGGAGGAAGAGCAGCACCTCCCTGGACTCCAGCGTTGATTTCACCTACTTCCATCTCTTCAAGTTCCTCAAATGTCTCTTCAATATCAACTTGTTTTCATGGATTCTTAAGCCAATCTTGCGCACAAATTAAACACTCAACCATTTTCGGTGTTAAAGAGCTTCGGAAACGATCAAGAACGTCCTTTGTTGCTGAATGCAGATTCAGAAGCAATACTTGATACTGGTATCGCCAATATATCATGAGCCATATACCCAAGAACATGATAGATGCCGGCATGTTCTTTCCACCAAGTAAAAATGTTGAAATCATTGTTCATTTTCTCAAGATGATCCTCAAGATACCTAGTCAATTCAGATTTCATAACCACACTCTCTTTTTACTGCAAGAAATTATCCCAATCCTCATGGGACTCAGAAAAAAAAAGATTTGGTTCACTTGGAGCAATATAGGACTTGTCAACTTGAACATCTTCACTAGATGTAACTTTCATCGAGTAATAACCAAAAAACCTTTCTATGAGATTCTTGACATTATTGATTAGTGTCACGAACAATGGAATCATCTGCTTCATGAATGCCGTCTCTTACTATTAGATTAAGAACATGCCCAAAACATCTGATATGAAGCATCTCACCTTCGAACATCATTTTCTTCCTTCTATTCATCTTTGATTTCAGTGATGTCACTGCAACATTATTGGAGCTAGCATTGTCAACTGTAATCATCAACAACTTATAGATTCCCCAGTCCAACAAGCAAGTCTCGATAGCTTGAGCAATATTCTCACCACGATGAGGAGTGGGAAGAACATGAAAGCTTATAATTCTTTTCTGTAACTCAAAATCAAAGTCAATAAAGTGAGCAGTAACACACATATAACCTAGATTTTGGATGGAAGTACATAGGTCAGTTGTGATACACACCTGTGAACTTAATGTTTCAAAAAATTTCTTCAAAGCTACCTTTTCAGATTCAAATTTTTTGACACAATCTTTTCTCAAAGTTTTTCGAGAGAGAATTCGAAATTTGGGTTGTACCGCATTCATAAACCTTTTGAACCCATCTTTTTCGATAAAATTAAAAGGTAATTCATCAACAATTATCACACGAGCTAGATCCTGACGATACAATTGGAGATCAAACTTCCAACTAGCAACAGAAGAGTTACATGTGTTAAGACATAATAGTGTTTGCTTGTTTCGTGTTTTATTCTTTGGAGATTTGAGACATCTGTTGAAGTGCCTCCAAAGTGTCTTTGTTCCATTTGCAGAACCACAACCAAGCATAAGGTCACAATAATTGCATCGGCAGTGGGTAGGATCGCTTCCATCTTCCTTGTCAATCTTTGTAAAATGCTTCCAAACTTCAGATGTTGTTTTGTATACTTTCTTTCTCTTGCCAGTCAAAGAAGATATCACCCTAGTTGCAGGTACCACTGTAGCTTGATTCTGAACTGCTTGAGTCACTTCTACAACCTCGTCTTCAGTCACAATAGCTGTGATGGTAACTTAAGATAAACAAGAAAGTGATTAATGCATGTAAACTGTTTTTTAAAATCTCTCAATGTAAAATGATACTGAATATGAATAAAAATGATACTGATATGAATAATAATATATGGGATATCTACAACATACATAAACACCAAGAATAAAAAAAATAACGGTATGGAAATGAAACATACAACCCTAACTACGATGGAAATGCAGCCGTAAGAATATGATTAAGAGAACTTAACTGAAAAATGAAAAATCACCGATAAAAACAAGAGAAATGCTTAAGTTTTTTTTAACCCAACTCTTAATGAAATTGGTTTCATAATTATGATATTAAATCCAAGACATGGTTTTAATCTTATTACAATATGTTGGTGGGTAGCCTGGCCACAAGCTGGGCACCAACACCCTTATGAATAGCTAAACCTATTCTATAAAAAAGAGTACCGCCTATCTTATAATTAACGTCATGGTTCGATATACAATTCTTCAACCTCTTCAAGAACATGATCGTTTCTTCACCCAGTTCACTTTTTTTTTTTGGTAAGTCAAAAATTGTATTAATGAATATCAAGAAAATACAACGAGAATACCATACATGTGATCCAAAGATCCCTTAAACTTATAAATTATCTGAACCTGTAATAAGATACATTAGAAAATTATAAAGAATTTAGAAAATAAGTTCTCTCATCATAATTTAGTCCTTCCCCATGTCTAAGAAGACACCCTCTTTTTTCCATTGAGTCCGCAGCAAAATTCGTTTCGCGGTAACAATGGACGAAGCATATTGAATCTATTGTTGATTGATTCTTATCCACCTTTCCTTAGCAAACCAAGGGACCATGCTGTTTGACAAAGCTTGGATTGCGCTCAAAGAGTCTGAGCGCACCAAAAATTTCCTGTAAGCCCACTTCAAAGCCCACTCCAAGCCCACAATTACTGCATATAATTCTGCCAGAAAGTTGTTTGTTATGCCTAAACTGATGCTCATAGCCCCCATAAATTTAGACTCATGCAACCACCCCTGCCCCTACATTGCCCGGGTTACCCCTTGTTGCACCGTCACATTACAAGAGTAATTCATGTGTCTCAGGAGGAAACCAAAAGCATTCAACTGGCTGAGTTATCTTAACCTGTCTATGCTTCACACGGAAGAAATTCAGAATCTCCAAGTCTTAGGAGGTATTGAACATGTTGCTCTTTAAACGTGCAGAGAAATGAAACATATAGTTGAACACTCTTAGTTTGAATAAATGAATTGGGACCTACTAGTTTTGAAAATATCCCAGATTTCTTGTCTTCCATAATTCTGAACGCACTACCATGATGCCAAGTAGCCATAGATCTTTGATAATTCTACTTCTTCCTTTAGCCGCTTTGTAAGCATGAACTACATCATAGTTAGGAGAGAGTTTAAAAATACCTGAAATCCACTTCCAAATTTCAGTTGTATAAGTACAGGTCCATAGAATATGATGTAATGATTCTTCATCAGCTTTGCACAAGTAACATCTGTTTGCTAGCTCCACTTTAAATCTGCTTTTAATTTTGTCCGAAGTAGCACATGCCTCTCTTGTCAGCTTCCAGTTTTGTGCCGCCAACTTTAGGTGAATGATGTTTATCCACAGTAAGCCATAAACTTTCAGGACAGGATAATATTTTCGAATGAGATGTTTTGCAGAACTCACACTGAACTTTCCATGCATATCTGGCATCCACACCCTCACATCAGCTCCATTGTGTAAGGTTGGCATATTGTTCAGATCAACTCCAGCCCTGATCAGATTTTGACCATGAACCCCTTGCACCTGCCAAACATTTTTCTCAATAACCGCACTCACCATCACTGTACTATCCAGGTTTGTTGGGCCTAGAATATCTGCAATGCATTCATTACCGTACCAAATGTTAAAACACAAGGAAGTATTCCTCCCATCTCCTAGAAGGACTTTGGTATTTCTGTCCACTATGCTATGTACCTGTCTAATTCCTGGAAGAATCGACGAATTTACACCATACAACTTAATTATTTTAGCCTAGTAGTATACTCTGCCCATAGGAAACGAGCCCATTTTTTGTTAGAAGAGCGAATACTCCACCACATTTTCATAAGCATCGCCTTATTTGTGACCTCCATGCTACAGATTCCCAAACCCCCTTCATTCACAGGATAACATACCTTGTGATAGGCCACCACGAATTTTCTTGCCACTTCCACATCCCTCGACCACGGAAAATTGGAATGACTCTTTCAGCTTGTTGGACGAACTTTCTTGGCCATTTATATACCGCCATGTTGTGAATTGCATAACTCGCTATCACCGAATTAATGAGAACAATTCTGTCCTGAAATGAGAGTAATTTACCCGCCCAAACAGCCAGTTGGCCCTTAATTTTATCGATGACATTACTAACATGACCATATTTCACTGCTCCTTGCATAATTTGGATACCTAAGTATCTGTCTGGAAAATTAGCTACCTCTATACCTAGAGCAGCTGTGATTGTCCTACAATGACTTGGTGATCCACCCCCGAAGTAGACCTTGCTTTTTTGTCGACAAACATATTGGCCCGAAGACAGTTGATATTTTCCAAGTAAAGCAAGTAGATTATGCACACTCCTCAAATTTCCTTTACAAAAGATCATTATATCATCCGCAAAGAAAAGGTGAGTAGGAGAAATACCTTTTTTTGACATCATCGGCGTCATCTTATTCTCCATAAATAATTTGGTAATGTTCCTACTGAGAACATCTTCCATCAAGAAAAAAATAAAAGGGGACAAGGGGTCCCCTTGACGAATCCCTCTAGTAATCTTGAAGAATCCCTCCGGAATTCCATTAAGGAGAATGGAGATACGCGCCGATCTAAAAATCGTTAGAATCCAAGAACACCAGTTTTGAGAAAAACCATACCTCCTAAAAACCTCCATTATAAAAGACCAACTCACCGTGTCAAAGGCCTGAGTTATATCCATCTTGAGCCCACATTACCATCCTTGCGCTTTGTTTTTAACTCATTTACCATTTCCGACGCCACACTTATGTTTTCATGGATGTTTCTCCCCTTCATAAAAGCCACCTGTTTCTTCAGAAACCAGATTATGTAGCACCCCACCCAGTCTTGTAGCTAAGATCTTAGTAATAATTTTAAAGAAAAAATTACTAAGACCTATTGGTCTAAAGTTACTAAGCATATTAGCTCCTCTTACCTTTGGTAATAAAATCAGCAGACTTGAGTTGGTACCCAGTGGTATTATTTTCTCTTTCCAACAAGAAGTAATAGCATTGAGAAAATCATGTTTAATATCACTCCAACAGTGCCTATAGAAGCATCCCGAGAAGCCATCCGGGCCAGGTGCACTATCAGCTCCCATATAAAAAACAACAGACTTTATCTCTTCTGAAGTTGGAATTTCATCCATTCTTTGACTTTCCTCCGAAGAAATACTATTATGATCATAGTTAAACAACTCCTCATATATAGGTAAATCCGTACCATTGAACTTGTTTTTGAAAAAAGAAACCACATGATCCCTAATATGATCTGTCTCCGAAATTATTCTCCCTTCATCATCCACCAATTCTGAAATTCGATTGTTGTTCCCGCGAGTACGAATATTGGCATGAAAATAGGCAGTATTACTAGCCCCATCAGTGAGCCACTTGTTTTCTGCCTTTTGCTTCAACATAACTGATTGTTGAGCACGAATATCTTGAAGAATAACTGTAGCTTCCTTTGCAAAATTCAGCTTAGTTATATCTTCCGCCACTTCCATTGTCAATTTAGCCTGCTCTAGTCTCGCATAAACATTACCGAATACTCTTAAGTTCCAATATTTCTTTGCCTGTTTCAGTCTTCTCAATTTAAAAGGGAAAATAAAGGGCGTAGAGCCCGTAGCCGGAACGTTTCAACTGTCAACAACCATTCACATGAAATCTTTATGAACGAACCACATTTTTTTCACTCTAAAAGGAGCCCTTTTAGGCCTGGAAATCTCTAGTGGATAGCCAATAAGAGCAGAATGATCGGAAACTTCACGCGGAAGATCTTTACACCTCCAATTCTCAAACTTGTTTAGACACGCCTCATTACTCACCGCTCGATCCAACTTGCACAAAATTCTTCGAACCCCTGATTGGCCATTAGCCCAGGTAAATTTAGCACCCAAAGATTCCGCTTCAAAAAGGCTGTTATCATCCAACCAATCAGTAAAATCATTGATAGCTGAGGTTCTTGGTTCACAACCTCCTTTCTTCTCATCTGCTCGTAAAACACAATTAAAATCTCCCATGACCACCCAGGGAGTATTAATATCAACAGAAGAGAGCTGGTGCCATAGTTGTCTTTTATGAACTTGAAAACAACTAGCATGCACAAAAGAAATGATAACACCCTTAGTTTCAATAGTAATAGCTTGTCTACTTGAATTAACCACTACCGGAGTATTTAAATCAACCGACCAAAAAATCCATAAATTCCCCTTAGAAGAACCCACTGAATTATTGATTACCTCCTTCTTATAACCGTCTACATATAAACCTTTTAAGAAGTTACTAGAACAATGTACCTTAGGTTCCGCTAGACAGAAAATTTGAGGTTTAAAATCTTTAAGTAACTATTTCAATTTATCTCGAGACTCCTCCCGAGCCAAGCCATTTATATTCCAAAAGATGACATGCATTATAAACCTGAGTTTTTTTGGTTGTTTATATCTTGGGAAACACCCGTATTCAAACCTTTAGAAGTAAGGCTGTTACCTGTATTTGTTGTTTCCAACTCCGATTTGTTAAGTTGGTTGAGACTGAATTCTGTATAGGGACCCTCGATGCTATCCGACTTATGTTGCGAATCCTTGTTCTTTTAGCTTCCTGGTCAGCTCTAAACTGAGCATCAACAGAGGTTTCCGCTCCATAGTTTAGAACTTAAAATTGATTTTGCAAAAAAAATTTACCAGCTTCTAATTGATCACATAGTGGTGTTTCATGTATCGTCTCACTTCCTTTTCCGTTTTGTACTAAAACCCGATCTGAATCTTTTGTTTGTTTAGATTTCGCCAAATCCCCCAAAGCAGATTGTAAAGCATTTTTTGTTCTATTGAATTCCACCTCCAACTGCTTAGCATTCACCAACTGAGCAGTATACTCCATATTATTAGTAACCACCACCCTATCAACTTCAGGAACCACCGGAATTATAGATGCCTTCTTTCCTTTCTTACGCTTGGTAACTTGCCATTCTCTTGTAACATCGCCACCTTGTCCACCATTTTTGTTAACCATTAGTTCAATTTGAGGCAGTTCAGCAATACCCTTTTGTTGTGAATTTTGAGCAACATAGATCTTAGTTTGCTTCTTACATTCTTGATCCGTATGTCCAATTATCTTACACTTTGTGCAAAATTTTGGTTTCTTTTGAATCTCAACAGGCTGCCAGAAATCCAATCCCCCCAAAATAACGTGAATTGAATCCGTAGCTGTTTCTGCAAAATTTATATCAACCAAAACCGAAACAAAGTGGCCATACTCATGCTTAAGCGTACGTTTGTCTACTACAATTGGGGTACCCAAAGATTTAGCCATTGCAAGAAGTGATTTTTCAATCAAAAATTCTAAAGGCAAACCTGGAAACTTTACCCAAATAGAAGCATGTGATGTCTTTTGTCTGTCCGCGTCAAATCCCGAAAACCATTCAATTAGATTCAGCTTCTGTAGATTGAAAAACCAAGCTTCAACATTTAGCAGTTTGTCTTTGTCGGCTTGTGATTGCAATTTGAAGTGAAGAAATCCCTATTCATTGGAACAAATTGAACCCTTCCATGACCTAGCTCCCATTGTTCTTCCAGGTTGTTCTTCACATCCAGAAAATTGACCCCATTTAAATCTAAACGGCCGATAAGGCGAAATTTCCAAATATCACATCCTTCCAAATAGAACGAATCTGGAAGAACTACAGTTGGTTTCCCTTCCTTGACAATTGGAGTTGGTAACGAATTTAGATCCACCGTTGTTGTTGGAAATTGTTGTTTTCCTTTCACTTGATCCGCATATGTTAACCTTCTAAACTGTGAATTATGTAAACTCTCACCCATCTCGAATCACCAAATCGATGATCCCAGATTGAACCCTTCCCTGTCTTAGCTCCCATTGTTCTTCCAGGTTGTTCTTCACATCCAGAAAATTGACCCCTTTAAATCTAAACGGCCGATAAGGCTGAATTTTCAAATATCACATCCTTCCAAATAGAACGAATCTGTAAGAACTACAGCTGGTTTCCCTTCCTTGACAGTTGGAGTTGGTAACGAATTTAGATCCACCGTTGTTGTTGGAAATTTTTGTTTTCCTTTCACTTAATCCGCATATGTTAACCTTCTAAACTGTGAATTATGTAAACTCTCACCCATCTCGAATCACCAAATCGATGATCCCAGATTGGGTCCGAAAAAAAATGAAAAAAGTGCTGATCGAGAAAATCGCCAGATCAAATTTCGAGAAAGCTAAAACACGAAACCCATAACCATGAAGTGAGAACTTGTATAGGTATTTATCACGTTTATGTTTAGTAGCCCTAGATATGGTATTTATCACGAAAGCTAAAACACGAAACCCAGTTCACCCAAAGTCGAGAAAGCTAAAACACGAAACCCATAACCATGAAGTGAGCACTTGTCTAGGTATTTATCACGTTTACGTTTAGTAGCCCTAGATATGGCATGACCGGGTATGAAAGTACGAACTCCCCCGCCAGTGAATGGTGAAACACCTGTAACATCAAAACAGACGTCCTGACCGTTCTCCCAACCATGAACAAGGATATTCGTAGGTCTCAAGGAGGTATCGTTATCTGATAAAAAACAAAGTTCTACCTCCTTCCTGGCATGGACCTCCGTCTTGTAACAAATGTCGGCATATACATCTCTCACAAGGTCGTGGCGGAATTTGATACCGAAATCATTAGCGCAATGCAAGGCATGGTCACCGAAGATATCCATATTTTTGTTACAACTAGAGCATGAGCTATCTTCCCTGAAAAGAGGTATGCCCAATCTATAACTCAACACAGACCTAAATTGACGAGGTCCCAGGCTTTGATTTAAACCACTAATGGGAATCGCCTTAATAAAATCTTGAGCATGTGGCATCCTATTACTTTTCCATAAAACAGAATCCCTAGTGGACATATTGAAGTTTGACGGGATATTCTTCTTAACAACATCAAAATATAACGCTGCTAGAGAACGCATGAGATGGGGGGCAATATTATTGAGGTTGAAGGTAGAAGAAGACAATCCACATACCTTAAGGAAGCTATTCAAATCCTGCTGGAAAAACTTGCTTGGCACATCAGTGGAGGACACATTAAGCATGGTCTCTTGTAAACCCCTAGTCTGGAAACAAGATGCTATATAACAATAGTTGCCCGTATCTTCCATGGTGTAAACCCCAAGACCGCCTTCTTTCATTGGCAAGGTGGCCAAATGCTGCTGTAGTGGTCCGAAGCCTGCGCCATCTCCTGTGACAATGTGTCTCAAAAATAGAAACAAGCACTGATAAAAAAGAGATATAACTTGAAGCAAAGCCAGCGGGTTTGTAGTTCTCATAGCAAAATATAATCTGGACACCTCAGAACAGCTGCGTAACAGAAGAAGCTCGTTTTGAGGATCTTGTAGTTTCTTCACTGTATCCATCAGATAGATTGTTTTTTCCACTCTAGCCTGAATTATATCGCTGCAGAACTGAAGATCTAAGCTAACCGGTCCACCCAATAGTTTGACCCCTCTAGACGGTCTACCAATGTCGACTAGAAACAAATTACCGGCTAAAATCCTTGGGTCAACAACTGGCCAGAAAATCTCAGTTTTCTTGATGTTTAGATGAAGCCCTCTACTTCCACCTTCTGACTGAATGATTCTCAATTCCTTGGACACCTCCAATGTATCGCCTACTAATGTGCCATCATCCAAATACCACGCTTATAGGTCAAGCTTGCATTGCGAAGCAATCATACATACAAGCGGATGTAAAGCGAGTGAAAATAATAGTGGACCTAAAGGGTCACCTTGCTACACTCCCAAGGACAAAGATAGAGTGGATTCGTTGTAGTAAAGTCTTGCAGGGTGAGCATAACATAACTCCACCCAAATGGAAATATTCGGGCATTTGCTCCTCACCTCCATGATCATAGTGGTCCTGTACACTAAATTAAAAGCATTTGTAAAATCAACTAACATCATGGTCATGTTGTCCCGTCCCCCTTTCGTCTCAAGTAACCTATTTGCTGAGTGTAAAATGGCTTCTCCTCCACATGGGATTCCTACTCCGAATTTGTGATTACCTAAGTAGGAGGCCATTTATTTACCCACCGAATTAGCAGCCAACTTGAGCACAACCTCTTCCAAACAGTGCCAACCGCAATTGGCCTCAATCCCCCACCCATCTTGAGCAAAGGCGTTAAGGGTGCACTGGCGAGGCGTCGAACTCGCAAAAATAATATTTCTCTACTTTTTACACTAGCAAGTAGTATAATGTAAGAAAGATCGTCCCAAGGGAGGTATAAAGTTTCTAGTTGTTAAACAAATACTCTTAGCAAAGATGATTGTGTTGTAGAAAATCTGAAAATAGTAAATTGTATTCAAATATGAGATGGAATTGATTAAAGGTTCATTCTAGACCACGGAATACAAACCAAATTAATATATAGCCAAGTTCTTTGCATTATCATGTTACTAACAACCCTAGAATAATTAGTACGCTCAACTATTCCGTTATTATCTCCTAAGCTCACCGGATACGGAAGCGCTCGACTACCGGTTCCTACTTGCCAAGTTTCCTAGAGGTACGCTTACTAGGTGTGACTTAAACAAATGCTCTAAGTTTTGTGAGATAAGGTTGCTCCTAGTGATGAACTCAAAAGCATGAATCACCTAATAGTGTTGATTTCTACATATGGATACTTAACAAAGTCCCATCATCAGTACCCACATATTGCTACTTGTGTTTATCTTCTCTAGACAATTACGAGTCGAAGAAAATCTAAACTAGCAAATAGATTAAGAAGTAATGATTCAATTTCGAACTTAAACCCTTAACAAATAATCCATAAACAATATTAGCATGGTAGAAATCAGTCAATAACATAAATGAATGCAATAGAACAAGTTATTTCATATCAATTATAGATTCATACTTCGGGCTTCGAAATCGCCCTTAATCAAAAAGAGTTTTAGTTACTCATAAATATGGAGTTCATCATCAAATATAATAATTGAAATAATGAAGATGAAAATAAAACAAGGAAGCAAACCCTAGTTCCAGCTCTCTGCAAAACTCCAAGTAGAATAGAAAATGCGTGATATCCAAAGTGTAGAAATCCTCCATTTTTGTAGCTTTTTCTCTTCAAACCAGGTCATATCCCCAAAAGTCCAAGTCCAATATATCCATCAAGCCCATATAATTCATGTGTGAGAGTATCCCAGTAGAAATCTCTGCAAAAAACGTCTCACCGGAAAACTGGTCAGGATGCCGGAAGTTGGCCGAAATTGCGCCTGAAAAGTCACCAGTTGCCGGTCAGTCAACTCAGTCAAATGAGTCAGCTCAGTGATTGCATCGAGTGAGTCAGTTGGTACCAGTCAGATGAGTCAGCTCTGAGTTAGGGCTAACTCAGCTGACTTGTTCTAGGCCATAGACATTTCGCACAGGCCGGAGCTTTGCTTCATACTGATAGTGCATCAGAACTTCATTCCAGCCAAGATGGCGCTGCATCCTCTAGCATCCTTCATTTTTCATTAACAACAACTACAGATCCTACCAACTACATCATTTCTGCATCAACAACATACCACCACTTCCTCATTGCAGCTTCAACTCCTTGCTCCAGCTGCAATCACAGCTTGTTCTCAATATCCAACTCTCTCAGCTTGTTCTTCATTTGCTTCATTCATCTGGCCATTTGCACACAACCACTGTGATAACCACCATCCCTGTAACTGCAGCACCATTCACATACAACAGCTCCAACTGTAATGCCATCACCTGCAACTCAGCAACTTCAAACACATTCATTCCACTACTAGATCAATCTCCTGCAATTACCACCTGGTTCTCAAACTTCTGGCAGTAGCATCAGTTCAATCATTACATCAACCACAAATTCCATTCCCTGGATAACATTTAGACCCACAACTTCCATCAACAGAACATTCTCCATATGAATCTTAGCTAATACCAGCTCAGATTCAAATCTGAATCATACCCATCTGCTTATTATCAATGCCAAATTCAGTTCATCCTCCTAATTCACAGCACCACCAAATGCTTCACCCGAACTTCAATTTCATGCTCCCTGCACTCAATTCACCACACACAGACTTCATATCATACCTGCAATACCACCATTGCCATTATCACCATATTCTGCAACTCAGACGCACACGGTAGCACATACTTCCATATACATTTCAATCATTACACCAGTACCCATTAACTTCATTCCTTGCCTGCAACTTGGATCAACTAGCACCAATCTATACAAACACAGATATCTCCTATTTTAACTGAAATCCAGTTCAGTTCAGCCCTGCCGTGTGTTTCTGGTGTCGAAAACATCTCCTAGACACTACCAAATGCACAACATTCACTGCCCACATAGCTATGGCCCGTAGCTGCACACATCCAAAGAAAACCGTCCACTTCCTCGCTACTCAATACATCTTCCTCTCTGCCAAGTAATCTGTTTTCGAGGTCATGTCCTTGTAGCCCAAACCCATACAGCTCCATGGTAATCTCAGCTTCAACAAGAACAATTCTCTTTGTGGCATAACCACAACCACCAACACATCTCATTGCAGTTCCTTGCCATGGTTTGTAGCTGCAACTTCAATTAAGTTACAAACACTATGACCTGTAATACAACCCATTGTGAAACCACCAAATTCAAGCCATACTCTAACTTTACCAGCACCACCAACTCATGCTCCCCTGTAAACCTTATCCATCTTCTCAGCTAGTCCACCTGCAGATGCATCTCAGAAATTCATCCAAACCCTTTCAATTTTTCAAACACCGCAGTCAACAGTTAAATCAAAACCCAAACTACGATTTCTTCCATTACAGCAACATCCGCAAATTCAATTGAGTTTCACCCATCTTCTGTACTCAACAGAGACCCCTAACTTCCTTGCATCTCCTCAATCAATACTTCAATCGACAGCCACATCCGCAGACACATCAGATTTAATTTCTCTTCAATCGAACTCAACCCCATGAATATCAACAGCATCAGAAGTCTTCTTTTTTTCTTCTCTTCCTATCCTGATAATCGCAGAATCATCACATACCCATTCACCCTTCTCAATTATCATTTCACAATTCCCATCAAAAACCATTCCACTTTGCATCTCTTAATCTCTGTGTTAACAGCAGCCATCATGGCCTCTTTTCTCACTTCTTTGATTTGAGAATAATGATTGGGAAATAATGCCCACTGAATTCTAGGGTTGTGTAGGAATGGGAGTGGCTACACCCACTCAGGTGAAATAGATAAGGGCCATCCAGTTTTAATTAGCATGTAAGTTCCGCATATCCCCCAGCCTAATTTTCTGCTCCTTTGTTGCGCAACCGTAGTTGGTTCCAAACATCGCTCGCCTGTGGATTTGTCTTTTTGCTCTTTTGCGCTCCACATGAACGCCTTCTTTCACCTTCCACCACAACAGCCGTCTTTTACGCCTCATATTCACTTCTTCTCTTCAATGAGAGTCATCACTAAAGTTGTCGTGCTTTTCAGACAAAAAATTTGCATCACTAAAGCCGACATACTTTTCAGACAGAGATGAAGAAATAAAATCAAATTGTTAGAAATAATCCGCCTCCAAAAGCATTTGCACGTGAGATGAGATTTTTGCGCCGTTTCTTCTTCTTTTATTCCAAGTGACTCCAAAGTACCTAAATATTCAAAAGCAAACATAAGATACATAATTTACAAGAAAACTAGCAGAGAAAGCATAAACAATAGATAAATATTAAGGTGTTTTAGACACCTATCATGCACTAGCCAGAAAATCTCCCAAAACAGCTGGGCATCTGCCTGCCAACCATAAGTTAACCACACCGGATATAGACGTCAAGAGGTCATCTGCAACTGCTATATCCGCACCAGTAAGATCATCCATCAAGTGCTGAGCTCTCAAACCATCCCGTCCACAAGAAGTCCCTCTAGGTAAGCTCCTAATCGCTCCCAAGACATCTTTGACATTCACATAAACAGGTGGCTCATTGCTGAATTCTGTTGGTATGCATGGTGATGGAGCTTGCGAGTGCTTAAGCCTCAGTTCATGGAGAGTTACAGGTGTTGAAGAGGTGACACCATTAGAATATAGAACTCGTATGGCAGCAGCGTAGTGTCCTGAGCTTAGCTTTTTTTTACAAGCCTGAAAATTTGATTTTATACTCATTGTGCCATGATAGGCTTGTCTTCACTCTTGTCCAGATGGTACAAGCAATTTCCGAGACAAATTAAGGAAGCCATTAGTCTCCCTCCACTGAACCAAAGCCCGATTTATACTAGCAGCCTGTAATATCTTTCTATTACCAGACCTCCCTTCATTACTATTCTTAGGGGTGTACAATGTTAGAGTGCATATTGGAAAAAGAACCAACTGAATCCAATTAGTTAAAAATGTTGGCTTAGCCAATACCTTGTCTATAGTTGCTTTCAGGGTTCGCAAGAAGTTGAGCCTGCACTGCGGTGGAATGCTTGCAGTTGTTGTAAAATGTTGCTTAAAAATTGCATCCAGCAAAGCCAAGGTTAATCCATCCGTTTTTTCGACAGCTGCACCACCTACAACCAGTGTACCCGAACAAGGTTTCCCAATGCCGTGAATAATAAATTCTACATTATTTCCATCAAGGGGACCTGCAATAGCATTATTGTGTCCACGACAGGGACGACTCCATGCCCGAAGGTGCATACATTCACTGCATAACCACATCTGTAGTTGTTTTAGACCAACCTCCCAAGCATCATATATGTCTGCGCTGTTACCAATACGTTGTCTGCAATTACCCTTGCTCTCAGCTGAAGCAAAATGCCGATCATTGATATGCTAATAAGGGAAGCACGAGTGAAGCCTCTTCCTCTAACCTCATATCGGCACCCATTAAAGATCCTAAAAGGGCAATGGAAAATGGAATCAGCTAAGGGAGTAGCACCATTTGAAGATGATGGTGACTCCTGGGATGGTGAAGCAGATGATCTGTTAAGTTCCATGACAGAAGTAGAAGAGATAGAGCCGAACTTAACCCCTGAGATGAAGCACTGGTGGTTCAGGATATTCTACAAACACCTTGTGTGCCTCAAACTTGTGCGTTAGTTTCTACTGGGAATGTTTTACCCATTTTTTTCCCTCCCCGCGTAAACACAACACCGATAACAACTTCATGATCCCTGTCGTATGCGTCAAAAATAATTTACACTTTCTTACTACTCAAAATATAAATATAGCAAGGGCAAGAAATGATCGATCCCACAGAGAGGTCTTGGTTGTCAAGTTGTTTTCAGTTCCTTATATAAAACACCGGGTATTTTTCTGATTTTTATATACTAAAATAAAATAAAAGCAAAACAAAGAAAAGTAAACACGCAAATCAAGGTAGTGAGAATATTGGTTAAGGATTCATCTTCATTCACATATGTTTTCTTCACAATAACTAGAATTGATATTTTAATCTCAACTTTTATCAAAAGCCCTAGAATATCTTGATCGCAAGAATATCCCGCTAATCTCCTTTTGTCATCAACAAACACATTAAAAGATGCGAGTATGAGTTCTATCTAAGAGAACAACCTAACGTGTAAAAGCACTAATCAAGTTTAATTCCCTAGATGCATTAAGTTCTATGAAATCAGGCCAATCAAAGCAATTGAACGTGGAAAGTGCACTAATTCAATTTAACAAAGGTTATGATTCACATATGATCATAAGAATATATCACTACATACTATAATCATATTTATGCTACTTGTATTCAAGGATTATCACTTTTACGTATAATAAACCCTAAACTAGCAATATATGTGATTAGAAGTTCTACCAATTTGCAACTTGACAAAACAATCAATCAAATCATGTAACTATATTTTCAGAGGATCGTAAACGATAAATACGAGACAAAACTAATTTATCATATCAAAGAATCATGCTTTGTGAAATCCAACTATTCCATAACCAATAATAAAACTCTAGCTCATGTTCATGGAGTTCATAACAAGAAGAAAGAGAAACCCTATCATGTTGTAAACCCTAGAAACAAAAGTAGAAGATGATAGATAAGATTTTGATTTTGAGAAAGTCTTCTCTTTTATAGCTCTTCTTGTTCCAAAATTAGGTCTAGCCTTCAAAGTCCATTAGATAGAAATCCACCAAGCCCACGAGCGAGAGAAACCCGTGTAGAAATTCTGTCCCAAAAACACTCGCCGGAAAACTAGGGATATCGCCGGAAGTTGACCGGAATCCGGCATGTAAGAGTCACCGCCGGCTAACTGAGATGCTTCACCGTCGACGGAATATTCCGTCACTGACCGTCAAAGTCAATGGTCAAGATAATGGTCTTCGTTAGTCAATGGAGTCAAGGCAAAGAGGAGTCAGCTACCCAAATCAGCTGTCTTATTTGGCTGGATGGGCTGAGTGGCCAGGCCATAGTGATTTTGCACAAGCCAGTGTTGCATCCCGACCATGATGGCCCTGCTTCATTCTGTTCCTTCTGAATCTTCATCTCCTGAATTCACACCACATCTTCAACTCAGACTCTGCTTCTTACGCACCATACTAGCCACTACCACCATCAAAACTACTCCATTTTAGCTCCCCTTCATCTCCAATGTTGTAGCTTGTGTAGCTTCTCCAAATCCCAGTCAACTTGCACCAATACCTGCAATGATTCACAGCAGCATCCATCTTGTTCTTCCTGAGACAGCAACAATGCCTCACTGCCACAACCCACTGCAACTCCGATTCTCTCTTTCTTAAACCACTGATGCAACCCCAAATCCGATAGCAGCATAATCTACCTAATTCTCATTTGTGCCTCAGCTGTAATCCAAATCCTGCACAACCATCCACCATCTGCAAAGCACCTGCAATTTCATTCCCATCTGCAGCTTTTATAGCTTCTGTCTCAGCAACTCCATATTGCTGCAGATCCAAGTCCCTTCTTAGACTCAGTTCAATCACACACCCATTTACAGTAGCAGCCAAACAACTCCATCACCTGCAATGACATACAATCCAACACGACACCCTTGTTGGTTCAGCTCAACCCATCTGTAGCTTCTGGCAAACCATTATAACTCCTTCAGTACCTAGCTCTCAACCAACCTGCAACCTCTCAACCATTTTAAGCCCCCAATTCCAGCTCATACCAGTCAGTCACAACCACCACCATTCTCAGGCCTTCTTATCCCCTGCGATTCATATCAACAGCTGCAATTCATGCTATTACATTCATCTAAGCTCATTATGTAGTTTCAATCAGTCCCGATTCATTTCCCTGCAAGCACTCACATCCAAAACCCCAACTGCAGTTCCATATTGCAACCTACAGTTCCTCAAGACCAACTCCACACAACAAACACCTAGCAGCACACCCCAGTCCTCCCAGTGGTCCACTTCCAACATCCTTGGTAGCTATCCATGCCTACAACCATTGTCTTCTCGTGCACTGCCAAGATCTCCATGTACTCCTGCCACACAACATCACCAGCTTCTTGTTCATTTCAGTTCAAGCACATGCCATAACCTCAAGTTATCACCTCAGTGCACTTCACGTAGTATCAACTCTAGTACTACTAGTTCATCATACTTCCAACCTGCTCAGCCCACCTCATTCAACTGCAGCTGCAATAAGTTCTAGCTTCTCTTCTTAACTCAACCTTCATCCAAGCCACATTCCACCAGCTGAACCAATAGAAACTCAATCTCCACCACCAATCCTTGGAAAACCACAAGAAAGACCCATTAATTATGCTGTAGCTTCCAATTTCTCAGTCCTCTTCACTAGATCCTCTTCCACTTACTGCCAACATCAAACCCAAATTAGAATCGAACCCATCTTTAATTTCTTCTTAAATTAAGGCAACAAACACCAATCAGCACCAGAACCCATTATCTCCTTGAGTTCATCATTATTTATCCTATTTCAAAACCATCAAGAACCCTAAATCCACCACCAGATGTATTCCTTCAACCTAAAACATACATATAACTCAGTTCCTTCATGAATTCAATACCACCACTACTCTGTGTGTTCATCTTGACTTCAGCCACAAACCCTAGCTTCTGAAACTTCAATTCAACATCAACACCCATCTAATCATCCTCTGATTTAACCACATACCCAATAACTCACAGAACAAGAGTTTATTTAGCTGTTCCTTCGACATTTAATGGTAGTAGTACGCTGTGCCTCCATTTCTCGATCTCTGGCTCTGAATTTTCTCTCTCTCAATTTCATGGCTGCTGTGCAGCTTGTATCTCTGAATTTCAGGTAATGGTAATAATGAGAATAGAATTCTCATTTTAGGGTTATTAGAGACGGGGTTAGATAATGACACCCCACTGCATAAGATAAGGGATACCTCAGTGGGTACCCTATAACATGTGATCACCCATTAACATCAGCTGACTGTATTTAGTGGTCCTCCAAGAATAGTCTCCCCTTAACTCTGGCTCGGATCCCGATAGTGTCGCCAATGAAATGACATTTTTGCCATTTCAGCTCCAAATGGCTAATTATCCTTCTTTCGCCTCAAATGACTCCATTGCACCTAGTAAACTCAAAATCAAACATAAGAGACACAATTCACACGAAAAATAGCAAAGAAAGCATAAATACTAGATATTAAATTAGGTGTTTTAGACACCTATCACTTCAACTTCGTGATGATGAGGACAAGGTGATTATACAGTACACAGAATTACATATAACTGTTACTATGTAGCAAGGGAAATGGTGAAAAAAAAAACGATCGGATATAGTAGTATCAATAGACGGATAGTGGATTAAAAAAAGAGGAATCTTGATTTTCGGTATTAAGGTAGTAGACAATTGTTAACAGAATCACGTCGGCAGAATCCGGGTATCAGAATCAAGGTATCCGAATCCAGGTAGCCGAATCAAGGTATCCGAATCCAGGTAGTAGAATCAGGTAGCGTCAAGTTGAAGCAATATATGTCTCTCTCGTAACGGAAGACTGATCAGCCAACTCTGACACATAGTTCCAGAAAATGGATACTCGCGCTCATTTTTAGACGCGTAACCGTAACGTGTACTTGAGAATTTCTTCTATTCCTGGATTTTACTTGATGGGTTCCACAAGGGTTTTTTCTTTTCTGGGGTACTTCCGTGCTGCTACTTAATGGATACTCTTGTCTCTTTTTTTTAACCCAAACTCTTGTTGTCACTTGGTATAGTTGACACTTAACAAGACTATAAAACAAAGACAAAAAAGACAAAAGTACATTGACAAGAAAAAGTTGCATATTCATTATTTACTACGGTTATGATTTTTTATTTGAAGCATGCATTTATTAATAGGAAATTAGGTTAAATTTTGTCTCTAAGATAGTGCAGAGCTTCATTTCAGTCTTTCTTACTCCAATTCATTCTTTAAAATTCACTTAAATTTTGATTTGGTCTTTTCCATCTTAGTAGCTTTCTTTTTGAATCTCTTAGGGCCTCTACCTGAGTCTTAGTTAGCTACTTTCTCAGTGTCTTACTTCCAAGTTTTCTAGCTCTTTTCACAAATTATCAGGTTTCACTTGTTACTTAGATTACTTACTCTCAATTAATTATGCTCTTTTCCCTCTAATGTGAACCCTAAATTCTCATCTCCTAATCTTTTTTATTCTAGTGTCCACTAGGAACTTCTCCTTTTTCTCCCTTTTTACCGTTTTTTTTTTCCCTACAACAAACCCCACATCACTTTTTACTTTTTGTTAACATAATGACTATCCTAGCTTGGAATTGCCAAGGCATAAACCTTTCACCCTCAATTCAACACTTAAAAAGATTGGTCTCTCTTCATAAACCTAGCATTTTGTTTCTATCTGAAACTTTAGCTAACAATCAGCATATGAGAAGCTTATCACAAACCCTTCAATTCCATAATCACTTCTCAGTCCCAAAAATTGGAAGGCGAGGCGGTCTATGTTTAGTGTGGAAAGATTCCCTGAATATCCAGATTTTATTTCACTCTCAAAATTTTATCCATACAATAGTTACACCACCTACCCCTGGACAACCTTGGCTTTGCACGGGTATTTATGGCCCGCCACACCCGGATATCAGGAAAAATCTATGGAAAGAATTTCCAACAATCTTCAACAACATCAACCCGTCCACACCATGGCTTTTATTAGGAGACTTTAACGACGTCTTAGATCAATCAGAAAAAAAGGAGGAAGGCAGGTAACATATGCTCAATCTCAACCTCTCCTCTCTCTAATGGACCAGATGGGATTTATTGATCTGGGGTTCCGAGGAGACCCCTACACCTGGACAAACAACCAAATGGGTCAGGATAACATTCTAGAAAGATTAGATAGAGCAATGGCGACCCAATATTGGCGGACTGCAAATCCACATGTATCAGTTACTCATCTTCCAAGAATAGCTTCTGATCACGGCCCAATACTTCTACAAGAGAAAGCAATGGATTGCCAGGGAACAAAAAACTACAAATTTGAACACTTATGGCTCTCTCATCCCCAGCTCAAACAAGTGGTTGAAACAGCTTGGGAACAACAACAAGATACTGAACCTACCCTTGACCTTCAACTAAAACTCATAACAACTGGACAAACTCTATTGGAATGGAACAAAGAAACATTTGGCCACTTACCGACAATGATCAAGAAATCGACATTCAAGATAAAACACGTTCAACATCAATGTGCTACCCAATCGGGCGACGACCTGGATTTTTGGATGATCCAATAAAAACAACTAAGAATTGATCATGATGAGGTACTACAATGTCATGCGACATACTGGCAACAAAGATCCAGAATCCAATGGTTGCAATCGGGAGATCTCAATACAACCTTTTTCCATACTAAAGCCACCATTCACAAAGCCTGTAACAATATACAACAATTACAAGACCCACAAAATAACTGGGTTGATAAGAAAGAAGACATTGTTCAACTCATTCTAGATCATTATTCTCAATAATATATGGCCCCACCTACGGTGGTAAATGGAGATCTTTTTACAAATATCAGGCCAAGATTAACTCTCAGACAATCAAACCTGCTTACGAAGGAAGTAACTATAACAGAAATCAAACAAGCCCTTTTCTCCATAAACTCCAAAAGCACTCCTGGTCCAGATAGCTACACAATCCTCAATGGAGACAACTGGAATCAATTTTCCCTGCCATGCAACAACTGATTTTCCATCGTATTGGAAATGGGTTATCAACTCCAATAGAAGCCAGTTGGATTCCACACTCACCACATCTAGGCCCATCACAATGCTACCCATTCCGAATGGTAGCAGATATCATCGACCCAATCTCTCATACTTGGAATCAAGAAAAATTAAGCACCCTTCCTGATCCTATAGCCCAAAAAATCATAAACATCCACCTTCCCCAAAACAACACACAAGATAAAATTATCTAGCCACATTCGAAATCTGGAAATTACACTACATCTTCGGGATATAAATGTCTAACCCATGGTCAACCAACTCATACCCCCCTTCCACCCACCAAATTCCTGTGGACTTTACCATGTCCACTAAAAATTCGGCTTTTCTTGTGGAAAACAATCAATGAAGGATTACCAACCTTCTCTTTCCTACATCATATCCACTTGACCAACTCTGACATATGTCCTAGATGCAATGTTGATCCAGAATTGGCGAGTCACCTACTAATTCATTGTCCAACGACAATTATATCCTGGAACACCCTGATCACTCAACTTATAAACACACCAAAACCCATTTACCACCTCACTCTCGCGTTAACACCTCAGACAACCATCTCCCAAATCCTGTAACAATCTGCACCAACAGATGTAATCTCCTCCTTTTGCTTCCTTTTTTGGACCCTATGGTTAGCTAGGAATGATCTTATATACCGCCAAAAACAAACAACTTCAACCGAAATCTTAATCTAGGCTCAAAAACTACAACAAGATTTCACTGCGGCACTAGATTCCTTTCCATCGGTCCTATCAGGAGATGAACCAATATATAACCATCCAAGAGGAGACAAAAGAATATCTACAATATCGGTTGGATGGTCAATTCCAACATCAACTGGATTAAGATTAACACAGATGGAGCAGCCAGAGGTTACCCAAGTTTTTCGGGTGCATGATTCATCTGCAGAGATTCCGACACACGAACTTTAATGGATCTAGCTCAACCTTTAGGAATTACGACTGCCTTAACCGCAGAAACTTGGGCTCTTCTTTTGGTTTCAAGAATGGAAACAGAAATACAATGGAAAAAAGTTCTCTTTGAAACTGACTTAGAAAATCTTTTGCGCTTTATCACATCCTCTACCCCCCTCCTTGACACATCTCAGAGATGATTGAGGAAATAAAGAAGAGATTCAGACAGATCCCACAGGTTTCCATTCAACACAACTACAGGGAATGAAACCAAAACGCAGATGGTTTGGCCAATCATGCAGCAGATGGAAGCCAATTAGGAAATTTATCAACCAAAATATGGGACCAGGCAATGCCTTTTTTTATTAGTCAAATTTTATTTCATGATTCAGTGGGTACCACATACCCACGACAAATTGTAATACGGTTATGATGATATGATCTACTATTTTACTTTTTGTAGAAAATCTTAAAAAAACTTACCAGAGAATTGGATGGTATGGTAATGCACTAATGCTCCTTGATAGAAAATAGGTGATGGTGTGTTCTCGGTGAAAATGGGTTGGTCAGTAGACTCATATACACACACACATAGAAATCCCAATGACCTTAATTTAAGTCTTAAAATTTATTTTTCATTAATGTAATAATAACAAATTTTTAGTAATTATAAGATTTAATTGTTGTATTTAGCTTAAATTTCCAAAAAACTTATGATTATTAACTTTAATAAGTAAATAAGCAAACACGAGTTATTACATAGCAGGCAATTTCCAAAAACTTATGATTATTAACAATAATATAAAAAAAAAATCATATTGAATTCATAATGACATAGATATGATTTATATTTTCATTATTAGGTTTGAAGATAATGGCTAAATTTTCTCTTAATAGATAATACTACTAATTATAAAAATAGATTATATAATTATGTGAAAAATACTAGAACCACCCTACTATATGGGTTTAATATTTTCAAGCCCCACCAAATGGATCATACACTGTCAACTCCATTCTTTCACATTTTGATATTTCTAGGCCGAGAACTTTAATTTTCCGGGCCTGTTAATAAAAGTTTTATTTAAAATAATTTTTATAATACCAAGAATACCCTTTAGTATATAAATGCAATAAAACTAGGCATCTGTTTCATTTTTGGTTTCAAAATATAATTTATTTTCTCTCTCCACTGCTCTGCAAATAACGAAGAATGGAGATTCACTCGATGAAACTCGAAGAAAACTTGAGGATTCAGCATCATATCGAAAGTGAAAGATAAGTTTCTCATCTATATTTGCAGTCATGTTGAATTCTCATTACATTTTAACCAAAATCAAGTTCTGTAAAGTTCAGTGACAGCTTTGAATACCTAATAAGTTCGATGTTACTTCGAATTTTGATCTGATTTTAGAATTGTTGCTTCGATCTATAATCCTTGTATTATTTGATTTGATTTGAACTGTTTAGTTTCGATTTTTGTTTAAGAAATATTTTTAGGGTTTGTAATCAACCCTGATTTTTAATCGACAAAATCAAGATTAGAGTTCATATCTGTTATAATCTAATCTTTATCTTGCTTTTAAGATGAAAGATTTGAAAGATTTTGAAAGAAAATTACAAAAAAAATTCTAGGTTTCTTTACTAAAAATCAATCAATCAATCTATCTTAAATCTCGATTGAAAATCGGTTATCATATTTGAAATCTGTGAATCATCATTTCTATTACCCATCTATCTGTTACGAATTTCATCTACTTTGATTTTCCAACTGACTGCTTGTATCAGATATTGAATGTTTTATTATAATGCAATCAAAATTGAATTAGTTGTTTGAGATACAACATCAGATGTCAAAATTCAGTGTGATTGAATTTCTCATGTTGATGAGTTGTTTTTAGGTGCTCTTTTACTTGTTGTTTTTATGTCCATTTAATAAGGTAATTATGAATCTATTTTATGTTCATTTTTGGCTGATTATACTGGTTTTCATGTTGTTTTGTGCAGGGCAAAGGATCATAAAGGTTCATAAACAGCTTTACTAGAACATATAAGACTTTGTGTGATACTCATTAACTTAAAGTCAATCTAAACTTATATATCTCCTAGGATGGATACCTGAAAGCACAATAAGAATGCGCAGCTGTGGAAAACTTTTAATATGTAATCTGCACATTTATAATTTATCTCAATATTATCCTATATAGTTTATGAATGCAAGTTTCTGAGTTTCAATTGTTAAGACATGATGCAATTTATATTTTAAGCTTGAGCTTGGTTCTATGAACTGGTAGTGTCATTTGATCCCATTTATTAAGCAGACCTCACAGATTGGATGAGCTGAGAAAAGCCTTCTTTTGCAGTTACACAAACCATATGAATGTGTAATTGCCGATTACACAATCCATATGTATGTGTATTTTCCTATTACAAAAGCCATATGGGTGTATAACTGCTGATTACACATGCATTTTGTATGTGTACAAGCTGATTACACAAGCATTTCACACACTCGATCAAAATTCATGCATATTGTATTGCCTGTGTTTTTTTGTGTGGTTTGTAATAGAGTTTTCCTGTATTTGAAATTTTATGTAGTTAACAGTGTATGTGCCAGGTACACAATCCATATTGCTGATGTGTAACCGCGACTTACACATGCCATATGCAGAGTCCTTGGGAAAGGTCCTCCACTTCAGATGTCTCATCAATGAAGTAAGCTTCCAAGGAAAGACCGCAACTGGAACAAACTGTGTCCCCTGCAGAGCGATCAAATGGTACCTTTGTGCTTCTTTTACAATTCTGGGCAATAAGCCAAGGTATGTACAGGTACAGTAGTTGCATCTTTCTGTACAATTCCCTCTCCTCGCTTCTCATTGCTTATGTAAAGATCGCGCAAATGTAATGGTGTACATGTGCTGCTTTTCACTTTTCAATCTAATTTACATCGTTATAGATAATCCAATACTACTATCTTACCTTTTGCTTTACTAGACCTTTTATTTGAATCATTCATTTGATTAGATATTTGGTTTGAAAGCATAATGTATTTCATTTCTCTTATCCATTGGTTTGGCAGAATGTGAGCAATGGTGTTTATGGTTAATTGGTGATAAAGAAGAATATGAAGATTAATTGGTATAACAAGCATTTGATGAGTTTTCTCCTTTTGAGCTCTAAATGTTCAATAAATTGCTTCCGTTGTTTAGTTTATTGATGCTGGATTATTTTATTTTTTGTTTTTATGTAGATGGTTATTGATGAACCAACATGAAATGCTCATGAATCTCAAACGAGTTTGATTACTCGATTATTGTTAGATTTTCCTGAAAAATTAAAGAATTCTGGTAATTTTAACAAGTAATATTTGTTCCAATAATTTTCTGATTATTGATATGTTTTTTTTTAATTAAGAAATAACAGTTTATTTAACATGATAGAAAGTGATTTCGTGTAGGTGGTCCAGCTGATGGAGACATTAGATTGAGATGTTTGATATTATCAGATGAAAGCACTTCTGAAGCTCATGATGTACAATGATTGCTTGGACACCACTTACCCCTGGATGGAGCACAAGCTAGATGTGTAACTGCGGCTTACACATGCTTATGCCACTAATAGGTTAATGATTTTATTCATTTCATGAAGTGAGTTTTCCAAGGTGTCTTTTAGCAAATTTGTCCATCAGTTGCCCTTGGTTATGAATCAGGTTCTTTTGACTAATAACGACTTAACTCTTGATTGACCTGTGAGTAGGGTTAGCTTGCACTAGGACCAATTGACCTAGTTCTTACCCAATATTTTGAGCATTTGGGTATGAATCTCCTGAGATTTGATGGTGGTAGATGCTTGTTGTGTCAAACTTATAATCGGGAAAATGGTACAGTGTTGTTACATTTGTGACTAGTTTTCAGTTTATTTACAAGTTACCTAAGGAATATCTGAGTTCAAGAGAACACCTGCTGAGAACCGTGATTGCTTTTTATTAACTCTTACAGTGTACCTCATAGTCTACTAGTACATTATAATCACCTAGAGTTTTAAGGTTAAAACTAAATATCCAGCATTGTCTTCTGTGATGTTGATATTGCACTCATTAATTCCTCAGGTGAAATTCAGTTCTGATGCAATCAAAGAATCATATGTTGTTGAAGAGAGCTTGAAGCCAAGCCACGCATAAAATCTGTTGGTGTAAGTTATCTGACCTTTTTTTGATGTGTAACTATTAGTTACACATGCTAATTAGATGTGTAACTTCTAGGTACACAAGCTAAATGGATGTGTAGCTACTAGTGACACATGCTAATTAGATGTGTAACTCATAGATACACATGCTAACTATGAGTTACACATCTAATTAGCATGTGTAATTATTTCACAAAACATGGAAATTTTTTTACCCCTACACTATTGTTCTTTTTTGCTTTTATGATTACAACTTGACTAGATACTATCAAATAGAGCTGAGGTGTATCAATAATCATTTATTTTTATCTATGTAACTTGGAGTGTGCCCTTGGGTAATGCAGAGACATGATCAATTCTATGTTTTCTGTCTTAAGGTTATTTCAGGTCATAGGGGTGCACGTGAAACTAAGTATGTTAAACAAAACCTTTTCAGTAATTTGATCAGTCATCCGAAGTTCATCTCTGATACGAAATAAACTATAGGTGCTTTTCTTGTGCTCGTTTGAGTATTCTTTTAGTTTCTTATTCTTCTGTGCGCTTACTGTTTATTACATCCTGCTTATTTAATATGTAACTTGCCTTTGCAGCGAATGCATATAGCCATACGGACTCAGAGTGTTTGAAATCAGAGAATACTCAAAATAGAGATGCTGGCTCAACAACAAATAAATTCTCGTTGGTGACTGTTTGCTAGTTGCAAATGTGGGAGATTCCAGAGCTGTTGTCTGCAGGGGCGGAAACGGTAAGTGTTGGGACTTATCCTGTCGTTAATATTCGATGATGATCTAGCTTTTATTGCAATGTCATTTTTTTATTAGCCTGTCTAACATTATAAAAACACCAAAAGATGCTCCACAATAAGATAACTCATTGCACTTTACATTTCTCCCGCGTTTCTGATATGTAAATTGTGTAACTGCTGGTTACACATGCCCCTATGCATGTGTAACTCCTAATTACACATTCAACATGCATGTGTAACTCTCAGTTACACTACCCGTATCCATGTGTAAGTCCTAGTTACACATGCTAAAAATGAACAACAACATTGTTTTTTGCATCAATAGATTTTGCGTTTCTGAATTAAATTGTGTTTTCTTATTGTAATTTCCAGGTCAGTAGGATTCAACAGTTGGGACTTTGACACTTGCGGATTGTACTCGTGGCTCTAAGATGCAAAATTATGCGTCAAAAATAAATTGTGTTGGAGCACCACACGGTAATCACTTTGAGTTGTCTAAGGGAATGTATATCTTTCAGATTGAATGGCATTATAAGTTAAATATATAGTGTTTTTGATGTACATGTACAAAGAGATTTTTGATTTACTTGTCACCATGTATGTGTAACTGCTAGGTTACACATGCCACTATGCATGTGTAACTCTCAGTTACATTACCCATATCCTTGTGTAAGTCTTAGTTACACATGCTAAAATGAACAAACAAAATGTTTTTTGCATCAATTGATTTTGCATTTCTGAATCTAAGTGCATTTCTGAATTAAATGGTGTTGTTTTATTTTAATTTTCAGGTCAGCATGATTGAACAGTAAGGACTTCGACATTTTTGGATTGTCCTCGTGGCTCTAAGATGCAAAATAGGCGTCAAAAGGAAATGTGTTACAACGCTCAGATGGAATGTGAGTGTCCTAACTTTATAATAATTGCTCCTCCAAACTTGTATGTAATTGTTGGATGCTAGTTACACATAACGAAATAAATTAGGATTATAAAGTTTTCTGCGAGGTTATTCTTATGTTTCTGATATTGCTTACAGAAGTTGCAAAATCTTCTTTGTCGATTTTACAGGTATATGGCGCTAGGCTAATTAGGAGGTGGCTAGAGAAGAGGGTGGTGATAGAGTTGTCAAAGAGATTGATGAGAACTCTACCGTGTATATTGATGCAAGTCTAGATGGAGCTGAACTTACTTATCCAGTGGAAAAGAATGGTGGATTGATAAATGCCAGCACTAAAATTGCGCTTGATACCACTGCAAGGTTAGTCCAACATGCCTCAGTCAATATTTTGTTTCCTATTTTTCATTTTCCCGGAAATGTTGAACATTTAACTCATAGATTTTTCGCAAAAATCAGTGGTTTGAACACTATACATTTGGTAATCATGCTTATGTTCTTGCCTTTATTAGTTCGTGCGTTGAATTCCAGTATGGAGGTATAACTCCTAGTTACACTAGTCAGTTGCATAGGTAACTGCTAGTTTCACTACTTAGATGTATGTGAAATTGAATATACATTATTTTTAATTTAATCTTATAAAAACTAATTGCTTGTTGTTATATTTTAGGTCTCGCTGGATCTGAAGTTTATGCTGAATACACAAGTCAGATGCATGTGTAACTCTCAGTTACACCAGATAGACGCATATGTAACTCTCAATTACATTAGATAGATGCGTGTGTAAATTCCAGTTGCACACGCTAAAAAATTGTTGTAAATGAATATTAAAGCTGTCTATTTTTTTTTATGTGTAACTTTGCATTACACATGCCATATGGATGTGTAACTTCTGTTTACACATTCACACTATACTTTAATAATTTTGGGCCTAGATTTAACAATTTTGGGCTTAAATTTAAATTTTATTTAATTTGTGGATTGACAATAAATAAAAGGGTGTGAGTGTCTTTTAATAACTCGGGACCTAGATTTAAATTTCTTTTAATTAAGGGCCTCATATTATGGGTTATCCATGGGTCGGGCCTTAGCCTAATTTTCCCTATAATTATATTATAGTTCCTCGGGTTGTGTGGGTTCCTCGGATTAAAAATATTTTTTCCCATGCTTGCCCAAGTTCAACTCGGGTTTGTTAAAATTGTGCCGGAGCTTGCCCAAAGTTTTAAAATATATTGACCATGCCCGCCCAACGTTCGGGTTGGGCATGGGTTAGGTGGGTTGACCCAACCCAAGTCCCACCCCTACTCGTTACTTTTAAATGGCTATGTTTCTTTGCAGAATGACGACACATTAAATACATGGTCTTACAATTATAGCCCTGAACTAAAAACCACCATCAATAGATCGATATTTGGAAAGAGTTAGAATAACTTGGTGGCATAGGGTGTCATGTTGGTGGTGAGTAGTGAATTTAAAAGTAACTTCAAGGGGATCAACATCTTGAATCGGAGAGAGAGGCTCTGCAACTCGACGACAGAATCAGCGACCGACTCATATTTTTTCCCTCAAATATTTTCTCATTTTTCTGTGATCTTCTCATTAATTCAGGTGTTCTTGATGATTGGTCTTTCAACATGGTAATTCTTACACATTAAATCTACTTAGAATATGTCTGAAAACATCAAAATTCATTCAGTAAATCTTAATGGTTGTAAACCTAATCAGAAACCTTCAGATCCAAATTTAATGGAGAATATCGAGATGTCCGAAGCTCAGAATGCTCCTTCTTTGTTCATACTAGATGAGGTCATCGATGAATGCTTAGATGAATGGAGATTTAGTTTGATTTGTATATTGGATTTGGTCAAGTAAAAATTCGAAACTTCTTTTAGGAAACAATGGACCACTAAAGGTAATATCCAATTAATTCCTCTAGGTAAAGGTCTTTTTGTTATAAAACTAGAAAATTCTGATGATAAAAGACTTATTTGGAAAGGGCATTGGGAAGTTGGAGATCAACACTTAAAAATTAGAGCTTGGGAACCAAATTTTAATCCAGAAAAACAAAAATATTCTTCAGTTTTTGTTTGGGGTTCTCTTCGCTGGCCTAAGTATTGGATACTGGAAGGAGGATATTATTCTTCAAATGGGAAATAAAATTGGTAGAGCTATTTGAGTTGATGCCACTACTCTGAAAAAGGAAAATAGGTATTATGCAAGTGTATTAATTGAAGTTGATTTAGTTAAGTTAATTCCCAGCAAAATCAGGTGGAATCCAAATATGGTAAATTTGATCAGTCTATTCAAATACCAAAACTCCCAAAATTTTGCAACCATTGTAAGTTTGCGGGACATTTGGTTACTGAATGTAGAACAAATAAGCAGGAAACCTTGCCACATGAATCAGTCCAAGATTTTGTAGCTGTTAAACCAAAAAGACAATAAATACCAAAAATCTTAAAACCTCAAGTCACTGTTGGCTTTGATATCTATTCTCCACAAGTAGGTAAAACTTCAGTGAAAACCTTTGATTCTTCTATTAGGGAGTCTAATAGTGGCGAGCTTTCTTCAGGAAGATTTAATGCTCTCAAAGACCATTCAGAGGAAGCTGGTGAGATTTTGTTCCCTCCTGAAGATTTTCCAGCTTTATCTGTTGATAAATCTATCTGATCTCCTAAAAGTGTAAGTGCTACCAGTATTGTGATTCCAAAGGAGATAATACATCCAGTTCAAGTTGTTGATTCTCATATTCCAGAGACTGAGATTATTATTACTTCAAGTGTATTGGATCATGTAAGTGAAGAAAACAGTTCTTTATCTAGCTTTGAGGATGGAGAAGTAAAAGAGGATACTTTTTCTTCTTTCATTCATAATAGTACTATCCCTCAAACTATTTCTATTTTAAACAATGCTGATAACTCTGTTAAAGGCAAGAAAACTTCCCAAGAAAAGAAAATTCCTCCACCAAAAAAGCCACCTACTACTAGAAAAGCTAGTAATGAATTTCAGAAACTAGTGAACAAGGGGGGTTCCACTACTCCTCACTCCTTTTCTCAATGAGAATTTTATTCAGGAATATCAGAGGCCTTAAAAGAGCTAAGTCCAAAGATAAACCCAGATCTTAAGTTAGTCAAATAAATCCAACTCTTGTTTGGATAGCTGAACCAAAAATTCATTATAATTCTAAGAATAGAATAAAATTACTTGGTATGCATTACTAGATATTTCATGATACTTGTGATGATAGGAAAGCAGAAATTTGGTTATACTGGAATTGTTCTATTTCTACTCCTTCAATAATTTTTTCTTCAAGGAAGAGTATTACAGTGGAAATTGGTTACTGGTGTACATGCAGATGTTTTGGCAGTTAATAGAAGGGAATTATGGGCTGACCTTACTAAGATTAGTAATCTACATAAACCATGGATGATCATTGGGGACTTTAATACTATTACATCAGTGCATGAGAAAAAAGGTGGTAGAAGTCCTCTTAATGTAGCTATGTCTGATTTTAATGAATGTATTGATACCTGTGAACTCCTGCAAGCTCCCAAAAGTGGTCTTTAATTTTCTTGGTCAAATGGCAGATGTGGCAAAAAAAGAATTTTGTGTAATCTTGATAGGGCTCTATATAATCTTCAGTGGCTGAACGTTTATAATGGATGGAAATACCAAGTTTTTTCAAGAGGGATTTCAGATCACAGATTTTTAATTGGTACAAATTTAGATATTCCAAATCCATTAAATTCTCCTTACATATTTCAAAATATGTGGACAACTCATCCAAATTTCATCCAGTTGGTACAAGATTCTTGGAATGAGGAAATTCATGGTAATGCCATTTACATTTTTATGAATAAATTGAAAAGACGGAAAATTATTTTGAAGAAATGGAATTGGGAGGTGTTTGGTAATGTACAAGTTAATCTACAACAAGCTGAAAAGAAAGTAACTGAAACCAATATCTTGTTTGATAGTGATCCTTCTAATACCGAGTTGTTGAATAATTATGTTACTGCTAGAGGGGTCAGAGACATTGCTGCTCAAAATTATCATACATTTTTAAGTCAAAAAGCAAGAATCAACTGGATACAATTTGGCGATGCTAATATCAATTTTTTTTCATACTTCTATCAAGATTAGGCAAGCAAAAAATTCTATAACTGAACTTGAAGATGATGCAGATAATATAATTACTAATCAATCAGACATTGCTACTTTACTCATCAACTATTTTTAGTCAAAATTCATAGCTCAACCAGTTCAACTATCTGAAGATATTCTTGAAGAGTTCCTTCTCTAATAACTAATGAAGATAATAGTTTTTTGGAACTGCTTAATAAAGATGTTTTTGATCTGAACCAAGATGGTGCTTCTGGTCCAGATGGATTCACATGAATTTTTTTATAGAGTGACTTGGGAAATCAGTTCTAAGGACTTAATAGCTGCTATTCAATATTGTTTGTTCAATCAAGAGAATCCTGCGGGTTTAATTTCAAATTTCTTGACTTTACTTCCTAAGATTAAAGGTGCAAAGAAGGTAAATCAATTTAGACCTATTGGTCTTAGTAATTTTTGCTTCAAGATTATCACAAAGATCCCCACTACAAGAATCAATAAAGTTATACACAAACTAATTTCTCCTCAACAATGTGCCTTCATTAAAGGGAGAAACATTCATGAACATGTACTATTGGCATCTGAATTAGTAAATGAAATGAGTGTCAAAAGAAGAGGAGGAAATGTGGGATTAAGATTGGACAAATCACATGCTTATGATACTCTCAGCTAAGATTTTTTATTAGCTGATTAAAAGAAATATGGATTCTCTAGAAGGTTTTGTAACTGGATTTGGTTCTTCTAAAAACTACTAAAATATCAATTATGTTGAATAGAGGTCCCATTGGCTACTTTGGAGTTGAGAGGGGTGTCAAGCAAGGTGACCCACTTTCACCTATCTTTTATATCCTAGTTGCTGGTGTGCTTAGTAGAAGAATACTGCAATTTATCCAAGAACAAAAAATTCAGCCTTTAGTAATCAATAAATGTATTTTTCCTTCCCACTTATTCTTTGCAGATGATATTTGTTTGTACCCAAAATTGCTTTTAGGCACCAAACACGATGATTTGATGATGATGATGTGAAATTAGGGCTAGAAACTAATTAAAGATGAAGACAAAGACAAAGACAAAGATTTCACGTGGTTCGGCAAGTTGAGCCTACATCCACGGATGAATCCCCTTGGGGAGTGATGTTTTATATTGATATAAGAATTACATTGTAATTTTTCTGTATTATCTAGCCTAGCCTCCTCCCCTCTTTAGGATTTAGACCCATGTATCTATATAGTTGTATAGACTTGCCTATTAAGTAATCTGGAATATTCTGGAGCTTTCTTCTAGGGTTTCAGGAATATGCTGGAGGAAACGGGCCGCTGGAAATGGGTTAGCAAACTGGATAAATATATACAGGCTGTCAGGCTTGGGACGACACAGATTTTCCATAAACAATGATATAGTTAGCGCGTATTGGTACCCAAATATTATGGTACAAACATCGCTCCCTCTTAATCTCCAACGTGTTGTGGGGTTAAGAAATTTAAAACCTCCCTCTTAATCTCCAACGTGTTGTCTAATCGCCCCAATTATATGTGTAGTGTTATGAACCATTCGCCCCCGTTAGGTACAGCTAAGTTTGGCCTGGACCCGGAGTATGGTTGATAGTTACTTAATACTCATGGGGGCACTTGACGTCTCTTTGAATTGTGGTGTAGAAAAAGGTATCGTCTTTCTTGTATACAGATGCACATGAAATATCTCGATCTCTTGCGTTTTGGGCTCCGACTCCCCATACAGGTCCATTTAACTTTAACAAATATGCATTAATCTATATACGAGGTGAGATTAAGATCCCTGAAAGTGGAACCCTGGCGACTCCAAATTTCTTGGTCTTGATAAGGATTTTTATAGCCATCGAGGATAGCGGGACCTATTACATTGATGTTCTGCTGCTGTTTTAAGTTACAAAAATCTCTGGATTTCTCTTGCATCGCCTAATTGTGTTCTAAGATCTGAATTATGTAGAGTATAACATGATATAGAATCGTGTTCTTCTAGTTTCCTTCCCATTACTCATATGTGAAGTTATATTCTTGACTTGTTGTCGTCGTTTCCCTGATGACTGATGAGTGCTGGTTCGATATTGATTTTTCCTCATAATCCTACTGGATCTTCATGTATAAGCTACGCTAAGGAAAACTTATAAAATCCCTTACTGATACAGCTCACAAATAACCTCGTCACTCAAATACTGGCATCCTTGTATATAATGATTGTGTATATGTATCTTATTTGCAGAAATGGATCCTTGTGTAAGAACTTGTGTGAGTTGAGTGTGTGACTACAACTGTCAGGTGGCAGTTCTATGTATGTTATGTACTGGCCAATCCTGTAACAGTTGAGAAAGTTTAAATATCTCAGTTATTCTTCTGAGATTGTAACTAAGAAAATCAAATCTGAGAAATAAATCAAAACCATATGAAGATTGTCTAGCGATGTTTATCTTCTTAACATGGTATCAGATATAATATTATCAATCTAAACCTCAAATTCAGTTTTTCAACATCATCTTCAATGGAAAAAATCTGATAAACACATCCCGTTAATATTCAAACCCCCATCAAAATTATCTGCTACTAATTATTCTCTTTGGAAATCTCAGATTGCTACGTTACTGCGTAATTACAATCTTCTTCGATTTGTGGATGGATCCTTTCATTGTCCTGTAAAGTATCTCAGGCGAACATCTACAGCTGGTGCTTCTATTGTAAGTGCTTCTAATTTTGTTGATACTGATCCCGAGAATGAGTTTGTTTTCAATCCGGCATATGATTATTAGGTAAATCAAGACTCTTCTCTTTTAACTTGGTTATTCTGCTTGCACAGAAGAAATTCACTCTCAGGTTATAGATTGCACTTACTCTCATGAGATCTGGAATCGTTTAGGACAAAATTATAACTCTACTACTAAATCTCGTCTTTATATAACTCAAAACTGACTTAATTGGATTGAAGAAAAGATCGGATTCAATGCTAGTTTATTTCAATAAAGCTCGTGCAATTTCTCATGAATTAGCTCAAATTGTTAAAACTGTATCTAGTTACTTCACCTGAGCTCTTAGGTTTACTATTATCAGAAGAAGCTAGAGTTAATGCTGAATCAAAACTAGATATTAACACTGCTTCTGCCAATGTCACTCAGCAACAAAAGTTTAACTCAGGACCTAATTCTCCAGATCAACAATTTCCTAGCTCCAATGTTTATTCACACAATACCTATCCACACAATGATCATCCACATTACTCTTATCAATCCTATGGTGGTACTCCATCCTGGTCAAGTTATCCAAGTCAGAGGAATGACAGTAACTATGGAAGAGCTGGTAATTCTGGTTTTAGAGGCAATAAAAATGGTGGTAATTTCAGAGGAGTTTTTAGAGGTGGAAGAAATGGAGGCAGAGGTGGCAGACATGACAACTCTAACTTCTATCCTCCAAGATATAACTATTATGTCAAATTTCAACTCTGCAAGAAACCTGGTCATATAGCTCCAGAATGCAGATACAGATATGCACCAAGTGACTATTCAATGCAAGCTTATTATACTTCCAATGATTCTTATGGTGATGATTATGATGATTATTGGTATCCTGAACCAGAAGCATTTGATGCTTATAATGATGATTTTGCATCTTCTTCTTCTTCTGGCTGGATACCTGATTCAGGGGCTACACATCACATCACTTCTGATCTATCAAATCTCAATCTTTACTCTGAATACCAAGGCACTGATCAAGTCAGAGTTGGAAATGGATCAGGTTTGCATATTACGCATACTAGTTCTTCTACTTTGCAACATGAATCTGTTAAGTTTACCATTTCAAATGTGCTTTATGTACCATCTATAACCAATAATTTAATCCCAGCATTTCAATTTACTAAGGAGAATAACTGCTATTTTGAATTCTACTCAGACAAATTTCTTATCAAGGATCTGGTTACCCACAAAGTTCTGCTTCATGGTGATAGGTGTGATAAACACCTAATTTTATATCTAGTATTTACGCTTTCGTTGCGAGTTTTCTTGTAAATTATGTATCTTATGTTTTGTTTTTGAGTATTTAGGTACTTTGGAGTCATTTGGAACAAAAGGAGAATAAACAACGCGAAAGTCTCATCTCACATTCAATGGATATTGGAGGCGGAAATTATTTCTCATTATTTGCTTTTATTTCTTCATCTCTGTCTGAAAAGTTTGTCGGCTTTAGTGATGCAATTTCTGTCTGAAAAGCATGACAACTTTAGTGATGATTCTCATTGAAGAGAAGAAGTAGATTTGAGAAGTAAGAGGTTGTTGTTAGCGGAGGAACTCGAAAGAAGGAGAATTCACCAAATTTGGGCAAAAGGGGCAAAGCTGAAATTTCCTAGGAGAATACTATCTAGAACCCAGTCAATGTTAAAGGACAATTCTTTTGAAAGAGCACTAAAGATAGGCCAGCTGAGTGTTAAGGGATGGCCACCTGATATAGGGTATCCACTGTGGTGTCCCCTTAGCCGGTAGTGGGGTACCGCTATCCATCCCCAGGTTATAACCCTAAATTTTAGAGTCATATCTTATTCAGTCCAATCATTTGAACATTGAGAAGGCAGCAGCCACTGCAACTAAATCCGACAGACTAGATCGGAAAGTGAAAGACAGAGACGGCGATGACGCTACTGGAGAAGATGGTGGTGCTATCACTATGAATTCAAAATGTAACAGGGTTTGAGAAAGATATAGAAATGCTGCTAGAGATTGATAGAAAGTATTTGCTGGTGAGGATACGATGAATCTGAGATGAACATGGTTTTGGGTTCTATTTTATGAATCAGAGTGGGGGTTGGTTTTAGCTCGAGAAATTAAGATTGATGTCTAGGGTTATTTGTTACCATTGGATTGAAGATAAATATCGAGAGAAATTGGTGGTGAATTCAAAGCAGTAATTGAGGAAATGCATCTGGTGGTTTGAACTACAAATCAGGGGAACTAGTTGGATGGTGCTATTGGTGTTTGGCTACTTGTTGACAGAGAAGAGAACTGAAATGGGATCATTTGTTCTGAGTTGTTTCTGAGCAAATGGGTGTTGAACTGATAGTGGTGGTCAGGATTGAAACTGCATCTGGTCATGTAACTGAAGCAGATATACTGGAATCTGCAGGGAAATGTTGATTCTATGGTACAAGTTGATATTGCATTTGGGAGATAATGCTGCTGCTGCTTCTGCCATTTGAGCTGGAGTTGAAAGTGCTGGGTAGGAGTTGTCACTGCGATGAAGCATTGCAGGATGTCTGGTGGGTGTTTAGAGTGGCAGGAAGGAGTGGACAATGTGGCAGGTGGATGCAAGGGTGGACTGGAAAATAGCAGGTGAAGCATTGGCTGAGAGGGGTACTATCTTGATGCAATGAAGGAGTTGGTTTAGCAAGTGGTTGAGGTGGAATGGTTTACAAAGAATAGCAGCTGAAATTGGTGTTGGTTGGACAGAGTTGGTAACTGAATTGGTTGCAGAGCTGTAGGCTATGGCAGCAGCTGGGGGTTGCTCAAAGATGCAGTTAGAAGTAGTGCAGCTGAGATTGTGCTGGGTCATGCTTGTGTTTAGTGGAGTTGTCAAGTCTGCTGGAGTTGTGTTGTGAAGAGCAGTAGTGCCATGACACTTGTGTTGGTACTGATGGCCTTGTTGCAGCTGCTGTGATGTTGCAGTTTATGGCAAAGAAGCTGGTGATGCTGCAATGGATTGGTTGCACTAGTGACGAAAAAGAAGAGTTGGATTATGCTATTTTGCAGAGTGTGAGCTTAGATGGAGAATAAAATGTAAGTTGCAACTGACTATGCAGGGATGGTGATGAAACAGATGTTGTTGAACTGCAGAAAGTGTGGGTTTGAATGGACTTATGCAGTTGAGTTGTAAAGAGAATGTGGCAATGGCAGAGTGACTTGCGATGAATTATTGCAGCTGGAGCTGCAGTGGTGATGGTTCTAAGGATGCTGAGGAGTGGCGTTGTCGCTGTGGGCAGATGGCGGATGAGCTTGGTAAGGCAGCTGGTGAAACTAAGACGTGGAGATGCAGGTGAGCAGCTGAAGTGTTGCTGCTATGATCATTGTTGCCATTGGATACTGGTATGTTAGAAGGCAGCGCAAGGAGCAATTTCTGAGCTGCAGAATGCCAAATGGTAAAGGAAATGATGCTTGTAAGTGTTGCGATAAGCCAAAAAGGCTGGCAGTTTGACTGTGCTGAGCAGCTGAGCTGCTATTGAAGCAACATGGAAGGTGGAAGTGTTGATATTCATGGGTATTGATGGTGATGTAAGGCGAAGTGGCAATGAAGACATTGGTGGTGGTCAGATGGAGTTGTATGGAGATAGCATTGCAGGTGGTGCTGCAATGAAACAATGCAGAGAATGAAGCCGGTGAAACAAAAGGGCAAGTGCGGTGACTGAGCTGTGTTGCAGAAATAGTGCGAAAACGGGGTGAAAATGGCACGCCGGTAAGCATAGTTCCGGTAGTAGGATTTCAGAGGTTAAAGTGTCGATCGCAATATTTCAGTGAATCGTGAGGCGGGTATGAGTCGAACGAAAGAGTTGGCGGCCGGACATATGAGCTACGCGTCGCGCTTTTGGGTACGTTTTCGCAAGAAACAAGGAATTGGCTAAAATGGTTTTTGTGAATGTTTGAAATGCAGAAAAGAAAAGTTGAGCTATTGGAAGTGTAGAATTTCCTGGTGACAGTCTCCGATGGTAAAAGTGGCCTGAGTCAATTTTCCGGTGACCGGATTCCGGCGATGACGTCAGCACTCCGGCGACCAAATTTGGACCCGAAAAATCCAGAGATAAATTTTTCACACATGGGCTTGGTGGACTAGTATATGGACGTGGATTTGAAGATTTTGAAGACTTTGACCTATTTTTGGAAAGCAAAGGGCTATAAAAAGAGAGTTTCTACAACAAAGAAAATATCGTATTCTATTCTTAGAGCTTTTGCAGAGAACAACTTCTAGGGTTTGCTTTCTTTTATGTTTCATCTTATTTCCTTGAATATTTTGATGATAAACTCCATGAATATGAGTAACTAAATACAACTATTGGTTATGGGATAAAGTTGATTTCTTCAAGCATGTGATTTGATTCTATGATTTAGTTTTGTCTCAATTTTATCGTTTATGATTCATCGTTTATATTATCATATGATTTGAATGCTAGTTTGGTTGAGTCCGGAATCAATTGGATTTGTTTTCATCTCTAAAGCTATATTAGGGTTTTCAATACGTAAAAGTTGTTATCTCTGATTTTTAGTAGCATCTTGTGGTTAATACTTGTAGTGATACATCTTTTTAATCGCATATGAATCATAACCTTTGTTAAAACGAATTAGTGCTTTTACACGTTTGTTTGCATCGATTAGTCTTATTTCATAGAACTTATTGCTCTTAGGGAGTTAAATCTAATTGTGCTTTTACACTTTAGGTTGCTTTTTAAGAAGATTTCACGATAGCATCTTTTAATGTTGTTTGTGATAAAATCAGGAAATAAACGGGATACTCTTGCGATCAAGATATCCTAGGACTTTTGATAATTGAGAGATTAAATACCAATTCTAATCATAGATGAAAAATACATGTTTGTGAATGATACTATCCCTTAACCAATATCTTCTCCTTATTGATTATTCCAACTATTTACTTCGCTTTATTTAGTATTATTACTTTGATAAAAAAAAAACACACCTTGGGTTAATTTGTTACTTAAGAATCTGAAAATTGCATAACAACAATCGCCTCTCTGTGGATACGAACTCTTTCTTATCGAATACTATATTCATATTAGTTAAGTGAGTAAGTGAATTATTTTTGACGCATACGACACACATCAAATTTTTGCGCCGTTGCCGGGGAGGCATTCGGCTTGTTATCTAGTTTTTAGTTTCTTTTTAATATTTCTGTTCGCATACTGCTTTTTGTTTCTTGTCTTGTTTTCTTACTTGTTTGTGAGAAGTGTGTTTCAGGTACCTTACCAAAATACAAACAAGAAGAAGCAATGGGTGACGTTGCAAATCGTACACTCAAGGACTTGGCTTCTCATAAGCTGGATACACAGCAGGGTTGCATTCAAACCAACTCTACTTTTGAGATAAAGCCGGGATTGCTTAGAGAGTTACCAAAGTTCCATGGAATGGTGAATGAAGATCCAAACAAGCATCTTATGGATTTCCACACCATTGTCATGGCCGTGCTTCCAGCGGATGTTGAGGCGAATGGTGTAATGTTGAAAGTTTTTCGATTCTCTTTGGTGGATAGCGCTAAGGATTGGTTATATTATTTTCCTCCCGAAAGTGTCACAACATGGAATGGGATGAAGAAACTCTTTCTAGAGAGATATTTTCCAGCATCAAAGGCTACTCAAATTCGCAAGGAGATTTTCGGAATGAAGCAACATATGGGAGAATCTTTATATGATTGTTGGGAACGATACAAGAGATTGGTGGCAAGATGTCCTCATCACCAATTCAGTGACGCGCTGATTATTCAATACTTCTATGAAGGACTACAATCGAGTGATAGGAATCTTATTGACGCTGCAAGTGGTGGTGCACTTATGAACAAGACGGTGACACAAGCTCGAGAGTTGATTGAGAGTATGGCAGCAAATTCTCAACAATTTTCAATTCGTGGGTCAGAACCATCTATCAAGGAAGTTAATCAAGTTGGCGAGATTATTGAATTACGTCAACAAATGAACAATGTGATGGCAATGATGCAACAAATTGCAGCAGTGGTTGTAAAACCATCACGCCCAACTTATGAGAACGTAGAGCATGTCAATGCTATATTCTCAACCTAGCCGAATGGTATTTACTCCAACACTTACGAGCAAGTTGCAAGTTCAAGTTCTATTTCCAGCCATCCGAGTGAGTTCCAACAAAAAGTGAAACAACCACAACAAGGGCATAATTCAGAATTGGAGAAGATGGTTACTTTGGTGGAGGCTCTAATGTCCGTGGAACAGCAAAATCAACAACTAGCGATCTTAAATCAGCAGAAAACGGATAATGCAATTAAGGAGTTGCAATCACAAGTTGGTCTACCGCAACAACAACAATTCCAACAACAACAACCACCTGAAAATCAAGGGTCCAATATGGAAGAGTTGCTTAAATCTTTTATGCAAATAACGGAGGGTGTGGTCCAGGACTTGCAAACACAAGTAGGTTCAATGGCCGAGGAGATTAATCAGTTGCATGCACAAAATGGTGAGAAACTCCCTTTCCAACCTCTTAACTCAAGTGAGGGTGTCAATGCTATTAAGTTGGGAAGTGGTACACAATTTGTGCAACCCGAAGTTACATATTCGGGTGAAGAAGAAGCGCCAAAGGAACCAATTTTGGAGGAAAAGAACGCAGATTTTACCCAAACTCCCGAGGTAACTAAATCAAACTCTAAACCTCTTGTTTCTACTTATGTTCCTCCTCTACCTTTTCCTGGCAGGTTCGCTAAAGCTAATGAGAAGGTGGAACAAGATAGGGATATTTGGGATGTTTTTAAGAAGGTCCAAGTGAATATTCCACTCATTGAAGTAATTAAGCAATCTCCTCGCTATGCAAAGTGTGTAAAGGAATTTTGCACTAACAAGCACAAGCTAACCGGTAATGAGGTAATGAGTGTGGGGGAGAACGCTTCGGCGTATCTTAAAAAGAAACTCCCACCTAAATTGAAAGATCCCGGTAGTTTCACTATTCCATGCACAATTGGTAAAACACGGTTTACAAAAGCTATGCTAGATTTAGGAGCTTCCATTAATGTTATGCCTACTTCCATTTATGATGCTTTAAATCTTGGTCCTCTTAAGGAAACCGGCATAGTTATTCAACTTGCCGATAGATCTAACGTTTACCTAAAAGGGATTGTTGAGGATGTTTTGGTGCAGGTAAAAGGACTAATATTTCCAGTGGATTTCTATGTTCTAGACATGGGTAATGTGAATTCATCTTTGTCTACACCGTTACTGTTGGATAGACCATTTTTGAGTACCGCTAGAACGAAGATTGATGTCTACAATGGCACCTTGACTATGGAGTTTGATGAAGAAGTCATTCACTTCAACATCTTTGAGGCGAGGAAACACTCAAGTAACATACAATCAGATTTTCATAATGTGTTGGACGCCGGCTAAGGCGTAAAAAACGGGGAGTACGTCTGGATGACGACTTTAAACCAAGCGCTAAGTGGGAGGCAACCCACCGGTTTTGTATCTTTACCCTTATCTTTTTATTTTTATGCATTTGCTTTTATTTTTATTTTCTTTGTTTTTGCATATCATTTGCAGAATTTCCCACCTTGAACTTTCTTTGGATGATTCAATTTTACATTGAGGACAATGTAAAGTTTAAGTGTGGGGGAGCATTTATATGTTTGTATAGTTTGTTTTAGTGTGTTTTATGCATTTAAAAAAAAAATCAGAAAAATTGAAAAACCAAGAAAAAAATTTGTGCTTTTTGAACTCCGAAATCTAGAAACTTGTGCCTTTAGGATGACACTATTAGTGGATGGAACCATTTTGAATGCAGGAGTTGAGGAACCAATTAACTAAACGGGACGAACATAGCTCATAATCATAAATACCATGATAGTTGTTACCATATCTCGGAATATCACCATATCGCGTTCTATTTTTATTTTTTCCATATTTATCTATTGTTCTCTAAGTGTTTTGGTGGGTCACTAAACATCGACGTGTTATTGCAGCTAGGATGAAATAGAGTGATTGAGTTACTAGAAAAAGAAAAGAAAAAATGATGAAAAAATATATGAAAAAAAAAAAAAAAAAAAACCGACCAATTAGACCAAAACGGAATAAAAAAAGACACTTGGGAATAGCGGTATGTGTGAAACGTAGTCCCTGTCTCCGTCGCCTAAACAAGCGTGGAATGAAGGATCCAAGGCAACTATCATGTACTTGCTGACAAGAATCATGCGCTTGGATCCAGTTTGATCCAATCATGTTGTCTATAAAAAAATAAAAGTGAAAAAGTGAAAAAAGAAAGTAAGTTGATAACGTGCGTGTAGGTGATTTCCTTTTTCATAGGTTAAGTGTAAAGTTCAAAAAAGTTGGAAAAATAAAAAGTTTCTTGAAAAATTAAATGAAAGTAAAAAATAAAAATAAATTATTATATTGGTTGAATAAAGTCACTTCTGGTTCCCTTGTATATGCCAGTGAGTTGATGTAGAATTCAAACCAAGTAGCTCAATCCAATAGGAATAGGTTCATCTTGGCAATGACCTTCAGACAGATATGGGAAACATCGATCACTTGTGAACATTCGCCAACATCTACATCTATATCCATCTTCTTAATCTTTTCATTGTGATTGTGGTTTGTTAGTTTCCGAGTATTGTGGCTTGTTCGACTATCTAATTAAAGATTTACTAATATATGAATTGAATTTGTGCAAGGTACCTCCTCCTGTAGTTATTTTGGATTCGTTCATTGATTTGTCACAAATAGACGGAGTTTGAATAATAGGTTTTGTAGGTAGACCTCTTGTAAACCTTCACGAGACTAAAACTCGTCCACTAGGGACACCTAAGGGTTTAAAGGCTTGTTATTTGTGCTAAAAGTGACCGTAGCCTCGACGACACGGAGTTGTATGTATTTGTTTTAGAATTATTTTGTTTGATTTGCTCGAGGACTAGCAAAGTCTAAGTGTGGGGGAATTTGATAGGTGTGATAAACACCTAATTTTATATCTAGTATTTACGCTTTCTTTGCGAGTTTTCTTGTAAATTATGTATCTTATGTTTTGTTTTTGAGTATTTAGGTACTTTGGAGTCATTTGGAACAAAAGGAGAATAAACAGCGCGAAAGTCTCATCTCACATTCAATGGATATTGGAGGCGGAAATTATTTCTCATTATTTGCTTTTATTTCTTCATCTCTGTCTGAAAAGGTTGTCGGCTTTAGTGATGCAATTTCTGTCTGAAAAGCATGACAACATTAGTGATGATTCTCATTGAAGAGAAGAAGTAGATTTGAGAAGTAAGAGGTTGCTGTTAGCGGAGGAACTCAAAAGAAGGAGAAATCACCAAATTTGGGCAAAAGGGGCAAAGCTGTCATTTCCTAGGAGAATACTATCTAGAACCCAGTCAATGTTAAAGGACAATTCTTTTGAAAGAGCACTAAAGATAGGCCAGCTAAGTGTTAAGGGATGGCCACCTGATATAGGGTATCCACTGTGGTGTCCCCTTAGCCGGTAGTGGGGTACCGCTATCCATCCCTAGGTTATAACCCTAAATTTTAGAGTCATATCTTATTCAGTCCAATCATTTGAACATTGAGAAGGCAGCAGCCACTGCAACTAAATCCGACAGACTAGATCGGAAAATGAAAGACAGAGACGGTGATGACGCTACTGGAGAAGATGGTGGTGCTATCACTATGAATTCATAATGTAACAGGGTTTGAGAAAGAGATAGAGATGCTGCCAGAGATCGATGGAAAGTATTTGCTGGTGAGGATACGATGAATCTGAGATGAACATGGTTTTGGGTTCTAGGTTATGAATCAGAGTGGGGGTTGGTTTTAGCTCGAGAAATTAAGATTGATGTCTAGGGTTATTTGTTACCATTGGATTGAAGATAAATATCGAGAGAAATTGGTGGTGAATTCAAAGCAGTAATTGAGGAAATGCATCTGGTGGTTTGAACTACAAATCAGGGGAACTAGTTGGATGGTGCTATTGGTGTTTGGCTACTTGTTGACAGAGAAGAGAACTGAAATGGGATCATTTGTTCTGAGTTGTTTCTGAGCAAATGGGTGTTGAACTGATAGTGGTGGTCAAGATTGAAACTGCATCTGGTCATGTAACTGAAGAAGATATACTAGAAGCTGCAGGGAAATGTTGATTCTATGGTACAAGTTGATATTGCATTTGGGAGATAATGCTGCTGCTGCTTCTGCCATTTGAGCTGGAGTTGAAAGTGCTGGGTAGGAGTTGTCACTGCGATGAAGCATTGCAGGATGTCTGGTGGGTGTTTAGAGTGGCAGGAAGGAGTGGACAATGTGGCAGGTGGATGCAAGGGTGGACTGGAAAATAGCAGGTGAAGCATTGGCTGAGAGGGGTACTATCTTGATGCAATCAAGGAGTTGGTTTAGCAGGTGGTTGAGGTGGAATGGTTTACAAAGAATAGCAGCTGAAATTGGTGTTGGTTGGACATAGTTGGTAACTGAATTGGTTGTAGAGCTGTAGTCTATGGCAGCAGCTGGGGGTTGCTCAAAGATGCAGTTATAAGTAGTGCAGCTGAGATTGTGCTGGGTCATGCTTGTGTTTAGTGGAGTTGTCAAGTCTGCTGGAGTTGTGTTGTGAAGATCAGTAGTGCCATGGCACTTGTGTTGGTACTGATGGCCTTGTTGCAGCTGCTGTGATGTTGCAGTTTATGGCAAAGAAGCTGGTGATGCTGCAATGGATTGGTTGCACTAGTGACGAAAAAGAAGAGTTGGAGTGTGCTGTTTTGCAGAGTGTGAGCTTAGATGGAGAAGAAAATGTAAGTTGCAAATGACTATGCAGGGATGGTGATGAAACAGATGTTGTTGAACTGCAGAAAGTGTGGGTTTGAATGGACTTATGCAGCTGAGTTGTAAAGAGAATGTGGCAATGGCAGAGTGGCTTGCGATGAATTATTGCAGCTGGAGCTGCAGTGGTGATGGTTATAAGGATGCTGAGGAGTGGCGTTGTCGCTGTGGGAAGATGTCGGATGAGCTTGGCAAGGCAGCTGGTGAAACTGAGACGTGGAGATGCAGGTGAGCAGCTGAAGTGTTGCTGCTATGAGCATTGTTTCCATTGGATACTGTTATGTTAGAAGGCAGCGCAAGGAGCAATTTCTGAGCTGTAGAATGCCAAATGGTACATGAAATGATGCTTGTAAGTGCTGCGATATGCCGCAAAGGCTGGCAGTTTGACTGTGCTGAGCAGCTGAGCTTCTATTGAAGCAACAGGGAAGGTGGAAGTGTTGATATTCATGGGTACTGATGGTGATGTAAGGCGAAGTGGCAATGAAGACATTGGTGGTGGTCAGATGGAGCTGTATGGAGATAGCATTGCAGGTGGTGCTGCAATGAAACAATGCAGAGAATGAAGCCGGTGAAACAAAAGGGCAAGTGCGGTGACTGAGCTGTGTTGCAGAAATAGTGCGAAAACGGGGTGAAAATGGCACGCCGGTAAGCATAGTTCCGGTAGTCGGATTTCAGAGGTTAAAGTGTCGATCGCAATATTTCAGTAAATCGTGAGGTGGGTATGAGTCGAACGAAAGAGTTGGCGGCCGGACATATGAGCTACGCGTCTCGCTTTTGGGTACGTTTTCGCAAGAAACAAGGAATTGGCTAAAATGGTTTTTGTGAATGTTTGAAATGCAGAAAAGAAAAGTTGAGCTATTGGAAGTGTAGAATTTCCTGGTGACAGTCTCCGATGGTAAAAGTGGCATGAGTCAATTTTCCGGTGACCGGATTCCGGCGATGGTGACCGGATTCCGGCGACCAGTTTTGGACCCGAAAAATCCAGAGATAAATTTTTCACACATGGGCTTGGTGGACTAGTATATGGACATGGATTTGAAGATTTTTAAGACTTTGACCTATTTTTGGAAAGCAAAGGGCTATAAAAAGAGAGTTTCTACAACAAAGAAAACAACGTATTCTATTCTTGGAGCTTTTGCAGAGAACAACTTCTAGGGTTTGCTTTCTTTTATGTTTCATCTTATTTCCTTGAATATTTTGATGATGAACTCCATGAATATGAGTAACTAAATACAACTATTGGTTATGGGATAAAGTTGATTTCTTCAAGCATGTGATTTGATTCTATGATTTAGTTTTGTCTCAATTTTATCGTTTATGATTCATCGTTTATATTATCATATGATTTGAATGCTAGTTTGGTTGAGTCCGGAATCAATTGGATTTGTTTTAATCTCTAAAGCTATATTAGGGTTTTCAATACGTAAAAGTTGTTATCTCTGATTTTTAGTAGCATCTTGTGGTTAATACTTGTAGTGATACATCTTTTTAATCGCATATGAATCATAACCTTTGTTAAAACGAATTAGTGCTTTTACACGTTTGTTTGCATCGATTAGTCTTATTTCATAGAACTTATTGCTCTTAGGGAGTTAAATCTAATTGTGCTTTTACACTTTAGGTTGCTTTTTAAGAAGATTTCACGATAGCATCTTTTAATGTTGTTTGTGATAAAATCAGGAAATAAACGGGATACTCTTGCGATCAAGATATCCTAGGACTTTTGATAATTGAGAGATTAAATACCAATTCTAATCATAGATGAAAAATACATGTTTGTGAATGATACTATCCCTTAACCAATATCTTCTCCTTATTGATTATTCCAACTATTTACTTCACTTTATTTAGTATTATTACTTTGATAAAAACAAAAACACACCTTGGGTTAATTTGTTACTTAAGAATCTGAAAATTGCATAACAACAATCGCCTCTCTGTGGATACGAACTCTTTCTTATCGAATACTATATTCATATTAGTTAAGTGAGGAAGTGAATTATTTTTGATGCATACGACACGCATCACATGGTCCGGTTAGAGATGGTCAATATCACATGGAGTTTACAACTGCACAACTCAAATAAGCTCTTTCATCTGGTTTATCTTCTTCAGCTCAATGGCACAATAAACTTGGACATCCAGCTTACCAAGCACGCAAGCATATTCTCTATTCAGTGTATGAAGTTATTGATACTTATTTGACTTCAACACTTTGCTCCTCCTGTCAGACAGCCAAGAGTCATGCTTTGCCTTATCCTACTGGTACAAGCTCTAATAATGTCTATGGTCCTTTAGATATAGTTTATTTAGATGTATGGATATCACCACTGTGTTCCATTAATGGTTACAAATATTATGTTTCTTTCATAGATTCATTCAGTAGGTTCACCTGGTTGTACCCTATAGCTTATAAATCTGAAGTTCTTAACACTTTTGTTAAATTCAAAACTCTTGTTGAGAATCAGCTTAATATAAGAACCAAATTTATTCAATCTGATTAGGATGGTGAATACAGAAATGTGTCTACTTATTTGGATTCCCGTGGCATAGGACATAGAGTTTCTTGTCCTCAAGCTCATGCTCAAAATGGCACAGCTGAGAGAAAACATAGACATATTGTAGAAACTTGTTTGGCCCTCTTACATCATGCTTCCCTACCTATATCTTTTTGGTCATATGCTTTTGAAACTGCCAATTACTTGATTAACAGATTGCCTAAACCAAATTTGGATCAATTATCACCTTTGGAATGTTTATTCAATGTGAAACCTGATTACCTTTTCTTACACATTTGGTTTTGCTTACTATCCATGCCTAAGAAAATTCAATCATCACAAGTTAGAACCAAGATATGTGCAATGTATCTTTCTTAGTTATAGTATTATGCATAAAGGCTACATGTGTTTCAATCCAAGTACCAACAAGATAATCATTTCAAAGGATGTAAAGTTTGATGACAATGTATTTCCATATGCTTCTTTACTTCCTTCTTATGGTACTCATACATCAATATCTTTCACACCATATGTCATACCTGTTAGTGCTGCTTCATCACCAACATTACAAATCTCTAATGAAGTTGATGTTTCATCATCCACTGATGCACCTGCATCAAATGACTCTACTAAATTTCCAGCTTCCACTACAACCTCTCCTACCACATATCCATATGTCACTAATGCTCATCCAATGCAGACAAGAGGTAAAATGGGTATTTCTAAACCTAAACCAAGAGTATTTGCTTCTGAAGTGCAATGTGTGTATGAGGATATCGCTGTACCTACTTGCTATACCGAGGCTTGTAAAGATCCTAGATGGAGAGCTGCAATGGATGAAGAGATTACTGCATTACTTTAAAATGGCACTTGGAGATTGGTTCTTGCTGTTGATGGTCAAAATGCAATTGGTTGTAAATGGATCTTCAGAATTAAAAGAAGGGCAAATGGTTCTATAGAGAGATATAAAGCCAGATTAGTGGCTAAAGGATATAATCAAGTGGAGGGTATTGACTATCAAAATAATTTCAGTCCTGTCATTAAACGAACAACTGTTAGAATAATTCTCTTAATTTCTCTCTACAATAACTGGCAGGTGAGACAACTTGATATGAAGAATGCATTCTTACATAGGCATTTAACTGAGGAAGTTTTTATGGTTCAACCACCTGGATATGCAGACAAAATTCTTCCCAATCATGTGTGTAAACTTCAAAGGTCCTTATATGGTTTAAAACAGGTTCCTAGAGCTTGGTTTGAGAGATTAAGCAAGTTCTTATGTTCTCATGGCTTTCTACCTTCCAAAACAAATACTTCTCTCTTCTACAGGGTCATCAATCATTATGCAATTTACATTCTCATTTATGTAGATGATATTTTAGTAACTGGAAGTTCAACTAACGACATTGACAATCTCATTGCTGCTCTGGGTCAAGAATTTGCTATCAAAGACTTGGGATCTCTTTATTTTTTCTTGGGAATTCAAGCAACCACTAACTCAGCAAGTATCTTACTATCTCAAGAGCAATACATTACCAATTTGCTTATCAAAACTAAAATGAATGCTGCCAAGCCAACCTATACACCTATATTATCATCTAAGTCTGATGGTTACACTACACCCTTTGAGGATCTTGTTTTATATAGAAGTACAGTGGGTGACCTGCAATATGCTACAGTCACTAGTCCTGACATTGCATTTGTAGTTAACAAAGCTTGTCAGCATATGCAACATCCTACCAATGAGCACTGGTCTGCTGTCAAGAGAATTTTAGGATACTTAAATGGTACTATCTCTTTTGGTCTGCAATTTAAAAGAGCAACAACACTGCCGTTGTAGGCATACATAGATGCAGATTAGGCTGGTGATATGTCTGATAGAAGATCCACTAGTGGTATGGCTATTTTTCTGGGTCCAAATATGATTTCCTGGTACTCCAAAAAAACAGAAAATTGTTTCTAGATCAAGCACAAAAGCTGAATACGGTGTCTTAGATGATGCTATATCTGAAATTGTGTGGGTTCAATCTCTCCTTGCTGTACACTTCTCCATGCCAAGAGTACCAGTTTTGCGGTGTCATAAAATGGGAGCTACCTACCTCATAACAAATCCTATATTTCACAACAGAATGAAACATATTGAAATAACATTTCATTATGTAAGAGAACTTGTTGATGTCAAGGCCTTAGATGTTCGTTTTCTCTCTACTCAAGATCAAATAGCTTATATTTTCATTAAGTCACTCTCCATAGCCCGTTTCTCTGTTATGCGGCTCAATCTCAGTGTCATTGGTTTCTCCAGATCCTGATTTTACGGGCGAGGGGGGGGGGGGGGGGGAGGGGAGGTATTATACGATCAGAGTACAATTGTTTGATTTGAGTGTGTGAAGTGTTTGTGTAAGAACTTGTGTAAGTTGAGCGTGCGAGTGCAACTGTCAGGTGGCAGTTGTGTGTACGTTGTGTACCAGCCAATCCTGTAAAAGTTTAGAGAGTTTAAATATCTCAGTTGTCCTTCTGAGATTGTAACTAAGAAAATCAAATCTGAGAAATAAATCAAAACCATATGAAGATTGTCTAGCGACATTTATCTTCTTAACAAATATTAATACTTGTCTGTTAAATGGGTTTTTTATGTACTTTATCTTTGAACTTTCATGATCTTCTTCCCATATTTTCTGTAGCTAGATCTCTACCAAGTGAGTTTATGTATCCCAGCAGGTCACAAAAAGAATGTTGGCCTTACTGGAGTTAAGGAGTTTCATTCAAACCCACACGTGCAAGTGATTCAGGACGTCTAGTAGACCCTTGCAATAACCAAACAACTAGAAGAACAAGAACCCATGTATGCGTAATAAAGTACCCCAGGCTTCATCCAAGATAGGCAACACCGGAGAAAAAAAATTACCTAGCTGTGATTGATATCTCTTATGACTGCAAGTCTGCACCACATCCTTTTGTGTTGCACCGAAAAGAGGGAATTTTCTCATGCTTATCCCAAGACGAATGTATGTATATGATAAGAAATCCAGGCAGTTGGAAACTAACATCTTTGGCTATGATCATGTGGGATGGTACAACTGACTTAAACCCGACATAAATATTGGCCTTGAACAATTTAGACGATTCAAACCCAAATTCCGATAAGCTTTGTATCCAAGGAAATTGGAACGAGGTTCAACATTCCAAAGTGCTGATGGTGGATTTTGATTTAAGGCTAAAATTGTAAAAGCCAAAATTATGCGCTAACATCTTGTAAAACATAAAGCCATTAATAAGTGATGAATACTTCTTCACTTTACTAATTCACCTAGAATGGAGCATGTGGCAACAATCTCAGTCTGTGAATTAAATACATCAATATTAATTAATGCATAACCATCCTTGTATTTCCTGTACTCACTATCAGTGCGGCATGACAACTGAGTGTTGTTCTCAGCAGAGCAACACGAACCTCCAAGCATTATAATGAAATCATGTACGAAATACCCATACAGACTGCAACTCTCGGTGTGCTATACTATCCCGATTGAGCATATTACTCTCGGTGTGCTATACTAGCCCGATTGAGCATCTGGACTGACCATGTCAGTCTCAGAAACGATCACGACCATCCAACTTCACCAGCATGAATTGGATAGCTCATATCAGATCCATGACCCCAAGCAGGTATTGGAATATTCACTACCGAACCAACATGGGCCCCGCATAGTCGGTCTCCCCAAAATATTGGCATAGCTTTCCAAAACGTCCAAGCCAGAGCAGTATGGACCGAAAACCCTAAATTAGGGTTTGCGGCACATTACATGTGTCGCAAAACAGTCTCAACCATCCATCTTCACAGGTATAGATGGAGGGTGTAGATGTAGATTCAAAGGGCCCAGAGCATGTCAACACGATCACCGTGGTCCCGCCTACATACCTGACTGATCAGTTAGGACCAACCATGTTCGGTGATCCCAATTCGTGCGCCCGAACAGAGCATGACGCACGACCGTGAAACTCAAAATTAGGGTTTTGAACATCACGAGGGCCCATTTTCTCCGGCACGAATGAAAGGTCCGAGATTAGATTCAGCAGGTCCGGTCATACCAACATGACCACCGTGGGCCCATCTATCCCCTCACCTGATCGTCCAAGGCATACCATGCCTGGTTATCCCAAAACGCACGCCCAAACTAGCGTGGTCACACTTCCCAAATTGCAAACTAATCTCGAACACTCAACTTCGCCGGACAATTTGAGTGGATTAGATCACGTTTTCATGGGACAGTCAGGTATAGCCGTGAACATCAGCCTACCACCTACATGTCAGGACAATCATCCAAGGCCGACCAAGATTGGTCGTCTTGGAACGCGCGCCTGAAGTTGGCACGATGTGTGGCTTTTGCGGCAAAATTTTTTTGTCGTAAATTAATCTCAACCACTCAACTTCGCCAGGCGAATTTAGTGGCCCAGATCACACTTTCGTGAGACAACGGGGTATGGGCGCCTACACCGTCATGCCATCGTCCAGCCAAAAATCGTATCCCAAGCTTGGATTCGATCAAGCTGAAGAATAGTGCTTGCGTACCTCCTCTAAAACCCTAATTTCACCAAGTATCGCAGATGAGTGTCTCAAAGATCATCTCGTCCGTCCAACTTCACCAGTTTGGTTATACAGCCCTGGTCAGGAGTTAATTGGTCAGTGCGGCGTCATGGTGATCACCATTCATCACTCTACCACACCATGTGGTCGGTCAAGGGAGGACTTGCTTGCGCAACCTCCAAACCATCACATGAAGTAGGCTGGACATGAGGCTATTTTGAGACGCTCAAACAACGATGCTTCATACATGCTGAGTATACTCGATGCAGTACCTGCATGGAATACGCACGATACTTCACAAGTATCGACTTCCTGAATAACGTAGTTATTCAATCTAGCATTACATGCTACTTTCTGTGGGTCCCATGATCCACACGTTCGAGACATCAATCATGTCACAAACTGGGAGATACATACTGGGGTATTGGTCTGGAGGTTTACAGCGTGCAGCGCACAACGCTCCATCACAAGAACGTGTCAGTAAGTCATGGACGGTTAGTGATGATGAAGAAGTGGGCAAGACTGGTCGTGTGACACTAACACGTTATTCCACTACTCCATCACTCCACTTTCTACACTTCCCACGAGATACGAGGGTTAGGCTAAAAGACTTGTATAAATAGGTTCTCCATCCTATTTTTCAAACAAGACAAGAAAACGGAGGCAAGTGTTGATACAATCGTATTCAAACACCGGAACTGATAGCTTACATCCTGCATGCCAGTTCAGCTTTCTGATACAAGTCATACATAGCCAACACCTTCACATTCTCAACACCTTCTTCGCTTCCCTCCCTAAGATCAACCCCATATTCTTCACTTTGTGACCGAAACAAGTCCGTAACGCCCATTTCTTGGTTTAGGCTTGATTTGCACAGATTGATTTCTCGAATCTACAAGCACTCACCGCGCAGTGCATTTGTTTAAGGTTTAGATTTATTCCTCATCCACACACCCCAAATTACCAAAACCGACAGGAGTAGTTTTCACCCATAAACACAGAGACTGCCAAAATCACCAAGATTAAGAAACCGACTGATCCGTTAGGTGAAGACGAGGTGGTAGCTTGTATTTACCAGCTTCATTGTGACCTCCCAAGGCCCATGGATTCTTTTACTTGAATGCTTCTTGGTGTATGGGGGATCTCAATACGGCAGATGCATCCATCACTTCGTCTTGCGATGAATCGTTGGCGGACAAGTGCAAGGTCGCCCCTGAAAAGTCTTCACTTGTGAATGGAAACATAGAAATTCAAAATTCAGACTTGACAGCTTCCCAAATGCTGTAAAGACTGGGATAAGTACGTTCTATAAAAGAGCATCAGGACAACGTCCCCACTATCCCAGCCGGTAACACCTACGTTTACCAATTATATTATACTTTCAAACAAGTCTCTCTTAGTTTTTCTTCTAACTGTTGGTACACTCGTCATTGAAAGACCCGTACATATGATCTTCAAACTTTTCGCATAGTCGATCTTATGCCAACGAACAGTTTCCTTAATCATTAACTATATGCAGGCCGTATGTATCAGGAATCGAACTTAGTAACTTGTAATGTTGCCGTATGTATCTGCAAATAATTCATATGCATAGTTCTGCACTCATGAATAGACTATCTTCTCGCCCCCACTGGAATTCCCTTACCTTGAAGTTAATGAATTGAAATATATTAAATGGTATCTGCTTCAAACATTATGTATTAGCAATTCCCTTAACTTATGCAACATTATACTTGGCAATGGCATGTCTGAGTCCATCACAACTGCCTCGTCTTCACTCCCAAATGGTATGTGTCTTCTTGTATCTACTAACTTTTAACACTACCAGTAGTAATTACACGTTTTCGAACTCTTTCTTGAGTAGTTGTTTTACATATATGTGAACCAATGTTCGGACGAAAATTATTTATTCCGCCATGCGTGCTTCATCACTCACGAACTCCCGAACTCGGAACTTTGTGTGAACTCAAGAGTGGATCACAAAGGATCGCAAGCAGAAGGCGAGTATATGGCTGCAAATAGACTACTGTAGACGAAAACATCATTCTATCTCTGCGTCCACCAACGCATAAATCTTCCCTGAGGTTTAGTTTCCAGGAAATCCTTCAGCTTAAGAAAAACATGGAGGAGAATTTTAGCCAGCTAATCATGAATCTCGATCTCTTTGCACTGCACTATATATCGTGCATGCTTGCGTCCTTCCTTTAAAATCCGGATAACTGACAAAGCGGATATCGTGCTTGCTTGTGTCCTTCCTTTAAAAGCCGGAATTATCCATCGTAGCCCTCTTCTTGGAATGGAATAGTACATCGATGGAATAGTACGTACTCGATCATAGCTGCTACTTGGAATGGGGTGGTATATTCACGTAGTTTTACTGTTAGTGCCTTTGTATAGTGGTATTGTACTGACTGAATTATGCATGCAGTTAATGAGCTTCATCCCATAATTGAACAACTCGTGCTCTCACTGTATTTCGTTGGCAGATCGTGAACTCAGTATGGGAAAAGAAATCCTGGCACTCAGAACCTAGTTCATTTTTATATATGGAGCTTGTGCTCTTGTGCCAAAGATTTTAGTTGCCAACTGCCTGGATCTCATATCATATACATTCATCCATCTTGGGATAAGCATGAGAAAATTCCCTCTTTTCGGTGCAACACAAAAGGATATGGTGCAGACTTGCAGTCATGAGAGATATCAATCACAGTTAGATTATTTTTTTCTCTGGTGTTGCCTATCTTGGATGAAGCCTGGGGTACTTTATTACGCATACATGGGTTCTTGTTCTTCTAGTTGTTGTAAGGGTCTACTAGACGTACTGAACCACTTGCACGTGTGGGTTTGAATGAAACTCCTTAACTCCAGTAAGGCCAACATTGTTTTTGTGACCTGCTGGGATACATAAACTCACTCGGTAGAGATCTAGCTACAGAAAAGATGGGAAGAAGATCATGAAAGTTCAAAGATAAAGTACATAAAAACCCATTTAACAGACAAATATTAATATCGGAAGTTGAAGGATCCATTTCTGCAAATAAGATACATATACACAATCAGTATATACAAGGCTGTCAGTGTTTGCGTGACGAGGTTATTTGTGAGCTGTATCAGTAAGGGATTTTATAAGTTTTCCTCCCCGTAGCTTATACATGAAGATCCAGTAGGATTATGAGGAAAAATCAATATCGAACCAATACTCATGAGTCACCAGGGAAACGACGATAACAAGTCAAGAATATAACTTCACATCTGAGTAATGGGATGGAAAACAAGAACACGGTTCTATATCATTTTCTACTCTACATAATTCAGATCTTGGAACACAATTAGACGATGCCAGCGAAATCCCAGAGTTTTTTCTACCTTAAAACAACATCAGAACATTAGTGTAATAGTTCTCGTTATCCTCGATGGCTAGAAAAATCCTTATCAAGACCAAGAAATTTGGAGTCACCAGGGTTCCATTTTCAGGGATCTTATTCTCACCTAGTACATAGATCGATGCATATTTGTTAAAGTTAAATGGACCTGTATGGGGAGTTGAAGCCCCGAAAGCAAGAGATCGAGATATTTCATGTGCATCCGTATACAAGAAAGACGACACCTTTTTCTACACCACAATTCAAAGAGACGTCAAGTGCCCCCATGAGTATCAAGTAACTATCAACCATACTCCGGGTCCAGGAGAAACTTAGCTGTACCTGACGGGGGCGAATGGTTCATACCGCTACACATACAATTGGGACGATTGGAGGTTTTAAATTTCTTAACCCAACGACACGTTGGAAATTAAGAGGGAGCGATGTTTGTACCATAATATTTGGGTACCAATACGGGCTAACTACATCACTGTTAATGGAAAATATGTGTCGGCCCAAGCCTGACAGCCTGTATATATTGATCTAGTTTGCTGACCCATTTCTAACGGTCCGTTTCCTCCAGCATATTCCTGAAACCCTAGAAGAAAGTTCCAGATTACTTAATAGGCAAGTCTATACAACTATATAAATACATGGCTCTAAACCCTAAAGAGGGGAGGAGGATAGGCTAGCTAATACAGAAAAATTCCAATGTAATTCTTATATCAATAAAACATCACTCCCCAAGGGGATTCATCCGTGAATGTAGGCACAACTTTCCGAACCACGTTAAGTCTTTGTCTTTGTATTTATCTTTAATTAGTTTCTAACCTTAATTTCACATCATCATCATCAAATTATCGTGTTTGGTGCCTAAAAGCAATTTTGGGTACAAACATTGGCGCCGACTAAGGGGAATCGTGTAAAAATGATCATATTCTATCATTGGGAAAAACGCAAAGAAATCATATTCCGTACAAAAATCAGCGGAGAAACAGATAATAATAATTAGGGCTCAGTAAAGATGTATCCAAAACAGTTAAGGATCGAACTCTTGCAACATCAAAAAGTCATGATATGTTGTTGTCATTCAGATACTGACAGAATCCACACTTTCACTCCTTCCCCATTCTGTCTTTAATCGGTTTGCGTATCTTTTTGCCTTTCATCTATTTTAAATTATAATTATATTAGCATACTGTAAATAGTTTAAATTACTTACACCTGACCATCATGTGTCTGCCATATTGTTTAAAGATACAAATCATGACGTGATTGGAGTCTTTTGCTTTATTACTATATGCATCATTTTGTCAAACTGTTCAGTTGAAGCACTTTGTTAAACTATTCAGTGGTTCTTTTAAGCCATCCCATTTGTCTGACTTAATCTTGTGCTTGATATTTCACTGAGTACAAACTGAGCATCTCCCAAGCCGAGATCACAAAAGCATCCTAAGGAAAATATCTTGGGTTCCTCTAAAGCATTAACAATGGCGCAAGGTAGGTGTGATTGCAGAAGGCACTTATCTTTCATGGTGTATGGAACCACCAAATACAAGTTCGCAGCAAACTGGGTAATTTTACCTCGTGCTCACTATTTTGAGTCTGGCCATCAACAACGAATTTTACATGGAAGCGACCGCATCCACCATCTCTCCGGAACATAGACAAGCTTCATCTCTTGTTTCATGTGTGATTACTGATATCATAGATCAGTCTTGAAACCATCGAAAAAGTTGCAATTTAAGGGACCGAAGCACTAAAATAGAAAATTCCCATCTCCTTCCCATCACGGCTTAACGGAGAAAGTTGATTGGCGAGTGAATTAGGAAACAATCGTAGTCCCGTAGAGGAAGAATTGCCCCATCCCTATCCCTGAAGACTGATGCTAATCTGCGACCTAACGATGTTTATTACTCCTTATCGGGGATATGATTCAATGGACACGAGGTGTGTGATGCTTCCTTTTGGTCGATTGGTTATGCAGGACACACAAGTGTGGTGCTTCAGGTTAGAGATTGGAGATCGACCAATACTGCATCAGTTTACTTCACAACAAAGTCAGATAAGGAAGACGATAATTGATACAATTCAACAAACATTATGCACATTACATCACCAAAAGGAGGCTAGGCTAGCTAATACAAAAAAATTCCAATGTAATTCTTATATTAATAAAACATCACTCCCCAAGTGGATTCATCCGTGGATGTAGGCACAACTTGCCGAACCACGTTAAATCTTTGTCTTTGTCTTTATCTTTAATTAGTTTCTAGCACTAATTTCACATCATCATCAAATCATCGTGTTTGGTGCCTAAAAGCAATTTTGGGTACAAACAATATCTTTATATTTTGTAATGGTGGTAAAAGGTCCTTATATCATCTTAAGAATCTGCTACTTGAATATCAATCTGCTTCAGGTCAACTTGTTAGTGCTACTAAGAGCAAGTGCTTTGCTGATGGTACTTCTTATACTAGACAATTACAGATTGCTGAATTCATGAATATGAGTCTATCATTCTTTCCTGATAAATACTTAGGAGTAATGCTTGTCCAAGGCAAAATGAAAGCTGAACATTTGTGGTCTTTTGTTGAAATGCTACAAAAAAAATTAGCCTCTTGGATATGAAGATTTTTAAACTTTCAAGCCAGGATTACTCTCATAAATTTGTATTGAGTAGTATTCCTATTTACAATATGTCCATATATAAATGACCAAAGAAGGTAACTGAAGCTTGCGAAAGAATTATTAGAAACTTCTTATGGAGTGGTAATGCAGATGAAAGAAAATTTATAACTATATCTTGGGAAAAAGTTTGTTCTCCTCTTGATGAAGGAGGATTGGGAATTAGAAGATTTGAAGATATCAATAAAGCCTTGCTGATGAAATTTCTATGGAGAATTCTTACATCAAATGAAGATTGGGAAAAAATTTCATAGCAAAATATAAGGATAAACATGGCAGATGGATTACTTACTAAAAAAAATCATCCATTTGGCCTGATATTAAATGGGTAATTCAGGATTTTTAGGAAAACACTAGATGGTTAGTTGAGAATGGAAGTAATATCTCTCTCTGGTATGACACTTGGATTCTTGAGTCAAGCATCATCAAAACATTCCCTGAAAATGAATGTATACATCAGCACATTCACATGAAGGTGGAAGACTTAATTGTTGATAATTCATGGGCTATTCCAGAAGCATTATTATCTTTTTTCTCTATTGAAGACCTGCCTGTTCTTTCATCTAACTAAGATAAATTGGTATGTACTGCAACTCAGGATGGAAGTTTCTCAGTTCATAGTGCAATCAACATAGTAAGGAAAAAGCAGTCAAGACTGAACTGGTATAAGAAAATATGGAAATATTGTGTGCATCCCTCCACTGCCAGTAATATATGGAAATTCACTAGAGGTGCATGCAACACTGATGAAAATGTGTATAAGAGAGATATGCAACTGGCTTCAAGATGTTATTTGTGTTCTAAAATCAAGATTCTACTCATCATATATAATGGGATTGTGACTATGGACAAATACTATGGAATTGGATTGGAGGAGTGTTTGCTTTTAAAAATCCTAAATCCTTTGATGATGTGATTAAGTTCTGCAGAAGGAAAATCCCAATAATTCAATAAATATGGTACATTGTTGCTTTCAATATTATGGTGGATATCTGGCTCACAAGGAATAAATGCTGCTTTGAGAATATAAAGCCTGACAACCAAATATCCATTCAAAGAATTTCTAGAATGATCTGTGACTGTGAAATAAGGCTTAAAGGAGTCATGAATAATACTTCCTATGATCTGCAATTTCTAAAATTCTTCCATATTGGATGTAGCCTAGAGCCATCGAATGTTTATTTACTTTGCTTGAACCTGATACTATACTCCTATGCTATGATGGAGCTTCTAAAGGTAATCCTGGATATGCTGGTTATGGTTTTGCGGTAAAAGACAGTGCATGAAACTATGTTACAGCTGAAAGTGGAGGACTTGGTATTACCACAAATTTCATTGCAGAAGTGATGGGGGTTATTGCTGCTTTAGAATGGGCAGTCATCAAAGCTAACCAAAGTGATTATAAACTCTGACTCTACAGCTTCAATAACTGCCTTTAGTAAAAATAAACTTCCTTGGTGTGTATGGAACAAATGGAAGTTCATATGCAGGAAGATCAACAACATCCACTTCAATCATGTATACAGAGAGGTAAACTTCTCTACTGATTACTTTGCAAAAAAAGGTGGATATCTTAATAAGGGGCATGTAATGACTTTCGCTGACAGACCATCTTCTATGTGCAGGTTGGAATTCCCTGATACAACATATTATAGGTTCCAATAAAGGGATTCTAGCTACATAGAACATAATCTCTTAATGGGCTTGAGACATGTAATTTACTTTTAGTTTTTTTTCTTTATTTGGGCTTGAGACATGTAGTCCAATTTGGCCTATTTCTTCTGTCAACTTCTTTGGTTGTATACTTTAGTTGCATTTTTTTTTTGTTAATCAATAAAACCCGATTTTTGTTGTTTTTTTTTGAAAAAAAAAAGTGAGTTGCGGTGAACTAGTGACAGTGGAAGCTATTGCTAATGGCGAATCGGTGATAGGTTTTCTATTGTAGAGGGATTTCTGGTGATGTTCGATCCAAATTACAACATTACCGCCTATATTCGAATTTCAAATTTGAATTATATGCATTTTAGAGTTTTTTTTATGTATCTGAATGTCAGATCTGAAGTATGTGTATTTCAAATGTTCTGAATTTCATCTAATTGGAAGGAATTGATCTTTATGGAATTTGTAAATTTTTTAAGGGTGCAATGGGAAATAGAAAATATTGAATGCATTTAAGATAGTGGTAAAACAAACATAAATTTAAGAAACACTATGTGGTGATTTTTATATAGAGGTAGAGGTTTGCCTCTATGTAGAACCCTCTACCAATATAGAGGAAAAAACAAACATGATGTAACTCTTTTATTTCAAACTGGCCATAGATTTTCATTGTCGAAAACCACCATCAACACCAGTGCACCCAAAATCAGTGAGTTCTAGCTTTGTTATTTTGTCTTAAAAGTACGCAGCCTCCTTACTATCAACTGGGTGATTTCTTAATTTATCAAGATCATGTAAAATGAATTTAAAGTCTCCTATGATAACACAGGGAAGCTTGTTGCTTATGGAAGTAGCTTCAATCATTTTCCATGTTTCAACTTTTTAAATAATTCATAAGGACTACCATAATACCCAGTTAGGCGCCAAACATGACTACTCACCATGGAGATATATCATTGAAATTATCGTCTGCACCAAAATTTGATGCGTGTCGTTTACATAACAAATTAACCACTTCTTTCCACACAATTAACTAGTAATATAATGGCAAGGAGTTAGTTCCCACAAAGGTCATGGAGTTTTTAGTTGTTATAAAGTAACCAAAAGGGGATATTTTCGATTTTAAATGAAAGTAATAGATAAAAGAAAATAATAAAACTTTGGTGTAAACATTAAGAAGAAAGATGACCAGGGAATCATTTGCCGTCACTAAGCTGAAACTTAATTAAATACAAATTCATTTATTGTTGAATTGATATTGTTACCAACCGTAGAATAACAATAAGCTCTGCTATTCCCCCGGAATTCCTGTTATCACTGGATACAGAAACGCTCGACTAACAGATTCTATCAAACTACCCCACCAAGAATAAGCTCTCTAGGTGTAAATTAATCGAATGCTTTACACTATGTGGATCGGGTTGATCCTAGCTGATAGGTGTGTAAAAACACCTCTCTAAGTATCGATTGGTTATGCTTTCTTAGCTAGTTTTCGTGTGAAATTGCATTATTATCTTTCTTTTTATATTTTACGGGAATTTTGGAGCTTATTCCCGAAAAGAACAAGTAATCGTCTAATTTCCTAAAAGAGAGGCGGAATTATCATTGCATGGGAAAATCACTATTAGCAGTAACGATGTGACTCGAGTCGGAGAACTGGGATTGATTAATGATGCTGCTGCTCGAGTTGAGTTTCTGTTGTCAGTGCATTTGGATTGATAGTCCAAGGACGATAACGAGCCGGGATTCCGAGTCATGCTATGGTGCAGAGGCCTGACAAGGCATTAACAATAAATGGGCGAAGGTGCTGCAGTAACAGCTAGGCTACAGGTGGGCCGGATAGATTAATTGAGTGAGCTTAATAGGATATTTAAGGGTGCTATGTAACTCGAGCATGGAAGTAACTAGAGCTGCTGAGTTACGGACAGGGAATAACGAGATATGGAGCTTTAGAAAGGTGGGTTTGGCTGTGCATGGAAGAATCGGAAGTTGGCAGTGAATATTGGTGGTTGTTTGACAAGGCTCGAGAGCTCTAACTGAGACCGAGAATTCAAGGGAGAGAGGTCGAGATACTGAACTGTGACTTATAGGAGCAGTGAACTGCTGGCGCTGAGAGTGATCGATGATGAAGTTCAGCATGATAAGGCATGCAGCTGCATCGAGCTAATGAAGTTGAGAATATCCAGCGACGATTGAGTTTTTGTACAGAGACTTGTTGCTGGCGTGTGAGTGGTTATGAAGCTAAGAGTAGATTAGGGAAAGGAGTTATATGGCAGTGAGTTGTCGTGACTGAAAGATGATGGGAGTGATTGGAACATTCAGTGACGATACAGAGCAGGACATGCACTGTAAGGTTTCTTGAGCTGTTAGCTACTGTGGTTGTAAGTCGATCGAATGAAGGAAACATGGTGCTTCTATTCGTGGTGATGAAGAGAGTTTGGTGAATGGTCGTCGATAGAAGTACAGAATGGGTCATTGAAGGGAGAATAGCCTGGCAGCAACGATGGAACCTGTGGCAGTTGATCTGTGGAGGGTGGAAGAGCTTGAGCTAAGGAAGGTGAGTTATAAGGGTTATAAGGAACAATGACGTTGAATGCATGGCAGTGAGATGGATTAACTGATGGGTGATGTTGTTGACGACTGAAGACGAGAGGGAAAGTGATTGGCAGATGCAAGGGATTAACGTGAAGCTGTTCTTGATGGAAGATACGGACGTAAGAAGAACTCGAGCTCGGACAGTAGAGCTCAACGGCTGGAGGTACGATGGGATAGCTTCCGTGAAGTATAGAAGAAGTACGGAACTGGCAGTATAGAATTTGGATGGAAATGGTGTTGGCTGTCGATGGGCTCTTGCCAAGATAGAATGTATGGGAATGATGGATAAAGATAGGGGTGTGCAAAAAAACCGGAACCGCGGTTTTCACCCGCAACCGTCCGCAAAATTGCGGGTGAAAACCAAACCGCAAGAGGCTATGGACCGGACACGGTTGAGTTTTCAAATCCGCAAGGTTTAGCGGTTTGGTTGCGGTTGGATTCGTAGAACCGCGGTTTTAACCGCAACCGTAGGGTAGTAAGGATAACCCCAGTTAAATAAAGCCCAGGTGCAATATCATTAAGGTTGTCTTATAATTCACTCTCAACCAGTTAAATAAAGCCCAGGTGCAAGTGTTAAGAGTATGTTGAACTTGCACCCAGTTGGATGGGAGTTCCAAGCAAAAAAGAAGAGGGGGCGGGAATCAGGAAGCTCTGCCCTGCCAAGATGTTGGTTTCCTTGTATAAGATTTCAAACTTTGATTCAGTTGATGAATTCCTCCAGAAGGTGGCTACTGTGAGGGGTAAGCTTAAAAAAGGTGGTGTTTTGGATATTCAAAGCCATTTGCGAAGATAATTCTCCATGATTGGAATGAGGGTATGTTGGCTTTTCCATTTGAGACCAAATGTTAGCTTACAATAAAAACATTGATTGAAGTTCTCCATGATTGGAATGAGGATAAAATCATTCATCGGTAGCCTTGTGTCTCTTGAGAATTTTAGTCATGTTGAAATTCCTCCTAGCTGTCCTCTGAACTTCGATCAGAAAATGCTTGAGGTTTGTGTTATCTCAACCTTTATTTTTCTTCTGGGAACTAATCTCTGAAATCCTCACATCTTGGTAACTTATATCTGCACATGGTGTATCTTTTTAATGTACCTATGCTAGATTTTATGCTTTTGGTGCTAGTTCTCTTAGTTCTCTTTTTAAAGTATCTTTTGAACACCACAATGAAGCTTTGCTGCAAAGCCTTCATAGATCCACAAAAGTTGTTTGATGAAATGCCGCATAGGGATTTTTTTTTTTCTTCTGACCAAATCCGCGGTTGATCCGCAACCGTCCGCAAAATCCGCTGATCCGCGGATGAAAAAACCGCGGGTGATTGGACCGGACACGTTTTGATTTTCCAAAACCGCAACTTTTACGGTTTGGTTTCCGGTGACCCCAAATCCGCAACCGTCCAACCGTTGCACACCCCTAGATAAAGACGGAGATGAGCTAAGGAAGGTGAGATAATGGGTTGATGGGCTTCTGCCGTGAAGGTGTAGACGGGTGAAGATAATGGGCTGGACTTCAACAGCCCATTGAACTGATTGAAAATTATCACGAGCAGCTTTGGCCTTGATTTACTTTGGGTTTTGGCGATATTTGGCCAGGGTTTTGGAAATCCTTTGCACAGGGTTTGATGCACGGGATATAATTTTAAGGAGGTGCACTTTCCTATTTTTACTAGGTTTCCTAGTTTTCTTAAAGAAGAGGTTACAAAACTCTATATATAGGGAACCCTAGAGACAATTTTAGATCATCTTGACACATATCTTCTTTTCACCGTTTTTCTCCCCCTTAGGGGGAGAACTATCTCTTTATATTCTTTTTATATTGTAAGGATGAATTCAAAGTTCTAATGTGAAGCTCAATTATTTTGCAAGTTTGTTTCAAGTTTTAAATTGATTCATTGTGGATTGTTTTTACCATATCGAAGGTTTATGATTGGTTCTTAGATTGGTTTGGGTGCGCAACCAGATTAGTTTATTAATCATTCTAATTCTAGTAGAGAGTTGAGTCGACCGTAATTGTCTCTCATCTCCTACACAAGTAGAAATCGCAAGACCTTACGGAGGGATTCTGTGGATCAATTGCGAGTAAAGACAACACCAGTAAGTGGACCGAGCGTACCGAGTTTTACTGCTGGGATCAAACCTAAATTCACAAATCTTAATGCGTTCTGGGAATTACATCTTGTAGTCGAGCGCTTCCGTGTCAAGGTGGTTCTTTTGAATAGAATCCGGTAGTCGAGCGCTTCCGTATCCGGTGATGCAAGGAGTTTTTGGGGATTGCTAAGCGTACCTGCTTTCCTACGGTTGGTGACAATTGAGTCTAACAAGAGATAAACAGGTACAATGTTGAGTTAACGGTTAGTAACTGCGAAGGATTTCTTCAATATCTTTTTCTTTTTATCCTTCTTTTATATTTTCGCCGATTTAGATAACATAACAATTGCATTACTCTTCGTGGGAACGATCCTTACTACCGCTATATTATATTTAATTAGTGGGAAATATCTTTTTATTTTGTTGAGTAAACGACGCTCACCACTAGCATCAGAGCATAGGCTCGGTATGCTAACTAGTGTTATCTTTATACACAATTGCTTAACAGAATCCCTTTGTCATCTCTTGCGATTTACTACTTGTGTAAAGAGTTGATGTGAAAATTACACGTATCACACAACTCAAAACTATTCATTCATCATTTTAAATAACCCCTCAATATTCTTAGACAATAAAAATAATAAAGATAACCAACAATAAAAAATAAAATTTAAATAAACTTGATTTAAAAAATTAATGCTTCATAAATCAGGACTTTGAAATCATCCCTAATAGCTACTCATAACTAAAGAGTACCAAGAATTAAATTAAAGAAAGAAAAAGAAATTAAAACTAAGATAAAAAGCTCAAAAAAAACCCTGGCTTGATTGGAGTATACCCAATTTCAAGGGGACATGGTGTGTCATTATTAAAAATGATGATTTTACTTTAAATCTTAAAAATAAACCCATTTCTTAATTTCATTAACCCTAAAATTAAAAAACTAAAAAACTCTTAATCTTTTCTTCTTCTTCTTCTTCCATCAACCAAAGCCATATAAAAATCTTCAACTTTGATTTTCCAAAAAAATTGTAGATTCAACTGGCGAAAAGAAGACTATAAATGATGTTTAAACTCAAACCCATCATTGTGTTGTGTGATTTGATTGTTATATTAAGTTAAAAATCTAAAATTGTGATTTCTGTGTTTTTGGTCAGCTAGGTCGTAACATGCATATCTTGCCGACTTTTCATAACAGCCATGGCGACTGTAAATTTTTTCAACTGCCGGCAGGGTATTTTTTGAAGATCTTGCCGACTAACAAATTTTTTAAACAGCTGGAAGGGTATTTTTTGAAGACCTTGCCGACTACTAATTTTTTTTTAACAGCCGGCAGGGTATTTTTTGAATACCTTGCCAATTAATACATTTTTCTCAACAGCCGGCAGGATTTTTCAACAGCCGGCATGGTTTTTTCTGATGACCTTCACTACACCATTTTAAGGGATTCGTAACTAAGATTCGCAACGGCACTAGGTCAGTTGCGAAATTTCGGTTGCGAATCTTAGTTGCTAACTTTTCGCAACAGATGAGTGCCGTTGCGAAATTTGCAACCTCACAAGAAAGGTTGCGAATTGCAACTGCGCTCAGTTCAAGCGTGCGAATCGTGTGTGCGGTCGGAACACTAGTGTTGATAAACATGCCCCAGTCAAACTTTGGTCAAGAGCGCTTCTTTTTTTTTTCCACCCTTAATCCCAATCTATCCTTATCCTGCCCTTAATCCATTTCCTTCATCATTTTTTATCCGCCACAAGCAGAGACTCTCTCGTAACTCACTCTCTCCTCTCCTCTCCAACTCTAAACTCTCATCTCCTCTCTGTCTCTGCATGAAGAATCTCTAAAATTTCTTCATGTTGTCTATGAATAAATCCAGTGAGATAGATGGATTAAGTCTGAAGATGATGAGTCTATAGATTTGATTTTGTTAGGATTTTTGATTGAAAAGAGAAAGATGATTCTGTAAGAATCAGGGATAGGGTTTTGAGAGAGTTGATATTGTGACGAAGTTTACAATATTCAGATCAAGAGAAGAATAGTTGAATCAGGAATTTAGAAAATACGGAGATTGAAGAATACGAATTCAATTGAGAAGTTAGGGTTTTCTGTGGATAGGAATTAGGGTCTCGATTTGGTGATGATTAAGAAGAAATTAGTGGATGGGTTTTGAAGATTATAACATGAAGAAGATGATGGTCATGCCAATTTGAGAGTTCGGTTACATAGAAGAAGAATTTGGAAAATTTAAAGAATTAGGGTTTCATAAGAACAGATTATGCAATGATGTAGAAGACGAAACTGAAGTTCTAGAAGAATGATTCAGAGTTGAGTTTAATCTAAATTAGCTAGATTATGAGCCTGAGTTCGATAGTTAGGGTTTTATTCATGCTAGTGATTATGGTGAAGATTTGTTGGGAATTGGCTGTGATGAACTGATGGATTGACTTGAGATGGTGATGTACGGTTGAGTCAAATCAGAATAAAGAAGGGATCGATTTCAATTGTTTGGCATAAGTTGTTTTGAGGTAATTGCTTTGTTGAGTTAATTTAAAAGAATTATTCCATTCCATTTTTGAGTTTGTTGAATGATAGTAAAGATGGAGGGTGATGGTTATGGCTTGAAATTATGGTAGTAGTTTGGGTTATTAAAATATCAAAGTGTAAATTGTAACTAGAGCGTCTCAATATCTACTACCTTGGTCTAATAAAGTAGTTTTACAAGAAATCAGTGATCAAATTGGATATTAATTAGGTTTTGTTAATGATTGTTTTTTAATTTTTTTGTAGGAAGCTTTGTTGTGGTTGAGGAAAGAGGTAGAGAGGAAGCTATTGAGTCTAGTTGTAAGGTAGCTTGTATTGTTTCACAAGTTCTTCTACTACAGAAGTTTTCATAATGGTATTTCTTTGAAGTTATTCAATTACAGAGCAAGGTTAACTAGTTGGCTCATTTAATAGCACTCAACAGATTTTTCTATGGAGAGTTAGTGATTGATTTCCATGATGAGTTAGAACTGCGATTAAATTTTGTTTTGGCATATTTCTGCTTCTAACTTCTATGTTGTGTATGTTGTATCTCATATTTCATGTATTAGAAAATTAGTGTGTATCAAATTTGATTCAATGACATTTGATTACAATTACTGGCTATGCAAAGCAGCAATCGATGAACTTCAACTGTTTTGAGAAGAGTGGATTGATACAAAGAGGTAGTTTTCCTTATTGGTCTTTCTTTATGTATTCCTAATATTTTTTATGTCTAACTCATCCATGGTGCATATTATCTGCTTTCGTTTTTACGGGAGGAAGTTCTGGGGATACAACACGACGATGTAGCTTAACTATGAGATCAGCAAGTTGCGGACAATAGAATTTTGGAAAAGAATTTGGGTAAGACACATATTGCTTCCTTAGGTTTCGTGTTCAATTTTTTAGCACCCGGGTGTCCCCCTTAAAACAAACCAATTTGAAGGTTTCAGTTCTGATTGTTTATGTTATGATCTCCTTTTGACAGTTTCGATGGTATGCATTACGATGTTTCTCTCATTTATATTTAGCATGTGTGCTCAGTTGAATTTTGTTCCATATTTGAAGGTTTATTATGATGACAGTCGTGTTTTAATAGGAAAAATCAAGTGATGGCACTAAAGGGAAAAGGGATTGGTACAGAATATCTGCCATCGACTCAAGATTCTGAGTTCAGGGAAAAGGTAACTTATTCATCCATTTTTATATGAACAACATTAGAGAATAGAAAACTTAGTAGATCAAACTCAAAACATAGATATTATGTCCTGTGTATTATGATTTTGTCGTTATATTCATGGATCTCTGGAAAGCCGTCATTAAGCCTAGTAAGAGGTTCTTGTTGTTTTAAGTTACATCCGGACTGATATATTGCAACACAAGGGCTTATGTCAAAGCCCACAAAGCTGTATTCTAGATGTTTATTGAATCTAATTGCATATGACGAATGTATATTCTAGATGTAAAAAATGCCATCAACCAAACAAAACGATGAAACTCTTGTTTTTATTTTTTCGTTAATGCAGAGATTATGTATTCTATTTGACGAATTTTTTTGCCAGCATACTCGGCAGTCCTTATTCCTAATTTTTCTTGTTCTATTTCCTCAAGGTCTAGCTATCACAACCCTTTCCTCTTTAAGGAACTACCTTCCTGCTACCTATATTGTTTTAACAGCTACAGTTGATCCTAAGTAAGTTCTTCCTTTATTCTTCCTGTCTGAGCTTCGACACCAGGTGTTTTAACATATCCAGATATGTATGTGCAGATTATGAGGCTCAGATGTATTGAGAGAGGAGATTTAACTCTTGCTTCTGCAGAATTAAAATTCCAGATTGACACTGAAACTCATGATAATCTTGATATTGGTATGGGATCTTATATGCTAGCACGAGTAAAATATGTTGTATTTTTTTCTATCTGTAGTTGAAATCCAGATTTTTCTGCAGGAATGTATCAAATTCGGGAGGCAAATCAAATGGTTGAGGAATTTATCCTTGCTGCTAATATTTCGATTCTGAGAAAAAATATTGAAACACTTTCCAGTATTCTCGCTACTAATGTAATCGCTACGCTGTGTCCTTCATATGAATGTTTTGTTCTCCTCGTGAAAAAGAGAAGTAGTTTATGCTTCAAACCTAATTTGAGGTGCTGCTTACATCGGGAAGTTTCCTAATAATGTGTCAACATACAATTGACGGCTAGTGATTATTGTTGCAGGCACCATCCGAGTCCTACCAAAGAGATGCTTGAACCTTTGTTGCATACTACATCTGCTCTTGTTCTGGGTTTGGATGTGTCTTCTTCAAAAACCCTGGCTGATTCACTTGACCAGGCTGATTCCTTCATATTTGTGTAATTCGCAGTTTCAGTACATCTATTAACAACAAAATATGATGATAGATTCAGGTAATGTTACTACTTACTCTTAGATTTTTTGTGTCAATATATGTGTTGTCATATTTTTATGTGATGTATGAGTTATTTTAACACTCTTAAAGTTTTGCAGGAATCATTTCAAATATAATTATGTCATGTGCTGTTTGGGTCCCCATTCTGCACCGACATGTGCATTTCAAATTCCCTTTGTTGTCCTTCAACATGATGTAGCTCATGCACTCAGAGCAGCAGTTGTTTCTGAATGTTCATGATCAAAAACTACTCTGAAACGAAGGTAAACAAACTTCTTTTGAAAGTTTTCGTCTATAAGTAGTAAGATTATAATGCTAGACCTTGCAAACTAGAGAATTAGTTGATTGAACAATCATTTCAGTCACTAGTGTATATCCTTAGTGTTTGGATTTGCTTCTACATACATCTCCATTTAGTTCACTTATAGCAGAGTTTGTTGATTTTACATGGTTAAAACTTGTCTCTGCAGATTATACAAAATTTATGGTTAGTATTTTATTTTTGACCTTAGTAATCTGAAACATAAAATTGGTTATTTTGCGGGTATTTGGGCTCAAGTTAAAAAGCGAGTACTCAGCGATATTTTAGCAGCAGTTGAAATCTTTGTTGAGGAAATTGGTTAAGCAAGCGGAGTCTGGTGATACTTCTGGTGATATTTAGTCTTTCTTTCCCTGTTTTTCAATGCCTCTATCAGTTGACAAATGTTAGGTTACCCATCCATTTAGAAACATCAACATAGATCAAATATTTTATGTCAGTCACAACATACATAAGTTACTTGTGTACATTTGTATCATTTGAAGAATCCTATATTTTATAATAAAATTATCTAGCGGTGATTCTCAACTACATTTGTATCTTTTTTGTTTTGCCATTGTAGTTTGTATATATGTTTGGATGTTGAATATGGGGAACTGGGTAATTGTAGGGGGAATTTGGGGTAATGAATTTTGACTGGGTCAATAGAATGGGACTTGACCTTTTTTTTGAGGTTGCAAAAGATTAGCAACATCAAGGCTCTATTGCTAAATTAGAACCAGAACCAATACAGTAGAACCAGAACCAACAGTATCTGGTTCTGGGATATGGTATTCTTGTAATTAGCAACATATTAGCAACAATATCCTGCTGTTGCTAATAAAAAATTTCGCAACGGCAACGGCTGTTGCGAATGTCCGTTGCTGACCAAGATTCGCAACGAAGCTTATGCCGTTGCTAAAAATTGCGACACCGTGTTTAGCAACAGCGAAGTCCCGTTGCGACCCCGTTTAGCAACATCTATTGTCTGTTGCTATATCCTTAAAATGGTGTAGTGCTTGCCGACTAATAAATTTTTTTCTGTCGTCTCCTCTGTGTTAAAAAAAATAAAGTCGGCATGATCTTCATTCGTCGACCTTGCCGACTTTTCATACTTTCAGAACTGAAAGTGTTGATTTTGATCTAATTTTGAGTATTATTTCATACAACAACTTTGCAATCCCCTCTTTTGAAATGTTTGGGTAGTGTGCTTTCATTTCCGTTCCAAAAGATTTTTTCCAAACAAACTTTTCTTCATCCAAAAACTTCCCAAAGTTCAATCAAAAATTTCATTACTCAAATTCATAATTTGAAAAGTTTTAATCTAAACTCAATAAATTAACCTAATCAGATTTTTAATGTTAATTAAACAAGAGTATATTAGCCATTTAGAAAATATATGGTTAAGGGGTGACCTCTTTTACTTCAAAATGACCATATTTTATCTTATTGGTATACCCCAATTAATCTGGGTATACCCCAATCAAGGCAGGAAAAAAAGGCCAGAACAAAAACTTTATTTCTCTTTCTCTTTTTATTTTTTGAAAGAACTGTTCTCATTTTATTCAATAACAAGGAACTGTTCTGGGGTAAGTTACCCCCATAGCATCATTCATTATAATTACATTCAGAGAAAGTGGACAGGATTTGTCCCAAATTCGAGTGTGATTGAGTGCGCCTGTCTGTAATTGTGTTTGTGCGGCCATATTTGACAATTCATCCGCCACTTGATTGGATTCACTATAAACATGTGCTATAGAGTATGAACCAATTTGTTGGAGATGGTTGCGAATTTCGTGTATCATTGTGTGAATGATCCATGGGTTATCTTCATTGTTGCTGGTGAGTATATTAGCCAGCGCTGTTGAGTCGGTCTCATAGAGGATGTGAGTCCATCCTTGCATCGTCTCCATTCTTGTAGCCAAAAGGAACGCCCACGTTTCCGCCACCATCGCTGTGATTGTCCCGATAGGCGCTGCCATTTCCATTATCACTCCACCATATTCATCCATGCAAATCCATCCCGCACCTGCTCTTTCCGGGCTGCCATCGCCATTGCCACGTTCCTCTTTCTCTGTTTCTATCTTCTAGCAATAAAAGAAGAAGTTTTTTTTTTTTTGGGGTTTGGCTGCTATTTATAGCTTTCAAAATAACATAGGAGATCCAAAATACCCGTACAATTGGAGGTTTGGGGATAAGAAATTTGAAGCTCACAAATAAAGCACTGCTTGCAAAGTGGACAAGGAGATTCTCAAAAGAAAAGCAATTCCTTTGGAGGAGAATCATTCAAGAAAAAATGAAAACAAAGCCAAAAGCACTGAGGGTGAAAGATTCAAATCAAACACATGGAAGAGGTGTATGGAAAAACATCCAAAAACAAAAAGAGATAGTGGAGAATCGTACTACAATTCAATTGCATAAAGGGAATGAAGTTTACTTCTAGTGGGATGCATGGAATGACACAAAATCATTGAAAGAAAGGTATCCTAAAATTTTCAAGATTGCTACCTTAAAAGAAGCTTCAGTTAAATACATGATATCAAATGAATCTTGGGATATCAAACTGAAAAGAAATTTGTATCCATCAGAAATTCCAGAAATGATACAACTATTTACACAACTTGGAGCTCCTCCAATTCTAGATGAAGTTAATAAAGATGCCCTTATTTGCTCAGCAACTGGAGGCTTCTCTGCAAAAGTTTGTTATAGATGGTTAGTACAACAACTGCCTGAACCACATAATCTTGTTCCTTATTCTTGCATTTGGATTCAATTGGTGCCCCCAAAGGTGCAATTTTTCATCTGGTCTGCTTCACAAAATGCCATCCCTACTTATGACAATTTATTGAGAAGAGGGTGTCAGATTCAAAACTCGCAATGCGCTCTTTGCAACTATCAACAGGAATCGTTCAGCCACCTGTTTCTGCACTGTGATTTTGCTCACAAAGTTTGGAGCTATTTTATCGGTGGTTACAATATTAAATGGGTGCAAGGGGGTTCTTTATCAGCTCAACTGCAAGCTTGGAAATTTAGAAGAGGGAGGAACAAGGGAAGAAAGATATGGCCTCTAATCATTTTTGCAGTTTGCTGGGCTGTTTGGGATGAGAGAAACCGAATAGTAATGGCGCATAAAAGACCAAGAACTGTGGAAGAAGTTATCATTCACATCAAACTTTTGATTTACAACTGGGGAGCAAACCAAAAATGGCTTACAAACAATATATTTAGAGAGCTAATTACACACCGGAAGGTGGTGATAAATAGCTGAAATATCAGTTTTTGTAGCATTATAAAAATGGGGACTAGGTTCTTCTCAAGGCCTGGTCTTTTTACATTTTCTTTTATACAATTAACCTTTTCTTTTATACAAGTAACCTATCCATGTTGTTGGTGGACTTCACTAATGCGTTCAATCTCGTTGATAGAACATCCATGATTGCAGAGGTACGTAGGTTATGTCCTTCGATATCTCGTTGGGTTGAGTTTTGTTACGCTTCTCCGGCACATTTGTATTACAGAGATCACGTCCTTTCTTCATCTCAGGGGGTGCAACAAGGTGATCCTTTAGGGCCACTTTTGTTTTCTATTACTCTCCACCCTCTAATCTTGAGCATTACAGAACGATGTGTTTTAGAAATGCAGGCATGGTATCTTGACGATGGTACGATTATTGGTGATACTATGATGGTTGCAAGAGCACTAAAGATAATACAAGAGGAGGGCGTGGATAGAGGGCTGTTTTTGAACATCAGGAAGACCGAACTGTTTTGGCCCTCCCCTGACCCTAGATCTTCCATCACATGTGATATTTTTCCGTCGGATATTAGTAGACCAGTGAAAGGAGTCAAGATTTTAGGTGCTCCTGTTAGTCTGGATGCCCAATTTTGTATGGACCTGGTCGTAAAAAGAGTGCATAAAACAGTGGAGCTCATTGACGCGGTTGAGAAAATCGAGGATCCACAGTGCGAACTTCTTTTGTTTAGGAATTGTGCTGGAGTTTCCCGTCTGTATTTTGCCTTACATACCACCTTACCGGTTTATTTACATAAGGCTCAAGAGCTCTTTCACACTCGGCTTTATAAGTTCCTACGGCATGTGATCACTGGTGACGGTCCTGGTTTTGTCCCCTTGCAACAAAGGTTTGCCACCTTGCCTCTCAGGTTGGGCGGGTTGGGTGTTTACTCGGTGCAAGACACTATGCAATATTGTTATTTAGCGTCATGCCTGCAGACCCTAGATCTTCAGTCCGTTATCTTGAGACACACATGCATATGTGGTTCTGGTCCCAACCTTGAGAGAGTTATAGCTTCCTTCAACTCATTGTGTAGTCCTACTCCTCCTATATGTGTCGATAACTCTGCCACCCACTCAATGAAAACCTTGGCGGTTGTTTATTTTGATACAGTAAAGGAGGGTCTGACTTCCAATTTTGAGATGTCTGAACGCGATTTGATGTTATGGAGGAGTAACCAGGTGAAGCATGCTCTAGATTTCCTGATGGCTATCCCTATTGTTGGTTTAAATCAACAAATTGGTGCAAGGCAGTTCAGTGCAGTTTTATGTTATAGGCTTGGCATTCCTTTGTTTGAGCTGGATAGTAAGTGCCCCTTCTGTAATAGGGAGATGGATGTGTTTGGTGACCATGCTGTGCATTGTGCAAACGAGGTAGGTCTGAAGTTTCGGCATGACTTGCTACGTGATGTGATTATTGATATGTGTTATAGAGCAGGCGTGCCAGCACGGAAAGAGGTGGACCTGTGCCTCCTTGCGAACAATGGTACTTCTTTGAGGCCAGCTGATATTCTTGTGCTCAATTGGGATAATGTACGGGATGTTTGCATGGATGTGACGGTTGTTTCTCCCTTTGTTGGAAACGGTAATCGTACTTTGGAGCTGGGTCAAGCTATCAAGGAAGCCGTGACTTGTAAGAATACCAAGTATTTGGAAAAGTGTACTGTGCAAGGCTATGGTTTTGGTGCTTTGGCTTTTACTACTCTTGGTGAGTTTGGGAATACAACGACTGAGTTTGTTAAACGTCTTTGTAACTACATGGCCAATTATGATGCTAATGTGCGAGTTTGAGAATTTTTCTTTTTCATAGGCTAAGTGTGGTATTACAAAAAGGGGTTGGAGCCCAGCTTGTTGTTCGGCTTCCGACTAGCTTCCTGTCTGTTGAGGATCCTTTGTAATTCATTTATTAAGAAATTATATAAATTAAAAAAAACAACGTACAAGATAGAAAAGCAAAGTCGGTGGAGTTTATCTCAAAACATGTGACATTAACTCGGTGTGGCAGAGAGTATTTCAATGGAGTGCAGACGACATCTGATAGGCTGAAATTTCGAGGGAACCTATGTGAACCGTTGTATCTTCTTGATAACATCCAACTTGATGCTCGGTTTTGTACTGAATCGTCACTTTTTCATAACGCATTAAGAAAAATTTCCATCCGAAACTGGCATCACTTTTATCCAGCCCCACCAGTGTATTTCACGATTATTTTTCTTTTGCTGCACGCGAAAGTAGAATCTGGACGGGTCCCACCAATAACGTCATCACAACAACATCTTCTCCCATCAGTCACTGAGATTTCATCGTCCCTGAATTATCTTTCTGGCCTTCCTTCTCGAGCTCTAATCACCATCATCTTATTTTATTCATCATGCGCTTCTCTCATAGATCACCATCATCTGTTCCCACATTTATCATTGTTTCATCATTAACAGCTTCGTTAACACTGCCAACTCCGTCAATCTTCATCACGGATAGGCAGCAACTCAAATTCGTCGCTCATCACTTCCTGACGTTGCTCGTGTTCTCCGTCTTTTATCGTCACTGCCAATGTCAGCAAACCATGCCATCACCCTTCCAACCACAACATACTGACTCCTTCACCACCCTCGGTCTATCATTCTGCCATTACTATCATGAGTTGTTTACGAAATCAAAGTGCTATAAAGCTAAACATTTGTCATAATTACTGTTAAAATTGGTAAAACTGGCTTTTCGATAGCATATTATGTAATTTGGCTAAAACCTAAACACCATTCCCATCTAAATAGATCCCTCCTTATTAATTTTACTAATCCCGGGACACTAGTTTCAAACATGATATTTACCTAGTATATAGGAACTACCTTGAAAGCGCTCTGGAACTCGAAAACGGGCTTTAAGAGATGATAAACCTTAAAATCTTGGTTGAAAACTGAGGACCATGTGAGGTACTGACATCGTTGGCCCTTTTCCCATCCAAATACTCTCCTCATGAGTTGTTTACGAAATTCAAAGTGCTATAAAGCTAAAAATTTGGCATAATTACTATTAAAATCGGTAAAACTGGCTTTTCGATAGCATATTATGTAATTTTCCTAAAACCTAAACAACATTCCCATCAAAATAGATCCCTCCTTATTTATTTTACTAATCCCGGGACACTAGTACCTTGAAAGCGCTCTGAAAGCATTCTGGAACTCGAAACGGCCTTTAAGAGATGATAAACCTTAAAATCTTGGTTGAAAACCGAGGACCATGTGACGTAGTGACATCGTTGGCCCTTTTGCCAACCAAATACTCTCCTCATGAGTTGTTTACGAAATTCAAAGTGCTATAAAGCTAAATATTTGGCATAATTACTATTAAAATCGGTAAAACTGGCTTTTCGATAGCATATTATGTAATTTGCCTAAACCCTAAACACGATTCCCATCAAAATAGATCCCTCCTTATTTATTTTTCTAATCCCGGGACACTAGTTTCAAACATGATATTTACCTAGTATATAGGAACTACCTTGAAAGCACTCTGGAACTCGAAAACGACCTTTAAGAGATGATAAACCTTAAAATATTGGTTGAAAACTAAGGAGCATGTGACGTACTGACATTGTTGGCCCTTTTCCCATCCAAATACTCTCCTCATGAGTTTTTTACGAAATTCAAAGTGCTATAAAGCTAAACATTTGACATAATTACTATTAAAATCGGTAAAACTGGCTTTTCGATAGCATATTATGTAATTTGCATAAAACCTAAACACCATTCCCATCAAAATAGATCCCTCCTTATTTATTTTACTAATCCAGGGACACTAGTTTCAAACATGATATATATCTAGTATATAGGAACTACTCTGAAAGTGCTCTGGAACTCGAAAACGACCTTTAAGAGATGATAAACCTTAAAATCTTGGTTGAAAACTGAGGACGTACTGACATCGTTGTCCCTTATCCCATCCAAATACTCTCCTCATGAGTTGTTTACGAAATTCAAAGTGCTATAAATCTAAACAGTTGGCATAATTACTAATAAAATCGGTAAAACTGGCTTTTCGATAGCATATTATGTAATTTGCCTAAAACCTAAACACCATTCCCATAAAACTAAATCCCTCCTTATTTATTTTAGTAATCCCGGGACACTAGTTTCAAACATGATATTTACCTAGTATATAGGAACTACCTTGAAAGCGCTCTGGAACTCGAAAACGGCCTTTAAGAGATGATAAACCTTAAAATCTTGATTGAAAACTGAGGACCATGTGACGTACTGACATTGTTGGCCCTTTTCCCAACCAAATACTCTCCTCATGAGTTGTTTACGAAATTCAAAGTGCTATAAAGCTAAACATTTGGCATAATTACTATTAAAATCGGTAAAACTGGCTTTTCGATAGCATATTATGTAATTTGCCTAAAACCTAAACACCATTCCCATAAAAATAGATCTCTCTTTATTTATTTTACTAATCTCGGGACACTAGTTTCAAATATGATATTTACCTAGTATATAGGAACTACCTTGAAAGCGCTCTGGAACTCGAAAACGGCCTTTAAGAGGTGATAAACCTTAAAATCTTGATTGAAAACTGAGGACCATGTGATGTACTCACATCGTTGCCCCTTTTCCCATCCAAATACTCTCCTCATGAGTTGTTTACGAAATTCATAGTGCTATAAAGCTAAACATTTGCCATAATTACTATTAAAATCGGTAAAACTGGCTTATCGATAGCATATTACGTAATTTGCTTAAAACCTAAACAACATTCCCATTAAAATAGATCCCTAATTATTTATTTTACTAATCCCGGGACACTAGTTTTAAACATGATATTTACCTAGTATATAGGAACTACCTTGAAAGCGCTCTGGAACTCGAAAACGGTCTTTAAGAGATGATAAACCTTAAAATTTTGGTTGAAAACTGAGGACCATGTGAGTTACTGACATCGTTGGCCCTTTTCCCATCCAAATACTATCCTCATGAGTTGTTTACGAAATTCAAAGTGCTATAAAGTTAAATATTTGGCATAATTACTATTAAAATCGGTAAAACTGGCCTTTCGATAGCATATTATGTAATTTGATAAAAACCTAAACCACATTCCCATCAAAATAGATCCCTCCTTGTTTATTTTACTAATCCCGGGACACTAGTTTCATACATGATATTTACCTAATATATAGGAACTACCTTGAAAGCGCTCTGAAAGCACTCTGAAACTCGAAACGGCCTTTAAGAGATGATAAACCTTAAAATCTTGGTTGAAAACTGAGGACCATGTGACGTAGTGACATCGTTGGCCCTTTTTCCAACCAAATACTCTCCTTATGAGTTGTTTACGAAATTCAAAGTGCTATAGAGCTAAACATTTGGCATAATTACTATTAAAATCGGTAAAACTGGCTTTTCGATAGCATATTATGTAATTTTCCTAAAACCTAAACATCATTCCCATCAAAATAGATCCCTCCTTATTTATTTTTCTAATCCCGGGACACTAGTTTCAAACATGATATTTACCAAGTATATAGGAACTACCTTGAAAGCGCTCTGGAACTCGAAAACGACCTTTAAGATATGATAAACCTTAAAATATTGGTTGAAAACTGAGGAGCATGTGACGTACTGACATCGTTGGCCCTTTTCCCATCCAAATACTCTCCTCATGAGTTGTTTACGAAATTCAAAGTGCTATAAAGCTAAACATTTGGCATAATTACAATTAAAATCGTTAAAACTGACTTTTCGATAGCATATTATGTAATTTGCATAAAACCTAAACACCATTCCCATAAAAATAGATCCCTCCTTATTTATTTTACTAATCCCGGGACACTAGTTTCAAACATGATATTTACCTAGTATATAGGAACTACCTTGAAAGCGTTCTGGAACTCAAAAACGGCCTTTAAGAGATGATAAACCTTAAAATCTTGGTTGAAAACTGAGGACCATGTGACGTACTGACATCGTTGTCACTTTTCCCATCCAAATACTCTCCTCTTGAGTTGTTTACGAAATTCAAAGTGCTATAAAGCTAAACATTTGGCATAATTACTAATAAAATCGGTAAAACTGGCTTTTCGATAGCATATTATGTAATTTGCCTAAAACCTAAACAACATTCCCATCAAAATAGATCCCTCCTTATTTATTTTACTAATCCCGGGACACTAGTTTCAAACATGATATTTACCTAATATATAGGAACTACCTTGAAAGCGCTCTAGAACTCGAAAACGGGCTTTAAGAGATGATAAACCTTAAAATCTTGAATGAAAACTGAGGACCATGTGACGTACTGACATCATTGGCCCTTTTCCCATCCAAATACTCTCCTCATGAGTTATTTACGAAATTCAAAATGCTATAAAGCTAAACATCTGGCATAATTACTATTAAAATTGGTAATACTGGCTTTTTGATAGCATATTATGTAATTTGCCTAAAACCTAAACACCATTCCCATCAAAATATATCCCTCCTTATTTATTTTACTAATCCCGGTACACTAGTTTCAAACATGATATTTACCTAGTATATAGGAACTACCTTGAAAGCGTTCTGAAAACGCTATGGAACTCGAAAACGGCCTTTAAGAGATGATAAACCTTAAAATCTTGGTTGAAAACTGAGGACCATGCGATTTACTGACATCGTTGGCCCTTTTCCCATCCAAATACTATCCTCTTGAGTTGTTTACGAAATTCGAAGAGCTATAAAGCTAAACATTGGGCATAATTACTATTAAAATCGGAAAAACTGGCTTTTCGATAGCATATTATGTAATTTGCCTAAAACCTAAAGAACATTCCCATCAAAATAGATCCCTCCTTATTTATTTTACTAATCCCATGACACTAGTTTCAAACATGATATTTACCTAGTATATAGGAACTACCTTGAAAGCGCTCTGAAACTCGAAAACGGATTTTAAGAGATAATAAACCTTAAATTCTTGATTGAAAACTGAGGACCATGCGACGTACTGACATCGTTGCCCCTTTTCCCATCCAAATACTCTCCTCATGAGTTGTTTACGAAATTCAAAGTGCTATAAGGCTAAACATTTGGCATAATTACTGGCTTTTCGATATCATATTATGTAATTTGCATAAAACCTAAACACCATTCCCATCAAAATAGATCCCTCCTTATTTATTTTACTAATCCCGGGACACTAGTTTCAAACATGATATTTACCTAGTATATAGGAACTACCTTGAAAGCGATCTGGAATCCGAAAACGGTCTTTAAGAGATGATAAACCTTAAAATCTTGATTGAAAACTGAGGACCATGTGACGTACTGACATCATTGGCCCTTTTCCCATCCAAACACTCTCCTCATGTGTTGTTTACGAAATTCAAAGTGCTATAAAGCTAAACATTTGGCATAATTACTAGTAAAATCGGTAAAACTGGCTTTTCGATAGCATATTATGTAATTTGCCTAAAACCTAAACACCATTCCCATCAAAATAGATCCCTCCTTATTTATTTTACTAATCCCGGGACACTAGTTTCAAACATGATATTTACCTAGTATATAGGAACTACCTTGAAAGCGCTCTGGAACTCGAAAACGGCCTTTAAGAGATGATAAACCTTAAAATATTGATTGAAAACTGAGGACCATGTGACGTACTGACATTGTTGGCCCTTTTCGTATTTAAATACTCTCCTCATGTGTTGTTTACGAAATTCAAAGTGCTATAAAGCTAAACATTTGGCATAATTACTAGTAAAATCGGTAAAACTGGCTTTTCGATAGCATATTATGTAATTTGCCTAAAACCTAAACACCATTCCAATCAAAATAGATCACTCCTTATTTATTTTACTAATACCGGGACACTAGTTTCAAACATGATATTTACCTAGTATATAGGAACTACCTTGAAAGGGCTCTGAAAGCGCTCTGGAACTCGAAAACGGCCTTTAAGAGATGATAAACCTTAAAATCTTGATTGAAAACTGAGGACCATGTGATGTACTGACATCATTGGCCCTTTTCCCATCCAAATACTCTCCTCATGAGTTGTTTACGAAATTCAAAGTGCTATAAAGCTAAACATTTGGCATAATTACTATTGAAATCGGTAAAACTGCCTTTTCGATAGCATATTATGTAATTTGCCTAAAACCTAAACACTATTCCCATCAGAATAGATCCCTCCTTATTTATTTTACTAATCCCAGGACACTAGTTTCAAACATGATATTTACCTAGTATATAGGAACTACATTGAAAGCGTTCTGAAAACGCTCTGGAACTCGAAAACGGCCTTTAAGAGATGATAAACCTTAAAATCTTGGTTGAAAACTGAGGACCATGTGAGTTACACACATCGTTGGCCCTTTTCCCATCCAAATACTATCCTCATGAGTTGTTTACGAAATTCGAAGTGCTATAAAGCTAATCATTTGGCATAATTACTATTAAATTCGGTAAAACTGGCTTTTCGATAGCATATTATGTAATTTGCCTAAAACCTAAACAACATTCCCATTAAAATAGATCCATCCTTATTTATTTTACTAATCCCGGGACACTAGTTTCAAACATGATATTTACCTAGTATATAGGAACTACCTTGAAAGCGCTCTGGAACTCGAAAACGGCCTTTAAGAGATAATAAACCTTAAAATCTTGATTGAAAACTGAGGACCATGTGACGTACTGACATCGTTGCCCTTTTTCCCATCCAAATACTCTCCTCATGAGTTGTTTACGAAATTCAAAGTGCTATAAAGCTAAACATTTGGCATAATTACTATATAAAATCGGTAAAACTGGATTTTCGATAGCATATTATGTAATTTGCATAAAACCTAAACACCATTCCCATCAAAATAGATCCCTCCTTATTTATTTTACTAATCCCGGGACACTAGTTTCAAACATGATATTTACCTAGTATATATGAACTACCATGAAAGCGCTCTGAAAGCGCTTTGGAACTCGAAAACGGCCTTTAAGAGATGATAAACTTTAAAATATTGGTTGAAACTGAGGACCATGTGACGTACTGACATCGTTGTCCCTTTTCCCATCCAAATACTCTCCTCATGAGTTGTTTACGAAATTCAAAGTGCTATAAAGCTAAACATTTGGCATAATTACTAGTAAAATCGGTAAAACTGGCTTATCGATAGCATATTATGTAATTTTCCTAAAACCTAAACATCATTCCCATCAAAATAGATCCCTCCTTATTTATTTTACTAATCCCGGGAAACTAGTTTCAAACATGATATTTACCTAGTATATAGGAACTACCTTGAAAGCGCTCTGGAACTCGAAAACGGCCTTTAAGAGATGATAAACCTTAAAATCTTGATTGAAAACTGAGGACCATGTGACGTACTGACATCGTTGGCCCTTTTCTGATAGGTGTCTAAAACACCTATATATTTATCTATTGTTTATGCTTTATTTGCTTAGTTTTCTTGTAAAATATGTATCTTATGTTTGCTTTTGAGTATTTAGGTACTTTGGAGTCACTTGGAACAAAAGAAGAGGAAATAGCGCAAAAGTCTCATCTCATATGCAACTGTTGTTGGAGGCGGATTATTTATCAGTGTTTGCTTCTGTTTCTTCATCTCCGTCTGAAAAGTTTGTCGGCTTTAGTGATGCAACTTTTCTGTCTGAAAAGCACGACAACTTTAGTGATGACTCTCAGTGAAGAGAAGAAGTGAATATGAGGAGTAAAAGACGAGCTGCGGTTGGTGGAAGAAATCAAAGGAGAGCGAAAGCATCCAACGACGAGTGCTATGTGGAGTCAAGTTAACGATAAGGGGCCGCTAGATCTAGTTCAAAGAAGAGCTAATGGGCTGCCATCAGGTGGCCTTATCCATTAGTGGATGCCTGTGTCATTTATGGGTAATCCCTTATCTATTTCACCCGAGTGGGCGTAGTCATACCCATTCCTACACAAAACCTAAGTTTCAGTGAAGAACAATTATTATTCTCCTTTGCCTGTAAATGAGTGATGGCAGCTCCAGCAGAGAGGGGTAGTGAGATTCAGAAGTTGAAAGAATAAATTATTTGTAAAATCAGTAGGATGGGTTCATGAGAACAAAAGTTGGGGTGGATACAATGAGTTTGAGTCACTAAATATTTCATGGCTCTGTGTCATGTTCTTGAGCTCGGTTTCAGTTGATGTGCCTGATTTCTGGGGATTTGATGTTGCTGGGTATGGCGATTAAGAGGAAGATTTCAAGTAGTCTCTGCTGATAAGAACAATGAAGGGTGAAGCTGGAATTGCAGGCTGAATTTCACAATTAGGAGCAGTTGATAGAGTTGAAGACCAATTGGATTATGGTGTTGTTGGTTGATAATTGGGATGACTGTGAAAGTTTATGATTGGTGAATAGCTCCTGAGCTTTGGGATTGTGTGGATGTACAAGAGTTCGTCTAAGTTTAGAAGCTACAGAAGTGCAAGGGATACATCAAGAAGAGAATGGAACACAACACGTTCGAGAACATACCTGAATGAGAGATGCTATGCAGTTATAGGTGGATGAGTTGTTGCTTTGCAGCTGGAATTGGTGTGTGGTACTTGAATGAGCATAATGGAGTGCAGTTGTATGCTGTGTTGGTGATCATTTCTTAGCTACTGTGATACATAGGAGGTTACTGTGAAGCTAAGGAGATGTTGAAGCAGCTGAGAAGGTCTGTGCAGCTGGAGTTATGGCAACTGCAGTGGTCGAAGTTGATTGTTGTTGCTCAAGGAAGGAGCTGGACTGTTGACGCTTTTGCTGCAGTTATAGAGTTGACTTGGCAGCTGATGATGTTGTCATTGCTGTTAACAGACAGGCAGTTACAATGGTGTTTGAGCTATACAGGGACGAGTAGTGAACTGGAAGTATGTTGCTTATTAAGTTGGTGGTTTGTAGTTGAGCTTGGCTGTAGCATGAATTCAAATGGCAGCGAAGAGACAATGGAGCTCGTAGACTCTTAGTCATTGGAAGGACTGCATATGAATATACCAATAGCTGATTCTGCTTCCATCGTGAAGGAGTCTACGATGTACGGTTGAGCTGGGATTATCTCTATGGATGGAAGTAACAGACTGGGTCAAAGTTGAGAAAGAATATTGCATGGGAATTTGCTGTATATGATGATGATGGTGTAAGGAGGTGATCTGGAAGGCCTGGTGCTGTAGCTGGCTTGATAAATAGTTGCAGATTCAAACTGAAGGTGCAGATGTTTAAAGATATTACAGGGAGATGGCAATGGTGACAGTAAGCTCTGAGATGGTTGAGGAGGTTAAACTAAAATTGCAAAATAATGGAGGTATGCTACACTGGAATGGAGAGTATATGCAAGGGAGCTACAGATGTGGTGTTGTGTGTGTGTTGAATGAACTGACGACATTGCAGGTACTGATGGTACTGCAATTGCAGGTGAGTGATAATGTTGAAGTTATGAAGCTGCAGGAAGCAGTACTGTGTATTGTAGTGCTATTATTAACCACAATGGGATTTGGATGGTGTTGCTGGCACTGAGGTGGAGCTTTAATGAGTGGAACTGGTGGTTTGCAGTGGGTGCTGGTGCCACTGGAGTTGTGTGTAATAAAGTGCAGCTGTGAAGATGCACAGCTTGAACTGGTGAAGTACAGCCAATATGGCTGGAAGTGAAGCCGCACAGAATTTGGCTGTCGCAAGATGGCTTTGGCCTGATTCAACTCAGCCCATTCAGCTGAGTTAGACTATGACTCAGTTGACTCAACTGAGTTGATTACTTTGGCCGGCGACCGGTGAGTTTTCCGACCAAGTTCCGGCCAATTTCCGTTAGTATGACCAGTTTTCCGGTGACTCGTTTTTGGCAGAGATTTCTACTGGGCTACTCTCACACATGAAATATATTGGGCTTGGACTTTTGAGGATATGACCTAGTTTGGAGAAAGAAAGCTACAAAAAGGGAGGACTTCTACAATTTTGGAAAGGACGTACGTATTCTTCTTGGAGTTTTGCAGAGAGCCGCACTAGGGTTTGCGTCCATTTTTATATTCATCTTCTTAACTTTATTTCAATTATTATTTGATGATGAACTCCATATTTATGAGTAACTAAAACTCTCTTTGATTAAGGGCGATTTCGAAGCCCGAAATATGAACGTATGATTGATATGAAATAACTTGTTCTCTTGCATTTATTTATGTTATTGATTGATTTCTACCATGTTAATATTGTTTATGGATTATTTGTTAAGGGTTTAAGTTCGAAATTGAATCATTAATTCTTAATCCTATTGCTAGTTTAGATTTTCTTCGACCCGTAATTGTCTAGAAATATAAACACAAGTAGAAATATATGGGTACTGATGATGGGACTTTGTTAGTGCCCGTGTGTAGAAATCAACACTAGTAGATGATTCATGCTTTTGAGTTCATCAATAGGAGCAACCTTATCTCACAAAACTTAGATCACTTGTTTAAGTCACACCTAGTAAGCGTACCTCTAGGAAACTTGGCAAGTAGGAACCGGTAGTCGAGCGCTTCCGTATACGGTGAGCTTATGAGATAGTAACGAAATAGTTGAGCGTACTAATTATTCTAGGGTTGTTAGTAACATGATAATGTGAAGAACTTGTCTATATATCAATTTGGTTAGTATTTCGTGGTCTAGAATGAACCTTTAATCAATTACATCTCATATTTGAATACAATTTACAATTTTCAGAATTTCCACAACAAAATCATCTTTGCTAAGAGTAATTGCATAAAAACTTAGACTTCATACCTCCCTTGGGACGATCCTACTTATATTATACTACTTGTTAGTTAATGATAAGTAGATAAATTTATTTTTGCGAGTTCGACGCCTCGTCAAAATTGGCGCCGTTGCCGGGGAGGCAGTAGCGAGTTTAGTTGTTATTGTTTATTCTTAGTTTTTATTTTTTCTTTTGGTTACAATTTCAGTTTACTTATTCAATCCTTAAGAATCTGATTTTCAGGTACGATTTCTTTGGTGAATGCGTGGAGAGGGCAGACAAAGTCCTATTGATATACGTCTTCGTTCAGGCACTTTACTAAAAGATTTCATTCGAGAAATCAACACTGCACTTCCTCCTAGTTCTACACCAAGTGAATTCTCGGACTCGGACGAAGAGGAAGACAACACAATGGGAGCTCGACCGCCTGCTCCAAGAACACTCAAGGAGCTCACTTCTCCAAACCTTGACCAGCAGCCTTTATGTATTCATCTGAATGGAAACATTGAGTTCAAGCCGAAATTGATTAACTTGCTGCCCAAATTAAGAGGTTTATCGGGAGAAGATCCTAATCGTCACTTACAACAATTTCATCATGTTGTAACTAGTATGAAGCAAGCAACTGCAGATGCGGATATGGCTATGATGACAGATTTTCCTTTTTCCCTTATAGATGCTGCAGGAGAATGGTTCTTTTGCTTACCCGCTGGAAGCATAACCACATGGAATGGAATGAAGAAATTGTTCCTTGAGAAGTATTTTCCAGCATCAAAAGCAGCTGTAATTCGCAAGGAGATTTGTGGTATTATGCAAATATCGGGAGAGACTTTTTATGAGTATTGGGAGCGCTACAAGAAGCTTCTAGATAGCTGTCTACACCACCAAATCAGCGATCAACTTGTGATTCAATATTTCTACGAGGGGTTGCTTTCTACTGAGAGACATTTTATTGATGCCGCAAGTGGTGGTGCACTTACCAAAAAGACCATTGCGGAAGCTACAAGCTTGTTAGAGAACATGGCTGCAAATACACAACAACACTAGAGATGAATCAGCGGTAAGGAAGGTGAATGAAGTTGTAAATTCTTCACACATGGAACAGAGGATGGGCAACATGGAGAGGATGATGCATCAAATAGCATCGGCTGTCATACCATCATCATCATATACCGAAGATGTTGAGCAAGCAAGTGTCATGTACCAAAATCAGCAAAGGCCGAGATATGATCCATACTGTAGCATATACAATCCGGGTTGGCGAGATAATCCCAATTTTAGCTACGCCAACAAGAAAACGGCAGTTCCCAATCCCCCTTTCAATCAACAAGGTGGGTTCCAATTCTTGCAAAAGCCATGTCAAGAAACTCAAGGCACGAGTATAGATGACAAGTTGAATCTCATTCCCAACACAATGGTGCAAGATAAGCAAAAGTCAGAGATGGATATGAAAGACATCCGAACACAAATGTGTCAATTAGCCACTGCCATGAGCAAATTGGAAGCACAATAAGAGGGAAAACTTCCTTCGCAAATAGTAAATCACAAGGAGAATGCCAATGCTATTGAGTTACGAAGTGGGAAGCAAGTAGAGAAACTGGAAACATCACCGGCGTCCAATGAACGTGATTTGGAGAAAGAAGAGGGTGAAAAATCCCTTAAAAAGGATGACCCGGTAACAAATTCTAACTCTAAAACTCGTGTTTCTACTTATGTTACTACTCCTCCTTTTCCTAGCAGGTTGGAAAAGTCGAACAAGGAGACATTGTACCAAGAGCTTTTGGAAATCTTTAAGAAGATTGAAGTAAACATTCCACTCATTGAGGCGATAAGGCAAGTTCCGCGCTGGGCAAAGTTCTTGAAGGAATTGTGTACTAAAAAGCACAAATTGACCGGTAATGAAGTGATGAGTGTGGGGTAAAATGCTTCGGCATATCTTCAAAAGAAACTCCCACCTAAGTTGAAAGATCCCGGTAGTTTCACTATACCATGTACTATTGGTAAAGTCAGGTTTGAGCGTGCTATGCTAGATTTAGGAGCATCCATTAATGTTATGCCTGCATCCGTTTATGAATCATTGAAACTTGGACCTCTTAAAAATACCGGTATTGTTATACAACTTGCTGATAGGTCTAATTCTTACCCGAAAGGGGTTATTGAAGATGTTTTGGTGCAGGTTAATCAACTCATATTTCCGGCAGATTTCTATGTTCTTGACATGATGGATGAAGATTCACCATCGACTACCCCCTTGTTGTTGGGTAGACCATTCATGAGAACCGCAAGAACCAAGATAGATGTTTTCAAAGGAGCATTAACTATGGAATTTGATGATGAGATCATAAGTTTCAATATCTTTGAGGCTATGAGATATCCTAGTGATGTGCATTCATGTTTTTCTATTGATGTTATTGATTCTCTAGCTCAAAAGATGTTTGAATTAAATGGTGATGATGCTTTAGAAAACACCATAGTGGAAGGTTTAGGTTATGGGAAATACAAAGACATTGAAAGTGAATTGTCTATTTGTGATGAGCTTAAAGAGGCTATTTTATCTCTTAACTCATTACAAGAAGTTCCACTAAAGTATAATGCGTCTTATGTTTCTTTGCCGCTTACTAATGAGAAACTTTTACCGTCGATTATGCAGGAACCTACTCTTGAGTTGAAACCTCTTCTGGATCACCTTAAATACGTATATTTAGGTGACAATGAAGAGTTACCGGTGATCATTGCCAACAACCTCACCGAGGTGCAAGAGGAGAATCTTGTTCGAGTGCTAAGAGAGCACAAGTCTTCCATTGGATGGACTATTGCCGATATCAAAGGAATCAGTCCTTCCACATGTATGCACCGAATACATCTTGAGGAGGGGGCAAAACCAACAAGAGAAGCTCAACGTCGCTTGAACCCTCCAATTATGGAAGTAGTCAAGAAATAAATCCTGAAGTTGTTGGATGCCGGGATTATCTATCCCATATCCGATAGCAAATGGGTGAGCCCGATTCAAGTCGTTCCAAAGAAGTCCGGAATCACGGTGGTGAAAAACGAAGATAATGACTTGGTTCCAACTAGAATCCAGACCGGTTGGAGAGTTTGCATTGATTACCGAAAGCTCAACTCTACCACCCGAAAGGACCATTTTCCTTTACCATTCATTGATCAAATTCTTGAAAGGTTGGCTAGACATGCTTATTATTGTTTCCTTGATGGTTTTTCAGGTTATAACCAGCTTGTAATAGCTCCGGAAGATCAAGAAAAGACGACGTTTACTTGTCCTTTTGGCACTTATGCATATAGACGTATGCCATTTGGCTTGTGCAATGCTCCATCAACTTTTCAACGTTGTATGGTAAGCATATTTTCAGATTATGTGGAAAGCATCATAGAAGTGTTTATGGATGATTTTAGCGTGTATGGTGATTCTTTTGACAAATGCTTAGATAACCTTGCACTTATTCTTAAACGATGCGTAGAAACTAATCTTGTGCTTAATTTGGAAAAATGTCACTTTATGGTGAATCATGGGATTGTGCTAGGCCATGTTGTATCTTCTAAAGGGTTAGAAGTTGACAAGGATAAGATAGATTTGATTCGGAACTTACAATACCCCACAAATGTGAGGGAGGTTCGCTCTTTTCTTGGTCATGCAGGATTTTATAGGAGATTCATCAAGGATTTCTCCAAGATTGCAATGCCCCTGTGTAGACTTTTTCAAAAAGATGTGGCCTTTGATTGTGATAAGGAGTGCAAGGAAGCTTTTGACACCTTGAAAGAGTTGTTAACTACCGCACCAATTATCAAACCACCCGACTGTATCAAGCCATTTGAGTTGATGTGCGATGCAAGTGATTATTCCGTTGGAGCCGTGTTGGGATAGCGAGATGGTAAAGTTCCATATGCCATTTATTATTCTTCTAGAACTCTCAACGGAGCACAAATCAATTACTCCACAACTGAAAAAGAGCTTTTGGCCATAGTGTTTGCACTCGAGAAGTTTAGATCTTATTTAGTGGGTACAAAGGTGGTTGTTTTCTCCGACCATGCTGCACTTCGATACTTGCTAACAAAGAAGGATGCTAAGCCAAGGCTCATAAGGTGGATACTCCTTCTTCAAGAGTTCAACATGCAAATCAAGGACAAGAAGGGCAGTGAGAATACTGTAGCGGATCATCTAAGTAGATTGGTTGTGTCCGAAGAAGCGATTCCTTTACATGATAGCTTCCCGGATGAGCAACTCTTTGCGGTTAGTGGCACAACTCCATGGTACGCTGATATTGTTAACTTCTTGGTGACGGGACAAGTACCTAGTTCCATGTCTACATTCCAAAAACACAAGCTCAAGAAGATTGCCAAGCAATATATATGGGATGAACCTTATTTGTGGAAGCATTGCTCCAATCAAATGATCTGCATGTGCGTACTTGAATCCGAGTTTCAATTAATTCTGAATTTTTGTCACTCATATGCTTGTGGTGGCCATTTTGGAGCCAAGAGGACAGCTCTCAAGGTTCTCGAAAGTGGTTTTTATTGGCCTACATTGTTTAAGGATGCATATTTATTTTGTAAGGCTTGTGATAGGTGTCAAAGGACAGGCAACCTTGGTGCTAGAAACCAAATGCCGCAAACACCAATTCTCGTTGTTGAGATTTTTGATGTTTGGGGTATAGACTTTATGGGGCCTTTTGTGAATTCCAATGGCAAATATTATATACTTCTTGTTGTAGATTATGTTTCTAAGTGGGTGGAAGCTAAAGCCACTCCTACCAATGATTCTCATGTTGTTTGTGAGTTTGTGAAGGAACATATCTTTTCTAGGTTTGGAACACCTCGAGTGGTGATTAGTGATGGAGGTTCGCACTTCAAGATATCCTTTCACGCTCTTCTAAAGAAATACAACATTTCTCATAAAGTTGGCACACCGTATCATCCAAAAACGAACGGTCAAGCTTAAATTTCCAACCGAGAGATTAAGTCCATATTAGAGAAGACGGTGAACGTTACAAGGAAGGATTGGAGTTATAGACTCAATGACGCTTTGTGGGCGTATAGGACAGCTTATAAGACACCCATCGGTATGTCTCCTTTTAGGCTTGTCTATGGAAAACCTTGCCATCTTCCCGTCGAACTTGAACGCAAAGCTTATTGGGATATCAAGGTATCTAATATGGAATTAGATGCAACTGGTGAACATAGGAAACTTTAACTCAATGAGTTAGAAGAGATACGAAATGATGCATATGAAAGTTCACGCATTTATAAAGAAAATACCAAGGCTTTCCATGATAAAATGATTTCCCGAAAGAGTTTTGAAGTAGTGAAGAAAGTACTTTTATTCCATTCTCGTCTTAAATTTTTTCCGGGTAAACTTAGGTCCAGATGGGTTGGACCATTTGTTGTTACTAATGTGTTTGCGCATGGTGCAATTGAGATTACTAGTCCCAAAACATGGCTGATTTCCAAGGTTAACGGCCATCGCTTGAAACCATATTATGAGCAGTTTATGACGGAGAATCAGGATATGATCACATTGAGTGATCCACTCCCTCTGGAGGAGTAATTGTAGCTGAACGTCGGGATGATGACGTTAAACCAAGCGCTAAGTGGGAGGCAACCCACCGGTTTTGTATCTTTACCTTTATCTTTTTATTTTTTTCAGCATTTTATCTTTATTTTCTTTGTTTTTTCATATCATTTGTGATTTCCCACCTTGAACTTTACTTTGAATGACTTAATTTTACATTGAGGACAATGGAAAGTTTAAGTGTGGGGGAGCATTTATATGTTTGTATAGTTTATTTGATGCTTTGCTTTCTTTGTTTGTTGCCTTTGGAAACAAAAAAAAAAAAATCAGAAAAATAGAAAAATAGAAAAACTAAGGGAAAAAAAATGCTTTATGAACTTCAAAAGCTAGAAACTTGTGCCTTTAGGATGACACTACCAATATAAGTAAGTGGATGAAACCATTTTGATTGCAGGGGTTGAGGAAACCTATTAATTGAAAAGACGAACATAGCTCAGAAATTATAAATTATATGATAGTTGTTACCATATCTCGGAATATCACCATATCACATTCTATTTTTATTTTTCCATATTTATCTATTGTTTTCTAAGTGTTTTGGTGGGTCACTAAACATCGACTTGTTATTGCTGCTAGGATGAAATAGAGTGATTGAATTACTAGAAAAAAGAAAAAAGAAAAAAAGAAAAAGAAAAAAGGAGACCGACCAATTAGACCAATCGGAATAAAAAAAAAAGACACTTGGATAAAGCAGTATGTGTGAAACGTTGTCCCTGTCTCCGTCGCCTAAACAAGCGTGGAATGCAGGATCCAAGGCAACTATCACATACTTGCTGACAAGAATCATGTGCTTGGATCCAAAAGATCCAATCATGTTGTCTCGAAAAAAAGAAAAAAAAAAAAACGTGAAAAAGAAAAAGAAATAATATTATTATTGTTTTGAATAAAGTCGACTCCTGGTTCCCTTATATATGCCAGTTGAGTTGATGTAGAATTAAGATTGTTGATCGCTGGTTCCCTTGTATATGCCAGTGTATTGACACTAGAATTCAGACCAGTAGCTCAATCAAATAGGATGCATAGGTTCATCTTGGCAGTGACCTTCAGACAGATAAGGGAAACACCGGTCACTTGTAAACATTCGCCACATCTACCTCTATATCCATCTTCTTAATCTTTTCATTGTGATTGTGGTTAGTCATATTCCGAGTATTGTGGATTGTTCGAGTATCTAATTAGAGCTTTATTTACTTAAATATGAACTGAATTTGCGCAAGGTACCTCCTCCTGTAGTCATTTTGGATTCGTTCATTGATTTGTCACAAATAGATGGAGTTGGAAATATAGGTTTTGTAGGCAGACCTCTTGTAAACCTTAACGACACTAAAACCCGTCCACTAGGGACACCTAAGGGTTAAAAGGCTTGTTATTTATGCTTAGAGTAACCGTAGCCACGACGAGACGGAGTTGTATGTATCTTTTATAATTCTTTTGTTTGATTTGCTCTAGGACTAGCAAAGTCTAAGTGTGGGGGAATTTGATAGGTGTCTAATTCACCTATATATTTATCTATTGTTTATGCTTTCTTTGCTTAGTTTTCTTGTAAAATATGTATCTTATGTTTGCTTTTGAGTATTTAGGTACTTTGGAGTCACTTGGAACAAAAGAAGAGGAAATAGCGCAAAAGTCTCATCTCATGTGCAACTGTTGTTAGAGGCGGATTATTTCTCAGTGTTTGCTTCTATTGCTTCATATCTGTCTGAAAAGTATGTCGGCTTTAGTGATGCAACTTTTTTATCTGAAAAGCACGACAACTTTAGTGATGACTCTCAGTGAAGAGAAGAAGTGAATTTGAGTAGTAAAAGACGAGCTGCGGTTGGTGGAATGAATCAAAGGAGAGCGAAAGCATCCAACGACGAGTGTTATGTGGAGTCAAGTTAATGATAAGGGGCCGCTAGCTCTAGTTCAAAGAAGAGCTAATGGGCTGCCATCAGGTGGCCCTGATCCATTAGTGGATGCTTGTGTCATTTATGGGTAATCCCTTATCTATTTCACCCGACTGGGCGTAGTCATTCCCATTCCTACACAAAACCTAAGTTTCAGTGAAGAACAATTATTATTCTCCTTTGCCTGTAAATGAGTGATGGCAGCTCCAGCAGAGAGGGGTAGTGAGATTCAGAAGTTGAAAGAATAAATTATTTGTAAAATCAGTAGGATGGATTCATGAGAACAGAAGTTGGGGTGGATACAATGAGTTTGAGTCACTGAATCTGTCATGGCTCTGTGTCATGTTCTTGAGCTCGGTTTCAGTTGATGTGCCTGATTTCTGGGGATTTGATGCTTCTGGGTATGGCGATTAAGAGGAAGACTTCAAGTAGTCTCGGCTTATAAGAACAATGAAGGGTGAAGCTCGAATTGCAGGCTGAATTTCACAATTAGGAGCAGTTGATAGAGTTGAAGACCAATTGGATTATGGTGTTGTTGGTTGATAATTGGGACGACTGTGAAAGTTTATGATTGGTGAATAGCTCCCAAGATTTGGGTTTGTGTGGAATTGAATGTACATGAGTTCGGCTAAGTTTAGAAGCTACAGAAGTGCAAGGGCTACATCAAGAAGAGAATGGCACACAACACGTTCGAGAACATACCTGAATGAGAGCTGTTGTGCAGTTACAGGTGGATGAGTTATTGCTTTGCAGCTGGAATTGGTGTGTGGTACTTGAATGAGCATAATGGAGTGCAGTTGTATGCTGTTTTAGTGATCATTGCTTAGATGCTGTGCTACAGAGGAGGTTACTGTGAAGCTAAGGAGATGTTGAAGCAGATGAAAAGGTCTGTGCAGCTGGAGTTATGGAAACTATAGTGGTCTAATTTGATTGTTGTGGCTCAAGGAAGGAGCTGGACTGTTGACGATGTTGCTACAGTTATAGAGTTGACTTGGCAGCTGATGTTGTTGCCGTTGCTGTTAACAGACAAGCAGTTACAATGGTTTTCGAGCTATACAGGGACGAGTAGTGAACTGGAAGTATGTTGCTTATTGAGTTGGTGGTTTGTGGTTGAGCTTGGCTGTAGCATGAATTCAAATGGCAGCGAAGAGGCAATGGAGCTCGTAGACTCTTAGTCATTGGAAAGACTGCATATAAATATACCAATGGCTGCTGCTTCTGCCATCGTGAAGGAGTCTACGATGTACGGTTGAGCTGGGATTATCTCTATGGATGGCAGTAACGGACTAGGTCAAAGTTGAGAAAGAAGATTGCATGGGAATTTGCTGTATATGCTGATGATGGTGTAAGGAGGTGATCTGGAAGGCCTGGTGCTGTAGCTGTCTTGAGAAATAGTTGCATATTCAAACTGCAGGTGCAGATATTTAAAGATATTACAGGGAGATGTCAATGGTGACAGTAAGCTCTGAGATGGTTGAACTAAAATTGCAAAATAATGGAGGTATGCTACACTGGAATGGAGAGTATGTGTAAGGGAGCTATAGATGTGGTGATGTGTGTGTGTTGAATGAACTGACGACATTGCAGGTAATGATGGTACTGCAATTGCAGGTGAGTGCTAATGTTGAAGTTATGAAGCTGCAGGAAGTAGTACTATGTATTGTAGTGCTATTATTAACCACAATGGGATTTGGATGGTGTTGCTGGCACTAAGGTGGAGCTGTAATGAGTGGAACTGGTGGTTTGTAGTGGGTGCTGGTGCCACTGGAGTTGTGTGTAATAAAGTGCAGATGTGAATATGCACGCTTGAACTGGTGAAGTCGGCCAATATGGTTGGAAGTGAAGCAGCACAGAATTTGGCTGTCGCAAGATGGCTTTGGCCTGATTCAACTCAGCCCATTCAGCTGAGTTAGACTATGACTCAGTTGACTCAACTGAGTTGATTACTTTGTCCGGCGACCAGTCACTTTACCGGCCAAGTTTCGGCCAATTTCCGGCACTATGACCAGTTTTCCGGTGACTCGTTTTTGGCAGAGATTTCTACTGGGCTACTCTCACACATGAAATATATTGGGCTTGGACTTTTGAGGATATGACCTAGTTTGGAGAAAGAAAGCTACAAAAAGGGAGGACTTCTACAATTTTGGAAAGGACGTACGTATTCTTCTTGGAGTTTTGCAGAGAGCCGCACTAGGGTTTGCGTCCATTTTTATATTCATCTTCTTAACTTTTTTTCAATTATTATTTGATGATGAACTCCATATTTATGAGTAACTAAAACTCTCTTTGATTAAGGGCGATTTCGAAGCCCGAAATATGAACCTATGATTGATATGAAATAACTTGTTCTCTTGCATTTATTTATGTTATTGATTGATTTCTACCATGCTAATATTGTTTATGGATTATTTGTTAAGGGTTTAAGTTCGAAATTGAATCATTAATTCTTAATCCTATTGCTAGTTTAGATTTTCTTCGACCCGTAATTGTCTAGAAATATAAACACAAGTAGCAATATATGGGTACTGATGATGGGACTTTGTTAAGTGCCCGTATGTAGAAATAAACACTAGTAAGTGATTCATGCTTTTGAGTTCATCACTAGGAGCAACCTTATCACACAAAACTTAGATCACTTGTTTAAGTCACACCTAGTAAGCGTACCTCTAGGAAACTTGCAAGTAGGAACCGGTAGTCGAGCGCTTCCGTATCCGGTGAACTTATGAGATAGTAACGAAATAGTTGAGCGTACTAATTATTCTAGGGTTGTTAGTAACGTGATAATATGAAGAACTTGGCTATATATCAATTTGGTTAGTATTCCGTGGTCTATAATGAACCTTTAATCAATTACATCTCATATTTGAATACAATTTACAATTTTCAGAATTTCCACAACAAAATCATCTTTGCTAAGAGTATTTGCATAACAACTTAGACTTCATACCTCCCTTGGGGCGATCCTACTTACATTATACTACTTGATAGTTAAAGAGAAGTAGAGAAATTTATTTTTGCGAGTTCGACGCCTCGTCATTTTCCCATCCAAATACTCTCCTCATGAGTTGTTTACGAAATTCAAAGTGCTATAAAGCTAAACATTTGGCATAATTACTAGTACAATCGGTAAAACTGGCTTTTCGATAGCATATTATGTAATTTTCCTAAAACCTAAACAACATTCCCATCAAAATAGATCCCTCCTTATTTATTTTACTAATCCCGGGACACTAGTTTCAAACATGATATTTACCTAGTATATAGGAACTACCTCGAAAGCGCTCTGGAACTCGAAAACGGCCTTTAAGAGATGATAAACCTTAAAATCTTGATTGAAAACTAAGGACCATGTGACGTACTGAGATCGTTGCCATTTTTCCCATCCAAATAATCTCCTCATGAGTTGTTTACGAAATTCAAAGTGCTATAAAGTTAAACATTTGGCATAATTACTATTAAAATCGGAAAAACTGGCTTTTCGATAGCATATTATGTAATTTGCCAAAGACCTAAACAACATTCCCATCAAAATAGATCCCTGCTTATTTATTTTACTAATCCCAGGACACTAGTTTCAAACATGATATTTACCTAGTATATAGGAACTACCTTGAAAGCGTTCTGAAAGCGCTCTAGAACTCGAAAACGGCATTTAAGAGATGAAAAACCTTAAAATCTTGATTGAAAACTGAGGACCATGTGACGTACTGAGATCGTTGCCCATTTTCCCATCCATATACTCTCCTCATGAGTTGTTTACGAAATTCAAAGTGCTATAAAGCTAAACATTTGGCATAATTACTATTAAAATCGGTAAAACTGGCTTTTCGATAGCATATTATGTAATTTGCATAAAACCTAAACACCATTCCCATCAAAATAGATCCCTCCTTATTTATTTTACTAATCCCGGGATACTAGTTTCAAACATGATATTTACCTAGTATGTAGGAACTACCTTGAAAGCGCTTTGGAACTCGAAAACGGCCTTTAAGAGATGATAAACCTTAAAATCTTGATTGAAAACTGAGGACCATGTGATGTACTGAGATCGTTGCCCATTTTCCCATCAAAATACTCTCCTCATGAGTTGTTTACGAAATTCAAAGTGCTATAAAGCTAAACATTTGGCATAATTACTATTAAAATCGGTAAAACAGGCTTTTCGATAGCATATTATGTAATTTGCCTAAAACCTAAACAACATTCCCATAAAAATAGATCCCTCCTTATTTATTTTACTAATACCGAGACACTAGTTTCAAACATGATATTTACCTAGTATATAAGAACTACCCTGAAAGCGCTCTGGAACTCGAAAACGGCCTTTAAGAGATAATAAACCTTAAAATCTTGATTGAAAACTGAGGACCATGTGACGTACTGACATCGTTGCCCCTTTTCCCATCCAAATACTCTCCTCATGATTTGTTTACGAAATTCAAAGTGCTATAAAGCTAAACATTTGGCATGATTACTATTAAAATCGGTAAAACTGGCTTTTCGATAGCATATTATGTAATTTGAATAAAACCTAAACACCATTCCCATCAAAATAGATCCCTCCTTATTTATTTTACTAATCCCGGGACACTAGTTTCAAACATGATATTTACCTAGTATATAGGAACTACCTTGAAAGCGCTATGGAACTCGAAAACGGCCATTAAGAGATGATAAACCTTAAAATCTTGGTTGAAAACCGAGGGCATGTGATGTACTGACATCGTTGTCCCTTTTCCCATCCAAATACTCTCCTCATGAGTTGTTTACGAAATTCAAAGTTCTATAAAGCTAAACATTTGGCATAATTATTATTAAAATCGGTAAAACTAGCTTTTCGATAGCATATTATGTAATTTGCCTAAAACCTGAACACCATTCCCATCAAAATAGATCCCTCCTTATTTATTTTACTAATCCCGGGACACTAGTTTCAAACATGATATTTACTTAGTATATAGGAACTACCCTGAAAGCGCTCTGGAACTCGAAAACGGCCTTTAAGAGATGATAAACCTTAAAATCTTGATTGAAAACTGAGGACCATGTGACGTACTGAGATCGTTGCCCCCTTTCCCATCCAAATACTCTCCTCATGAGTTGTTTACAAAATTCAAAGTGCTATAAAGCTAAACATTTGGCATAATTACTATTAAAATCGGTAAAACTGGCTTTTCGATAGCATATTATGTAATTTGCCTAAAACCTAAACAACATTCCCATCAAAATAGATCCCTCCTTATTTATTTTACTAATCCCGGGACACTAGTTTCAAACATGATATTTACCTAGTATATAGGAACTACTTAGAAAGCGCTCTGGAACTCGAAAACGGCCTTTAAGAGATGATAAACCTTAAAATCTTGATTGAAAACTGAGGACTAAACTTCTGTGCTTTGTAGACTAAATCTATGAACTTGGTGGGCTAAAATGAATTTTTTATTTTTGATAAGGGTAAAATCCTAACTTAGTGAGGTTTTACGAGAAAAAAGGGGGGGGCTACAACCAGGTTTAGTCAACCTGTGCTTCCGTCCCTGCCTCCATGTCGTGGTACATTCTCTCACTCCTATGCCTGCACATAACTGCACCGATAACCGCAACGATAACCGCAGTAACCGCACCGAACCGATAATCCAACGGTCGGTCACGATTTTAATTTTGTTAACTGTTAGATCTTCGGTGCGGTCAATGGTTTTACCCATAACCGCAACCTAACCTAACCGAAAAACCGATCATCTTTAACAACTCATCTAATTACATCCTGGCCATCCATCTCAATATATATTACACAAACCCTAAACATCTGACCACTTCGTTTTCTTCTCCATCTTTCTTTCCAGCAACATCGGCTCTTCCATTTCCACCACAATCACCTACATCATGATCACCACAATTACCACCTTTCCCCATCACAATTTTTTTTCTCCATCAGTAATTCAATAATCATCTTTAACAAACAAATCTTCAACTTTAAATCAGTTATGGAATATGACGAAACCCTAGCTTTATATATGAATTTAATCATCTTCTTCTTCTCGTTTTGATATATGAATCATAGCTATCATATGGGAAACCATATGTATTTGATTTTTAGTTAAACAACAGATGAATCATATTCTTCTTCTTCTCATTTTGAAATATTTTTATTTTTATTAGTGTTTTCATATGAAACAACAAATAATCATATGGGTTTTCATGTAAATCATGTCTCTTTGTTTAAAATTGATGTTCTGTTTTAATTTATATAAATCATGGATGGTGTGGGTTCGTACCAATAAAGAACATGGGAAAGTGGTTTGAGTTATGGGTTTGTGTTAGAATTAAATCTGCAGGAATTGGGGAACTTCACAGGATGATTCATTGACACAGAATGATACCACCAAGTTGTGCAGAAAAGCTGTTTGAGAAAACGCCTGAAAAATCGTTGTTGTTTGTTATTCATTGTAAGCTTAACTCAACTGATGACTATAATTATTAAATTGAATTTTATTCTTGATTCATTATATCTGATTTAATGGTAAGTTTCATTTTTTTTTAAATTAATTTTATAAATCGGTGAAAACCGATTAAAAGCCGTAATCGATTAAGTCAACGCGGATCGGTTAATAACCAAACCGATTCCAACACAGTTCAGGAACTGTTTTTAAAGTGAAAACCGTGTTATAAACGATTAGGTGAACGGTTTTATTCATAACCGCACCGAACCGCACCATGTGCAGCCTTACCCACTCCCGTATCTATGATGATGTAGTCACGTTATGCAATAGGCTCGTCAGATATGTCTTAGTATGAGAGGTTTATGTTACAATTGCAATGTAGTGATTATGTTTATAGTTATGGTTTGTTGTTTAAGATATGGATTCATAGTTATCGGATATCTATTTTTCTATGGATATCTTTTTTTTTCTTTAACTTAGATCATCCGTTAGAGTGGATCATTGGGTACCCGGTATACATTTGGTGCTTGGCATTGCCGCATTTCCTCTATGTGAAACATGCAAATTTCATAAATACTTAGCTTGGCCTTCAATATGATTATTGTACAATACCAGCTTTCCCTGTTCCTCTTAGTTGAATATGTTTCTTGATGCAATTGTTTTATTTTAGCCCAACCAAAAACGTAGTTATAAGAAAAATTCATATTAATTGTAAGAATTCCACATTAAATAAGTGATCTAGTATGGTGACTAACCTCTGTCTTTCGATTCCTATTCATCGTTATCACTATCCTCAACTTCAGCCAACAGTGACATTTCATCATCACTATCTACAACTAACAGTGGCATTTAGGCATTGTTTTCATTTATGTAGACTAATGGTAGCATCTCCTGATTCTCCTCGTCACTTTTTTTGATTTTCTTCCAAGTGACCGTCACCGGGTTTCTTTTCTTGCATCATAAATATTTTTTGTTTCTGCAACGTAAAAATTAAGAGTGTATTACAAATCAGGTAAGAGAATCTAAATACATTGTACACTACAGTTTTCTAAACACTGCTAGATTAATTATCCCGGAAATAATAACTATGAAAATAATGGAATGAGCTAAAGATATCACTTAACTGGTGCAAATTTTGAATACTTCCATGTACACATCTGAGTATATCCTTCCTGCATTATATCCTTTGTTTTATTAATTAAAATTTCAATCCATTTGGTTTGGCTTGTCGTTCTCGAGACTGCGGCGTAGAGGTTCCCATGACAGAAAATTGGGTTCGGAAGAGATTCCCACAGTGTTGATATTCTGACCCTGGCTCTTGTTTATCGTCATTAAAAAACATATATAACTTAATACGACACTCTTCTCAGGATAACCGGCAGGTGTGTCTCTTTTGGTTGTATTACCATTCTTGGAATGGAAGCACTCCTACCAACACCACTTCCCGTTATAATCAGAGCTTGAATAGTCTTCCTGTTATAATCAGAGCCTGAATATTTCTTGCGCATGTCTTGGTAACAATGAGTCTTGTACTGATGCAAAGCTCCGCACTTGGATTTATATTTATTGTATGCATTATTGGCACATGAAGCTTCAATCGAAGAACACATGATTTGGTACTTCTGATAGTTTTTGAGCAATTAGATTTTTGATTTATAACAGCTCTGCATTCTCAACATCATATGATCACGTGATTTATTTTCTTCAAAATTATCCGAAGTATAGTGGCTCTTAATAAATCGGATCTTACTTATAGAATGTTCAACATTTCCACTATGCATTATCTCAGATATCTCATCTTCATCTGAGATGTAATCAGTACTGTCTCCATGAGAGCTGGATACAATTGTAGTTGCAGGAAACCCTACACTACACCCTTGTTAAGAATTTGTAATAACCAACTCAAATTTGAATATTAAGAACGATACTTTATTATTTGATTTTCAGAAATGTTTACAGGAAATGTAAGAATTCAAGAATATAACTTTTCTCTTGAAGTTTCTCTCTCCTTAAGACTTTCTTAACTCTCAAAAAATACATCATCATCCTCTGAATTTAGTGGAAACCTTTATATAGGGAATTACATAGTGGATGACAGCTAAGCTTTCCTCTTCTTTCAGATTTGTTCTGCGATTGTACCGCGATAGTTATAATGTTCATTCTCGCAAGCTTTGTAACCATCATGGGACAAACATGCTTTTCTTATGTTTTCTTCAATCATCAGCTATTATATCACTCTTTTGACTGCTTTTGTGACACTCGCAAAGTGTAGTTGAAGAACTGCGGTGATGCTCGCTGGGAAGTGTTGTTAATCTCGCAAAAAAGTGTTGTAGCGATATTCTGGTCCTACATCTTTCCTCTTCTCATGTCTTTTCTGCGAAGAAGAGAAGATCATGAGAACTAGAACGCCGCAACTGACATGTTTCTGTATCCTTCGCCAGCTGTTTTCACGTATACTTTCTTCCAATAAATCTTTGACACATCCTCTCTAGCAGCTGCGATCTGACCGTTCATGTCTTTTTGCATTCATATTCTCGAGAAATCTCTTCTTCTATAAATACTCCTTTCATTCTTTTCTTTTCCTCTTTTTACTTTCTTCTTCTTTCTCTTCGTAATTTCTCTGCAAGTTTACTGTTCTTCCGTAAATTGCGCGTCTGTCATAGCTGTGATTTTTATTTTTACTTTTCAACCTTTTCTTTCATTCCCATACTCAAAAATGGTGGCTTCTGGTGCTAAAAATTTGGCTGCTTTTAATGAGATGCAAGAAAAACTCAAAAGTAAAGGTTTTACCTTGTCTACAATTCCAGATCAGAACCCTAAATCCGAACTTTCCGTCAAATTATTTTCTTATCATCAATGTTCTCGCAATAAAATTATAGTATCGTTAGGTCAACTTGAAGTTGGTCTTCCCATACCTCTCTATGACCTAGAACTTCCATTATTCTATGAAATAATTTCTCACGAGAAGTTCTCGCGAGCGATATATCAATTGGGTGGAGATTGTATTCGATTACTGCTTGAATATGATTCTCGCGGTGCTGATAAAGGATCTCGCTACCCTGAAGCTGCGAAGAATCCTGAATTTAAAGATGTTCCCATTGTCTCTGCAGATTATACTATGGAGAATTTCTTTGAAAATTACAAAATAGTCCATATGAAGAGGGATAGCACTTGCTGGGGTGTTCGCTTGAAGAAAGAGAAGATCACTGATGATAAAGATCTTATGCTAGATATTGATTGGTATACAAATAACAATCAAGGTCCTCGCCATTCCAGCGATGACAAATGGTTTATTTTTCCTCTAATTTTATAGGGTCCATGTATCTCAGGTTCCCATACACTACCTGCGAGTGCTACAGAGTATCAACCATGGGTTTTCCACTGGCCTGAAAAAACTAAAGAGGTATGTTCTCCTTAGTTCCATGCATAACAAATTATTTTTATTATTTTTTCTTGATATTTGTATCTTTAAGCTCTCGCCGATTATGCCTTTTTATTAGATTGAGAGATTGAAGACCAACTATGAGAAGTTTAGGAAGCTTGCTACTCGTTCAACTCTTCAATTACTCACAGATGAAGTAAGAAATATTTCTTTATAAATCTTAACAATATATTGTTGCCCCTATTTCTTATATTTATCTGTGCTTGCAGGTAATCGAAGAATTAGAACCAATGGAACCAAAAACCAAGGTGAAGTCTTCAAATGATCGCAAGGGGAAATCTAATCCCCCTCGCAATGAAGAATTTGACGATCCTCCCTTAAAGAGAAGAAAAATCTAACTCCCTTCTTCTTCAACTTCTCAACCTATTCCAGAAAATTTAGGTGTTGATTTTGATAAGGACAACGATGATGGTGATAATGACATTCCTTCCATGAAAGATTATTTCTCTTCTGAGTCTTCAATGTCTCAATTATCCAAGATTTTTGGCGATATTACTCATGGTATCGCTAATAATTATGGAGATGAAGTTCTTAATAAGACATCCCAGGCTCTCGCCAAAGTCTGCGATGCTCCTATATTGGTAGATAATGATTCTCTCCAAGGAATCTCAAGATCGCTGACTCCCAGTCTCTTAAATTCTCTTGGTACCCTGGTATGTTTTCATTTTTTTTAACCTGTTTATGTATTTATTCCATCGCCAAGTCTTAACTTATATTATTCTCTCGCAGGTTGGAAGAGATTCATTTGCTGTTGCCTATGATTTAGACAAAAGGCGTGCATTTTCTCAACAGAAGAATGTTGTTCTTCGCCAAAAGAATAAAGAACTAAAATCTGAATTTACTAATCTTCGCAAGAAGAATGAACAAATGGAAGCTGAACTTTCTAGTCTTCACGAGAAGAATAAAGAACTTGAGAATAATCTTTCTCAACAATCGCTCAAAGTGTCCAATCTTGATATTGTTAACAAATAACTCTTAGGTATGATAACCTTCTTCTTTTCCTTCATAATTTTATGTTTCACTATTCTTTCTTACTTGATTTATCATTCTCGAAGACATTTATGGTCTCACTGATGAGGCTTTAACCATTCGTTATTTTCCTGAACCAATAGATAATGATACTCTTCTAGAACTTCTTAATAATTATTTAAATAACCCTTCCAATGTTAATTCCATTTCCATAGATGTACTCAGATCTAAGTTTCGCCTCTTAGAAATTGACTACAGATCTTGTTTAGATATACCTCACAGATTCAAACAACTTTATCATAATTCCAAAGTTGAGATTAAAACTTTAAAGGCCAAAAACAAAGATCTCTCAAAAGATAAAGACCGTATATCTAGACAAGGAGCTGAAACCTTAGCAAATTTCCATAAGACCATTCTTGAAGTTCAAATTGAAATTGATGGGCTTATCAGCGAGAAGGAAGGTTTTATTGAAAGATAAAACCAAATTCGTTCCCGTCTTCTTATAAATAATGATGTGGAGTTTGCTTGGGCTGCGAAAGTTCTTGACAATGCCAGAACTAATTTAGGTTTAGATGTCAGTCTTCATGTTGAACAAGCGTCTTTAATTAAAGATATGATTTCTGAAAGAGAAGGTTGTTAGTCATCCTTCCTTATTAATTTCTTGTTTGTACTGTTCTTCCTTGCAAAATTTTCACCTTTTTGTTATATACTTGCAGGAGCCGAAAAGAGATATTCTGAAAAGATTGGAGAACTTGAAGATGAAAAGAATCAACTCGCAAACAGTCTTACTACTCGCAATAAGAAATATTCACGGCTGAAAGAACAATTTAGAATAACTACCGCGAATTTTAATAGCTCTCTTGTTGCTGTTCGCAATAATGACGTTAAATTGGTTTGTGATGATCATGATATTCCTTACTCTACGTACCCTGATCTTGCAAAGGAGATTCCAGCAAAAACTCCAAACCTTGTTATTTCTGATAGTGAGACTGAGGATTCTGGCGAGGATGATAATGATAAATAAAAATCTTGCGAGGAAGAGAAATCTGACGAAGATAGAGATAATAGTGATAATGATGAAGAAGAGAAATCTGGTAATGAGGAGAAATCTGAAGAAGAAAAGAATTCTGATGAAGGTGGTGATGGATCTACTTAGTTCTGTTTCTTCTCTTTTTCTTCCTTGTAAATTTTGTATATTTATTTTCTGCTTCTCGTAATATTGCTGCGAGTTTCTCCAACCCGATGTGCAAACTTCTTTTGCTTTTATCTGTACGAATTAGAAAATAATTCTTTTTCTGCAACATAATCAATCAACATAATTATTATTCTTTAATTATCTGTATAAATGTATCATCTATGCAATTTTATCATATGATGGATGAATAATAATTTCATCATTCTATGCATTCCCATACTTGCCTCTATTATTCATCTGCAATATGAAAAAAATGAGTAGAGATTAGATTATTAGTTGTAAATCAAATTAAATTTGCCTCAATATCGGCGATGTTATCTCTAGCAACAATTGCATAACTTTATAATCTATGCGTAAAATCGCAAATCTCATAAATTCTGCGAGCATTATCGCAATAATCTTATGGTCTTATTATGCCTTCCTAATTAAAGGTCTTATTTTGCCACATTTTTTCTTTCTGCGACAAAATCGCAGGACATCTTTACATTTGCATGTATTGACCCATTGATATTGTCTTATCAATATTTTTTCAACATCTCTGCGACAATATGATAAGTATAAACTCTCTTGCAAGAATTAAATCTTATGACATTGCCGTCTTGCGATGAAATCGCAGGACGTCTTTACACTTTCATGTAAAAACCCATTGAACTCATCTTAACTTTTCTATTTTGGCTTGTTGCATCTGTATAATTTTCGTCAAGCGAAAATATGACAGGCCTAAATGTTCTTGCGATCATAAATCCCCATGACATTGCCGTCTTTAGACACTTATCATCTCCCTAATGGAGGGTGCCACCCTTATCTTCCCCATGGTTGCCCCTTCAAGGAGGGACCATCGGCCATACAAGACTAGATCCTCCCATCCGAATTTACCAATAACCAGTTGTTTTCGCAGCCTCTTGTCCTTTATGCCTATATGGCTTATAGTTACAAGACTGCACCCTAAGTGGGGTTTTCTTCAGGCCAAGTGCATTATAGCCAAGACTTACCAAGAATGGCCAGGGTAGTTTCGTACGCCCCGGGCACCCTTGGATCAACCGTGTACCTCAGCGCCTTAGTCATACTTTGCACTTCTTAGAAGAGATTCTCAGTCGTCCAACCAGGGTATAACCTTATATAGTTGGAAATCCAAGATCTCTCTCCTGGATAGGTTTTCTTTAACCCCAACATCTGCATGACTCAGGTTCCAGCAGCGGTATAACCTTATCCCTGAGTCATATAAATAGATACCCCCTTATATGACGCACTATTAGGTCTTACATTTTCCTCTTGCGAAATTGTATCCGCGAACTAAGGTGCACGCCATAAAGGTTCGTCCCATTCTATTAATCTCTGCGAAATTTTATTCGCGCTTCTTACGAGTATTGTAACTCTGATAAAATTTCATTTCTTTGATCTTCTTGTAAAATTTTGCAATTCTTTCAAACAAAGTACTCTTTTCAATTGCATTTTCTTCAAACAAATTATGCGTAAGCTTCTTTAAATTTCATCATTTTACCTTTATACTTACTATTTTCTGGTTCTGTTTTTCTGTTATGTTTTGCTGTTTTTTCTTTATCTGCGAGACGCTCGCCATCAACTTCCTCTCGCTGCTCTATTGTATCAATCATCAATCTTTCACATCCTTGTCGTTGTTTGATGTTGTACTTCCAATTGATATTCTTCTTAGCTCTTTCCTCGCAAGATTTTATATCAATCTCATAACATTTCTTGCTTTCTCCCCAATCTCCCTTAATAACTCCAACACCATTAGGATGAGGAAATTTAATACACTGGTGAAAAGTAGATTCTACACCTAATATCCCATGTAGCCAAGGTCGACCAATCAGGGAATTATAAGGTGATTCAATGTCCACAACACATAATAAGATATTTGAAGATATTCCCTTTAATGGAATCCGTATTTCAATTTCCCATTTTAGTTTGTTAGTTGTTCCATTAAAGCCATATATCTTATACATTGATGGTGTTATATCTTCGTCTCTTCCACCCATGGTTTTGTAGGTATGATAGAATAAGATGTCGACTGAATTGCATGTGTCTATTAGAAATCTATTGATTGCCCAAGAGTCTTCAGTTTCATCATTATTTTCTTCATCTTCTTCTTCTATTTGCTTTGGATTTATCTCTAACCTTACCACCAATGGGTGATCATGCTGTTCGCCAGGCTCTGGTACTTCTTGTGCAGTGAAAGATATAGTTTTCTTTTGCCATTCTTCTAATGGAGAGGCTCTCGCAATATTCATTATCTATTTTCCATCTGTGTCTCTCGCGAAGACTCTGCTTAGAAAATTATCATGGAAATCCTTAATAGTTCTGTGTGAATGTACAATGGAATTACAAAACAAATTCTTTGCTTTAGCCCCAACTTCTATTATGAATGTTTATGCTCCTTTTACAATATTTACCCTGCGAATTTCTGGTGCTGGAGGCAATCGCTGAGATTGTGGATGTCCTACTAAAACGTGGTTTAGCTTTCCTTGGTCAATCATCCTTAAAATTATTCTCTTTACATTCCTGCAATCATTTACTGTGTGACCATGAAAGTGATGGTAAGGACAAAATTCTTGACTCCGATTATTTAGATGCGGATCCTTTCCCATATTCCATGGGGATGGTATATTTTCCATCAAAATGATAGCTTCCCAAATTTTTTATATACTAGCATTTAGGGGTGGCATCTTGATTTCTTCTCATACTATCTTCTGATTACCTTGCCCCCTAAAGTTATCTTGCCTTTGTCCACCATAGGTTTCTTGCGGATGATCAAGCCTTTGAATCTTACTATTTCCGCCGCGATTGCAATAATTTTTCTCCCTTTCATACTCTTCTTGATCTCGACTGCCCATCGCTACTAACTTCTGCTGATTATCAATCACCACTTTCTCTTGTTGTGCCTGCGAGGTGATCGCCACATTTTTAATCATTTTAGGAAGTAAACTTCCATTTGCCACTACTGAGCTGGTGTTTGCGATTGGATATGATTCCATTTCATTTTGTTTCTCCTCCAAAGCAATGTATTCTTCTTGTAGTTCTCGTAGCTCAGTCATTGTGATAGTATTTTTGATTCTGAAAATTTGTATGTACAACAGATTAGTTGCGAACATTGCATTAATGAAAGAAAAAATGAGATATCTTTTATCCACTCTTCTAGCCATCTCACTGCACATTGTCTTCCATCTTATGGTTAAGTGCTTCAATATCTCACCAATCCTCTGTTTTAATCCAAATACATCTTCAATGCCTGGCCGTGATGAATTGTTGCTTATATATTCTCCCAGAAATGTAGCTTGTAAATGATCAAAAGAAGTTATAGTATTTTTTGGAAATCCCTCGAACCATTTTATCGCCTCGCCAGTTAAGCTAGATGCAAAATACTTACACAATACAGCATCATGATTCTCCCATTGCAGAATATACCTGACATAAGCCTTAACATGCTGAATAGCACAAGTAGTTCCATCAAAGATACTGGTTAATGTCGGTAAATTGCATTTAGGAGGTATTCCTCTTAGTTGTACTTCCTGAGCGAAAGGGGTTCTCGCAGCTTCTTCAATTGCTTCATCAAGTTTCCTTCTGCCTCCTTCTCTTCTATTGATTATCATTCCTCGCATTTCCGCTAATTCTCTCAATATTTGCTCATTCTCAGCTGAATTTTGCTCCATTGGTCTTTTTAACGCAATTTCCCTTCTTCTACGTTCTTGTCTTTCTTGTCTTGCGAGATTTTGTGCATCTTCTTGTTCATCTTCATCATGTCTTTCTCTTCAATTTTCTCTTACACCTTCTTCTTGAAATCGCAGCTGATTATGTTGTCTATTTTCTTCTCTGCGAATTTCTTCATTTCTTATCATTTCTCTTCGCTGTCTTTCTATTCTTCTCTGTATTCTATCATACTCCTCCTGAATATTATCATTGTGGTGATTTTGTGTACGTCCCCTTTCTCGATTTTCATGGTTATTCTGTCGTACTGCCTCTTGAAATTCTTGTTCCTCTACTTTTGCTCTTAACCTTTCTCTTTCGTAGGCTAAGTGTGCTTGTTCAGCATAATGCCTCTCATTTTCATCCTCAATTATTCTTCGATTTCTTTGAATTTCTCGCCCATGTAATAATCTTCTACCTTCTTCTCGATTTTCTTCACTATTTTGATTATTTCCATCCTCTTGATTTCTATTATTGCGTCTATCTTCCATAGTTTCACCATGCGGATCATAGCGATCTTCAATTACCTCTTCTTCTCTATGACGTTGCTCCTCATTTGGATTTTGTCTTTCTTCTCGAGTATTTTCTCTAGCATATCTCATTGGGGAATTTCGTCTCGGATCTTCTCTAAATGACCTTGAATTAGATCTAACAGTACTTCTTGATCTTCTACTTTGTAATCTCAAATTCTCTATTCTCAACTCATGATTTTGTCTTGTTAAATTTGCACGTTCTTCCGTCTCTAATCTTCTTTCCTCTTGTATTCTTTGTCTTAAATCATCTGTTGTTTCATCTTCGCCTTCTCCATGAATTAATCCTTCAACCACTCCTTGATTTCTTTCTTCTCTTCTTCTGTCTCTTAATTGTTGATCTTCTACATCTTCCATCGAATCCGATATCCAAGTATGCACACTCACTCTATCATAATTCACATTTCTATATTGTATCGGTGTTTGTTGATTCGGTTGTGGAATTTGATTTTCTCCTTCAATCCTTGTTTTATTTATTCTTGTTCTTATCCTTGAAGATTCTCCCAATTCATGTGTTTCTCCACCTGCAAGTATTTTACTCCTCCTCACAGTTGTTGGTGGTTCTGATGTATTTCTTCTTCTTCTAGCCATTTCTTCAACTCTAACGATTTCTTCAAATCTTCAAATTGTAATTAGAGATTTCTTAGATCGATTCTCCCTGTTTCGGGCGCCAAAATGTAGTTGCAGGAAATCCTACACTACACCCTTGTTAAGAATTTGTAATAACCAACTCAAATTTGAAGATTAAGAACGATACTTTATTATTTGATTTTCAGAAATGTTTATAGGAAATGTAAGAATTCAAGAATACAACTTTTCTCTTGAATTTTCTCTCTCCTTAAGACTTTCTTAACTCTCAAAAAATACATCACCATCCTCTGAATTTAGTGGAAACCTTTATATAGGGAATTACATAGTGGATGACAGCTAAGCTTTCCTCTTCTTTCGGATTTGTTCTGCGATTGTACCGCGATAGTTATAATGTTCATTCTCGCAAGCTTTGTAACCATCGCGGGACAAACATGCTTTTCTTATGTTTTCTTCAATCATCAGCTATTACATCACTCTTTTGACTGCTTTTGTGACACTCGCAAAGTGTAGTTGAAGAACTTGCGGTGATGCTCGCTGGAAAGTGTTGTTAATCTCATATAAAAGTGTTGTAGCGATATTCTGGTCCTACAACAATATAAGCTGAAATTCTACTATTCTAAAGGCCTTTTTGGTGCAGGTTAATAAAGAGCTGCTTAGGGGCGGTTGGGTACCTTATCGACACCCCTTTCTCCAATATATTCGCCAATTCTGACACCCTTAAGAAGGTTTTACACATAAGCATGTTATATTTAAAGTTAATAACAAAACTGGAAAGGATGAATATTCTTCGTTATACACAACAATACCATCAAGTACCCATTAGCTTAAATAAATTAAAATTATAGCTTGGATTCTACAACCAACAAAATGCAGTGAACTAAACTAAAAAAAAAAAACATAAAGTGGAGCTTTGACATTACCTGACAAATTAATAGTAAAATCAAAATTTGTTTTATGTCATATCGTGACAGATATGACAAATCTAGAAATATAGACTACAAATGTTACCTGCTACTTGTCATATTTACCATTTAGAGGGATCAAGTAGCCACAAATCCAATATGAATATGTAATATATGATCAAGTATACAGAACATTTAAAAAAAAAATCAAATCATATGAGTAACCACATATCCAAAAAATTATATTTAAGGATAATCGAGATGAACTATATATATAATATAACTTCATTCACAGGTTGAATGCTAAGCACTTGGCTCTCACTCGTGCTTTGCATTGGTATTTAACCGAGACAGACCTTAAGTTGTGCTAATTGGTTCATCTTTATTGTTTTTTCCACTTAAGAGGTTGTTATTTATAGTTCAATTACATCGGTTATCCCCTGATCAGAGAAACTTTTTTATAGCTCCTGTCACATAAGGGGTATTCCTCTTGACAAAATTACATATATGATCAAGTACGGGAACATTAAAATCAAATCAAACCATATTTGATATTTACCATTTAGAGGGATCAGGTAGCCACATATGATAGATCCATTAAGAACATGTAATATATGAGTAACCATAGATCCAAAAATTTATATGTCATTTCCCCTCATGAACGCGACAATGATCCAATAAGATTGTATTTAACATACATGATCAAGTACATGGACATTAAAAAAAATCAAATTACACCTGGTAACTTTCTCGTTTGGATTTTATAAGTAAAGTAAGGAAAGAGGTAAGAAACACAAAAAAGGCTTAGATTTATAAGCACAGATGAGAAAACAACCCAAGTGTGTATCGATGAGAAAAGAAACCCTAGTTTGGATCGATAAACAAACCTCGACTGGTAGATAATATATGCATCAGGAGCAGTATGTCGCCATTTTTTTACCATTTTTCTTTAAAATTTTCGTACGGTTTATTAGAGATTTAGTATCAGGAAAGAAGAGCGAAGGGAAAGGATGAGATATGTTCACCCTTGGTGTTTGACGTGTATGCAAAATTGGCGAATATATTGGAAATCCTTGATTTCTATTGGTAGGGGCTTGGAGCTCTAAAATTTAAGCTTTTGGCCTAACTTTCAATATGAGGCCAGCAATTTCCACTGAAATTATATATACAATTTTTCTGAAAAGTCTAGTCTTGATAATTTTCATTGCCGAGAAAACTCGTTCTGCCGTTGCAGTAGAAACTGGTAGGGTAAGCACAAGTTCAATCACTCGATGTATAAGATAATATGTAATCGATTTTCCATTCTTCACCAACCATTCACACACTCTATATATATTCATAAATTTCTTGAACTCTTCAGAAGAAACAACACTACGCTCATAATGTTGAAGTTGTATCCTCAGGTATAACTTCTCTTGTTCTGTGAAGTCCTTTTAATCAATAAAAAATCAATCCAGACAAACAAACAACCGTAGATTTTAATTTTAAATATGAAACAAAAAAAATCTAGTGACTAGCTAAGAATTTATGAATTGAAATTTACATTCAATTCAATCATATCTAAACCCAGAATCAAACAACCCTAGGTGTTAAATATAAATATGATATGATTCATGAAAGACATAAATCTTGTCTACAATTTAAAATTTACGCTCAATTATTTAAAAACCAAATTGATAAAAATAAGCAGAAAAGTACCTTCAATACAATCTGAAAAAGTGGGGGTCAAACAACCACACCCAATATTTCGTTAGGCAATCTGTATAGACTAACTCCAATATAATTCCAAGAGAATCAACTAGACTGTCATACTCGATCAAGGAAATATATCCAAGAGTTATATCTCTGTTTCTCAATGTAATCAGCAAATCAAACAGATGGAATCCGTGAGCCTGATTATTATGAGAAACAACTTAAACGGTACCAAAGACCAATGTTCATGTGTTAATCAATTTTAATCAACAACCAAAGGTTGGATTTACCAATTGATTGAACTACGCACAACCTGTGATATTTCAATTATATAAACAAATATAATGCGGAAAAGAAATAATACAGACACCAGAATTTTTGTTAACGAGGAAATCGCAAATACAGAAAAACCCCATAAACTAGTTCAGATTTGAACACCATACTGTATTAAGCTGTTACATACACTAGCCTACTATAAGTTAACTTCGAACTGGAATGTAGTTGAGACCTAACAAAGTCTCACACCGATTAAGGTATAGTCGCATTCCTTATGCCTCTGAATCCCAATAGGACTCTACGCATTTGATTCCCTTAGATGATCTCACCCACAACTAAGAGTTGATATGACCCAAAGTCGAAGACTTTATAAACAAATCTATCTCCCACAAAAAATTCTATTCTGATAAATAAATTTGTGTCTCATAGAAATACCTACGATGTTTTGTTCAATCTTTTGATAAATCAAGGTGAACCGGAACCAATTGATAATCCGGTCTTACATTCCCGAAGAACAGCCAAGAGATATCAATAACCTCACAATAACTTAATTATATGGCAGTAGAACAAGTTATCGTGGAATCACAAAGAATGAGACGAAGAGCTTTGTGATAAATTTTTATATCTTACCTATAGTAGAACAAATACTCAATACAATAGAACAAGTAAAATCAGAATACGCAACTACAGAGAAAATAGTTGGGTCTGGCTTCAGAATCCTAATGAAGTCTTTAAGTCATTAACCTATAATGGTTCTAAGAAAAACCTAGGTTAAATGAGAATCGACTCTAGTCGTAACTAGTATCACACATGAGGTGTGAGGATTAGGTTTTCCAGTTGCTAGAGTTCCCCCTTATATAGTTTTCAAATCATGGTTTGATAGCATTGAAACAAAGCAATCAATATCCACCGTTAAATGAAATCCTGATTTAAGATTCAAGCTAAGTTTGCTTAAAAACAAAGCAATATCTCTCCACCGTTAGATGGTCTTATCTTGTTACACACAAATGAAATATACCTTCATTTAGATATGGGTAACCGTACCTAAACGCGTATATTGAGTTGGATCAATAGAAGTTAGCCATATGGACACTTTTGTATTAACCACATTCATCTAACACTTCTAGATAAAAGGATAATCAAATGAGTCTAATTGTGTTACTCATAGAGTTGTTCAATTATTTATATTATCATATAAGTATACAAGACACAATTGAAACAAAATCAGATTGATTCAAGTGAATCAGTTCCTAAACGCACGGTTTGCAAAGATTGCATTCCTTAATTTATAAATGTATTTGTTCATGAGTATGAAATCATACTTAACCGATTTTATAACTTAAACCAACTCAATTTGCAAATGGCTACGCAAACTAGAGTTTAGGACTTTGGTCATGTCCGACAGTTTGCAAACGGGTACGTATACTGTCGTTCCGGACCGAACTCGGGTGAAACAGTTTGCATACTGGTATGCATACTGTTCTATATCCAGACAATGGTTTAATTGTTCTAAACTCCCATTTCAATTATTGAAACACCCTTAGAAGACGACAATAGCTGTCTCACACAAACTATTATCTGATAAGTAATTTTCAAGTGATCGAATGATCAATAAGAAACATTCTGAGTCTACATCAAATGACTGTCTCACACAAATCATGTAAGATGTTACAAGGCGATTTTCACATGATCATCTTTTGACTCATAATTTGATTTCCAACAAATTGTTTCCAACTAAACTCGTCTAGAATAATGATGAATGTAGTTAAAGAAAATATCTTTCCAACACATATTTTGAGAAAGATATAAGTGAGTTAAACTCGACTCGAAATATCAAATGTGTATAATATATAAGTATATATATCTACACGACTTAGTCACAATAGGAGATAAAATAGAATAGACTTCTGAGTGATAAGTAAGTTTTAGTCTCCACATACCTTTTGTTGATGAAGTTCCTCCAAGCTCTCCTTAGTAGATATTCGTCTTCAATCGATGAACGTCGTTAAATCTCAAGTACACATTCTATCCTAATCTTAGACATAGCTATAAGTAGACTATAAATCAAGACTTATAGTTTTGATCACCTAAACTTGACAAACAAGCTTAAGATAGCAACACTTGCGAGTTCGACCGAGCAGTGCTCTAAAAATCTCCCCCTTTGTCAATTTTAGTGACAAGACTATCAATACATATGGATTACAAAATAAATAAGAGATATTTTGTAAAAAGATCGTAAGTTTTAGGCCTAATTAGGGTCTGGGTCATGAAACATGCAATTGATGCGATTGGGTCGTAGACTAACCTTGACCGTTTGGTTTGTTTAAGAAAATTCCATTATGACTGTTTGACTTTGACCGTTTGGTTTGTTTAGTGAGACATTTCACCGAACACCTTAACTACACATTCAAATAATGACGATTATCAACATTTCAATTGATTAACGCTTCAACTATTATAGCAGACACATTCACAATTATAATTTACTTAAGTGGTATCAATTTATCAGGAAACAAAGTCAACAAATTTATTTGGATTTGATGGATCCTCATTTATTTTTCAACTCTTTAACAAGATTTCTCAAACCTAATCCTGGATCTTCATCAAAACAATAAAAGCTCTGAAACATCAACATGTGTTTTCTTAACTATTCCTAACCATTCATCAACAAATGTTCCCATTTTCACAAATAATTTTTAACTAGTATCCTTAAACACATTAAAATTTTAATAAGAAAGATGGATGTTTATCCATTTGACACGGTCTAGTAAAGCTAGATCGAATTCCTTTGATGGATTGTTGTAGATATGATCAGATCACTATCTCTCCAGCACACAGCGTCCATCTACTTCTTATTAAAAAATAGACAAGCTTACATTGCTTATTTTTTTGCACGTCTAAGCTTACACTGCTTCCCACAGCTTGATAATAAATTAATAATCCCTACTGATGTTGCTTCCTCTAGTTCGGTTTAAAAGATCTAAAATAGCAATATATCTTCAATTTCAATGACATCACCAATCAACTTTGTGTCGCAACCAAGAGTGCTCTTAATCGAGAATTAATCTTCACTCCTGAACCCGTACTCTATACTTGAGATAAAAGAAGAAATATCATTACCAAACATGACAGATGATGGAAAAGGATAAGTGAGATATATATTTTGACACTATTTAAATGGTCAACGCTAGTCATATAATTGTCAAGGTGCTTGGTAAAATAAAAAGTGTCAACTGACAAGTTTTTAACTGTCCTGGTTTAGTGTACGACCCAATCGCATCAACTGCATGTTTCACGACCCAGACCCTAATTAGGCCTAAAACTTACGACCCTTTTACAAAATATCTCAATAAATAAACTTTGTAGCTTCTCATGCAAATGCTTGATGTCCTTGGTTCTTCAACATTCCTTGAATTCTTCATCACTCCAAGTACTCCAATGATTTTGAACGTGTTCAACTCACCGTCATAGTTGTTGAAGATCCGTATCCATAACAATAAGAAAACATGTGTTCTCAATTATTGTTATACAGTGTCATAGTATTATTACACGACATCAAAGTTCAATTGTATCACAATAATACTATGGTGATATGTATCACTCCCCCTTCGTCAATACATCATCTCACAATGAAAACCACTCCCCCTTACATAATGATCCGTAAACCATATGTATGTAGTGTGAACTACAAAATAATTCTCCCCTTTTTGTCAATATAAATTGGAAAAGGTATGAAAACTAGCGGGATCATAATGAAATTCTCTAAGAGATTATTCATGACTAAAAGAGAATATATCAACTTTGTTTCGATGATTTCACGTAGTCAAAACTTAGTGTATTCATCAAGGAGTTTATAAAGATACAAGATAACTCCTACAATATTCCACAGTCACATTCCCCACGAAGATTTGGCAATTAAGCACAAGTTCAATTAAGAACTCTCCCCCATAAAATGTAATTCCCGAAAGAACAACAAGATAGATCTTACTTTTACAAGAAAATAAGGATTTCTTTGGACATTAACAAATCACATGATACATGAATTTGTATCCAGTAAACTCGAATAAATTAACCACAAGAGAACCTTAATCATTAATTTAATCGGAAATGCTCAGCATAAGAAAACTTACGGAGCCATACAATACTTTCACATATAAGTGGATCAGGGAAAGATCAATATTGAGGAATATTCAAAAGTTCATTCTATCTTTTATCAATATTTGCATAAAGACATAATAGATTTAAATTTTGACATATGAGATAATCATAGTTCACGGACGTAAAAACACATATCTCATTAAAAAAAAAATACAATATAAAGAACCATAAAGATTAATACTGCAATACCATCTTCCAAATAACTTAGAATTTAAATAAATAAATCTAAAACATTGTAACATAAAAATAGTTGGAAATAGCTATGTGTAATCACAATATTTGTTATTCTAAACCCTAGTTATCCTTCTTAAAACACAAGAATATATTCTCATAAGAAGTTTCATAGTCATAAAAAAAAAAACTCTAAAAACCAAAAAAAAAAACTCAAAAATGAGTTAAAGAACACTTCCGGAATCCCCACAGGTCTTGAGACGTTTGAGCTTGCGATTGACAACATCCACTGCTTCTTCGGAGAAGATATCCTCATTAAGAAGATTTTTAACATGTGTCTTCATGAGAACAAGGTCGGAATTAACATTTTTCAACACAGATCGTAACACATCGAGACCCTTCATGGTATCAACGAGCTGCAGTTTTCTTATTCAAACTATTTAAGAAAATCATGAACTACTTCGGCCGAAACCATCTCATCATTCTCCACATCTTGATGAGTATAAGCAAAGTAGCATGAGACATCAAAATAATTATATCATTAACTCTACTAGGGTTCTTTTCTTCTTCCCTTTGGACCCAAAACCAATACCTTTATCAAGAAAACCTCTTGCAAAATCACAAGTGCGAGAAGGTGATGACATTCTTGACAAAACCAAAAATAACCTAGAGTATGCGTACGTGACTCAATAGGCTCAGTATTTAAATGATTTCTTAGGGACTAACTTTAGGGTTTTTAAAAATTGGTTCGTGACAAGTCAATATGGATACCAGTACCTATTTACAAGGTAAAAAAACACGATAAAATTTTGCTACGTGATTTTTTTTTTTACAATTTTTTGGCTCAATAAATTTTATATTCTCTTAGGAGGAAAATTTAAATCACAAAAGTAGCTCACAACTCAATAATAAAAATCTTTTTCAAAAATTAAAAAGTAGATACTCGAAGTGATTCTCGAAACAAAACAATACCTAGACAAAGATATCTGTAGATAATAGTTTAGCTATGAACGATAAGAGAATAACTCAACTAATCAGAAAGCATTTTACCAATAAGTATACCCGATTATTAGCATATCTTACTCAACGGGATTTTTCATGAGTAAGAATTCAACCCTTGTGATTAATTATGATACAGGTGTATCCCTACTCCTCTTAGGAACTTAGTAAACCTCAAGCTAAGTTGAGGTAAAAATCCTATATGAGGAAGGAAACCTTATTTGGGAAGAATTCCTAGTTAGGAAAGAGTTTTGTTTAAGGCAATACTCTTAGTTTAGGAAATCTATTCCTAATAGAAGACCTAGTCGGATGAGTACGATAAAGTCTATAAATAGAGAGGTTTGGATGTTAACTAAACACACAGAAAACCTAGAAAAAGCTTGGAAGAGTACTTGTGCAAGCTTAGCAAACAGTTTAAGGTTGATCCACTATTTAGAAGATTGTGAGCGTAACAAAGAGAGAATTGTAATAGTTTTCTTGTTCATAATCTAGAGAAGATATTTTTCTTCAAATTACTTTCTCGTGTCTTTTGTTTTCTAAGTTTTTCGTCTATTATTATTCTGAGCTCCGCCTTTATAGTAATAGATCCCAAGGTATAGAGATCATACGCACCAAGTTGGCATCACGAGCAAGGTTAGTTTCTAGGGTAAATCCCTGCGCTTTATGGTTTTCACTAGATCTTTCTACATAAAGCTTCGTGAGGTACTCGAGAAGCGAGAAGACGTTAGGAGAAAAAGAAGATCAAAATGACGAAGTCAGATGATGAACCTAAGAAAAGCGAACCACAAACTATGGAAGAAAAGGTGGTTACGGTACAAGCAGACATGAAGTTGATTCAAATCACCCTTAAAGAATTGATTGAATGTATTCGTTCTCATACACCCAAGCCGAAGACGAAGAAAAAGATTATACCTTCACCTGAAGATTAGGAATAAGAGGAAGAGGAAGAAAAAGAAGAAGAAGAAGAAGATGAAGACGAAGAATATGAGGACGAAGAAAAGAAGAAAAACGAGTTTTTTAATAGTCATACATCAACTAAACTTCATGGTAAGAATTTGAAAATTTATTTTCGTGTTGATATTCCACTTTACGATGGGAGTGTCGATGTAAAAAAAATTGGATGATTGGATTGAACGTCTAAAGACGTATTTTTCTTTCTTTGAATATGGTTCAAAGGAAAAGATTTCTTTCGCAGCATTGAAGCTACAAAGGCATGCTCTAACCTAGTGGAAAGCTTATCAAAGATAAAACCTAGCTAAGGGAGTATTGTTGTTGGAAAGATTCAAGGCAGTTGTAAGGAAACCGTTTTATCCGGTTGGATACCTTGAGGAGAGATAGTTCAAGTGGTACAACTTGAAGTAGTCATACAACCAAACCGTGCAGGAATATACTTCAGAATTTCATAATCAAGTTATGGTTTTTGATTTAGACTTGGAAGATCATGTTATTTATATAAAGTATATTTCCGGGTTCCATGAGTATATACAGAAGGAGTTGAATATGTTCTCAGTTGATAATATTGCTGAAGCAAGTACAAAATATGATACCATTGAAGGCAGGCTTAAGAAATCTGATTCAAAGGGAACTACTAAGGGAAAATCTGGAGGTACCACTGTAAAAGGAGGTGAAAGGAGCAAAGAATAAGGGAAGTATAATGACAAGGATGGTTTGACTTGCACCCATTGAAAGCAAACATGTTACGTTATCGACAAGTGTTGGGTGAAGAACCCTCATCTAAAGCCCAAAGGGCTGCAGAGGAAAGAAGCCAAGAAGGCAGCACTAGTCGCTCAAACTCCAAAAGAAGTCCAGGACTAACTTAACCTTATGACAGGGAAAAAAAGACCTTCAAAAGATGATCTTAGGGAGCAACTCTTCACAGTGAAGATGCAAGTAAAAACATCACTAGTTGATGTTATTATTGACCCGGGAAGTCAGAAAAATTTACTTTCGAATTCTTTGGTGCAAAAGTTAGGATTGAAGACTTTCAAACATCCAAAACCATACCCTTTAGGATGGCTTCAAAAAGAAGGGGGCTTACAAGTTATACAGCAGTGCACGTTCAAATTTACTCTAGATGAGTCATACATTGACAAAGTTATTTGCGACGTAGTTCATTTGGATGTTTTTCAGGTGATTGCAAACTTATCAACACGGATAAACTGGAAGGCATAGTGATCCACTCACGCTGTTTGGAGGCTGCCAACATATGAAATGTCAAGATACTCAATTTCCTGACACTTGCTCCTCAATACCTCTTTAGCAAATTTCTTTTTCACTACTACTATGTATTGCTTTAGGATGGATGCATCACTTACATTCATCCAGCAAAATTTTAATTGTCGCTCTTGTTGAGCAATATAATATATCCTCTCCAGTGAAATAAAAGAACCCCTTTTTCCCTTGAAAATTTCTCAAGATCAACCCAAATTCAAACCCATTACCCAAAACAAAAAAGAGAGAGAGGGAAGCAACACACAGAAGACAAAATGGTTATCTTTTCGGCGGAACTTTCAAGCTCACAAATTATTGCAAGACCAAGCCACGGAGGATCAGCACAAGATACAATGAAAGGAAAATTGCAATACATTAAAAGGCGACTAAGCCACAAAAGAAACAAAAGAAAGAAGGAACAAAAGAAAGAAGATTCGCCTCGTTAAGACTTCTTCTTACACTTCCCCCAGCAATCCTCTGGGTAGCAAAGGTTTCACAAAGAAGAAACGTCAATAGCATCAATGGCCTCCGTTTTCCATCCAGGTGCCTTTCCAGCAGTGCCAACCAATGCTTCTTTCCTCTTCATCTCTGACATGGATTCGACGTGCGCAATCATGATTCCTCCAGCAGCACCAACAGCATCAACAAAGTTTTCACCAAGATTCTCCTCAACATCTCCTGCAGGAAAATCACTTGACTCGATCATGTCAAAATCCATGGGAACCTGTGCCTTTTTGCGAGCATCACCCGGAATAACAGAAGGGATATCTTGGATGATGGCTATAATCTCGCAAAGTAATGAGCCGATCCTGCCCAACGATTCTTTGTAAGAAGATCGAGCTCCATTAATCCTATGATGCTTCTCGGAGAAACCAACAATTCCATCGCCATTGTCGCCATGGGATGCCATTGCAAAAATATGAAAACGGTGTAGTCGCCTCACTATGCGACCAGTAGAGAGGGAGAAGACAACGAAATCTTGTCAGCAATATTTATGTGAGAAGAAAGGGCATGCTTCATGGAAGTAATGGCTCTAGGAAATCACACATCAATAAAGGATCCCCAATCAGAGCCGTGCACAAAGGAGGCAATTCAACTCATAAGGAAATTTTGCATCAGGCGATTATTCTTACCTCACTTGAACCGGCCCTACCAGCTAACATGCTCAATTTGACAACTCATGCCAACTTTCCAAAATTCATGCGAGTCCCACAAATCACGCCGGCCTGTCAATGCCATCCAAGTCGCACCAGCTGTCACGTCCATCTCCCGCCGGCTCCACCAGCCAGCACGTTCAGTTTCTCAACTCGTGCCAGCAGCTCAATGCTTCCCAGCCGTCCATTTCTGCCAAATTGTGCCAGTCTCCCGCTCCGTGAAAAACTTCTAAGGACAAGGATTTTGAATCCAGTTCGCATCTCAGAAAAAAGGTCAGATAAATCTCCCGTTTCTCTTTCAGATTTTGTTTGGCAACATCTTATTCTTACCTCGCAACAAAGCTCATGTTCCGAGCTAAGCAGGGGACTTAATATCGATGGTGGATTTTAGACAAGGGGTAAAATCGTAAAAACCCATGACCTAGTGTTACCCGCAACACATTAACTGAGAATATTTAATTCAGATGTAAATAATTAATAGGGTTATTTTTTTACAAAATACCGGATTAGGGTTTTCGACACAAAACCCTAATTCCAAAACCAAGCCGCATACTGCGCACCATGGAAACTATACAAAAACCAAGCCGCCACCCATTTGTAGCGCCCGCAAATTGGCTAAGGTGGTCGTGCGTGCCATTGGCACATGCCAACACGTTACCACTAGCCACTTTCTATTCTAAGCCGCTACCCAGTTATAGTGCCCGCAACTTGGCCTAGGTGGCCGTGCGTGCATTAGCATATGCCAACACGTTACCACTAGCAACTTTTTATTCTAAGTCGCTACCCAGATGTAGCGCTCGCAACTTGGCCTAGGTGGCCGTGCGTGCCATTGGCACATGCCAACACGTTACCACTAGCCACTTTCTATCCTAAGCCGCTACCCATTTGTAGCGCCCGCAACTTGGCTAAGGTAGCCGTGCATGCCATTGGCACATGCCAACACGTTACCACTAGCCACTTTCTATTCTAAGCCGCTACCCAGTTGTAGCGCCCGCAACTTTGCCTAGGTGGCCGTGCATGCCATTGGCACATGCCAACACGTTACCACTAGCCACTTTCTATTCTAAGCCGCTACCCAGTTGTAGCGCCCGCAACTTGGCCAAGGTGGCCGTGCGTGCCATTGGCACATGCCAATACGTTACCACTAGCCACTTTCTATTCCAAGCCGCTACCCAGTTGTAGCGCCCGCAACTTGGCCAAGGTGGCCGTGCGTGCCATTGGCACATGCCAACACGTTACCACTAGCCACTTTCTATTCCAAGCCGCTACCCAATTGTAGCGCCCGCGACTTGGCCAAGGTGGCCGTGCGTGCCATTGGCATATGCCAACACATTACCACTAACCACTTTCTATTCCAAGTCGTTACCTAATTGTAGCGCCCGCGACTTGGCCAAGGTGGTCGTGCATGCCATTGGCACATGCCAAAATGTTACCACTAGCCACTTTTTATTCCAAGCCGCTACCTAATTGTAGCGCCCGCGACTTGGCCAAGGTGGCCATGCGTGACGTTGGCACATGCCTACACGTTACCACTAGCCAATTTATATTCCAAGCCGCTACCTAATTGTAGCGCCCGCGACTTGGCCAAGGTGGCCATGCGTTCTATTGGCACATGCCATCACGTTACCACTAGCCACTTTCATCCCCAACCTGCTAGCCAATTTCCAAGGCATTTCGCACATGCCACACATGCTCCACTAACGACTTTGGCATTGCCATTCACACTCAAAGTGTAACTTGCGGCCAAGGCATTCTGCACATGCCAAATGCTCCACCAAGCGACTTTGGCATTGCCATCCGCGCTCAAAGTATAACTTGTGGTCGAGATATCCCGCACATGCCATTGGCACATGCCGCAACTAGAAACTTTGGCATTGCCACTTGCGCCCACTCTCGAGACATCAACACAAACTGGGGGATGCTTTCTTGGGGTTTTGGTTTGGCGGTCACAGCGTGCAGCGTACACTACTCTCGTAATAAAGCAAGGCGTGCAAGGAATGAATACGGTCAATTAAATAAGGAAATTTATGGTGAAAACGTTTTTCACCATAAAGCCAACGGTTTCCACCTCCTCTGTTTTAATTGGCACATTTACTCAATTCCTTAATGAGGCCATGGTACATTGAATCTCACTTGTATAAATAGGTTTTACCTATTCTGCCAAAACACACAAGTCTTGGTCAGGCAAAATACAACACTATCAGATAGCAACTTTGCAAGCTCTCTCTAAAGCTTCCATCACTAGCAAGCTTCCGCAAGCTTCTACACTTCTGATACAAGTCGAGATACTACCTAGCCAGAACTCTCTGGTCTCATCACCCTTCTTCGCTATCCTCCCCAAATCAACCCTTCTCCCCCACTTTGTGACCGAAGCAAATCTGGAATGGCCATCTTCTTGGTTTAGGCCAGAGTTGTACAGATTGATATCTCGAATCAAAAGTGCTCACGTGCAGCACATTTGTTTAAGGGTTTAAACCAATCTCTCCACCATCGAATTTACTAAATTCGGCAGAGGCGATTTTCTCCCATAAACAGTGGGTAAATCCAATTCAGGATCCAATTGGGGAGAAACCTTGTCCACCATGTTTTTGAATATGTGCTTCTTACTCGTAAGATCCCTTGTATTTTGTCTATTTTTTGTTCGATGAAGTTATGAAAAAGAAGACTTTCCCTAACCTTTTGTTAATATCCTGAAATATTTAGATAAGTATATATTCAATCTTTTGTATGTAGAAATGGGTATGAAATTACATATAATTTAATGAAAGTATTGTAATTCTGGACTCATTAATGCAGAAATTCTGGTCTCGGCAACAGATGACTGGTATGTACAAAATCCATTTTTGTTTATGGGATTATAGATTCTTCTTGGTGTAATTTTGCGTGTTTCTTTCTAAAAATTAGGTGTTGTTAAGACCACTTGTACTTTATTTTAATGATAGACTTGTTTATGTTTTGTCGATAATTATTTTTTCGCGAAGAAATCAACTCACATCAAAATGCTAAAATCTTATCTAACCTTAGACAATAAATTTCTATAAATACCCCATCCCAAAATGTAGGTGTAACCACCCATGAGAAACCATCAAAGAACCTAATTAGCTACATGTGCCGACCAATATATTGATTTGGTGGCTAGTTCCAGTGGCTCAAAGTATTTAACTTCTTGTAAACCATGCCAGGTGCAATGGCACTTGCTAAAGCCTAATAGTGATGCCATGGATTTGTTAATTGGAATAGTTATCTTCCAATGAAGGGTTCCGATGGTTAAACCAATTGGATAGAAGTGTTCAACCTCTAGAGCACTCTTTAGTGCCAAAAGATTGTGGTTGACAGTTGCTAGTAACTTCAATAATTTGCTGATTGGTGCAAAGGTCTTGCAAGAGCATATTCTTGTGGCTAAGACCAGTGACCTGATATATATATAGCTTCTAGTATACTTTATGGTTGGTGAGACACGATGTCTGAAAACTAATAGCGGCACATATGATTTTCGTGTTGCTGAATTATCGTCGTCAAAATATTGAACCCACCATTGTTGCTAAAAAACTAGTGGGAAGAATTTTCTAGCCATCGAGGTTGTTTTCGGTTGCAAGTAATAGTTAATAAAGTATTTCACTAACAACAGTTGGTAAGAAAATAGTCGCTAAAGCTAAGTTTTCTTGTAGTCCTTTATCTAAATGATGGTACATTTCATTTGTGTATACCAAGCTAAGTTCAATCTAACGATTGAAAGATATTAACTTGAATCTAATCAGGTTTTCATCTAACGGTGAATATTGAATACTTTGTTACCAAGGTAACATTGATTGCAAACCCTGATTTGAAGACTATATAAAGGAGAACTCTAGCAACTGGTAAATCTAATCCCCATAACTCATGTGTGATACTAGTTGCGACTAGAGTCGATTCTCTTTTAGCCTTAGGTTTTTCACGAAACCATGTAGGTTAAAGACTTGAAGACTTCATTGGGATTTTGAAGCCATGCCCAACTATTTTCACTTTAGTTGTGTGTTCCGATCTTGCTGTTTTCTATCGTGATTAAGTATTATCTTCTTTAAGATTTGCTCGAGATTTATTCTCCGATAGGCAAGATTAAAAAGTAGTCACGGACATCTTCATCTCATCGTTTGTGATTCCACAATATCTTGTTTCGTTAATCGATTAATATTATTGTGAGGTGATTGATAATACTAGGTTGTTCTTCGGTAATATAAGTTTGGTTTATCAATTGGTTCATGTTCACCTTGATTTATCAAAAGACGGAACAAAAATCATAGGTTTATCTGTGGGAGACAGATTTATCTATATAATAGACTTTTCAGTATGAGACAGATTTATTTATCAAGTCTTCGACTTTGGGTCATAACAAATCTTAGTTGTGGGTGAGATCAGCTAAGGGAATCAAGTGCGCAGAATCATGTTGGGGAATCAAGTGCGCAGAATCCTGCTAGGGTTCAGAGACGTAAGGAGCGCAACTGTACCTTGATCAGTGTGAGATTGATTAGAGATCAACTACATTCCATTCCGAAGTTATCTTCGTAGTAGGATAGTGTCTGTAGCGGCTTAATACAATGTGGTGTTCAAATCTGAACTAGGTTGCGGGGTTTTTTTGCATTTGCGGTTTCCTCGTTAACAAAATTTCTGGTGTCTGTGTTATTTATTTTCCGCATTATATTTTGTTATATATTAGAAATATCACAGGTTGTGCGTAGTTCAATCAATTAGTGATTCCAACCTTTGGTTGTTGATTATATTGATTGACACTTGATCATTGGTCTTTGGTACCGTTCAAGTTGTTTCACATAATAATCAAGCTCACGGGTTTCTATCTATTTGATTTGCTGATTACATTGTGAAACAAAGATACAACTCTTGGATTTACTTTTCTTTAGATTGAGTCAGACTGTCTAGTTGATTCTCTAGAAAGTATATTGGAGTTTGTCCATACGAATTGCTAAGCGAAATATTGGGTGTGTTTGTTAGACCCAAGCTTTTTCAATCGTAATGAATACAACCAAAAGATATTTCAAGTTTGAAGGAAGTTAGAGATATACATAATAATTAGATAACTATGTTATTATGTAACTCATCATATCTAACTCCTAAACAATTTTTAATCTAACTCCTCATTTGAATCTTAGTACATGTTATAAAGCTGCCAAAGGGAAATATCGCATGATAAAAGACCCGTGGTTAACAACAATTTTAGTTGTAAGAACTGAACTTTGGTTAACTCACAACAGAATTATTTACGAGAAGAATTATGCAAACTTGGAGTTCTTTAAGAAGCGTGTTTTTCATCTGGTTCATGAGCATTCGGTTAGAATTAAAAGTTATATGAATAACTCGGTGTATTATTTGAACATCCTAAACTACTTTAGAGTACAGCACAGGTTGGTTAAGAGTATTCAACCACTAGAATGTTTTTGGAGAGCTCCTCCAAGAGATATTTTACTTATTTGCTGTGATGGAGCTGCCAAGGGTAATCCTGGCCGTGCGGGAGCTGGTGTTGTGGCTAGATACGTTGATTGCACTGTGGTGGGAGAAATGAGTATTGGTCTTGGTACGTATGACTAATAATTATATGGTTGAATTATTTGGTATTCTTGTGGGTATTGAATGGGATGTTCAATGGGGTTGGAGGCACATTATAGTTCGCTCTGATTCGATTAGTGCAATCTCTGATTTTTCTAATTCGAATATTCCTTGGATGATCAAACATCGTTGGGAGATTATTCAAGGTATCTATGATTCAATATCTTTTGAGCACACATATAAGGAGGCGAATTTTGCAGTGGATACCATGGCAAATAGAGGTTGCTTATTAAGAAATGGTCAAGGTATGAGCCTTGTTGGAAGACCGACTTTTCTAAATTCTATCGAATATCCTTATGTTTCTTATTTTCGTTTCAAGTAGCTTATGAGTTTTTTGGGATCTCTTGATCTCTTTTTCTTGTAATCTCTCCTGTACATTTTGTTATCTATTAATACAATTTTGGACTTACCAAAAAAAAAACGTAACTCATCATATCAACTTTTTTAGATGATATCACATAGTAAGAAAATACTTAGCGCTCATCTATAAGATTTAAGATAAAAGCATCCCCATTGATATATCTTTGATTCCACAAAGATATATCAATTAAGCACAAGTTCATATAAGAACTCACCCCCATTTGATGTCATTCCCAAGAGAACAACATGAGTGACCTTGTTTTATGAAAAAAGAAGGATTTTATCGGACATTAACAAATCATATGGATTTGTATCCTGAAAATCGACTTAGAATAATCTCAACGCCAGTTACGGACAAAAAGATAATTTTGATCGATATGACTCAAAATATGAAAATCTTACGGAGTGTGTCAAGCTGTAAAAACACAGAAGTGTGATCACGAGTAGATCAATACTGCGAGAAAATTCTCAAAGAGTTTGTTCTATTTTCCGTTTATGAAAAGCATAATAGATTTAACTTCTGAGCATATATGAAATATCAGCTTTATTCACGAAAAACTTAAAGGCACATATATTTCATAAGACTTTTGCAATAATTAAACCAATAATGATTACATACTGCAAGTTCATCTTCCAACAACTCTAGAATTAAAATAAATAAATCTAAAAACATCTAAGATGAAAAACGTTGGAAATAGCTTGTGTAATCACGATTTTTGTTATACCAAACCCTAATTATCCTTCTCAAAAGTAAAAATAAATTCTCACAATAAGTTTCATAGAAAAATAGAAAACAAAAGAAGAACTATAATTCATATGTAGTCTGCGACTTGCGTTTTGAGAGGACCAAGGTCACAGAGGCTTTTCCCATTTCCGAATTGAGAAGTTTGAGATCATTTTTTGCAGCAGACAACTGTTCGAACACCACCTTGATGTCACTCATAATGTTTCCAACCAAATATCGAGACATCTGAACCGGTCTTGACCCTGTATGTTCTTGAGAAAAATAACATGATATGGTGACAAGATTATCGTAAAACTAAACAATACATGTGGAACCTGAAAAAGCGGGGGTACAACAACCACACCCAATAATTCGTTTGGCAATCTGAATAAACATACTCCAATATATTTTCAAGAGAATCAACTAGACAGTCAGACTCAATCTAGAGAAAAGTATATCAAAGAGTTTTATATCTCTATCTCTTAATTCAATCCGCAATCAGTACCAAAGACCAATTTTCAGGGATCAATCAATTTCAATCAACAACCAAAGGCTTGATTTTCAAATTGATCGATTCAACACACAACATGTGATATTTAAATTATATAACAAAATATAATGCAGAAAAGAAATAATACAGACACCAGAATTTTGTTAACGAGGAAAACCGCAAATGCAGAAAACCCCGGGACCTAGTCCAGTTTTGAAAACCACACTGTATTAAGCCGCTACAGAAACTAGCCTACTACCAATGAACTTCAGACTGGACTGTAGTTGAACCCTAATCAATCTCACACTGATTCAAGGTACAGTTGCGTTCCTTACGTCTATGATCCCAGCAGGATACTACGCACTTGATTGCCTTAGCTGATCTCACCCATAACCAAGAGTTTCTACGACCCAAAGTCGAAGACTTGATAAACAAATCTGTCACGCACAGAAAAGTCTATTGGAATAGATAAATTTGTCTCCCACGGAAATACCTATGAGTTTTTTTTCCGTCTTTTGATAAATCAAGGTGAACGGGAACCAATTGATAAACCGGTCTTATATTCTCGAAGACCAGCCTAGTATTATCAATCACCTCACAATAATCTTAATCGATTAACGAAACAAGATATTATGGAATCACAAACGATGAGGCGAAGGTGCTTGTGATTACTTTTCTATCTTTCCTATCAGAGATATAAGTCTCGAGCCAATTCTTACAACTGTAATCAACATGATAGAAACAACAAGATCAGATCACACAACTGCAAAGAAAATAGTTGGGTCTAGATTCACAATCACAATGAAGTCTTCAAGTCGTTAACCTACAGGGTCTCGTGAGAAACCTAAGGTTAAAGGAGAATCGACTTTATTTTATGCAACTAGTGACACACATAAGTGTAGGGACTAGGTTTCCCGGTTGTTAGAGTTCTCCTTTATATATTTTTCAAATCAGGGTTTGCAATTTAAGTTACCTTGGTAACAAAGCATTCAATATTCACCGTTAGATGAAAAACCTGATTCAACCAAGCTAATATCTTTCAACTGTTAGATCGAACTTAGCTTGTTACACACAAATGAAATGTACCCTCATTTAGTGAAAATGCGGGGGTCTAACAACCTCACCCAATATTTCGATTAGCAATCTATTTGGACTAACTCGAATATACTTTTAAAAGAATCAACTAGACAATCAGACTCAATCTTAATAAAAATTATATCAAGGAGTTAATATCTCTATCTCTCGATTTGATCTATATTCAAATAAATAGAAATCTATGAGTCTTTATCAAATACAAGAGATAGAAACTTGGATGGTACCAAAGACCAATATCTAAGGATCAATCAATTTCTAATCAACAACCAAAGGTTGGATTTCAGAATTGATCGATACAACGCACAACCTGTGATATTTTAATTATATAACAAAATATGATACGGAATAGAAATAACATAGACACCAGAAATTTTGTTAACGAGGAAACCGCAAATACGGAAAAACCACGGGACCTATTCCAGATTGAACACCATACTGTATTAAGCCGCTACAGACACTAGCCTACTACGAACTAACTTCGGTCTGGACTGTAGTTGAACCCTAATCAATCTCACACTGATTCAAGGTACAGTTGCGCTCCTTACGTCTCTGATCCCAGCAGGATGCTACACACTTCATTCCCTTATCTGATCTTACCCACAACCAAGAGTTGCTACGGCACAAAGTCGAAGACTTTAATAAACAAATCTGTATCACATAGAAAAGTATACGATAATAAATAAATTCGTCTCCCACAGATAAACCTATGAGTTTGTTATGTGCTTTGATAAAAAATCAAGGTGAACATGAACCAATCGATAACCCGGACATATATTCCCGAAGAACAGCCTAGAATTATCAATCACCTCACAATAATCTTAATCGTATGGTAGCGAAACAAGATATTGCGGAATCACAAACGATGAGACGAAGATGTTTGTGATTTCTTTTTATCTTGCCCTATCGGAGGTATAATCTCAAGTCAATCTTTCAATTGAACTCGTACGATAGAAAATGGCAAGATCAGATCACTCAACTACAAGAGAAGTAGTTTCGCCTGGCTTCACAATCCCAATGAAGTCTTTAAGTCGTTAACCTACAGGGTCTCGAGAAGAAACCTAAGGTTAAAGGAGAATCGACTTTATCTATACCAACTAGTATCACACAGGAGGTGTGGGGATTAGTTTTTCCAGTTGCTAGAGTTCTCCTTTATATAGTTTTCAAATCAGGGTTTGCTATCTAAGTTACCTTGGTAACAAAGAATTCAATAATCACCGTTAGATTAAAAACCTTATTAAACCAAGCTAATATCTTTCAACCGTTAGATCGAAGCTTAGCTCGTCACACACAAATGAAATTATTTTATTTAGGTTTGAGTAATCGTACCTTAACGTGTACACTTAGTTGGTTCACAAATGGTTAACCAATGGTTAGCCATATGAGCACTTTCATATTAACCGTATTCATCTTTCTCATAAGTAGTTCAAATGACTTCACATGAACTAGTTGAAGAGTTGTTCAATTGCTTAGGTACATAGACACAATTGAAACAAAATCAGTTTGATTCATTTGAATCAATTCATAAACAATATAACCTCGGTTTGCAAAGATTGCATTCCTTATAATTTATTGTTTTAAGTTCATGAATTTCCTATTTGAGAAATAACCATCTTGGGTATGCGTACGAGTATGCGTACCTCAGCTACCGGATTTGAGTATCCAAACTCAGCAGAATTTTTCGGGTAGAAAAGTTTCGCTAGTGCGCGTACGGGTACGCGTACCTAATGTGACTGGTTTATGAGTTCGTAAACTCCAAACTCAGCTGAAATTTCCGGGAGGAAAACTTCCGCCAGTACGTGTACCCAACATGTCTCCTTCACCAATACAGTATGAACACATATGCACACACTTGGTTTCCGGTACATTGATTTATACACTAATGTGCGAACACACTATATATGCTTATATCCATAGATGGTTATGTAATATCAACTCTACATTTCAATCATTGAAACATTCTTCTATAATGTTATAACATTCATTATTCACAACTATCATCATCAAAGCTATTTTCAAGATTAAAACTTCATCATGACTTTCTTCACAGGGAAAGATGAAAAATGGTTAAAGCGAAAGCTTACCAACACATATTTCGAGAAATAGATAGGCGAGTAAACTCGGCTCGAAATAGCAAATGTGTATGTATGAAAACTATCATACTTATACGACTTTTGTCTCAAGATTAGGAGGTAGAGTAGTTAGACTTTTGAGTGATATATAAGTTCAAGTCTCCCCATACCTTTTAGTCGGATGAAGTTCCACTGGTTCCTTAAGTAGTTCTTCGTCTTCGTAAGATGATCGACATGGAGTCTGGAGTCAACTCTACTTAACTATCCTAGTCCGATACTTAGCTATAAGTAGACTAGAAATCAAGACTTATAGTTTTGGCAACTAAACTTGAAAAACAAGCTTGAGATAGCAATGCTTGCGAGTTCGACCGAGTAATTCTCTAACAATCTCCCCATTTGTCAATTTTAGTGACAAAACTATCAATACATATGGATCACAAAATATATAAAACTTTGTAGCTTCTCGTCCACATGCTTGATATCCTTGGTGCTTCAACATTACTCGAAAACTTCATCTTTTCCAAGTACTCCCATGATTCTATAGATGTTCATCTCATCATCATAGTTGTTGAATATCCATAGCCATAACAATGAGAAAACAAAAGCCATCGATCATTATTATACATTATCATAGTATTATTACACAGCATCAAAGTTCAATTGTATCACAACTTCGACAACAATACTATGGCGATATGTATCACTCCCCCTTAGTCAATACTTTCATCTCAGCATGAAAACCACTCCCCCTTACATAATGATCCAAAAACCATTGTATTTGTAGTGTGAACTACATATTAATTCTCCCCCTTTTTGTCAATAAAATTGGCAAAGGTACAAAAACGGGATCCTACTGAAATTTCCATGGAGACACTTCAAGACCAAAGAAAGTACATATCAACTTCATTTAGATGCAGTGATAAAGCCGAAGCTAAATGCATTCATCATGGAGTTTATAAAGATACAAGATAACTCCTAAAATATTCCACAGCCGCACTCCCCACAAAGATATGGAAATTAAGCGCAAGTTCAAAAGAACTCTCCCCCATTTGATTTCATTCCCGAAAGAACAACAAGAGAGACCTTACTTTTACAAGAAAAGAAAGATTTCTTTGGACACCATAAACCACAAAAATGATTTTGTATCCAAAAATCTCAATTAAAATAATCACAAGAGAACCCATGACTAATTTAATCGGAATACATACATACCGACATATCAATACATACATACCGACATATCAAAGAGATAACTTTTGACATCGTATGGGACAATAATAGTTCACGGACGCAAACACACATATCCCATAACATATTGAAATATATAAAACCATAAGGATTAATATTGCAAAAATCTTCTTCCAAATCAACTTTAGAATTTAATTAAATAAATCTAAAAACATTGCAAGATGAAAATATTGGACATAGCTATGTGTACTCACAATAATGGCTATTCTAAACCCTAGTTATCCTTCTTAAACAAAAACAAGAATAAAAATTCTCTTAAGAAGTTTCCTAGACAAAATAAAATCAATTTTGTTTGATGATTTCATACCTATAAAATGGCCCATCATAAAAAGTATCACTGATATCCTTGATTTTCTTGACCGTAGAGATACCATGTTCATGAGTTAGAACATTAGTTTTTGGTCAACGATGCGAGTAAGATGCCTGGATTTGACACAATCAAGGATGACTTTCTTCTGGTTCCTTATCAAGATGTTTTGATTATCAAGGATTTTTGCTTGTCCATTAATAAGTTGGTTTATCTACAATTGAAGGTTAGGAAGCTCATTCTTGATCTCATTCTGAACGAGAATTAAATCCTTGACAGATTCTCCTATCCAAGAGTTATACTCTTTTCTTTCAAGCATCTTTTTCAGAATCAGATGTTGAACTGAATCACATCCTTTGGAGTCTTCTTCCATCTCAATGATTACTTCTTTTAGAGGTTCAACAGAGGTTCTCATAAACATCCTTTTCTGGGAATAGGATAAACACATACGAGAAATATATATGTTATCAACCAAGAGAGAAACACCCTATATTTTTCTTAAAGAAGACTTGGACGTTCGTGGACTCGAAAAAGATACCAGAAGATCAAGAAGGACCCAAGAGGAAATACATATTGTTTCTTAAAATGTCTCTTTCAAAAAAGGCTCAATATCAGATGAGATAGAGCAAAAGAGTTAGATTAGATACAGGGAATAATCTCTGAAAAATCTCAACCTGTAAAACATACATCAAACCTACAGAATGAATGGTAATCAACAGAAAACTTGAGTATCTCTCTCACAAACATCCTTGCACCTCTCAAGTTAGACACAAGGATGAGAATACATATAGTTAGGTAGCAGGATGAGATATGATTTCACCATGAATATTGAGAGATGATTTGGGGATACCATCCGAAAGTCTGACTTTTGTATTTCTTTCCTCTCTTTGACTGTTTTCAATTCCATAAAAATTTCTTACAAACATTTTTGAGAATCCACTAAATGGAACTTTTTGATGACCAAGTTTAAGACCTCTAGAGATTGGTTCTAGAGGATTAACTGAGATAGGTCTTCACCTTCTAGACTTAGATCTACCAGTTTTATTCTCATAGACACTGGGAATCTGTGTTTTTGTGGTGTAGTTTGCACCATGAGTATGAAAACGATCCATGTAAAGATTTTGAAATGAGTGATCATTATAAACCTTTTTACGAGAATTCTGGTTTTCTGTGGGAGTGAAAACCATTGCTGATGCTTCCAGATGATTAGATTGGTTGACGGTAAATAGAAGAAGATTTTGAAGATCGGAGATCTGTTTCTTCCTAGCAAAACAATGTTTAGTAGTATGATTCCTTTTCCCACCGAAGGAACAAGTTCGTGGAAGAGAATTGTTGAAAGGCATCTGCTTCAAACCCATGTCCCGTTTGGAATTCTGTCATTAATTTTTTTCAGGGACTTCCTTTGGTGAGTTTTTATTCATGTCATGTAACTCACATTGAGAAGAATTTCTCATTACAGTGTTTTCCTTTGTCAAGGAGATCGACTGTTTTTGGGCTAGGTGAAGAGATGCAGCAATATTCTCTGTTTCAACACGAAGGTTGTTCAAATTAGATGAGTGTGTCTCAATCAAAATTTTTTATCTAATTGTTCCCTCTTTAATAATATTCTTCGGATTACTAATGTTTTCTTGTTGCAGAATAGTTTCCTGAGTGAGTATTTTAATATTGTTAGAGAATGACTCAATGATTTTATAAAGTTCACTTTCTCGACCAAGAGACTTCTCAAATTCATCCAAGAGTTGAGATGATTGCGAAAATCAATCGTCTTAGTTGGATTTTCCTTAGTTATGGTGATATTCCTTCCTACTTCTGACATCCTGTCAATTGTCTCGTTTCTTTCTCTGGATTCGGAAGAATCGGCTAAGGAATTATCCTTTGAGGAAGAACCAAGACACCTGACATAGTTAAAAGTATGGGAAGACATAGACTATGCGTACATAGGAGATATTACTTTGTCAATATAATAAGATTGCTACAAACACAGACTAATAAGGTCTTGAACGTGTTTGCCTGCTCTGATACCAATTGAAAATGCGTGGGTCTAACAACCTCACCCAATATTTCAATTAGCAATCTGTATGGACTAACTTGAATATACTTTTAAGAGAATCAACTAAACAGCCAGACTCAATCTTAATAAAAATTATATCAAGGAGTTAATATCTCTGTCTATCGATTTGATCTATACTCAATCAAATAGAAATCTATAAGTCTTTATCAAATACAAGAGATATAAAATTGGATGGTACCAAATACCAATATCTAAGGATCAATCAATTTCTAATCAACAACCAAAGGTTCGATTTCACAATTGATCGATACAACGCACAACTTGTGATATTTCAATTATATAAAAAAATATAATGCGGAATAGAAATAACACAGACACCATAAATTTTGTTAACGAGGAAAACGCAAGTGCATAAAACCCCCGGGATTTAGTCCAGATTGAACACCACAATATATTAAGCCGGTACAGACACTAGCCTACTACAAACTAATTCAAGGTACAGTTATGCTCCTTACGTCTCTGATCCCAGCAGGATGCTACGCACTTGATTCCCTTATATGATCTCACTCACAACCAAGAGTTGCTACTACCCAAAATTGAAGACTTTAATAAACAAATCTATATCACACAGAAAAGTATACGATTATAGATAAATCTGTCTCCCACAGATAAACCTATGATTTTGTTCCGTCTTTTGATAGAAATCAAGGCAAACAGGAACCAATCGATAACCCAGACTTATATTCCCAAAAAAAATCCTAGAATTATCAATCACCTCATAATAATCTTAATCATATGGTAGAGAAACAAGATATTGCGGAATCACAAACGATGAGACGAATATGTTTGTAATTTCTTTTTATCTTGCCATATCGGAGATATAATCTCAATCCAATCTTTCAATTGAACTCGTACGATAGAAAATGGAAAGATCAGACAAGAGAATTATTTTCGTTTGGCTTCACAATCCCAATGATGTCTTTAAGTTGTTAACCTACAGGGTCTCGAGAAGAAACCTAAGGTTAAAGGAGAATCGACACTAGCTAAACCAACTAGTATCACACAAGAGGTGTGGGGATTAGTTTTTCCAGTTGCTCGAGTTTTCCTTTATATAGTTTTCAAATTAGGGTTTGCAATATAAGTTACCTTGGTAACAAAGCATTCAATAATCACCGTTAGATAAAAAACCTGATTCAACCAAGCAAGTATCGTTCAACCGTTAGATCGAATCTTAGCTTGTCATGTACAAATGAAACGTATTTCATTTAGGTTTGAGTAATTGTACCTAAACATTTACACTTAGTTGGTTCATAAATAGTTAACCAATGGTTAGCCATATGAGCACTTTCATATTAACCGTATTCATCTTTCTCATAACTAGTTCAAATGACTTCACAAGAACTAGTTGAAGAGTTGTTCAATTGCTTTGGTCTTTATACATAGACACAATTGAAACAAAATCAGTTTGATTCATTTGAATCAATTCATGAACAATATAGCCACGGTTTACAAAGATTGCATTCCTTATAATTTATTGTTTTAAGTTCATGGACTACCGATTTGAGAAATAACCAGTTTGTGCACGCGTACGGGCGTACCTTAGCTACCGGATTTGAGTTTCCAAACTCAACAGAATTTTTCGGGTAGAAACGTTTTGCCAGTACGCGTACGGGTACACATACCTAAGGTGACTAGTTTATGAGTTCGTAAACTCCAAACTCAGCAAAAATTTCCGGGAGGAAATATTCCGCCAGTACGCGTACCCAACCTGTCTCCTTCACCAATACTGTATGCACACATATGCACACAATTGGTTTCCAGTACATGGATTTATATACTAATGTGCGAACACACTATATATGCTTATATCCATATAGATGGTTACGTAATCTCAACTCTACATTTCAATCATTGAAACATTCTTCTATAATGTTATAACAGTCGTTATTCACAATTATTTTCATCAAATCTATTTTCAAGATTTAAACTTCATCATGACTTTCGTCACGGGTAAAGATGAAAAATGGTTAAAGCGAAAGCTTACCAACACATATTTCGAGAAATAGATAGGCGAGTAAACTCGACTAGAAGTAGCAAATGTGTATTATGAAAACTATCATACTTATACGACTTTTGTCTCAATAGTAGGAGATAGAGTAGATAGACTTTTGAGTGATAGATAAGTTCAAGTATCCACATACCTTTTAGTCGGATGAAGTTCCACTGGTTCCTTGAGTAGTTCTTCGTCTTCGTAAGAGGATCGCCATGAAGTCTGGATCTCAACTACACTTAACTATTCTAGTCCAAGACTTAGCTATAAGTAGACTAGAAATTAATACATATAGTTTTGACAACTAAATTTGACAAACAAGCTTAAGATAGCAAGGCTTGCGAGTTCGACCGAGCAATGCTCTAACATTTAGGTTTATGTAACAGTACCTATATGTGTACACCATGTTGACTCAACAATAGTTAACCGAGGTTAGCCATATGATCAATCTCATATCAACCTTGTTCATCTTAACCATAACTAGTTCAAATGACTCAAATGAAACTAGTTAAAGAGTTGTTCAATTGCTATATTCTCACAGAAGTATACAAGACACAATTGAAGGAAAATCGGTTTAATTCACTCGAATCAATTCATGAACATTATAGCCATGGTTTGTAAAGATTGCATTCCTTATTTTATAAATGTTTAAGTTCATGTACACAACCAATTTTAGAACTTTAACCTTCAAGTATGCAAACGGGTACGCATACTTGAAATACACGGACCAAGATTTGGTTTCACCAGTACACAAACAGGTACGCATACTTCCAATCCCAGTAGATATATTCGGACATGAACCTTATGCCAGTGCGCAAACGGGTGCGCATACCTATGTAGTCAATATCCGTGGTATCGGCCGATATATCGGGGATATTTCGGATATCGGCCTTGGAGTGGTAAGATAAGCATTGTATCGGGGATACGATATCTTGGCGATAATATCGTCTAATATAGTTAAATATCTGCCGTATCGGCCGATATATCGGGGATATTTCAAGATATTCTTGTTGAAGTTACTTTTTTGTTTCTAGTTTGAACTTTGAACTTGTTTAATTACCATTTTAGGCATTAAATTTTATAGTCGTTGAAGTTACTCTCCTGCTTCTAGTTTGATCTTGTTTATTTATCATTTTAGGTAGTAAACTTTAAAGTTATTGAAGTTAATTTTGTGTTTTTGATAAAATTGATGGTAGCTATAAAATTATAGTCTCTGAATTTGGAACCGATATTATTCCGATATTTGAACGATAATATCCCCGATATAAATTCGTACTAGTGTACCGGTCCTGGCCGAGATGATCCGATATCCGATATTAACTACATTGGCGCATACTTAGGTTCCCGGATTTCTCAAGCCAACAGGTACGCATATGGGTCGCATACTATGGTTCCCGGACATGGATTACATATGTGCAAGAATACACAACATGTCATATCCAATAATGGTTAAATGTTCTAAACTCTTATTTCAATAATTGAAACTCTCTTAGAGGATGACAATAGCTGTTTTCACACACTATTAGCATCAAGGCAATTTTTAATTTATTGAAATAATCATAACGAAACATTCCAAGTCTACACCAATTAATAGAAAACTATATTGTAACATGACTTATATCTCAATATAGGAGATAGAGTAGAAATAAACTTTCCAAGTAATAGATGAGTTTCAGTCTCCACATACATTTTGTTGATGAAGTTCCACAAGCTCTCCTTAATAGTTCTTCGTCTTTAAATGATGAACGTCGTGAAGTCTAAGGCTCAACTACACAATCAATGTCCTTGTCCGAGACATCTGTAAGTAGACTAGAAATCAAGACTTATAGTTTTGATCACTAACATTGTCAAACATGCTCGAGATAGCAACGCATGTGAGTTCGACGAAGTAGTGCTCTCACAATCCCCCCCTTTGTCAATTTTATTGAAAAAACTATCAATGCAAATGGATTACAAAATAAATAAAACTTTGTAGCTTCTCATTAAAATGCTTGATCTCTTTGGCATCTTCAACACGACTCGAAATCTTCGTCACTTCCAAGTACTCCATGATTCTAAATGTGTTCAACTCAGTATCATAGTTGTTAAAGATCCGTAGCGATAACAATGATTAAACAAATACTCTTAATCATTGTTATACAGTGTCATAGTATCATTACACATCATCAAAGTTCAATTGTATCACAACTTTGACAACAATACTATGGTGATATGTATCACTCCCCCTTAGTCAATAATTCATCTCGACATGAAAACCACTCCTCCCCCTTACATAATGATCTGTAATCCATATGTATTTGTAGTATGAAACTACACATTAATTCTCCCCCCTTTTGTCAATATAAATTGGCAAAGGTACGAAAACTAGTGGGATCCTCATGAAATTTTCATAGAGATACTTCATAACCAAAAGAGAATAACATACCAACTTATTCAGATGCAATCATATAGCCGAAGCTAAATGCATTCATCAAGGAGTTTATAAAGATACAAGATAACTCTTAAAATATTCCACAACCGCACTACCCACAAAGATTTGGCAATTAAGCACAAGTTCAAAAATAACTCTCCCCCATAAAATGTCATTCCCAAAAGAACAACAAGAGCGGCCTTACTTTTACGAGAAAAGAAGGATTTCTTTGGACATAGTCAAATCACATGAGAACATGAATTTGTATCCAAAAATCACAATTAAATTAGCCACAAGAATGATCAATTCAATTTTCCATGCTCAACATAAGAGAACTTACGGACCAAAACAGTATATGCACGAAGATGTGGATCAGGGAAAGACCAATATTGTGGAATAAACATTTTATTTTTCATCACTATTTGCACAATGACATTTTTTTTGGTGAATCACATTATTATTAAATTGAATAGCTTAAAACTTATACAACTTGATTACAACAACTAAAGAGACTGATAACAATAAAAGAAGGAGGGCAAAAAAATGAAATCACACAGATGATGAGCAGCTACGACTAACTACAGGACCTTTGACAAGATATTTTAGTATTCTGTTTGAAAAAAGATATTATTTGGGAGTCATAGTTATGTCCTCATCTATTACCTTTCAATCTAATACCTCCTTCATACACCAATTGAAGTATTCTGCTCTTGAAGTTATGAATGCTGACTTTTCCATTATCAAATAAAATTGCATTCTTTTGGAACCATAATTCTCTCATTGTAGCATAAGATGTTGTGATACATACCTCCTTAATTAGTGGACTTTGATGTCTTGCTGCTTTACATACATCTGTAAACGATAATGGCCTGGGAAATGCAAATATTGAACATAACTAATTCCAAATTTGTACAATGAAATCACATTGCCATAAGGTATGTTCCATGCTGTCTTGTTCTGCTACACACACACAACATCTAGAAGACATTTCATAACCTTCTTTTCTCATTGTTTCATCATTTATGTATACTCCTTGAAGCATTTCCAGATCTCCTTGAAGCATTTATGTATACTCCTTTGACTGCTGATAATGCTCCAGCTAATGGTGCTATGATGAGAAATATTATTAATTATCTAGATGGTAAGAATTATTTGTTGTTTGGAGGAAAAATGTTTCACATGAGGTGTAGAAACCACATATTGCATTTGATTGTATTATATGGCATGAAAGTAGCTTCTAGGTTTATAGAGGGCATTAGAGATTGTGTTAAGTATGTTAAGTCTTCACAAGCTAGGAAAGAGAAGTTTGCAACATCATTAGCACAATGTAGATTGTCTGGAGAAGTTAGTTTAGATGTGGACACAAGGTGGAACTCCACTTTCATGATGCTTAAGAATGCAATTAAACTGAAAGAAGGTTTCGAAAGACTTAATGAGTTTGATTCTGAATTCGATATTCTGCCATCTACATAGGAGTGGGAGCATGGAATAGAAATTTGTCAATGTTTAGAGGTTTTTAATGATGTTTCAACTCAGTTTGCAGGGATTAAGTATCCAACTGCAAATCTGTATTACATAGGGGTTTATGAAATTAACAAATGCATCAAAAGTTGGGAAGACAATAAGTTTGACTATATCAAAAAAATGGGGTTGAAAATGAGAGAAAAGTTTAATGCATATTGGGAGTGAAAGTAATTTGATTTTGAGCATTAGAGTGGTTTTAGATCCAAGGTATAAGGAAAAATGGGTAAGGTACGCATATAAGAGAATTTATGGAGAAGATAACAAACTTGACCAGAATTAGAAGGTACGCATATTTCCATTGAAAGTATGAGAAATTCAAAACAAACTTGACCAGAATTTTCAATGCATATAAATATCAAAACATCATTTCAGCTCCTACTTTCTTTAGCAACTATGTCTCTCGCATGGTACTACTAACCCAGATTATGCTGATTTTATGTTGGAAAATGATGAATGTGATGTTCAAAAGTCTGAGTTAGAGAAGTACTTAGAAGAACCAATTTTTCCAACCCTATCAGCCCAAGATGAATTGAACTTTGATATATTGGTTTGTTAGAAGATGAATGGCCCTAAGTACCCAACTCTGGCAAAGATAGCAAGAGATGTGTTGGCTGTTCCAGTGACCAGTGTGGCATTAGAGTCCATGTTCAGCAATGGTGGAAGGGTTCTAACAACACACATAACTTCATTAGCTCTAGATTTAATCCAAGCATTGCTATGCTTAAGTGATTGGCTTCCGGACTTCTTTGATGAAGGTAAATATTCTTTTATTTTCCTTAGTTCTTTCCTTTGCTTTGCTTAACCGGTAATCTTCGCAGAGCTTTTGAAGTATTGTAGATATTTATATGGATTTAACCTTAAGTTACGGATTCATGGATACAAGGAAAATATGTGTTTTTCAATGCTGTCATTGCTTGTGTTTATCAATTAGCACCAGAGTCTAGAAACTTAGTCAATTGAATCTTCGAATATATGCAAACCCTTGTCCAAGGTTAAGGGTAGGTATAGAGAATGATCACAACAGAAATGTCGCCACTTAAATGTTTTTTTGATGCTTCCATTGTTTGTTTCTCAAATAGCACAAATATGTAGTCATTTGAATCTTAGAATATGCGCAAACCCTTGTCGAAGGTTAAGCCATGGTACCAGAAATGAGCACAAAATGATTGTCCTGATTCTGTGGCTGAATAGATGTGTTTAGCTTCCTCTTATACAGACTCATTATTTAATGTGGTAAGTTTGTTAAGTTACAGCAGGCGTCATATACTGTGGGTGTAGATTAGGCTATCGAAATATTTCAGTTTCAATTTGATAAGTTGAAACTGCACAGTGTTAGATGATAGGAAAAGTACCCATTAAACAAGCTACTCTATAACTTGAAATTTTTACGTTGTAACAGCCGCCGCCATCACAACCAACAGTAGATCACCACCATCAAAACCACTTTCATATCAGCATACAAACACTCAAATCCCCTTATTCTTCCACTGTGAAAGAAATAATGGGTAAATTTTTTTACAGGAAAATCATCTTTTGGTGATTTAGGATGGGGGAAAATCATGTTTCAAACGTGATTTCTCACGGGGTTAAAAACGTGAGTTTTGCTGATTTGGTTAAGGGTAAAAAACCCTATGTGTTAACTGATACATATTTACTATCTCTTCCTGATGCGGCTTTGTATGGAGATGAACCAGCCTTTGATTTACCTTTAGAACTTACACAAGAAGGGCATGATGTTTTCCAGTTTAGTCTCATTGGGAGATTGAACTTTAAGGGTCTAAAACTTGCTGATGTTCAAAAATATTTAGAAGAACAATGGGGTTTTGGTGATGGAAGATGTAAGCTGGTTCCAATGACAAAAGGTTTTTTCATCATAAAATTAACTTCAGCTGATGATAAGGAACGTGTATGGCATGGTGATACTTGGGTGATACAGAATCAACAGCTTAGGGTTTTCAATTTTTACCCCAACTTCGATCCAGAAAGGCAGCAAACTTCATGAACATCAGTTTGGGTAAGTTTCCCTGGTTAGTATATTGAGTTATGGATAAAGAAAATTCTTATTTCCATTGCTAAAATTATTGGGAAACCGATTGCTATTGATCAAAATACTTTGGATCATGATGTTGGAAACTATGCTGCTGTTTTGATTGACATTGACTTTTCTAAGATGATTCCTAAAAGAATTCGCTTGAAAGCAAATGGGAAGGAGTTCTGACAGTATATTGATATTCAGGATTTAGAGAACGTAAAGTATTGTACTCACTACAAGTTTATGGGTCACAAATTTGAGAATTGCCTTGCTGCAAAGAAAATTTTGGAGGTGCTAATGCTGATAAGAAGTCACCTTCTAGGAATATTAAGGATGGTAAAGAGGGAAAGTCAATCAAATCTGTTTGGAAAGAAGTTCTTAAAAATTACCATGAAAACCATGCAAATAACGTCAATATTAATGATGATAATGTGCAATCTGGGAAGGAGAATATTGATTCAGTTCATGAGAATGTGGATGATAAACAGCTAGAGGAGCAGCTCGACAAAGCCTTTGTTGAATATCGTGAAGCTCAACTTAAATTGATAAGGTGTAAAAATAATATTGCTGCCAAGAAAGATCAGACTATACGTAACAATAATAGTACGCAAGGGAAGATTATGTCTTGCAAGCAAACTAATCAGTCTGTGGAAAATATGGAAGTTAAGTCCAACACAAACTCTGATTTGGAAACGTCTTTACCTAAGCCAATGTCCGTGAAGGAATATGCTCATGCAGATCATGCAATCAGTGTTGAGAATTTGGTAACTCAGCAAACTTCCGATATTAAGAATAAGTCCGTGTCCAAGCAAAGTACTGAAATTCAAGTCGTGAATAATACTCAAGGTTTGAATACTTCCGTGACCAAGACAAATTCTGAGAATTCCATGACTAATTCTCAGGGTTTAAATACTTCTAAAGAGGATTGGAAAACTATAAAGGGTACGAAATCACCAAACAAAGGTACTCCTTTTAAATTTAAATCTTTTGAAACTCCTTTTGTGGATGCACTTTTTCAAACTGAAGTAGTGGTAAATAACAAGTATGGTGCTCTAGCTACTGAGTTAGGCCTTGATAATGATTGTGAGGCTTTGGTGGAGGGGGAACAAGAAGTTTCTAGCGACTCAGATAATAGTATGGGTTTGAAAGATTGGGGTTAAGTGGATGCAGATATTTCAGCAAGGAAACAAGCTAGAAAAGTCGCCAAGCAAGCTGCCAAGATCATGGCTATTGATTCAAAAGAGGATAAGGTTTTTGATCTCGATAATATTTTAACTAAGGAGAAACTAGAGGTGGCAAGTACTATTCAGCTTGATGAAGTGCGTGCTAATTTCATTAGATATCCGGCCTTTAGACACTATTTCAAGGAAAAAAAGGAGCAAATGGATAGAATTTCACCTAATAAAAAGGCTCAATCTCCTATTAAACTTATTCCTGGTGGTAATTATGCTTCAGATGAGGATGCATATGAATATGATGATATTTATGAAGATGAATACAAGGGTCCTTATGGAGACCTTGATTTGACTCAAATAATTGCTGGTCTTCATTTCAAGAAGAGGAATTTTAGAGTTGGAAACAAGGGGCGCAAACGTTAATGTTCCTATTTTTTCTCTTTATGTTATTTATTTGTGTTTATGAGCTTATTTTTTGAGCTTTTAGAGTTTTCCTGCCCCTTTGGTTTATGGGGGTGGGGAGGCCTTGAGCCTCCCATCTTGTAATTCTTGTAATTACATTTTTTTGTTATAATAAACCTTGGACTTAACAAAAAAAAATGAAATTTTTACGCATCATCTCACTTCGACAAAACTATTAAATCATATTCATGAATGAACTAAAGAACTGCTTGTGAAATATTTTTTTGTTTCTTGAATTTTCTTATCAAGTGATTCTTTGTGAATGCAGATATGGAAATCGTGGACTGGAGTGAAGTTGATGCAATGAAGCAACATGCCATTCAGCCAAGCAAGATCACACTACTCACTAGCGTGTTGACATTGTTACTTTGTTACTTGTTAGCCTCAGTTAGACATTGTTTTTTTCTTTTTTGGTTTTGTTGTAACCTGTTGTGTACTTTCTTTTGCATACACTAGACTTGGAGTAAACTCTAAACATTGTGCTTGTGTGGGTTTGTACTTGTCACTGAACATTTTGAACTCAAAAAGACAAAGGCTGCTTTTTTCAAGTTTTTAGTTTTTTTCCTGGTTACCGGATTTTATCGGAAAAAAATCCAATATCCGATATCTTAACCTTAACCATATCGAATTGGAATTTTTGGTATCCGTCGGATATTATCGGATACCGGATATCCAATAATCCTTAACCTTAACCTTATCGGTACTGCCAATATCCGGCGGATATTTATCCATTGCCACCCCTAGTCCCGAGGCTTTTCTGCATTTGCGGTTTCCTCATTAGCAAAATCTTGTTGTGCCATTTACTTTACTATTCCGCATTATAATTGTTTTATTATAATTAAAGTAAGTTGCACTTGTACGTTAATTCCATAACACTTGATATTGATCATATAGAGTTTCAAAATGATGAGAGAGAATGATGAGACTTCAAAATGATGAGAGAGAAACAGTCGCTCAAACGAAAATTAGCAAGCAACATTGAAATCACAGAAACCCAAGTCTGTATCAAGAAACAAAAATCCACAGTACAAAGAAACAAGAATCACAAACAAACAAGCAACAAAACCAGAAATCCCTTTCAACAATTTTCAACCTCAAAAGCTCATACTAAATTTGGTTACAAGGTCACAAACATCAAAGACTTTAGACACGGAGACTCCAAAAATTTCAATAGCATCTCAAACCCCCAAACACAATTATGTTTTACTACTGTCATCCCTAAATACAACATCCTAAATACCTTAGGATCCAAGATCATACAAAACAGATACATCAACTCTCATCCTAACACCGGTTCTTGGATAAACAGGAAAACTAGAAAAAAAAAGAAAAAACAAAGTTACAAACATCACTGTCATATTTCCGCTGGGATCATCCCTGAAATTGACTATCCACATCATGGCCATAGATGCCTCTCAATCCTATTTACACCCAGCACCTTTCGTTCAACTACCAGGAGGGCTTGCCACACTCTCAGCTATGGTTTCCGACCTCAATACATCAGCAAACCATTTTCCCCAGCTTTTTCTCTGTACAAGCTCAAAGATACCTGCCCCGCCATTCCTTATACAACTACTAGGAATATCATACCCACCTACTACTCCAATTCCTTCCTATCTTCTCTGAAGTCTAATCTAAATTCTAATACTTCTACAGATCTAGCCCACAATATCATAAATCAAAAAGGCATACCCATCTCCATTAATAATCTTTTCACCTATTTAATATTTCTATCTAACTTCTTAAATTCGATCGATTTTGTCTTATCTAAATTTGTCCTAACGATGTTTTCTCGTCTGTTGATTTTGTAGGTAAGCATCCATCGAAGCTCATAGTGGATCACCGGGAAAGTATGCAATGTCACCGCCGATGCATGAAGGGCTTTCTTGTAATCTCAAACAAAACATTCTCTGAGATTATTACCGTTGCTGATATTCCTTTGGAAAGAACCAAAAAAAATACTTTCCTTTTCGGCGCCAACCAACCGCACAGAAAACACCCATACGACAAGTACCATGCCTGTCCCTTTACCCCATGTATTAAAAAATCCTCAACCCATCCAACGTACAACCACGAAGCTTTATTGAACAGCCCACCACACACCACGCTTAAATATTCCGCATGTCCCAGATGTGTCACTCAAAACCACGGGTTGAAAACCACAACAAGCACAAGCCTCCATAAAGTAAGCGGCTGGTGTCAGCCAGTGGACCGTCACATGGTCCTTAAAATTTCGATCTTCCAAGAAACTTCGATCACACCTTCGAAGTGGTTATATTACCCTATCTCCCAATCCATCAATTCAAGAAACCAAAGCGATATAGAGTTCACTTGTTTCTCTGAACAAAACATTACTATCTTAAATACGCTGAACATCACCTCAACCTTTATTGTCCTATATAGGTGGATGTCTTCCTCCAACCCCCAAACTCCTTCTATTGAAAAACTAACTGAAGCCATGCAAAACAACTTCAAAGTCCAGGATACCCTTCGCCCTGTGGTTAATCTCGATAAATCATTTCTCAAACAATCGCCGGCAGAGTCAAGCGTCTGGTGCGCAATTGGAAAGCTTCATCACCCAACAAACTGTCACTTTTCCGATATTCAATCTCAGGTCCGAAGATACTGGGACCTAAAGAGAGATGCAGATGTCACGCCATTCAAAAAGCAGAGAAACTTCTATCATCTAAGGTTTAAGCATCAAGAAGACTTCACTGCCATTGGACTCCCACGACCTTGGCTTATTCATGGCTCTATCATGACCATGGTCCACATTCCAACGGAAGGTATAGAAGCAATCAACCCTGAAGAGATGGAAAAGGCTCTCATCATTATCCATTTCAAAAGGGTCCCTGTTAACTTCATCACGTTCAAAGCTCTTTTCGAGATAGCCCGCCCGGCAGGACGCATGCTCTATTTCAAATCTCCTTACGGAAGAGACTACTATGAGAAGAATGTTGAAGTTCTGGTTGAAATAGATATAAACCGGTGTATCCCATATGGAACAGATTGTGAAGTTGAAGGAAAGAATACGTGGATTGAGTTTGCTTATAACCTTAACCCTTTCAAACTTTGTCAACATTGTCGCTCTTTGGACCATAACAAAGATCTCTGCAATCCAAAAAGGCGTGAAGCCTTGCAAGCTAAAAACGAAGGAACGTATACAACACAAACCGACAAAGGTAAAGATCTCCCAGACGAAAGATTCGTTGGAAAAAAGCAAAGTGATAATATACATATACCAGAAATCTCGCATGCCTCTCAACAACCTCTCAACAATCAAAACCCTCAACCTAATATCACTAAGGTTTGGACAAAAAATCAACCCTTAATCCCAAACACGGTGACGGTCACCTCACAGGAACCCCCCAACCCACCAACCACTACTCAGCTAAACCCGTCGACGATCCTTTTCAAGCCAGTTGATACCGATCACCCATTCATCTTCAGAAATCATAACATAAATGACTATTCTTACAATCCTTTCCTTCATCGGAGTTTATATACTGATATTCAAAATCCAACCTCTCCAAACTTATTAGCCACTCAAAACTTGGATCTCTCTTCTCCACCGGATTTCGGTCCTCAATCTAATACTACCCTTTCTTCTGAAATCCCACCTACTTTGAAACACCCAAAGAAAACGTGTCGTGGACCACAACCACAAAAGAAATAAGTCGAGCCCTAAAAGCTCATCCTCCAATTCAATCCGGCTTTTTCCCTTCCCAAAAGGAAAACTTCTCAAGATGACACTATTTCCATCAAAAAAATCAAAACCCCAATCAACCTGCAGACTCGGTTATTTTCACTTGGTGCTCTGAAAACCAAGAAATCCAAAAAAACCATTTCCATGAAGGTATGTTGGCCCCAAGCCAAAACAAGACCAACTCCCGGAGAATAAAACCATGAAGAAGAGGAGATACGTTACCAAACCATTCAAATTGTTGCTCATCCCGGGGATCGAAGCTATGAGTTTGGGTCTTGCTTACCTGCTGATCCAATGACGAACCTCAAAAAACAGTGCACTTGTTCAAGAGAGGGATATGTACAAATTTTTTGAATACCGTCATATTTCAAAAACATTCATTCATATATTTCATCTGACTTTATCGTATGATTATATAAGGTCTTTAGATTTCTACTATAGCACCAGTTATAAACATTATCTTCTCCAAAACCCCTTCCCACTTTCTCCTATCCGGCCATATCTTATTTCGGCGCGGTTCGTTAGTATTCTCTCATGGAACTGTCAAGGCCTAGGATCCAAAGACACTAAACAACAATTAACTAAGTTAATTCAGGAGTCAAACCCTAATATTGTTTTCTTATCTGAGACAAAACAGAAAAGTCACTTTGTAGAAAAAATCATAGATCAGAACCTATACCATAACAAGTGCATTGAACCACCAATAGGAAAGAGTGGTGGATTAGTAGTTTGTTGGGATAACAATACGAGACTAGATATAGTGCACCAGGATGAAAATCAAATAGATTGTCTCGTGTGGACTGAAAAGACCAAGTCCGAATGGTTGCTTACTTGCATGTATGGATCACCCCATCCCGAAAAGAAAGAGAAATGTTGGAATTTAGTCCAAAAAATGGCCAAGGTTGTCTCTACTCCCTGGCTTGCTTATAGGTGACTGAATATGATCTTATCCACCAATGAAAAGAGAGGTGGAAAAACTCCTAATAAGGCTAGCATAACTCTATTCAATTCCATTTTCAATAACTTAGGGATGAGTGATATAGGTTTTGTAGGTTTTCCTTATACTTGGTCTAACCAACAATCGGGTGTTAAACACATAGAAGAAAGACTCGATAGAGGTATGGCAAATGGCGGCTGGTCTACCCTTTTTCCAACTGCTAAAATTCTTCATCTCCCCCACATAGGATCAGACCACACCCCGATCTTACTGAAAACTGATACTCAACCCCACCCAGGTTTCAAACCTTTCAAGTTTTTTGGCATTTTCTTAGAAGAACAAAGCTGTAGAGAGGTGATAGAAAAAAATTGAATTAGAATTCGGGTACTACGGCTCTCACGCTTTCAGGCTGGTCAATAATCTTTCTAATCTGAAAGGAGAAGTGATAAAGTGGAATAAACTCCAGTTTGGAGACATTCAAACTAACATCAGGAAATTATCTACCATCCTAAAAGACTTTCTAGCAAATCCGATTAACAGATTAGATGACCCGCTCCTAATTAATACGAGAGCAAACCTTAAAAAATTCTACGAGTACGAAGAAGAAATGTTAAAAATCAAAGGGAAAGAAAAATTCATAGCAGTAGGAGATAGGAATACTAGGTTTTTTCACCAAAATGTGGTCAACAGAACTAGACGTAACAACATAGATGGGCTTTACTCTTCTAACAAAATATGGATGGAGGGTAGAGATCAAATTAGCAAATGTCTTAATTCCTATTTTAGCGAACTGCTCTCCACCTCCTCCCCGTCATTAACTATGACATTGTCAATCTGGTTCCTACGGTCATCACGATCGAGGATAATATGGCTCTTATGGCTACTCCCTTAGAACCCGAGATCAAACTTGCTCTTTTCGGAATGCCTCCTAACGCTAGTCCAGGTCCGGATGGTTTCCCGGCCTGTTTTTTCCAAAAAAATTGGAGTTTGGTAAGTCCTGATATTATCAAAACTGTCCAAGCTTTCTTCTCTAGTGGCCATATGCTCAAACAATTGAACCAGACCTTCATTTCCTTAATCCCGAAAGTTCCCCATCCTACCATCCCAGGCGACTATAGACCCATCAGCCTCTGCAATATTGTTTACAAAATTATTTCTAAAGTCATAGCCAATCGTCTTAAACCCCATCTTGAAAATATCATTTCTCCTTACCAGAGTGCTTTCGTCAGGAAAAGACAAATTTCGGATAATGTTCTGGTAGCCCACGAAATTATCCACGCTATGAGGAAAAAGAAAGGCAAACAAGGTTTCATGGGCCTAAAGATAGACATGGCAAAAGCCTTTGATAGAGTAGAATGGTCCTTCCTTGTTGCCATCATGGAAAAAATGGGTTTCTCGGAAAGATGGTGTAACCTAATATTTCAATGCATCAGTACTAGTTCTTCTAAGATTCTCATCAATGGCATTCCTAGTACCTCCTTCAAACCCACTAGAGGGTTGAGACAAGGAGATCCCCTCTCGCCTTACCTATTCATAATTGTCATGGAATCTTTCTCTAGATCTTTGGCGAATGCCGAAAACAGGGGCATTATATCTGGTTTTAAAATATCTCCCAAAAGTCCTTGTATAAGCCATCTTCTTTTTGCTGACGATTGCCTCATCTTTGGGAAAGCTTCTATCAAACATAGTAAGGGCCTGCTGGAAACTCTAGATACGTATAGTAGGACTTCGGGTCAAATGATCAATTTTTTCAAATCTGGCATCTTTTTCTCTCCAAAAGTCACCAATAGTTTTGGTAAAAAGATAATCGATATTCTTCAGGTTAAGAAAATCTCCCTGGATGACAAATACCTAGGAGCTCCTCTTTTTACTAATAAATCGAAGCTAGCTTGCTTTGATGGCGTCTTAGATAAAATGGGGGGGAGGCTTAAAGGATGGAAAGGAAGCCTCTCCCCAGCTGGTAGGGAAGTTCTAACCAAAACTACTCTAGAATCTATTCCGGTCTACACTATGTCTACTTTCATCCTCCCGAAAACTATTACTAAAAAAGCTACAGGAATAATGCGCGACTTCTGGTGGGGCAAAGTGGCGGGTAGAAAAGGTTTTTATATTAAGGCGTGGAAAGGCCTTTGCAAAGAGAAGGAAAATGGAGGAAATGGTATAAAAGACCTAGAGAAAATGAATCTTTCCCTTATAACTAAAAATGGCTGGAGACTTTTCAGTGAGCCAAACTCCCTGTATTCTAGAAACATGAAATCTAGATATTTCCCTTTCACCAATCCTTTCCACTCTACTTGTAGCTCTAGTGCTTCCTGGGCTTGGAAAGGTGTGCATAAAGGACTCATGATCCTGAAGCAGCACTGCATATGGGAAGTGGGGGATGGCAATAGTATTAGCATTTGGAAAGATATTTGGTTCGAAGACCAAATGAAACCCCTTGACCCTACAAAAAAGGATGTTAACACAAATGGCACTTATCTGGTAGCTCACCTTCTCATTGGGGATCAGTGGAATGTTCCTCTTCTTTACACTTTTCTAACTCCGAGTCAAGTTAGAAGCGTCCTTAAAATCTCCCCCAATAGCAGACAACCAGACACTTTAAGATGGAAACACAATGAACAAGGAATCTTCACACCCAAATCCCTGTACCAGGTGTTAGACAAGAAGGACCAACAACCCATAGACAAAACAGCTAAAAACATTTGGAAACTCAAAGTTATCCCCAGAATACAACATTTCGCTTGGAGGTTAAACTCTAACATTCTTCCCCTTAGTGGTCAGGTGTCTAAATATGTCGCCCATATCGACCCCACTTGCAAAATGTGCAATAACGCGATTGAAACTCCAGAACATATCTTCCTAAATTGCTCCTTCACCAGAGCGGTTTGGGCTTCCTGTAACATGAATTTGACAAACGTAGCTAATTCTTTTCAAACTTGTGCTAGCTGGTGCGACTCTTGGTTTTCGGTAAACCAGACCACCAATCACCAAGGAGATTGGCTTTGAATCGTGTGCCACTATTTCTTGGTTTATCTGGAAAGCCAGATGCGACTGTATTTTCCAAAATATAAATCCGGATCCTAAGCAAACTGGTAACCAAATCCTGCAACACCTTCATCCCACCAACCCGAATCCCTATCCTCAAACTAAAACCTATTGCCATGCCTTTTTAAAAAACCAACAACCTTTAAACCCCAATTGGCTCACCTTTGCCTACAACACTCACTATGATAGAATCACAGAATTAACAGGAATTGGATCCATTATTTATGATAACACAGGTACAACCATTGGAGAAAGAAGAAACACTATCAGAACTCATAGCAAGGAGGAAGGGGAGCGTATAGCGACTTTACGGAGGCGTTGGAATGGGCTGCAAACCTCAACTGCAACGACATAAATCTGCTGGGAAACAATCCGAAAGTTAACAAAATTTTACAAGGCTATCGAAGAACGACAAGCTGGAGAACAAATCAGGCTGTGGACAATCTTATGAAAGTTTTTAAAAGTTTCAGTAATATTTTATGTAAGGATTTACAATCCAAGAATCATCAAAACTTAGCCGTCTTGGCAAAACGGGGAAAATCTATTCATGACCAGGCTGTTTGGGTCAAGGAAGATAACTTCCCCATCTAGAACTTTGTGTATCTTTCTTTCTGCCTTTATAAAAAAAAAGATCATATAGAGTTTCGATTATTACCGAACATATTATCAAGTGAACACTTTGTTGTCATATCGTCTCGATCTTGTATCCATAGTCAATCACACAAGTGATCTTGTTGGTGTATTTTCTCGAACCGAATCTGTTGCATTGTCTCGACTCTGTCGATAGACTATCACATTTGGTAAAGGACTTAATTAAAAAATTGTGGTGTAGTTGGATACCCTCCTCTTTTCACTTTTCCTATGATATGACTTAATTCCGGCCCCGGATTGTAGTGTTGATTCTGGGTTGCTTCATATTCAGAGAAAATCACCAGATATTTCTCTTGGTATTGAGTTTTTTTTATCAAAGGTGAAGCCGGTTTTGTTGTTGATGTGAATTCTGGTAATGACATTTGTCCTCGGGTTGCTCCCCCCACCCACCCCACCCACACACACAACCAATCCCCGTGAATGCCTTTGTTTTGAAGTATTCTATTATACTCAGGTCCTGCAGGTTTGATGATCCCTGATCATGTTGTTCGTATGATCAAAGAATTCTATTATTCTCTTGATCATTCAAACCCTCATAACGTTATGCATGTCAGGGAGATGATCAAAACCACTGGTTACAGTGTAGCCCATATGGTTATTTCATCGACCATCTCTTGGCACTATTCGTCGTTCCTCTCAGCTATGTCTTTCCAGATCGTGAGGAGGTCGATGCGTCGGAGACTGTGGTAGATGATGCTGGTCGAGTGAGTGCATCTGAAGATAATAAAGGTAACATGCATTTCTTTACTCGAAGAACTAGGTCGAAAGGTGGCCCATCCTTTAAACGTCCATTGACTGGTTCTCTAGGTGACCTGCCAGCGGAGCCTTCCTGGTCTCAGGTCGAAAACTCCATCAGTCTTACTGCTTCGAGGCCATATAAGAGAACCCGAGCTGAAATAGAGGTTCAAAATGAACATTCTTATGCCAAGGGAGATTGTGGATCGTCTTCTTCTTTTGGTGTTGACCCTCGAAATAATCCCTTGTGTTTTGCCAAATTCTAGTAAAGAGAAGAAAAAGAAGATCATCCACACGAATTCATTTTTTTTCTCTCAAATAAATTTTTAATGGTGGTGGTGTTGTATATTAGTGCTGAAGCTATGGGTTTGTGTGTTTTGTAAGTTAAACTAGAAATAACCCGTGCCGTAACGGCACAGCATGAGGCTAATAAAAAAATTTGGTAAATGTCTAATAAAAGAAGTCTAATTTGATATTTATCTAATAAAGATATGAAGAAACCAAATTATACAAAGCTTTTGGTTGGCAACCTAGCTACAAGCTGGGCCCCAACTCCTCTTTGAATCGTAACGCCTAAACGATAAAAAATGAAACTACCAAAACCACTACTAGCATCTTTATCTAATTAACGATGGATCAGGAAGTCTCATATAAATAAAAATTCTTAAATTTGGTTCAAAGTAATGTGAATTAAAGAATAAATACTGAAATTAAATCTTGCTAATCAAATTATTTTATCGTGTTAAATTGATTTATTGATGAATGAAACTAAAGCCGCATAGGCTCGATGAAGCTTGGATTAATATACGATATACTCAAATACCCATTCGGTCGTGTACGTTTCGGGTAACGCTTTGGGTAATAACAAATTATTGTTTATGATCCTAATTATGAGGGAACCCACTCAAAGTATATTCATAATGGAAAGAGGTTACAACTTTAACACCCATCAGATGTCTTTAGCTGGGATGAGATTGCGACAATTAGATGTTTTAAATGATTTTTTTTTAACAAATATAAATACAAATTGAAATTATTTGTTTTAAATGTTATCCTCAAAAAGGAAGCAAACACGGCTGTAGCTAATCATGTTTGACATGTTGGTACTCTTAACCAAAAAAATAAGTTGGGAATAAGTGAATACGTGGAAAATGTGTGAATGAGTGGATGGGTGTGGTTGAAGAAATACATTCCTCTATTTATATACACGATCATTAAACAATAGTAATAAATATAATTTTAATTATTTGGACGTTTTTTTTCCTGCCTATTATGGACGTTTTTAATGGTTGCATGGTATTGACTTTTACACTATTAATTGGTATTCATGATGGTGAGAGGATAATCAGGAAAGTAAATATAAGAATGAAAGAATTATATGCGATTTTTTTTGGTAAGTATTCCTATTCAAAACGGTAAGCTTTAATAATTTGCATGTACGTTTATGATATAATAACGTTTTAATATAGGAATTTAAGCTTTAAATTTGGTAAGCTTTAATATTGCCACATTTATGATGTAACGTTTGCATGTACTAAATTAGAAAAGTATTTCTAATATTAGCCCATTTGAGATGTAATCCTTACCATAAACTTTTAGTCTCTCTTATTCTTATTATTATGACAAACCACGGAATATCTGCCTCCTTTAGAGCATCAATTGCACTAGATGAATCTGCATCAAAACACGTCTAAAACCCCATTTCGTAGCCCATTTAAGACCAACAATAATACCATGCAGTTCAACAGGATAATTAGAAGTAAAACCCAAGCCAATGTTCTCGCTCCAATCACATTGCTATCAACATCTCTAACCACTACACCAGCACCCGCCATCCCTTGGTTACCCCTAGAAGCTCCGTCGCAGCAAAGAAGAAGTTCATTACTCTCCGGAGGATGCCAAAAACAAGCCACATATTCTACATGCTTAACATTCCCATGTTTAACAAGAAATAAGTTAAAGGATACAAACATCTTAAATTGTATTATGAATATAGCTCTTCAATCTGCAATAGTACTCTGAAATTTGATTAAAAACATGATGTTGGAAAAAGTTCCAGTTGATAGTTTTCTTCTTATACGTAAGCTTGTTACGAGTGTACCAAAGCTCACTACGAACCACAAAGATTGCCACTAACCAAAGCTCCTTAATAATTTTTCTTCTGCCATTTGCCTCTTTGTAAGATGTTATTGGATTCGCATAAGGTCTTAGAGCAAAATTTTCAGAAATTCAACGTCAAGCTTTAGTAGCAAAATCACAAGACCATAGAACATGCTCTAATGATTCTTCTGTTGACTTACAAACGCAACACTTGTTAGCGAGTCTAATTTTGAATCTGCTACCTACCTGATCAAGAGTTTCGCATGCTTCACACATGAATTTCCAGTTTTGAGCTGCTAAATATGGATGTACGGCTCCTCGCCAAATGACTTTTGCACCATCCATAGTAGGATATTTTATGCGGATCATTCGTTGATTTAATAGAAAACCTTCCTTTGAAGTCCGGCATCCATATTTTTTTGTCAACACCATTACCCACCCTCGGCATGTTATTGAGTCAAACACCAACTCTAAGCAAATTCAGTTGATGAGCATCCGGAATGACTCATACTTCCATCTGCAAGTCACCCATTCTCCTTCCGGGATGATGAATGTGACATCAAATATTGGTCTAATAAAAAAAATGACATGAAATAACAAGCGATTTATTAAATTCGTGATTGATTTTTAAGTTTGCCTTTTTTTTTTTTTTGATCGGAAAAGAAAGGAATTTATTGATCAAAAAAATAGGGTATAAAAGAATTATACCACCCTAACCAAACAAGAAATAAAAATGCTAAGAACATGCTCAAAGCACTCTAAGAAATGTCAAAGTAAATTGCACTCCAATTTCTCATAACTTCCTTAGCATCTACCTCCTCAAAGTCCTTAAAAGCAAGAGCCCAGGTGAACAAAGTATAAATAGCCTTGTTAGCCACATCAGTGGCAGCATTCTACTTATCAGAAAAGACTCTCTCATTTCTCTCTTTCCAAATACACCATATTATAGCAACAGGCACCAACTTCCACACTTCATTTTTCATCTTGTTAGTGAATTGAAGCCGCCAAGCCTACAGAGATGGAACTGTATCCAAAGGCATTACAAACACCCAATTCAATTTTGTAGTTAATAGGTCCCAAACCTTTCTAGCAAACTCACAATGCAAAAGCAAATGTGAAATTGATTCATCATCAGTGCAAAACAAACAGTTTGCTGGCACATCCATTCTTCTTCTAAGCAGCATGTCCCTTGTAGGAAGCATCCCATAAGCAATAAGCCATAAGAAGAAACCAATTTTAGGTGGGCACTTAAGACTTCATATAAACTGAAAAGTTGCAGCATCATAAGGCTCATCAATCTCCAGAGAAATCTTATCATACACTGAACTGACAGAAAAAAATTTAGTTGATGTTAAAGGCCAATACAGTTCATCATCACAACTAAGATTAAAAATGAAGGAATTTATGTGAGAATTCAGTAAGTTGAGCTCCATTCTAGCAGCATTGTTTAATCTTATTGGAATAAGCAAATTCCAGACCACAGAATCCCCATTCATCATCCCCATTTCAGCCACAGAGAAGTTCTTAGCTCTTGACACAGCATAGAGATTTGGAAAGCAAAATTTCAAAGGATATTCATAAAGCCAAATATCATGCCAGAATCTTGTCATAAGGCCATTATTTACTTTGAATCTAACAAACTTCAAGAAAATTTTGTTGGATTTCATGATAGCTCTCCAAACAGATCTCCCATAAGTGCATTTTGGTATATTTGGAGACCAAACAACATCACCAAAGCCATACTTTTCAATCACAATTGTCTTCCACAGAACATCATCTTCAGTTGCATACCTCTAAGACCATTTAGCAAGAAGAGATTGATTTGTCATCTTCAAGTTTTTTAAACCTAAGCCACCAAACTTCTTCTTCCTGCATAAAGCCTCCCATTTAATAGGATGAATCTTCCTTATCCCTTTATTATCATTCCACAGAAAATCCCTCATCATTTTCTCCAACTTCTTTATAACAGAAATAGGCATCTCAAACAAAGACATATAATAAACAGGAATACTAGAAAGAACACTATTTATCAAAGTAATCTTACCAGCTCTAGAAAGAATAACCTTTTTGCCAACCAGGAAGCCTGGCAATGAATTTGTCCACCACCCTGTCCCATTTAGCAACTCCACCACATTTATCACCTAAAGGAAGACCCATAATAAGTTGTTGGTAAAGAACCACTGTAACAACCCAGAAGAGAAGAAAAAACTGACAAATCTCCATCATAACCAACACCAAAAATTTGGCTTTTAGTAAAAGGTTGCAAAAGGTTGTAGTTTGAAGTAGGAATACACTTATAAAGGTGTAAGGATTTGACATATTGACAATGTTATAGTTTAGGTTTGGATTTAGATGTCATTATTATTATTTTCCGATTTAACTTCAATTAAAAGAAGATTTTTGTTAAAGGGAAAGCAAAAAATGATGCGAGGAGGGCATAAATCGTGGTTGACTCGCTAACTTGAACCTATTCAATATTTTAGTATGACTCCAAGTTACCCATACTTAGGGCTGCACAAAACTGAACCAAAATTGTGGTTCTCCTCCATTATCTTTGTGACTGGTAGCTATTAGTCTGTGTTTTATTCTTTCTATTGAGACTTAATAATGGAGATGTTCTACTCTCTCCTTTTTTTTTCCCAATATCTAGATGATATTATCATGGGATCAGGATTTTGATCCATGGATTAATCATTCAATTAACACTAAAAAAACTATAAACATAAACAGATTTCTAAACTTAATCATCCAAATGAAACTAAAAAAATTGATTAATTGATTTTGAACCACCACTTTGTTCATGTTCTAGGAATCAAATCAATTAGAATCAGCCACTACACCAATCTCGTGAATATCGTGAAACCCATATTTGTTATATGAAGTCCATGTCATCATGTTATCTACAATAAGATATTGATGACAAATGAGAGAACTTTGTGTCGGTCTTATTTGATTAGATCTTGGATTAGATCGAGCTGGAAGTTATAAAAAAATATTGTTGTTATTATTATGAATACTAGTATAACACGCATGCGCGATGCGCCTGCCATTACATTCTAAATAAAATCAAACTTTATATTCAAAATCTTTTCAATTAAAAATATCCATTTACACCAAAAAATCATTTGTATGCATTTTTTCACATGATAAAAACGTATTATATGATATACTATACTTTTCTAAGATAGGTAGACTTTTTCATCCATCTCTTTTGGTTCTCTCAAGAATTTTCCACTGCTGTAGCTGATTAGATTTTGATGTGGTTCCAATTCATGATGACATTATCTTATCCTTCCATTTTTTTTCATATCAAGATTATCCCGAATTCGAGCTTGCTTCTGCATTCTAGAACATCTACAGAGTTATGGTACTCTACTGTGCTCCCTTGATGTTTCTGCCAACCCTCGTACTCAAGTTTGCTCTCTGATTCTAGGGCTATTATTGCCTACCATTGCTACAAAGAGGTACAGCCTCAATCTTACTATAATAAAGAAAAGGCGGACTTTTCAACCGTGGCCCCCTTTTTTTACTAAACTACCCTCGCTGATTTCTACCACCGAAATTATGCAACCAAGGGTACAGTCGTAACTTGACGTAACAATAGAAAACCAGTTTCAAATTTCTTCGTCTCTGTCTCGAACTTATCTTTCGTCTGAAACCCTCCACCATGGAAGAGATTTCTCAAATACCTCCTCCATGAAAGAAGAACAAAGGCTTCGGAAATCTGAGGCTTAACGTAAGATTTGAATCCAAGTAGGTCTTTTTTGTTCTCTAATTTTGACAATATAACAATCGCCGATTTCCAACCTATGATTTTGACCTAAATTTCGAATTTTGCTTTCACAATTTCAGAAACCATTACAATTGCTGCGCATTTCTCATTCTACGGAAAGGTTAGTCAAATTTCTAACTAAAAACCTAATTCATTTAAATTTGGGAATTCCAGTCACCGATTTTCAAATCATATAAACTGGGTAGCAAAATTGAAATTCTGCTTCTGTATTTGTGAATTTAACTTCTAAAATTTGGGGTTTTATTTAGGTGGATTCATATTTAGAATTGCGTAATGGGTTTGTTGTAATTGTGAATATTTAGGCGTATGCTTATGAGTTTGTCAAATTGATCAAGAGTTTACAGATACTTGCTAATTCTTTATGAATAGTCTATATGAGTGACTTCGTGTTGTTGGTTATTTGGTTTATGGTTCTTACCAGTAGTCACTAATCTTCCAGGTCACGGGGATCATGGTGGTAAGATTGTTCTGGAGCTCGATTATATACCAGGATTTGGAAAGTACTTAGGTATTTAATAGTATCTCTAATTTTTTTCATTCAATATAGAAATGGTGCATCCTTTGTGTTTGATGAAAATTTTGGGTGTAGTTGAAAAGGAAATTTCACATGGTTACAATTTTTTCTCTGTCTAAGTGAAAATTTGAGTTCTTGCTGACTGACATTGATGCATACTTCCTTTCAATATACCAAAATATGTGTCGTCAATGTATTGGTGTTTAGACTCTTTTTTTTCACTATTATCATTTGTATTTCGTCGTCTTTGTTTTTACTTTCTAGAGTTTATGTGAACCTCCTGTCAATATCAAAAGAGAAGAATGTCTTAGTTTTCACTTTCTGGACTTTCTATGAACCTCCTTTACCAAGGTATTGTGTTGTTGCAATTTCATAGTACCCAAGCGGATTGTTGGAAAAGGACTAAAATTTAGGGCAATTTTGTTTGGGATTCCTTAGTTTAAAGTGAAATTTAGGTTTAGTAAAAACTAGAATACAATCACATATTTGAATTTGAACTGACGAAGACCCCAATTGGGTAAGATTGTAAACTTCCATCTCAAATGTACATAAATTTAGGTTTATTATGTCTGTTACCATTAGTAAATGTTATTTTAGATCTTATTTGGGATAATTGAATTTAGTCGCTGCGATTTTATTTCCAAATTAAACTGATTCGAACAATTGATTAGTTGATCACTGAAATGGGACGAATGCGTTACATGATAATCATTTGTTTTAAGTGGAAACTCCTGTCATTCGGGAGAATCCCGTATCGAAGTCTCTAAGCGGTTTTGTTACTATGTTACAACTTAAAAGTTTTGATACAAATCCTGTTTTAGATTTTACAGTATGTCCAATTTATAAGTTTTCAGGGCTTCTCAAAGAAATCCGGCGCATAAAGTATAGAAATTACCAGAAACAAACTCAATAACATGAATTTATACTATGACTATTAGATACTTCACCTACAAACGTTTGAGACAGTGCTCAGCTCGACAGATTACGTGCCTTATATGCCAATAACGAGGTTTTACATTGATATATTCGATGACTTTGGAGTTTGAACTTGAACTCGCGTTAAAAGGGTTTATGAATCGTTTTCTACCTTTCTCAATAATATGATGATATTTCGACGGGCCAATTATCTGACATTGGTTAATAACTCTTGATATATGTTACACTGGCCCCTAAATTTGGCTTGAATTCTGTTAGTTACTGTATAGATGTCAATATCGCAGGAACTGAATTTCATGGAGTACCAAATAAAATCCTTGGACGAACATACTGATATACACCAAGAACAAATGAGGATAATATATTGAAGTCTACACTGATTTTTGTGCACCTACAAGTGAATGAGTATGCGAAATTCCGGGTAAGATGGCAGACACCGATGCCCCTCAAAACTCAGCATTTTTTACCCGATTCCTTATATGGTCGAAATGTTCTGTACTTTAACCATGGCAATCATACTTCCTCTATGGAGAGGGGCCATGATCTTTAAGGAAGAAATCAGGTCTGATCAGGTTTGGTAGTTTTTGTAAGAAATGGCAAGTGGAATTATACCCATTGGTTTTGATTTTTAAGGTCCGTGTTGTATCTTTTTTTTTTGGGGGGTTCTGCAGTAGTCAATTAGCTATGTAAATTTAAAAGATTCTTAGGTTTCATCGGTTAATTGATTGTTCACAATAGAAAGATAGCATGAGACTATTGATTGGAAGAATAAAACTTAATTTTATTTGGAACAGAATGGCAGGCGCATCGCGCGTGCGTGTTATACTAGTCCATCAATAATCAGAAAAGAAAACTGATATGTCATATCATAGAGTGTTTAGGTGAATAGAGAGGAAATTTTGTTGGTCTGCCAACTTCGCAAACTCACCTTAAGGGGTCACATTTTCAGCAAGGATTAATTCACACACCTTTCAAGGAACATACATCAGAAAGTGCAGCGCAATGGCCATCACCACCAGCTAATATATGTAGCTCTCCAAAGAAACTGCATGAATGCTAGGAAAACAAATTGAAACCAATTTAGATACGAAAGAAGATAAAGTGGATGTCAAGGAAGTAAAATTAAATCCTTTAAAATAAGATATAAAGCATAAATTTTGCACGAAACCATAACAAATAGTTTAATGAGCATACATCATATTTAAAGACACATCGATTGAAGAGCAATATAAATTACAAAAGTGTTTCCCAAAGCCAAATATTAGCATTCATATATTTAATTAGTCAAAATCAAAGCATTCAGACCATTACCTGATGTATGAAGGGCCACTTAAATAGAAATTGTCTAAGCATAACAACTCTAAGAGACATCCTGTTGCGAGTGTCGTTCGGTTCCAAAACCTGCAGTATACACCGTTTATTGATTATTTGTTTAAGCTTTTCACTGTAGGTGTTACAATGTTTTCTTATTTACCTAAGAAGACAAAATATTCCTAACTGGGAGTATGCCATGAGTCCCATGTGACTGGTCTACCCATACGATACTCTGGAGACATTTTCCATCTTTCAAATGCATATATACAGGGTAAACTTTGACATCAAAAGCAAGAAGTAGATGAAAATTTCTTATATCGCTTCTAACAAACTGTACAGACGTGATCTCATATTTGTTTAAAATATATGAGATAAGCAGGTAGCTGAAACTCTACATATCCGACTACGTACTTCAAACCCGACTTTCTTTTAGCGATTCAAAACTAAACATTTTCTTAAGATTTTGAAAAATACAAAGAACTACTCTGGGATCTAAAATATTTGATATCAAAAGCAATATGTAGCTGAAGTTCTCTTGTATCATGTAATTCTAAGAAACTGTACTCTGTACAAAAGTTATGTTAATAGTTCACTAACTTTGGATTCGGAAACAATGCTTGAAACAGCAAAGCTAAAGCATAAAAAAAAAGATTAAAAAGAAGAATAGTATTGCATTTGAAACAGTTATGAGATTATGGTACACTGCATAACATAAAGGAATACATTTTCAACACTGAGTATAAATTGTTCTCGAAGCCGTATGTAATTTAGAAAAACAAATACTCCTTTTTTGACAGGTGAGTTCGTTTAGTCTCCAGTCTAGCATAACAAACTATTCGTAAATAGTCTCCACGTCTTATAAATCTACATAAGAAACTACCAAAAACTATGAACCAAGTTGTTGCTATGAAAAAGTCTACTATGATGCATTCAATTACAATCTTTCACTGGACATGTCTTCTCTTAGTCCATCCCAAACTGACAATTGCTTTGCTATCATAAGTCAATGATCAGTTCCAGAGAAAGAACTCCTGAGCAGCAATGAGCTATCATATTTTTAGTTTATATCTATTCCACATGGATAACTTGCATTAATTCACATGAGATTTTTTCACATGACCTATCCTAAACAACACTCCCCAATTCCTTTTAATTTTGGTTCATCAATCTTTAGAACACACAAAACCAATAAGGATACACTAATTAAGATCCTTACCATGAATCAACTGTTACTTTTACCTTATATCATTTGTTAATTCCTCCCTCACATACACAATTTTATCAATCCCATCACTCAATCAAAGGGACACAATAAATTTGGATGTTGAAATTTATATGATTTGAAAACCGGTGACTGAATTCTCAAATTTAAATGAATTAGGTTATAGTTAGGAATTTGACTAACCTGCGTTTGAATGTGATGCCAAGGTCTCACATGTTCCGCAATGTAAGAAATGGACCGCAATTGCAATGGTTGCTGAAATTGGGAAAGCCAAATTTGAAATTTAGGTCAAAATTATAAGTTTCGGTGATTGAAATTGTTAAATTAGAGAAGAATAAGACTAAAAATCGACTAACCTAGATTAAAACTTACGTTAAGCATCAGATTTCCGTAGCCTTTGTTAAGTTTCATGGTGGAGAGATGTTGCAGACGAAAAGAGAAGAGTTGAGAGAAAAAACGAAAGAGAAAATGCAATCTGGTTTTCTTCTGTGCAGTCAAGTTACAGTGGTAACCTTTGGTTTATAGTTTGGAGAAATCAGCGAGGGCAATTTTGTAAAAGAGGGTGGCCACGGTCCATAAATCCCTATTTTTTGTATATTAGTTAGATGGATAAAAAAATGGTTATCTTAGATTAAATTGTTTTTTCTTTCTTTTTTCTTCTGATATGATGGATTTCGTTAATTGTTTTAGCATAGATGGTGGTAGACGAACAACTTAAGCGGCGTAACTCGAAATGAAAACCAAAATTATGTGTTGGGAAAACCATGATCCGATTAAGACCCGTATTTTCAGGTTTAATTACAACTGCATATCAAACTTAATTGAATGGTTGGATAGAGCCTATCAAAACTTGTTAGATTATCCCCTGTCAACAGATCCTGCCTTTATACTTAATTGCATATTTTGGGGTTATTTTCAATAATTACGTTCTTATTACATTTTTGTTAAATGATAATTGAGTTTGTTGGTGTAAGTTTATTGTTCTTGAGAGTTGAGGATTGAGTTTGTGCTAAATGAGAATGGAGAATGTATGTTCAATTTGAATTTTTAGTTTTAGTTTTAATATGGATTGGCGCTTGATTTTGTTTTGCTTCTATTGTTTCAATAGATACCTTTTTTCGTTCGTTCTATTTTTCATCCTTGCCTGGGAGCTGACATATGGATGCCCATCAAACCTTGACTAAATGATCAACTAGGTGTGATTGCTTACCAATCAAGCTACTTCCCTGGAAGGTTATATGCTCTCATTTTGGTTGTTCTTTCTCCTTTTAGTGTCAATTAGAATTCTTGACCGTTTGTGGAAGAGTTTATGTTGTTCATTGGTTAAAGTGTAATACGGCTCTAGAGAAAGGGATACAAGAATACGTTAATTGGTTAAGATCATGCGAGTTTCTATTCTCGATATAACTAGATAGTAGGAATGGTGTTTTAGTTAGTGTCAAGATGGTTAGGTTTGGCGTGAAACATGTTGGAAGAAATTAGGAACTGAGCAAAGATGAAAACAAAACTCTTAAGTTTTAGAAGGAAAATTTTCTAGCAATGGACGATCGTTGGGTCCTGCACCCAATTATATCTCTTGCAATAAAACCATTGGTCCGTCTGTAACTGTTTAGGTTTGCTTAACTTGTGTTTTAGTTGCTAAATGAAATTCTGACCTAACTAGCCATGCTCCCTCCGCTACTGTTTTTATTGATGGGTAAAAGTTGGTGTATAAGAATTTCATTTAGCTATATGGATTTGGTAACTAGATTATACATAACCTTTGTTACTTAGTAAATGCCTCATTGTTGTTGGTAACCACATAAAATCCACCCACAAGTCAGAGTAGTTAAGGTCATTCAAATCCAACACTAGATCTTGAACCTACTCTTACATTGGTGCCAACATCATTTTTGTGGAATATCTTTGTTATGAGTTTGTGGAGTAGTTCATATGCATTCATTATAGTTATAAATTGTTTTACTTGTTTTCTTTATGTGCAGTCTTCAGATGCCCACTGTTGAGCCATTCTCATGCCACCAAGAACTAATCTCTATTAAATCTGTTATATCTTTTTGTTTTAGTTATTGTTAAAGGAGAAACTAAAGTATATGTGCTTCAACATTATATTGTGTTGGTTAATCTTTATATCTTGATGTCTGTTGCAAACACAATGTTCTACAGGTTTTCAATTGGTAAATATTTTTGTGTTATGGTCAGTTAATCTTTATTTCGTAAAATTTCCTGTTAGTCCAAAAAACTAACAGAAATAACAAGATTTATATATAAAAAGCCTTAGAAGGTCAGATTACATTATGTTGGTGGGTAGCATGGCAACAAGATTTTAGTTATTTTTCCTGTCATTTTTGTGAAACTGACAGAACTAAGAAAAAAAAATTTGTGACTTTACCGGTTAACCAAAACTGACTCGTTTGGAACCGAACTGAGCCGAACCGAACAAGATAAATGGTTACATGGGTTTTTTAAATTTGGAAAACTGATTATTTCGGTTTCTGCTTTTTTTTTTTAACCAGTAACCATACCAAACCGAACCATGTGCACCCCTACATACTTACACCCATTAACTCCTCAAAACTCGCCCTTGTCCTAAGAACAACTCCACCGCCCGCAAATGAATTTTAGGTAAAACACCTCCATTCCAGTGTCGAACTCTTCATCGTTCCTCTTCGCCGCAAATTGTATGTGGCTGATAAAATCTTATTCAGAACCGTAATCTTTCACTTTATTTCTACCCAATTCCATCACAACACAGTATTAAGTACAAACGATCCCATTAGTCGATTTATCAAACACTTAAAGACAACAACACTAAAAACCATGTCACATTAACATATTAATCCATTTCACAAATCATTAGGAAATCCAAACGATAGATCCAAAATCGGAACAATCCAAAACAGAGTTAAGAGTAGAATTGAAAGCAAAAATGTTAATTGATTATAAATGGATGGATTACAAAAAAGCAAAGACCTGATTTAGTTGTTATTGATTCCATATCACAATAACGACATAGTATGATCTACTCTGATTCATCATCGTAAATAATGAAAGTCATTAAGATTACAATCAAAACTGAGTATTGTTCTCTATTTTAAATCAAATCTCTGGACATAAAATAAAACTATAGTATAAACCGAGTCCAAATTTGTGCACCCCTCCAAAACCGGGGTACAAAAACTACGGCCATGCTTATTGGTTCGATAAAAAGGCATCAACCACCTTTCTTTTTCATAACTTCAGTTTACGTTTTTTTTTTTTTTTTTTAGTTAAAATTTACAAAATACTCTATCATCTTTCCTGCTCAAGTGAAATATCCAGCCCTCTATATGTTCAATATCTTCTATTAAAATCGAAATCTCAATAATCCAAATGTATTGATATATCAATTTTCTTTTTCTGTGTAACAATTAGGTTTTGAATTTGGTTAGGGTGTAACTAAATTCCTTTAGAAATTCTCAATATTTCTTCTGATTGTGATTGTTATCAGAATCACTTTTGGGTGTGACAAAACAAAGTTGCAGACAATAAACCTCGAAGTAAATGATCAACCTAATTTCAAATCTTTAATTAGAATGGAGATCTAAAAATCCTGATTTATTTCGATTTAAGAAATACTTTGACTACATCATAATTACATTTTATTAAATCATAAATGAACTTGATTTTTGAATCTTCATTCCTGATATCATACATTCATGAACAGGTGATCTAAAATCTATACATTTATTTAATTTACAAATACATGTTTGTGGTCGTTGCAGAAATCAAGTAACAACATCACAACCTTATATAGGTTAATAATGAAGAAGAATAAAATATCGTTGATGGTAATGGAGTTTATTTTTCTTCTTTTTTTTGAGCGATGGTAATGGAGTTAGTCATGGGGTCGTTGATGATGGGGTTGCTGTGAGAAGAAAATAGATAAAAATTTTGTATTTTATTTTTTTCCTGGAGATAGACGATGAAGAATTAAGGGAGAGAAAATATTTATATAGAAAAGTAAAAGCGGTTTTGTGTTGAAAAATTACCAATAAGCATGGACGGAATGTGCACCCCGGTTTTAGAGGGGTGCACAAATTTGGACTCGTATAAACCTATTTATAATTTTTGATATAACAATTGTTATATGTCTGTTTTTTCATTTTGTCTATCTGTTACTTTTGTCGGTGTTCATCGTCCATTGATGTCCATAGTGGAGTTGATTGGGAAACGGAACGAGTGCAAGTGGTGTATGGTATTAGGTTTATTTCATGGGGTTAGTTTGGTTTGAGTCAGGATAATTCGCCGAATAGGTTCAAATTAGCGAGTCAACCATGATTTCTGCTTTCCTCGTATCACATTTGCTCTCCCTTCGACAAAAATCTAAAAGAAAAGTAAAATAAAATGAGACAATTCTTTGCTTAGAAGAGCCGATAAAATGATTTTTTACGTACTCAGACCCAATAAAAAAACTGATTAATACCTCAAGATCATTGATTTATCCCAATAAATAGTTAAACCCGATAAAAAAAAATTGATTAATGCGTGTCTTACTGATTAATAGGTGTCATCTAGTATATGGGAATATTTTAAACTTCAATGGTGTTTGTTGACGAAATTCAGAGGAGAAACGGAAGTAACCTGTTATAGGGGATGATGATTCTATTGGAGGGGCTGAACAATGATAATAATGTCTACCAAATTGGTTAGGGGGTGTCCTAGTGTCATGTTAAAGGTCTAGATTACCCTTCCATTTTTAAAGAACTAAATTACCCCTAACCATTCAAACATAATCATAAAAAGTAACATATAAAAAAATGAAATACAAAAAAATCAGTTGGTTATTCTTAATTAACCAACCGTAACTATGATTTCTGAAGGTATTACGGTTGGTTATTGAAGAACTAACAACCGTAAATCCTAAAAAAAAACGGTTCATTTTGTAACCAACCGTAAAAATTCCTAAGTGAAAATAAGTTTTAAGTTTTTGAGTTTGATTAAGGTTGGTTTTGACCTGAATGTTATCAACCGTAAATAGTTAGTTACGGTTGGATACTAGCCACCGACAAATGAACCGTATCCTATTTACGGTTCGTCTCGTGAGAGAACAATCCAACCGTAACTGGTTTATGATTGGGTTTTCCCAATTTTAACCAGTTACGGTTGGATGTTCATCAGATACTAACCGTAAATGGCACCGATGGTTGGCTTCTATGGTTAATTCCAACCATAAATGGCTCATACGGTTGGCTTCTTGGTTAATTTCAACCGTAAATTGCCCCGAAATTGAGATTGGAGCTAAGAACAGTTCCTATGGAATGAACAAACTTGGAGTTTTTTCATTTTGCACCCACTATGGAATGAACAAACATGAAAAATGGATGTTCAAACCAACAAATTTGATTCTTTGAACATTGAGTCGGAACATCCAGTGCGCGTCTGTGGTAAGGACGCGCTTGCCAAAAACGCTGGCGTTGGAAGCTCCAAGCCTCCAACGCGTGACCGTGATAAAAACGCCAGCGTCTCTTCCAATGACACCCGTGACTCTTGTATTGACGCCAAGTACAATCCGTGATTATTTTACTACTTTTTTACCTTATTTTATCTCACTTTATCCTATTTTATCTCACTTCATCCTATTTTATCTCACTTAAATATTTTATTTTATTTTTCATCTTTAACCTACAAAATATTTTATATTAAAAAGAAATAGCCCTAGAAAACCAAATATGTTCATTTTTCCCTGCTTTACTATAGTGGAGAAACCCGTTTGACCATCCACGTGGATGAACAAAATTTTGAGTTTGTTAATTCCCATAGGAATTGCTCTACGAGATCAACCATAATAGGATCTCTATCGTGGGGTATCTATAAAAGGGCGTTCTTTTATATACCCCCAAGAATTACTAATGATACCCCAAATAGTACTATTCATATCCCCAATTAATAAAAGTATCCACTTGAAAATTATGAAAATTATGAAACTGTTTGAAATAGTTCTTAGTTAAAGTTAAAACTGTTTGAAATAGTCCCCAATTAATAAAAGTACCCCAAATAGTTCTTAGTTAAAGTTACTTTAACATGAAAATTATGAAACTGTTTGAAATTTTTGATACCCATACCCTTTTTTTTAACAAACAGAAAATCCCTAGTCATTCCTTTTCTTACAGTTTTGATCATCCTTTCCCCTTTCTTTCTACCGAAAATGTTTTACACAGTATTGTCTTCTTATAAATTTTGAAGATCAGTAGTAAAGATGGAATAATTGAGTATCGCGTTTTTTTTTCCGTTCACGTATGACGAGTTTCTTCAGAAAGTGTAGCACAAAAAAGAGAACTATTAGCAACACAAGATTTTCATTTTTTCCTTAGATCATTTGGAATTTTTTATAAGTAATCGGGCTATTATCTGCAAAAGCATAGAGTCAATTACGATAGTACCACACCAAGCAGCATCAAAACATGATGCTGGTTCCATGGATTGTAATAAATCCTAAAATTTTAGGTATAATTTTGAGAAGAAAAGCCAAACCCAGAAGAGATATGGGTATTAAGAGAGCATTTAGGCTTTTTGGATTTTGATTACAACATAATTAATGGAAAGCTACGACTAGGTACTTATACTAAGCCTTTTGTTTGTAATGTTTGTGTTTCGATTTGAACATAATGTTTCTGCTTAGATTTAGTTTGTATCTACTTGTTGATTTTTTTTTTTGAGTTAATTAGTATTTGGGTACTAAGTTTTGGTATAATAGAGGATTTGGGTCCTAAGTTTGTCCATCTTAGTGTTTGGGTCGTTGACCCGTTAGTCAACTAGGTCAACTAACCAAACTGTTTGGTAAGTTGAAATTACATTTGTCGCTCCGTTAAAACTTTAAAGTTATTTCAACGAACGGCTCCAACTTCATCATCTGTTTATATTCCTTACTGTAGCCATTGATTTTGTAATCATCCTTCGCTTTTACAAGTCCAAATCTAGAGAGCTTTCAGTAAATATAATAAAATCATATTCATAGTGCACTAAGATGTGTTGGAAGATATTAAAAACTGATATTTTTATAAAACTAAATCTCTGGCTCCAAACGGTGGGAGATCAATCCATTCCCATGGCCTTCTAACCTCAGTTATCGCCAATAATAAATATAGTAGCCCTTTGCTCACAGTCCGGAAGCATACAAAAACTGATTCTCGATTGAAGGGGGCATAAATTAAAATTACTTCGAAATCTTAATAATCTCGAAATTGCTTGATTGAAAACCAAATAATCTTAACTAATTTTGTAATCATCCTCAAGACTTGATTAAAGGGATTAACTTCTCTCTATCTCTAACCATAGGATTCTTATGCTCCAAGACTTGTTCTTTTCCACTCTTGATTCATTGGCGTTTATGATTCAAACCTATTGTAGATGCATTTTACTACAAACTACATCCAAAGGATAGAAATCATCTACTCATGCAAGTGAAAGTAAGAACAATGATAATATACACAAGGATATACGTGGTTCGGTATGATTACCTACGTCCACGGGGGTGAAAGGATGAATCTTATTATTTCAAGGGTTATAATGGTGTTGCTCTCCAAGTTGAACTCACTTACAAGATGGGATAGTTCTCAATTCTCTCATTCCTTAATGTGATCTCAAGTCTCTCTCTCTCCGAAATTACAACCTAACTCTCTTGGATACAAGTTCTTCTATTTATAGGAGAGGCTACCTACAACCAAACTAGGGTGTTGATCACAACATATCTAACTTGAAGTCCTGTCGTCGGGCCTGCTTGCGTCGTCCCTTCTTCTGTAATTATGGACGATGTTCTTTGATTCCTTTGTAGTCTATCGTCCAAGCCAATCCATTCGGGTATTCTCTCGGCGCGATGTCTCCCTTCCAGTCTGTCGCCCATGCAGTTGGCCGATATGACACGTATCTTCTTATCCCTTTGACTACCGCTCCTCGTTTGACCCAATATGTCTCGTCTGTCAGCTTTGTCAGAGTCCTGGGGTTGAGTCTTGTCCGACAACTGTAGAGTGATCATGCCCGATCCACGTGGCTCCCTAAATCTCACGCCTGTCAGCCTCTATCCTGTGCTTCTCGTCTCTTTATGTTTGGGTACATCATAGCTTTGAGATGTTTCCACCTAGCCCTGTGGATAATCTACACCTACATTTATGCCCCTTCTTTCGCTCGTGTGGTATACACGAGTGGAAGAAAGTCGTCCCAGCTTCCCACGTCCTCGTTCATGCCGCGAATTCCGCTATGCAGTCCCCCATTAACTCCACTTTATTACATGTAACCATCGGCGTCGGTTACAACTTCTCCTCTTTAAATAGCTCATTTCCTGTTATCTTTCTTCTTCTTTACCATTTCTTTTTTAGTTTCCAGACGCTGCAACTTTCTCTTTTAGACTCTCCATTACCTTTCTTCCTCTATAAGCCTTTGTTTTCTTGATTTTCTTCCCTCACCTCTTCATCACTGATTGCTACAGTAGCTGTGGTTACGTTCTCGTCGTCCCAACCTACTTCACCGATTTCCAAGTTCTGTATTATTCTCGCCAATGGCTTCTTCTCCCTCCATGACCGAGAAAAGGTGTGTTGATGATGTTTTTTCCGAGATTGAAGCTTTTCCCCTTTATTCCCTGTTTTCGTTTGATAGTCACTCCAAGTACGATGATCGCGCCATGAAATCTATCTTTCTTGATGATTCTCCTTCTATTTAGTGCAGGTTCGACAAAAGGGGGAAAGATCTTTCTGATGAAGAATTCATTGAGAAGTTGAAGGAGAAGTACGATCTTCAAAATTACGAGGTTACCCTGATCTCGGGCCAAAACAGCATTCTGAGGAAGTCCGACATGGAGAAGTACGATCAGTCGGCTGAGTGTGGTCATTACTCAGGGCCAGCTGGAGCTAGGACTTCGTCTCCCTTTGTACAACCCAGATAGCCCTTTTTATTATGAGGTTCTCTCCCAGCTCAAGCCTTATCGCGCCCTGGCTCAGTGGACTGGCAACATTTTTCGCATTATGGATGAATGGAGAGCCCGCCGAGATGGTCATGGTTCTACCACCGAGCGGTCGACCTATAAGCCCGAGCATGCTCCAGAGTATACCATTACCAATTTCCTTGTCAACTATTGAGCCAGTACCTCAACCAACGTTGATCTTTCCGGTTTTGCTGCCAGTCTGCATCGTCACAGAACTATGCCCAAGAATGTTGAGAGGATGATTCTGGATGCTGATCCCATGGGCCAAGGTTCTAATAGGAGACCCCGTCATACCAATAAACCAATTTATCCCTGAGTTTCTCTTCTAGTCCGAGGTCCCATTTTACATGGTAGCTTCCCGTCGCCTCCACTTCCCGCCGAGCCCTATCCTTTCTGGGTGGTTAACGATGATAGGGATGATAAGGTATGTGCTTCCTTCTACTTTCCTCAATTTCTATCTTGTTAGTTTTGACGCCAATCTCCTGTTTGTTGTTATTGAATCCCCAGGGGGACTCTACCAAGGTCGTCGCTTCGTCGATAAAAAGGGGTACTGGCACAAGGGTTGAGGAAGACCAGGGGAAGGTAACAAACACAATGATTTTCTTATAAGTACATGTACTTTCCCCTGTTTTTTGCCTTCACATGTTCTGACGAGAAACCTTGTGCAGAAATTTCCTAGGCACGATGATGATAACGCTGATGTGCCAGAGATTGATCCTCAGCTTCTTAGGCGTAATCCCCTTAGGGGTAAGCACGCTGTTACTAAGCCGCAACAGAGGCAGAAACCAATCATCGATATTCCCGATGAAGATGACATATTCGGCGAGGATGTCTCGGATGACAAGGGCGATGGGCAAGAGATGAGCGACAAACAAGAACCCCTGAAGACGCCCGACTTAGAGAAGATTGTTACTGTTGGACTACCTCGTGTGCCCCGGATTACTGATGGATCGTCGTCTAGTGCTGAAAATTCCTTCACTGTCTCCGGCCCTATCATGAACTCCCTTGGAGCGCTTATTTCCCCCGACTTTGGAGCATATACTGATGAACAAATTCTTGATGCGGTGCCCCTCTATGGAGATATTTCTCAGACTCTTGACACGGTGGTGAGTGACTCTGCATGTTTGGGCGATGTCCCACTCCTTAGTTTCTTTTTGATCGTCGCCTGCCATTCTAACTTTCTTACGTGGGTCAGCTCCTTAATCGAGTACGGTTGGATGATGCTAATCGTCAACGGGAGAGGCAGTTGGTGGAAACTCTCCAACTTCAACTACAGAACGAGAAGGGTCGTGCATGCGAGCTGGAAATCAAACTCGCCGACACTCAAGGTATGTTACAGTTTTATAAACCTTAACTTAAGTCGATTGAGTTTATCGTGCCAGTATCCTGAGTCGGGTATCCTTCTTCTAGCCGAGATAGCTAGTATAGGTTTAGATACTTCTTCGGAGTTTAGGATCATGAAGAGGAAGTGGAACATTGAAAAGGATTTAATGGAGAATCTCCGTCGGCAAATGGCAAACAAAGATGGCAAAATAGACCGCCAAGCTGAGGAGATCGAAGAACTCGAAGGTGAACTAGAACGATATCGTCAGTTTGAATATGACCCTGCAGAGATAGACGCTCTACAATTGCAGAACCGAGACCTTCATGAGGATCGCCGACGAATATTGAGGGATAAAGATGTGGTGGAGCGAGACAATAGGGATCTACTGGCCAAAGTGGGCGAGTTTGAAAAGATGGTGGGTGAGCTAGAATGGAGTAGGTCGCAACTTTCAGTGCTTCAAGTATCACGCAATCGTTTAATGGAGGAGTGGAGTGAACATAAGAAGTATTGCCCCAGTAATGAATTCAATGAACAATGCTATAACGAGCTAACCATGAAATTGTCCAAGGCCGAGGATGAGTTGTCCAAGTCAATAGAGTCGCTTCAGTCAGTGTTACCAGCCCTTTCAGGTCTTGTTAGCGACATGTTGAGGCAGTTCCTTAGGTCTAGATTATTTTTTGTAGTTGTGAAATTGCTAAAACTTATTCAATGAATAATCCCGCGTTGTTGTGATCTTGTAGGCGAGCAGAAACATTCTCACGAATTGGATCTGGAGGTCCGACGGTTGAAACAGGTCGAGGCCGAGTTAGGTTCGAAGTTGGCCGATGCCGAGGAAACTACTTCTCAGGTTACCCAGCAACTTGAGGATGAACGCGTTTCCCATGCAGAGGAGATAGACGAGAAGGTTTGGTCGGGTATTGAGGAGTGGGTGGAGAATAAGCGGCGTGAGGTCGCGCAAAAAAGGGCCAAAACTGTTCCTCCCAATGCTTGAATTCCCCTTTTGTAGTGATGCGTCACTAAATCGCCCTTTGCCATGGGTTGTAAATCGCTTTGAACACTTCTCCCCTTTTTACTTCTGATACACTGCTTGTTTGTTTAAATGGGGATGCTGCGTCGCTGATGCTCTTTGTTTTACTTCCATTAAAATTTTCATTTCGTATGGTTGCATAACACTTTACGCGCTTTCTTAGTGGACGCATGACGCTATCGAATTAGCTTTCGTTTCTTATGTTATTCCTGTTATACTTTCCACTTTGTGGGGTTTTATGACGCTTTTCGTGCTTCCTTAATTTGCGTATGACGCTGTCGCTTTAACATTTGTTTCTTATATCGTTCCTGCAATTGTTGATCATGTATGTTAGTATTTTAACCTTTTCAGTCGAACACACCCAACAAGGAGGGCCATCGGGCCCAATGCCATGTCCTAATTGGGGTATCTCATCACTATCTCTTGGATTCAGTGGAAGGGTACCAGTCAACCTAATTCTAGGCTCGATTACCCCGAGCGGTTATCGACCAACCAATCTCGGGCAAGAGGTCACAGCCACTTGCGATGGGGGAGGCCTTTCATATGTAAGTAGGCCACCTAGCTGAGAAGACCTCGTGTCTTAACAACCTTTGGAACTTCAACCACTAGAACCCTTAGGCTACCTCGGAACTTGCACACTTCCACTGCCCCGGGTATGAATAGCCAGGCGACTGTAAGGCACCTCGGCACTTCCACACTGGCTTTGCCCCGAGTACGAATTCCCATTTGAGTGTAAGTCACCTCGGCACTTCCACACTGGCTTTGCCCCGAGTACGAATGACCATTCGAGTGTAAGTCACCTCAGCACTTCCACACTGGCTTTGCCCCAAGTACGAATGACCATTAGTCGTTCATGCCCTATTTCATACCCCTCACGGTTTCATAGAAATAGAAGACAAGTATGCTCACCTTTTGATCGCACCTCCATTCATGGGTGGTATAACTTTAGATATTTGACGTTCCAGGGTTTGGGCTCTTTTGTTCAATCGAGTCTCAGTAGCCGATACGATCCCTCGCCTGCTTTAGACGCAATTATATACGGCCCACCCCACTTTGGTGCTAGCTTACCTCCCTTTTTGTTGCACTCCCATTCGTCCAGAAACTTCAGCACTTGCTCTCCCGGTTGGAATTCTCTTGGGAGAACACGTTTTTTGTATTCTCGTTGTAACCTCCTTTGATAGTTTTTCATTTTTTGTAGCGTCATCTCTCGTGTCTCCTCCATGAACGGTGAGAACCCGGTAGCTTCCCTCCGTGTGGTCTTATATGCCCATAACACGTTGTGTAGCTCCTCGCACCAGTTACCATATTCCCCATCCAACTTCTTCTTCATGTTGTCGGCGATTGTTTTGTTAGTGATCTCGGCCTGCCCATTACTCTGGGGGTAAATGGGAGTATCCTTACTTTTCCTGATGTTGTACGTATTGAACAAAAGGTCAATGTTTTCCCCTTGGAGATGTTTCCCATTATCGGATACTATAGCTGCTGGGACCCCGAAGCGGCAAATGACATGTTCCCAGATAAACTTGAAAACATCTTTGTCTCGGATGTGCCTTAGTGGAGCTGCCTCAACCCATTTAGTAAAGTAATCTGTAGCCACGATCAAGTATTTCCTATGCCCCGTTCCTACATGCAATGGACCGACAATGTCTACCCACCATTTGGAAAAGGGTCATGGGCTTATCACAGAGTTTAGGGGTACTCCTGGTGCCAGTATTTTCTTGCCGAACTGTTGACATTCTTCACATGCTTTCGCCATTTCCTTCGCATCTTCGTTCATGTACATCCAAAAATAGCCCATTGTCTTTTCCTTGGCCGATAAGCTTCTCCCCGAGATGTGGTTTCCAGCGGCTCCATAGTGTAATTCATGTAAGATTATGTGGTCTTCTTCTTTACTTAAGCATCGTAGGAGTGGCCCTAAGTAATATTTCTTATATAAAATCCCCTCCCTTAGCTCGTAGGCGCCCGACTTACTTTTGATTTTATTTATCTCAGGACGACCCTTGGGTAGCTCGCCCGTTTCCATATATTGGTGTATCGGCTTTCTCTAATCACCCTCTCTATATCGATCGGCTATGTTAATGGCCACATCGATCCGTACTTCCGGTGTTTCTGGGATTGAAGGGGCGAGGAACCTCATGACACGAATGCCCTGTGAGGCGATGTATGACAGAGCGTCCAAGTGTCTGTTATCTTTTCGACAAATGTGGCGGAACTTAATATTCGGTATTTGGTTGATGTAAAATTGGGCGAGATCCCAATACTTTTGCAATACAGGGTCGTGCGTCGCATACTTGCCCGTAATCTGCCGAATCACCAACTGTGAATCACTAGTTAAGCGAACCTCCTGTAGCCCCATTTCCACAATTATCCGCAAGGAATGGATTACCGCTTCGTACTCGGTAACATTGTTGGTTGCTTTGAATTCCAGCCTGAAAGAGTGCACTATCTTTCTTCCTTTCGGCGTGGTGAATACTAACCTGAGGCCTAATCCCTCTTTGTTTGACTCCCCATCGACGAAAACTTCCCACCGGGTAGGACTACTGGCTGCTAATAGGTCAGCGGGCTCTTCTAGTTTTTCCATCATCCCCTGTATATATTCCACCTCGTCTTCATCACTAAGTGGGAAATCTGCTAGGAAGTCGTCCACTACTTGTCCTTTGATCTCCGTCCTCGTCTCGTACACAATATCATACTGCTTGATTAAGGCCCCCCATTTAGAGATTCTCCCTGATCACCCTGCATTATCCAAAACTACTTCGATAAGCGATTTGGTGAGCACCCGTATGCGATGAGCATGAAAATATGTCCAGAGTTTAGAAGCGGCAAAAGCTAGGGCCAACACCATCTGTTCCATTCTAGTATAATTTTTATCAACCGGGCTTAGCGTTTTACTAGTGAAATATACCGGTTTCTCGGTGTTCCCCTCCGTCCTAACCAATACTGCACTAATGGCATATGGCGTCGCCCCTAGGTAGAGGGTAAGGATCTCTGTCGGCTCGGGCCTCTGCAGAACCGGGAGGCTGGCTATGTGTACCTTGATATTTTGAAAGGCCTATTCGCTAGCATCCGTCCATTGAAACTTCTCTCATTTCTTCAGAATGTCATAAAAGGTTTTACATTTGTCCGATGACCGTGACACGAATCGCCCCAACGCGGCTATACATCCATTTAGCTTCTGCACATCCTTAATTGTCGCGGGAGATGACATCTCTAGGACAGCCCTAACTTTCTTGGGATCTGCTTCTATTCCTCTGGGGGTGATGATGTATCCTAGGAATTTCCCTGATGTGACCCAAAAGTCGCATTTGTAGGGATTAACCTTCATCTTGTGTTTCCTCATTGTTTGAAAGATCTCTCGAAGATCTCGGACGTGATCCTTAGCTCGGCGACTCTTGACTAACATGTCGTCCATGTAAACTTCTATGGTGTCGTGGATCTTTTCTTCGAACATATCTCCTACCAATCTTTGATATGTAGCACCAGCATTCCTAATCCCGAATGGCATCTTGGTATAATAATACATCCCTCTTGGTGTCAAGAAGGAGGTATGCTCCTGATCCTCGGGTGCTAACGGTATTTGGTTATATCCATGTACCAATCCATTAATGTCGTCGCCTCATACCCGACTATGGATTCTACTAGTTGGTCTATGATTGGGAGAGGAAAGTTGTCCTTCAGGCAGGCCTTGTTCAAGTCACTGAAATCAATAAATATCCTAACTCCTCCTTTCTTCTTTGGTACCACGACCATGTTAGATATCCACTGCGGGTAATGAGATTTTCTGATTGTCCCGGATTCCCACAACTTTTTTAGCTCGACCTCGGCCGCTGTCTGTAACTCTGGTGCGATTTGTCTCATTTTTTTCCTAGCGGGCCTAATCCTCGGATCAATATTCAAATGGTGGCAGCAGACCTCTGGGTCAATCCCCTCTAAATCCTACACTTCCCAAGCGAACGCGTCTAAGTTTTCCTTTAACACCGTCATGAGTTGACTTGCTTGTTCATCCGAGAGTAACGTCCCGATCCTCACTATCTTTGGCTCCTCCACCGTCCCAAAATTCACTTCCCGAGTCGGCTCGGCTGTCGAGAAATTAGATTTAGGTCCCTTGAATGGATCCGTCCCCTTTAATTTCTATAAAGGGTCTTGCTCTTAGGTCTCGCATACCGTGACCGCTTGTGAAATAATCTCCTCCAGTTCTTCTGTAGCCTTGACCTCTTTGGATTTATTCTTCTCTCGCATTTGTCGTGCTCGCCGATCTTTATTAATTTCGGCATCAACCTGCATGCATTTTCGTGCCGCTTGGGAATCGCCCACAACTTCATCTATTCCCTTGTAGGTAGGGAACCTTAATCTCCGATGATAGGCCGATGCCACCCCTTTAATCCCAGCGATCCAAGGACGTCCGATAATTTATTCATAAGGCGAGGCGACATCGACCACACAAACGGTGGTTAGAGTGTCGAGGTAACCCCAACTGTCAGAAACCCTCAGTGTTACCTCGCCCTTAGGGGTGGTTACTGTGCCATTGAAACCGTAGATGCGATATGTTGAGGGGACGAGGATGTCGTCCGACAACTCCATTCTCTTAAACGTGTCGTAGAACAGCACTTCGACTGAACTTCCACTATCCATGAGAATCCTTCTTACTCCCCACCTCTCAATTAATAACGTGATGACCAAGGGATTGATAGGTGTCTAAAACACCTAATTCTAGTATCGGTTTCTTACATTTCTCTAAGATATTTTTCTTGTAAAATTGTATATTACGCTTTGTTTTGCATTTTGTAGGTATTTTGGAGTCAGTGGAATAAAAGAAGAAGAAACAGGTGAAAAAGGAGCAAAACTGTCATTCTAAAGGCAAATTCTATTAGGAGCCCGGCTAAGGATAAGGGGCAGTCACTAAGCCTAAAGCTGGAAACGGACGAGAGGACCCGCGTCTCTGTTCAGGGCGCCTCCCTCCTTATATCACAATGAGAGTCTAGGTCGTCATTCATCTGCAACCAAATCCCCTCAACCTGAGTTCCTAAGCTGCTGCGTTTATCCTTCATGTTGGCAAGCCATGGTTCAAGGCTATGTTGAGTTTAAGACACGCAGAGAAAGTCAGGTGGTCCGACGAGATTACAAAGGGGTAAATGTTGCTGTGACACGGAAATGAAGGGAAGAACAATGAGTTCTGCCATCGGTCTTGGCAGTGAATGGAAGAGGCTATGACATGGATTATTAGCCGAGACAAGATATGGACAAGGAACAAAATAAGGCCATTGATTTCCGCTGCTAAGTGGTGAATATTAGAGGTGGTACTAAATCGAAGATGGATCGGTCTTAAATTGACATTTTGATGCCATGAAGAACAAAATGAAGACTGTTTACTGTGGCGATTAAGTGAGTTGTCGGAATGATTATAAAATAATGGGTTTGATGTGTGCAGGGAAGGAGTGGTTTGTGTGGTTTTGTACAGCCATTACACAACCATTATAAGTTTGCAAATGGCACACCTACTGTTTGAGAAAATGCCTGAATGAGAAACTCCTCTCTGCAAGTTCAGTTGTGACCAGTTTGCTGCTCCAAGTCTGCCATGAATTGTGATCGTCGATGAGAGATATTCAAGGTTGAGATAAATAATGACTGGATGGAACCACACAATAGATTTGGGTTTTTGTTTGGCCGACAAGATTGGAATTTACAGGGAAGTGAAAGTATTGGTGTGTACTTGATGACTGAGTATTGGATGTGCTGTTGGTTTTTAGCTGAACTGCAGTTGGAGTTTTGGCTGTGAGTACTTGCAGGAGTTGATGCAGGTAGAAGCTGGTGACTTTTTACTGTGATATATGGATATGTTGCGAGGCTGTGGTTGTCAGGTGAAGCAGCTGCTGGTGAAATGCATGGAGTGAATGGGTTGGAGCTGTGAATATGGGTTCCCATTGGTGTAAGGCCTGGGAGGAATATAAGGAAGAGCTTGGCTTGATAGTGCTGTTGATTATGGAACTGAAGTTGCAGCGAGAATTGCAAGTGGTGGAGCAGCAAGGGTTGTTAGGAGATATTGGTGATGGCTATACAGGAAGCAAGAGGAGGTGGAGAAACTGATACCATGGCTTGATTGTTGGTGGTGATAAAAGAAGATAAGGTAAGTGGTGGTCTCTGTTTGAGCTCGCTGCCATGAGATGATGCTGCGAGTGTCATTGGCAAGGGCCTGAAGGGGAGCTGTAGAAGTGGTATGGAGACTGAATTTTCTGCAGAAACTGTGTGACTGATATGGGATTTGCAGGTGGCACTTCAGGATCTGATGCTACTGCAATGGACTGGCAAGTATATGTAGTTATAAATGGTGTATGATATTTGAATTGCAGTTGAAGCAATGGGATATTGTTCAATGGCTGATAGAGAAACTGCCTTGAGTAGTTGTTGCATCGAGTGTGAATGATATTACAGGTCAGGGTTGTAGTGGTGAGGAAAAGTAAAACAGATGTCGTAACCAAAGCTGCAGAAACATTGCGAAAAATGAGCGAAAATGGCGCGCCGGTGGTACTAGTTCCGGTTGCCGGATTTTAGAAGTTAAAGTATGAATTGCAATATTTCAGTGAATCGCGAAGGGGGTATGAGTTGGATCCGGAAGTTGGCCGTTGGACATATGAGCTACGGACTACGCTTTTGGGTACGTTTTCGCAAGAACATGGAAGTGGTTTAGATGGTATTTTGTGATGTTTGAAATGCAGAGAAATGGAGTTGAGCTGCTGGGAGTGTGCACTTGCCTGGTGACGTCTTCCAATGGTTCAGGTGATCGGAGAAAGTTTTCCGGCGGCCGGATTCCGGCGCCGATGTCATCAATCCGGCGACCCGAATTTTCCAGAGATTTATTTTCACTCACGGGCTTGGCAGACCACTTGGAGACGGGTTTGAGAAGACTTAACCTAATTTTGGGAAAGTATCCTTAAGAGGAGAAAAGCATATAAATAGAAAACTCTTTTCTAAACCTAGATATATCTCCATTAGGGAGACTACTACTTTTTTCTAGGGTTTGCAATATGATAGAATTTCTTCTTCTTCTTGTTATGAACTCCATTAACATGAGTACTTAAATCTTATTATTGTTTATGGAATAGTTGGATTTCACAAAGCATGATTCTTTGATTCAATAAATTAGTTTTGTCTCATATTTATCGTTTGCGATTCTCTGAAAATATAGTTACATGATTTGATTGATTGTTTTGTCAAGTTGCAAATTGGTAGAACTTCTAATCACATCTATTGCTAGTTTAGGGTTTATTATACGTAAAAGTGATATTCCTTGAATACAAGTAGCATAAATATGACTATGGTTTGTAGTGATATATTCTTATGATCATATGTGAATCGTAACCTTTGTTAAATTGAATTAGTGCGCTTTCCACGTTCAATTGCTTTGATTGGCCTGATTTCATAGAACTTAATGCATCTAGGGAATTAAACTTGATTAGTGCTTTTACACGTTAGGTTGTTCTTTTAGATAGAACTCATACTCGCATCTTTTAATGTGTTTGTTGATGACAAAAGGAGATTAGCGGGATATTCTTGCGATCAAGATATTCTAGGGCTTTTGATAAAAGTTGAGATTAAATATCAATTCTAATTATTGTGAAAAGCATGTTAGTGAATGAAAACGAAATCCTTAACCAATATCTTTTCTATTTGATTTGTTTGCTTATTTCTTTACTTGCTTTTATTTTATTCTAGTATATAAAAATCAGAAAACCCCCGGTGTTATTTATATAGGAAACCGAAACAACGAGAAAACCTAGACCTCTCTGTGGGATCGATCCTTTCTTTCCCTTGCTATATTTATATTTTGAGTAGTAAGAAAGTGTAAATTATTTTTGACGATACTGACAAATGATCAAATTTTGGCGCCGTTGCCGGGGAGGCAACGGTTGTCACTTGTTTTTGGTTTCTTATTTTTGTTTTTAGTTTTGTTTCTTATTTTTGTTTTTCTTATTTTCTGGTTTTTAACCTTGGTTTGGGAATCGTATTTCAGGTACCAATTCTATGGAAGGAGCATATTGGAACAATGGATACGGCTTTCAACCTCCTCAACACTATGACAATTTCCCACCATCTATGGAATGCAATCAAAACCAATTTATTGGCTATGATGCATATCCTAGAGAACCTTATGGTGATTTTCATACATACCAACAACAACCTTGTAGTGGGTATGTAAGTCAAGCACCTAGGTGGGATAATTCTACTTCTAATTGGCTTTATTCGAGTTGTATGCAGATTATGCATGGATTGCAAGATATGCAACAAAGGCTAGACCAACTTGACCGTAATAGAGAGAATGTCGCACAAACCAATTTCTGGAATATGCCTTCTTACCCGACTCCGGATCGTAGTTATGATCATTCACCCATTCAAAGGGTCTTTCATGGGAAAGAGAACATATTGTAGCTAATGGTGGTAAGCGTGTGAACGTCAGGAAAATTGCGCAGAAATTATACAAGTTGGAAGACGATGGATACTCGGAAGAGCTTGTCGATGAAATTAGTAGGAACATTCATATGGAACTCAAACGACGTCGTGAAAAAGGTTGGGAAACCGACGACGATTCTGATTATGGTGAGTCTGAAGATTAAGACGATGATGATTGTGTTGAAAAGGACCAACCTTTGGAGATGTTTGATGACATTAGTGTAGTTGACTCAACTCTTGATCTTTATAATGATCAAGCACCTATTCAAAAGGTACATGAGGATGATGAAACTAATGTTTTTCAGAATTTTTCAACATTGTTTGAGTCTAATGAAGAGGAGTATGTTGAGAATGTGACCGTTATGACCAATATTATGGAAGACCCAATTGAACTTGCAAATGATTGTAATGAAGATGTTGATGCCGAGATTTTGGTTAAGGCAGAAACGGACGAAGAATGGTTACAAGGTTTGATAGAGGATCATGATATACAAGAGGTGAATAATTCACTTGAGTTTTTCAAGGATGAAGAGGATTTCGTGATAAAAGAGATTGTGCGAGGTTTGTCTAACCCTTTGCATATTGATTCTTCTCATTTACCTCTTATTGGTTTGAATGTATGTGCTTCGAGAACATTGTTGAATGATTTTGTTTCTCGATATCCGCCATTAGAAACATTAGATTCTCATACTATGCAGGTTTGTGAACAAGAAACCGTGGAAGTACCCACCTTTTATATTCTTTATGCACTTCCAAGTGTGGACAAGAATAAGTGTGGGGGAAGCTTTTATCGGTTCATAGCTTCAATTCTTTTTTCTTGTACTAATATTTGTGTGAAGCTAGTGTTTGCAAAACAGGTACTATGGATGGATCCCCAAATTTTCAGATTATTGGTGTATGGGGAATGAATCTTTCAAGCCGCTAAGTCGGGCCGTCGACTTAAAAACAAGCGCTTAGTGGGAGGCAACCCACCGGTTTTGTATCTTCACCCTTATCTTTTTATTTTTATGCATTTGCGTTTATCTTTATTTTCTTTGTTTTTGCATATCATTTGCGGAATTTCCCACCTTGAACTTTCTTTGGACGATTCAATTTTACATTGAGGACAATGTAAAGTTTAAGTGTGGGGGAACATTTATATGTTTGTATAGTTTGTTTTAGTGTGTTTTATGCATTTAAAAAAACAAAAATCAGAAAAATAGAAAAACCAAGAAAAAATTTGTGCTTTTTGAACTCCGAAATCTAGAAACTTGTGCCTTTAGGATGACACCATTAGTGGATGGAACCATTTTGAATGCAGGAGTTGAGGAACCAATTAACTTAAAGGGACGAACATAGCTCAGAAATCACAAATTAACATGATAGTTGTTACCATATCTCGGAATATCACCATATCGCATTCTATTTTTATTTTTCCATATTTATCTATTGTTCTCTAAGTGTTTTGGTGGGTCACTAAACATCGACGTGTTATTACTTCTAGGATGAAATAGAGTGATTGAGTTACTAGGAAAAAAAAAAAACCGACCAATTAGACCAAACGGAATAAAATGACACTTGGGAATAGCAGTATGTGTGAAACGTAATCCCTGTCTCCGTCGCCTAAACAAGCGTGGAATGCAGGATCCAAGGCAACTATCATGTACTTGCTGACAAGAAGCATGCGCTTGGATCCAGTTTGATCCAATCATGCTGTCTAATATAAAAAAAGAAAGAAAAAAAGAAAAAAAAGTGAAAAAGAATAAGAAAAAGAAAGTATTATTTTGGTTGAATAAAGTCACTCCTGGTTCCCTTGTATATGCCAGTGAGTTGATGTAGAATTCAAACCAAGTAGCTCAATCCAATATGCATAGGTTCATTTTAGCAGTGATCTTCAGACAGATATGGGAAACATCGATCACTTGTGAACATTCGCCAACATCTACATCTATATCCATCTTCTTAATCTTTTCATTGTGATTGTGGTTTGTTAGTTTCCGAGTATTGTGGCTTGTTCGACTATCTAATTAAAGCTTTATTTACTAATATATGAATTGAATTTGTGCAAGGTACCTCCTCCTGTAGTCATTTTGGATTCGTTCATCGATTTACCACAAATAGACGGAGTTGGAAATATAGGTTTTGTAGGTATATCTCTAGTAAACCTTCACGAAACTATAACTCGTCCACTAGGGACACCTAGGGGTTTAAAGGCTTGTTATTTATGCTAAAATTAACCGTAGCCTCGACGTCACGGAGTTGTTGTATTTGTTTTTGTTTTGTTTTGTTTGCTCGAGGACTAGCAAAGATGAAGTGTGGGGGAATTTGATAGGTGTCTAAAACACCTAATTCTAGTATCGGTTTCTTACATTTCTCTAAGCTATTTTTCTTGTAAAATTGTATATTACGCTTTGTTTTGCATTTTGTAGGTATTTTGGAGTCAGTGGAATAAAAGAAGAAGAAACAGGTGCAAAAGGAGCAAAACTGTCATTCTAAAGGCAAATTCTATTAGGAGTCCGGCTAAGGATAAGGGGCAGTCACTAAGCCTAAAGCTGGAAATGGACGAGAGGACCCGCGTCTATGTTCAAGGCACCTCCCTCCTTATATCACAATGAGAGTCTAGGTCGTCATTCATGTGCAACCAAATCCCCTCAACCTGAGTTCCTAAGCTGCTGCGTTTATCCTTCATGTTGGAAAGCCATGGTTCAAGGCTATGTTGAGTTTAAGACACGCAGAGAAAGTCAGGTGGTCCGACGAGATTACAAAGGGGTAAATGTTGTTGTGACACGGAAATGAAGGGAAGAACAATGAGTTCTGCCATCGGTCTTGGCAGTGAATGGAAGAGGCTATGACATGGATTATTAGCCGAGACAAGATATGGACAAGGAACAAAATAAGGCCATTGATTTCCGCTGCTAAGTGGTGAATATTAGAGGTGGTACTAAATCGAAGATGGATCGGTCTTAAATTAACATTTTGATGCCATGAAGAACAAAATGAAGACTGTTTACTGTGGCGATTAAGTGAGTTGTATGAATGATTATAAAAGAATTGGTTTGCTGTGTGCAGGTAAGGAGTGGTTTGTGTGGTTTTGTACATCCATTACACAACCATTATAAGTTTGCAAATGGCACACCTACTGTTTGAGAAAATGCCTGAATGAGAAACTCCTCTCTGCAAGTTCAGTTGTGACCAGTTTGCTGCTCCAAGTCTTCCATGAATTGTGATCGTCGATGAGAGATGTTAAAGGTTGAGATAAACAATGACTGGATGGAACCACACAATAGATTTGGGTTTTTGTTTGGCCGACAAGATTGGAAGTTACAGGGAAGTGAAAGTATTGGTGTGTACTTGATGACTGAGTATTGGATGTGTTGTTGGTTTTTAACTGAACTGCAGTTGGATTTTTGGCTATGAGTACTTGCAGGAGTTGATGCAGGTAGAAGCTGGTGACTTTTTACTGTGATATATGGATATGTTGCGAGGTTGTGGTTGTCAGGTGAAGCAGCTGCTGGTGAAATGCATGGAGTGAATGGGTTGGAGCTGTGAAGATGGGTTCCCATTGGTGTAAGGCCTGTGAGGAATATAAGGAAGAGCTTGGCTTGATAGTGCTGTTGATTATGGAACTGAAGTTGCAGCGAGAATTGCAAGTGGTGGAGCAGCAAGGGTTGTTAGGAGCTATTGGTGATGGCTATACAAGAAGCAAGAGGAGGTGGAGAAACTGATACCATGGCTTGATTGTTGGTGGTGATAAAAGAAGATAAGGTAAGTGGTGGTAGCTGTTTGAGCTCGCTGCCATGAGATGATGCTGCGAGTGTCATTGGCAAGGGCCTGAAGGGGAGCTGTAGAAGTGGTATGAAGACTGAATTTGCTGCAGAAACTGTGTGACTGATATGGGATTTGCAGGTGGCACTTTAGGATCTGATGCTACTGCAATGGACTGGCAAGTATATGTAGTTATAGATGGTGTATGAGATTTGAATTGCAGTTGAAGCAATGGGATTTTGTTCAATGGCTGATAGAGAAACTACCTTGAGTAGTTGTTGCATCGAGTGTGAATGATATTACAGGTCAGGGTTGCAGTGGTGAGGAAAAGTAAAACAGATGCCGTAACCAAAGCTGCAGAAACATTGCGAAAAATGAGCGAAAATGGCGCGCCGGTGGTACTACTTCCGGTTGCCGGATTTTAGAAGTTAAAGTATGAATTGCAATATTTCAGTGAATCGCGAAGGGGGTATAAGTCGGATCCGGAAGTTGGCCGTTGGACATATGAGCTACGGACTACGCTTTTGGGTACGTTTTCACAAGAACATGGAAATGGTTTAGATGGTATTTTGTGATGTTTGAAATGCAGAGAAATGGAGTTGAGCTGCTGGGAGTGTGCACTTGCCTGGTGACGTCTTCCAATGGTTCAGGTGATCGGAGAAAGTTTTCCGGCGGCCGGATTCCGGCGCCGATGACCGGAATCCGGCGATGATGTCATTAATCCGGCGACCCGATTTTGGACCCGAATTTTCCAGAGATTTATTTTCACTCACGGGCTTGGCAGACCACTTGGAGACGGGTTTGAGAAGACTTAACCTAATTTTGGGAAAGTATCCTTAAGAGGAGAAAAGCATATAAATAGAAAACTCTTTTCTAAACCTAGATATATCTCCATTAGGGAGACTACTACTTTTTTCTAGGGTTTGCAATATGATAGAATTTCTTCTTCTTCTTGTTATGAACTCCATTAACATGAGTACTTAAATCTTATTATTGTTTATGGAATAGTTGGATTTCACAAAGCATGATTCTTTGATTCAATAAATTAGTTTTGTCTCATATTTATCGTTTGCGATTCTCTGAAAATATAGTTACATGATTTGATTGATTGTTTTGTCAAGTTGCAAATTGGTAGAACTTCTAATCACATCTATTGCTAGTTTAGGGTTTATTATACGTAAAAGTGATATTCCTTGAATACAAGTAGCATAAATATGACTATGGTTTGTAGTGATATATTCTTATGATCATATGTGAATCGTAACCTTTGTTAAATTGAATTAGTGCGCTTTCCACGTTCAATTGCTTTGATTGGCCTGATTTCATAGAACTTAATGCATCTAGGGAATTAAACTTGATTAGTGCTTTTACACGTTAGGTTGTTCTTTTAGATAGAACTCATACTCGCATCTTTTAATGTGTTTGTTGATGACAAAAGGAGATTAGCGGGATATTCTTGCGATCAAGATATTCTAGGGCTTTTGATAAAAGTTGAGATTAAATATCAATTCTAATTATTGTGAAAAGCATGTTAGTGAATGAAAACGAAATCCTTAACCAATATCTTTTCTATTTGATTTGTTTGCTTATTTCTTTACTTGCTTTTATTTTATTCTAGTATATAAAAATCAGAAAACCCCCGGTGTTATTTATATAGGAAACCGAAACAACGAGAAAACCTAGACCTCTCTGTGGGATCGATCCTTTCTTTCCCTTGCTATATTTATATTTTGAGTAGTAAGAAAGTGTAAATTATTTTTGACGCATACGACAGCGATCAGGGATCACTGTGTGCTTGCCCATTTGCTGGGACATCCTTGGCCGAAAACGAAATAGGTTGCATCATCCAAGGTTCCATTGGTAAGGTCTTAGCTACACTAAATATTTATTTGCCATTGCGGTCCCTCTTGTGAATCCTTGAAGTGATTACTGGTCCGAAATTGTAGTCTTGCATAGTAGAGTGTGAAATAGTATTCACAAATTGAGTTGACCTATCAATGCGAACTTGATGGACCGGCGCATCAGGTGTTGTTTTTCGGCTGGGATGGATGTCGGACGAACTTCCTCAGGTACCCATCTCGGATGAGGTGTTGGACGATATCCTTCACTTCTCGACAATTATTAGTGAAGTGGCCCATATATTGATGGTACTGACAGTAGTCGGGGTGGCTCTTGGTTTCTTGGAACTGGACTCCCCTCGATGCTGGGTAATTGATATCATTCCTCTTTTCGACTTCCTTGAATACTTCCTCCAAAGGAGCGTTTAAAGGGGTGTACGATCGGGCTTCATGCCTCTGACTCTTCTCTTTGGCCACCCATTTTTTCTTCTCATGGATTCTCGGTGGGGGGTCCGATCTCTTCTCAGGACACCTAACAGGATCGTCTGTAACTGCTTTAGCCTCTACACCAACTTCAGCACTAGCTTCTTGTACTCCTCTATCTCTTGACTCGGCTTGAATTTCTTCTAGGGCGATAAAATTATCTTGCATTCGGCGCATTTCCTTTAGGGTTTTTGGCTTTTCAGAAAAAATAGCTATCCAGATGGGGTCTGATCTTCCCAGTGCGTTTTCAAATCTAAATATAGCTTGGTCTACTGGTACTTTTCCAATTTCAGTACACAGCTTCCTCCATTTATCGGTCAAGGTTATCAAGGGCTCCCTGAACCTCCGGGCGAGGGTGAATAGTTTTTCATTCTTGGCCGAGGTCGGCTGTTATGCATATAGGTTTCAAGAAAGACCTCGACAAGCGTATCATAACCGTCAATCGATCCAGGTGGAAGTGAATAAAACCAATCTCTCACCTCTCCCTCCAAACTGGCCGGAAAGAATTTACACATGACTACCGTGTTGATTTTCCATTGGATTAACGACATGGTATACATTTTCAGATGCTCGACCGCATCTCCTGTTCCGTCGAATCTAGAAGGAAATGTGGGTAAGGTACACTTTGGTGGGAATGACATTTGTTCGAGTTCTTGAGAGAAAGGGGTCTTCTCGGCCTCGCTCATAATCTCTCCCAGTTTGTTCTCTTCGCTATTTCCTGATAGCTCCTTAATCTTTGCTTCCAACTCTTTGAGTTTAGCTTATGTCGCCCCATCCTGTCGCTCGCCCCTTCCTCGCCTTTCTTCATCAGTAGACGAGTCCTCGAGTGGTCCATATCCTCGTGGGGAGGGTGTGGGAGGTCTTCCGGACTGATTAGGGTTGCTTGGCCCTGTCAAAGATGGTGGTTGACTTGATCGGACGTGATGACTCGACGTTCCTCGGCTAGATGATCCTCTTGATCGGGTTCGCTGATTCCTTAACTGGTAATTCTCAAACTATAAGGCGATATTCCGTTGATGGAGCTCTCTTAACGTCGTTTCTTGCCTTCTTTGACTTTCCAGAATGGCCAATAGCGTCGGTTCTGTGCTTTCATGACTAGAATTCCCATTAGGGTGCTGTGGCCGAGAATGTAATGGTATCGATGTTGGTGGTAGGGATAGTATTGAACCAGTTGCATGGACGAGTGTAGGGCCAACGTTGGTAGCTGCTTCTCGCCCCAACTGAATCTTCCTGAGGCGCTCTTGCTCCCTCCCTAAGGCTTCCTAGTACTCAGCTTGTTGCCTTTCTCTCTGTCTCTGGGCTCGTGCAGCAAGCACTTCCTCATCGTCCTCTGTATCTGAAGATGTAAGTCCATCAACTTGGTTAACTCTCCTCTGGGTCAAGATAACCTGGACCAAGGGTGGGGTGTCATCATTTCGCCCCAGATCCACTCCCTCATCAATAGTTGGCATGCCTCGTGCAGCTTCCCGAGATTCCTCGAGTGGTGGTTGTCGACCGCCTTCTTGTCTCGGCCCCGTTACCCCTGTCTGCATGTTGTTGCTAGTAATTGTATGATTCCTTAACGTCTTTCCCGTCCCTGAAGTGCTAGCCATCGGGCGTGTCGCGTAGCGAGCCGAGTATCGTCCCTACCTACGTCAGAAAATACGAAGAACACCTTACTTTGACCTGATATTGTATATAAACGTTTAACAAGATGAGATACACTCGACTGACACACAGGTTTCTGCTACGCCAGATCCTGTAGATGCAAAGTCTACTCCGGTTACCAAGTGGGTTTTGCCTTCTACCCTATTTACTCTAAGTCGCTATCGCACCGTATGATGTCGCCTTCAGTACTTGACTACTGCATTTAAGCTAGTTTGTCCCTCATTCTATATGCTCCCAATCATTAAACTCATGCACGTGATGATTGAATGGTACGGCGCATAAGTCCAAAAGTTAAATTAAGTTTCTACTGTTGTTATTTTCTCAAGATCTTCTCCAAGAACTCTCTGATGACTAATTAACATCGCCGGGCAAGACACCTCAAGATCGGCAGCTTGTCATGCAAAAAGACACCTTAGCTTTGACCTTTTGTTACTCCAAACACTCAAACTTTATATCATTGCAATAAAATAGCTTATCTACCACTAAAACTCAATCAACTATCGAAAACAAGCAGTCATCATATCAGCAGACTATCAACCTAGCTCCGAACCTGTGTTGTTAATCGCCGGTAAGCTTATGAAGACTTTCTGCTGATCAAACTGCTGGTGGGCGAAGAAACGAGAACTTTACCACACCTTGTGAAGATGCTGCTACTGCTGTAACTTTTCATGTAAACTAAATGACTCAAAATAACAACAATTTCGGCCATCGGAGTTCATCCTAGCTTCAACTACAACACTTGATCGTGTATACAGGAGCTTTGGATTGTCTCTGAAAGCCTCCTAGGCAAGGTATCCGGAGATCTTAGTCGAGTCCCCTTAGTCGGCGCCAGAATGTAGATGCATTTTACTACAAACTACATCCAAAGGATAGAAACCATCTACTCATGCAAGTGAAAGTAAGAACAATGATAATAGACGCAAGGATATACGTGGTTCGGTATGATTACCTACGTCCATGGGTGTGAAATGATGAATCTTATTATTTCAAGGGTTACAATGGTGTTGCTCTCCAAGTTGAACTCACTTACAAGATGGGCTAGTTCTCAATTCTCTCATTCCTTAATGTGATCTCAAGTCTCTATCTCTCTCTCCGAAATTACAACCTAACTCTCTTGGATACAAGTTATTCTATTTATAGGAGAGGCTACCTATAACCAAACTAGGGTGTTGATCACAACATATCTAACTTGAAGTCCTTTCGTCGGGCCTGCTTGCGTCGTCCCTTCTTCTGTAATTATGGACGATGTTCTTTGATTCCTTTGTAGTCTATCGTCCAAGCCAATCCATTCGGGTATTCTCTCGGCGCGATGTCGCCCTTCCAGTCTATCGCCCATGCAGTTGGCCGATATGACACGTATCTTCTTATCCCTTTGACTACCGCTCCTCATTTGACCCAATATGTCTCGTCTGTCAGCTTTGTCAGAGGCCTGGGGTCGAGTCTTGTTCGACAATTGTATAGTGACCATGCCCGATCCACGTGGCTCCTTAAATCTCGCGCTTGTCAGCCTCTATCCTGTGCTTCTCATCTCTTTATGTTTGGGTACATCATAGCTTTGAGATGTTGCCACCTAGCCCTGTGGATAATCTACACCTATACCTATATACAAGCATGTTGTCTAAAATAATCTCCTTGATTCTTTATCAGTGATCTCTTTGTGGTGATGATTTGTAACATCAGTTCTTTATGGATTGATTAGCAACATACTAATCAGATCCATTATGCTCTTTGAATTAAATACTTGTCAGGTGATTTGGGATTTTTTTTTCTTTTTTTCTTTTTGTGGTATTCTTGATGTTGATGAACATAACCAATCAAACAGATGGTGATTGTTTTATTTTCTTAAAATAGTTGGTGCACATGTGCGCAAAATTTAACAACGTATAACTATCCTAAGTTTCTAACTACCTAACTTAACTTCCCTAACGGTTTGGTTACCAGACTTAGTTGACTAACGGGTCAACGACCCAAACACAAAGATGGACAAACTTATGACCCAAATCCTTTACTATACCAAAACTTAGGACCCAAACACTAATTAACTCTTCTTTTTTTACCTTTTTCTACTCTACTAGTGCTTCCATTGAAGATGCCATTCTTTTTATCCCTTCTTCTCTTTGTAACAAGAAGTGGAGAAATCAAGATAAAAAATTAGGTTTCTTTGGTTGCTGTTTGTGAGGTTTTAGAAAATTTAAGGTTAGCTTAATTAGGATTGTTCAAAATATAAATTTCTCTCTTTGGATATACGAATAGAGAAGAGAAGAATAAGAACTCCATAGTTTTTCATTAATTTCAAACGAAGAAGACATGGGTTTTTGTTTTCTTCTTTCTGATCGGGGTATAAAAATTTAACTGAACTGATGGGGTAGATAAATAAATTCTGGGGTACATAAATCAAGGGGTACCATTAGTATTTTTGGGGGTATATAAAGCAACACCCCTGTAAAATAGGAAAAGAATTTGCTCTCGCACTGCGAGAGCCTCTTTGAACTAGCACAAAGCGGCCGTTAGATTTAGTAAGATGTGACGTCACCTAACTGTTATTTAACCCAAGATGTGCAACGAATATTTGACTTATGCGTGCATTTTATACGGATATTTGGTCTCTTTTTTCCGTTGAATACTGTAGTCGTCTCTGCCTTTATGAAGGTTCCAATTTTTTTTTATTTTTTTTTTTGAAAAAGGAGAGATTAATAAAAATATGAAATACTGCCAAGATGGCACCCTCCAAAGAAATAAAAAGATAGGCGAATAGGGAGTTTACAACAAACTACTCCTTAAACAAACTCACCCAATCGAAAACAAAATCATCAAACTTGATGTTCTTAAAAGAATCAACATTGACAGACTAACTAAGTAACAACAACTTGATATCCAAAATAAGAGAATTTAAGGTTTTTCTTCTTTGTTTCTTCTCTATTATAATGTCATTTCTTTCCAACCAAACTGACCACCATATCGCAAAGGGTAGACAAAATCTCAAGAAAAAGAGATTTTCTGGTGAAGGTTCCAATTTTCTGGAACCTAGAAAATTTCTCATGTTGTTGTGGAATGTGGATGGTGATGGTTGTTGCTTACGATATTGATATTGGTGTTTACGGTGATGATAATAATTTAACAATGAATGATTGTGAAAATTTCTAACGGTAATGAAGGCTTACACTACGATCGTGGATGATGAATGCATATTTCCCAAGCAAATTGTCTTAACCAGGGTTTCAGGAATTCATCGTTTACTGCTAACACAATGGATGTTAGTTGGAGATGAAGAGACACCTCTAACAGGTGTGATGGTTCATAAAAGACACAACCATTCCCAATAGACACCTTATGTGTCTTTTGGAAGTGAAGAGGCATCTCCAATAGGCATGAATATCCCTATAAGTAGTGAAGGTATTCTCCCATTCTTAATAATGAATTCAACTTGTTTTATCTCTTTCAAAAGCATCATCAGAATTCTTTCTAGTGTGTTCTTGATTGGGTCAAGGGGTGCAAACCTTGAAAACAATTTCTCTGTTGTAGGGATCTCATTGTATCCTGAAGGTATTATTTCGCATACCTGTTGCAATCGCCAATTGATTTATGAGGGTAGAAATAATTGTCTAAAAGAAATCTTATGAGCCTTGAAAGTTTGGAGTACAACAATCTCTTCCTGTGTTATTTCATCTTCTATTGCAACCCAGTTTTTCCAACAGTTTTAGACAATTATTTTCGATCAATGGAGGATGAAACTTCAACCGGCTCACACTGGGAAATTTTCTAAGAACATGTACTTGCTGATGCTTGCAACAAAAGGTTCCCTTATGTCATCATCGGTGTGATATATCTGGGAGATGATTAGTCTCAAGGAAATACGACAAGATTGGGTTTTCATGGAAGGAAAAGAATGTGAACAATCATGTTACGGAAGACTTAGACATGGTTGCAATCTGTAACCAAACAGATAAGTCTTTATCTTTCTCTTTCAGTGTTAAATTTTGATCCGTGATGCATGCATTCCAAATTTATTAAATGACTTAGTCTAGCATGCATGATGTATGCCGTTGCATATATACTATTGAATCTTCCATTAACGCATCCATGATTGAAATAAAAAATCATGATAACTTTATATGATTTTGAGAAATTGATGTTCCATGAGATGGTATGAATAGTACATACCAAAGGGTGTCTGAATATAAGAAAACCCTACAGGCCATAAAGTTGTATGAAACAATTGATTATTGTTGGATTCCAATCCAGTAACCGTTTCTATTCCGATGAAAATGTCTTCCTGATGAAGCAACAAAGGAAGATACTATTTTTAATTTCTTATTTGCCTAAAAGGGTAACAAGAAATTGAGATCTTCTTTGCCTGACGAGGTAACAAGAAAGATTAAAAGGTTATCTTAGCCCGGAATGAATCATGTTTACGGTTTTCCAATTTTAAAATGGTGTGTATGTTTTTACTAAAATGGAGAATAAGGGTTTTACTTTTTCTGAGTCTAAAGATTGCCTAAGAAATCTTGTGATGATTAGTGGCACTTAGATCATATTTACATATCTGCTCATATATAGTTTGCAGTTGATATCATCATGCATGAGTTAACGTGGGCATGTAATTTTGATTGATATTATGGTGTATGGATTATGTACTGAGATTTTAGAATAATTTAATGAGATCAACATATACATTTCTGTACAATCAGAAAATTGGCTAGAAGAAATCACGTTGTAACTGGTTCATATACTAGATGTTTGCATATATGTCTAAGGCAGCCAAATCCAAAGGTGGTACTATAATGGATTTGAAGATGCCTTTATGAGCATGATGTAATGGTACCCTTTGGGTGACTGACAGAGACCTTATGGTTGCTTATGCATATATATATTTTTATTAGGGTAAATGATCGGTCATTGGGTTGCTTGTTCTCTGTACAACATGATCAATATTAATTAGTATTTGTTTTACACACATTTTTTCGAAGATTGCATGCATGATCTTATTGTCTCCACATGTGCAACTAACTTACCATTTCCGTAAGTTGGATAACTTCTGATATTATGCCGTGTTAATTATCCATGGGATGTGGAGTATAAATATTCTTAGAATTTTCTTTTACTGCGTAAATTAATTTTACCGGATAATCATGGTCCCTATGGATATATTGAAATTGAGAAGATGAGTACGCTTACTCTGTGAATTTTTCTGAAATAGAAATATTCTTATGGCCATTTGATTCGCGCTTAGAAATAAAAATGGATAGACACTTTTTGGAAGGGAAGTATTAAGAAGAGATCCAAGTCCAAAAGATTGGATTTGAAGATTTCTATTTAGAAATTTTGGGTGCACATGTTTGATACAAATCAAACAAGTATGCAAATCTGTAAAGGATCGTATTTCATGACATTGAGTTTCATTTTTTGGCATTTAAGAATTGTCGTGAATTGGTGAGGAAATTTATATGACAATGTCATAAATTTTCTACTTGTTGGGTTATTTTAAAACCAAAAATCGTCATAATTGTTGAGACAACAACGGCATGGCATGAACATAATTCTTGCATTAAGAATGATATGGTTCCAAATATTGTAAAAGGGCATATCTTAATACCGGCTAATATGTAACGTATTGGAAAATTGGGCGGCCGACCAAATATCCAACGATGAGGTGTTACGATGTTACAGAAAGCATAAATTATGAACATTTGCATTACATAATGTAAAGTGTTAAATAGACATTGTCTATGTTTTTGGGTATAAATTTGTAGATGATTGGGCATGAGTAGAGGAGTTACTCATCATGATAATGTGCTTGTTGAAATAGCAAGTAAGTTGCCTACAAATTTTCTATGCATCTAGTGTATGCAAGTCTATAATGACTTCTTATGAATTAACCGTAAATGTTAATTAGGATCACTAGAGAAGTTACAATTATTTTGTAAAATTAAATGAGGAGGAATGTCTTAGTTTTTTTTTTTTTGGTAAGTCTTAGTTTATTGAAACCAAAAAAAAGTAATTACAAGAATTACAAAATAGGAGGCTCGAGGCCTCCCCACCCCCATAAACCAAAGGGGCACACTAAGAAACATAAAAAAATAAAAAACTTATAAAAAACTTTCTAACACAAACAGACCCAAAGAGAAAAACAAAAAACTAATATCGTATGCGTCCAACTCTAAAATTCTTCTTCTTAATGCTAGCAATCGTTTTTTCCAAATCAAACTCCTGAACTTGCAGGTTGTATTCATCATCAAAAAACTCTTCATATTCATCGTCTTCTTCTTCAGAAGCATAATTTCCACCAGGAATAAGCTTAATAGGAGATTGAGCTTTTTTCTTAGTCGACATTCTATCCATTAAATCCTTTTTTTCCTTGAAGTATTTTTTTCTAAAGTCTGGATCTCTAATGAAATTAGCCCGCACTTGATCGTTTTCAATAATGCTCGCCTCGTCTAGTTCATTACTAGACAAAATATTTCTCATATAAAAAAAAACATCATCCAACCTCTCCCTTTTCTTTTTTAATTCTTCCATTCTTTCTAGGAAAGCTTTCTTTTTATCTGTTTCAACATGGGCATCCGGTTTATCGTCAGAAATTGCACCCCATTCTTTTGAATTCTTAACTTCGGCTGCCATATTAGCAGCTAGCAGCTCCGCATTTGCATCCTCCGAAGAGCTTAGAGATTCAAACGAATTCTCACAATGTATATCTGAATGACTGAATAATGCATCATCAAAAGGAGTAAAAGTAACTTTTGTAGGCGATTTTGTACCCTTTACATGCTTCCACTCATCTTTAGAAACGTTTAGAAGCGTCTCTTTGTTTTGATAATCCACCTCCTCCACAGCTGTAGTTGTAACAGCAGATTCTTCTTTCCTAACTTCAACACCATCTGGAATAAAAGGAATAGTAGGCGCTTGCTTACCTTTCTCTTGACATTTTTTAGATGTATTTGGCATATCACTTGCAGCAGACTTAGTCACGGACTGACCTTCTTTAGTTTTGCCTTCCTTTTCCGTACCCGAAATAGACAAGGATGTAGCACCCTTTCGTACAGCAATATCCTTTTGCTCAGCTATAATGTTTTTGCATCTAATAAGCTTCATCTGAGCTTCACGAAATTCAGCTGAAGCTTTCTCAAGCTCCAATTCCAACTTTTTAGCATCACCAAGAGCAGTTTGAAGCTGCTCAGCAATACTCTTATCTGCATCATTATCACCTTTTCCTTGATTTGCATTTCCCGTATCACCATCAGCACCTTTGGATGCCACTTCTGAACATTCTTCACAGCATTTTTCTTGTTCTTCTTTCTACAATCAGTATCAACATGACCAACAATTTTGCAATAAGAACAAAACTTGGGTATTTTTTGTAGCTCCACAAACTGACCAAAACTTCTACCCCCCACTGTTACATGAATTGAATCTGGAATTTTCTTTGAAAAATCAATATTAACCAAAACAGCTGCATAACACTCATATTCGTGATTCAATGTCTTTTTGTCTACCATAACTGGGTTGCCTAGAGTTTTCCCAAGATATAAGAGAACTTTTTCCGTCCATAGCTCTACATATAAAGCAGGAAAATTAACCCACACAGCAGCATGTGAAGAACTCTCTTTATCCGGATCGAACCATGGAAACCAATCTTGAAGATGTAGCTCTTGTTGATTGACCTTCCAGATTTTCTCACGCACTTTTAGTTTGTTCTCTTCAGATGAGAACTTGATGATAAAAAACCCTTGCTCATAGGCGTGAATTTTACCATAGCTGGACCGAAACCCCACTGATTTTCCAAAGATCTTGTAACATCAGTGAACTTTGCAACCCTAAAATCCAATCTTCCAATAAGACTGAAATTCCAGGCCGCACACCCTTCTTGGAAAAAATCTAACGGAAGATCCACAGAGGGCTTATCATCATTAAAAATTGGATTTGGCAGACTGCCAATATCAATTATAGTATGGTTCAGAGTTTGCTTACCTTTAACCATGTCTGCAAAGGATGTATTCATCTTAATAGGATTAGACGAAACTGGATCTTGTTTTTCTCCCATTGTAGACCATAAAAAAATGATCCAACAATAGAGAAAACGATAGTAAATGAAAACCCCTCGAGGAATGTCTTAGAACTTAATTTGTAGAGATCCCATTTTTGGAAGAAGCCATCTCAAGCGGTCTTGATTAACTGTGAATCAGGCTATGATCTATAATGTCTCTAACAAAGACTTATAATGAAAATTCAAGACATACAAGTCTTGTACATTGAACGGTAAGTCAATACTCAAGAAAGGAGTAATTGCAGTTAGCCATTGAAACGGACAAAAACTTGGCAGACATATCATGAAGAGTCTCCCAAAGGAATTGTTTTCAATGAAGTGTAAAGAAATGGGACTAAGGTCTGTGAAGGAAGGTTGATCTCCCATAGCAGAAACCCAACCTATGTTTTGAAAAAGATAAACAAGGTTCAATGTGGTACCAACAAGTTATGGAAGAGATTATGGAGCACTAATATAAAACTTCCCATTTCTAATTAGTGCTAGGATTCTGCAAGAAAATAGGATGGATGTAAATCCTTAATGAGTCTGTGATTAGTAAAAGGTGTATCGCAGAAACACCTTCGAGACTTACCTATATGAGTGTGGAAATCAGGCCGTTTCCTAAGAGAATAAGACCGTTCTCTAAAGAAGACTCATGAATCAAGGATATAAGCACATGTCCATTAACGTGCTTGGCTTCAGAACACATGATTTATGAAATCAATATGTGTGGAGACTCCGGTTTTATCATAAGGGATACTTGGTTCAAGACTGGTTTCACCATAGAATCTCGATAAGTCTTTGAATTTCTTACACTAAATGAAGGTTTAAATCCAAAAGATACCTATCATTTATGTATTGATTTCAACGATGATGCTTATTTCCCATCTAAGCTTGAACTACGTTGGCTTGATCCCACTCGGGTACGTAGGCAGTCACTTGAGTGATGCAGCCACTCCGGTTTTGTAAGTTTTACTTTATTTTCTGTTTTGGTTTTTGAAAATAGGGGGAGATTGTTGGATATTTTCAATAACATAGAAAATAAATCGGTTTTCATTTTTGGTTTGTCGCTACGACGGGGGAGCGTTCTGTGTTGAATAAACACAATGGATGTTAGTTGGAGATGAAGAGACACCTCTAACAGGTGTGATGGTTCATAAAAGACACAACCATTCCCAATAGACACCTTATGTGTCTTTTGGAAGTGAAGAGGCATCTCCAATAGGCATGAATATCCCTATAAGTAGTGAAGGTATTCTCCCATTCTTAATAATGAATTCAACTTGTTTTCTCTCTTTCAAAAGCATTATCAGAATTCTTTCTAGTGTGTTCTTGATTGGGTCAAAGGGTGCAAACCTTGAAAACAATTTCTCTGTTGTAGGGATTTCATTGTATCCTGAAGGCATTATTTCGCATACCTGTTGCAATCGCCAATTGATATTATGAGGGTAGAAATAATTATCTAAAAGAAATCTTATGAGCCTTGAAAGTTTGGAGTACAACAATCTCTTCCTGTGTTATTTCATCTTCTATTGCAACCCAATTTTTCCAACAGAATCCAAGGTTGAAAAGAAGGTCATAGAAATTTAAGTTGACTAGTGGTCTCCTTGGACATGAGAAGTCCTGATCATGATGATAATAATTGAAAAGCTTAGTTATTTGTATAATCTTCACAGAATGAGTCACTAATTGTGAGCCTGGTTGATTAAAATTTTATCCCATTCAAATAGAAAAATCAAAAGAAATTAACGTAGGTAAATATTGCTTAGCATGAATGAACTTATGGAATCAGATGAAAGGACTTTAGTTGGCTGCTTTGTTTACGACGACAATGATATATTGAGGATATTAATCATTATTTCAAAGCAAATAATACGAATTAGCCAATAATCAGTTTCCCCTTTGACCAATTATTCGCGTGTGATAATAAAATTAACTAGGGTTAGGTGACGTCACATCTTACTAAATATAACGGCCGATGTTGTGCTAGTTCAATAAAGCTCTCGCAGTGCGAGAGCAAAATATTTTCCTGTAAACTATGGTTTCTCCATCATGAAGAAATTCACCCACCTCCAATTTGCCACTGAAGTCATTCATCTTGTTTTAGTAAATCAAAATCTAGGTTTATGAAATAAATCTCTAAAAAAAAAGAAAAAAAAAACTCTCTATTTTATCTCTCCACCAAACCTAACTCTTAATCTGATTTAATTTTTCATTAAGTATAAAAAAAAATCATTAACCTAATGATTTGCTAATCAACAACATAAAAACCCCACGCCATCTCTCACACCACGTCGAGAGTTGCGGTAACCTCCCCTCCCATTGTCCAGTGAACAAAACCCTCGCTCCTGATTGCCGAAAAGCAACTTATACCCCCTACATTTCGTGATCGTTAATTTTTAATAGGATTGATACGATTCAATGCTCCATATTGATCGGTAGGGTTGGGATTTTTTTACACCATGTTTACATGATTTTAATAAAATCCAGACCGTAAGATTCGCTAAAAGTAAGATCTGGATATTTAAAATCGCATAATTATTATTTTATTTTTAAAAAAAAAATATTCCTGAAATCATATTGATTTCCATGATTAATAAGATTTTCTGTTGTTAACTTATTATTTTCGTATTTTGTTGACTTATTAATGCTAGATTTTAATAAGTGTCATTTTACTAATTCTGCGTTGCTACAGTAAAAACTTTTTTACTGTAGCAAATTCTCGGAATTTTTCAGAAATTGGGGTTTTGTAAACCGCTCAAACCACCAAGGAACTTGCCTGTAAATCACGTAAATCACCTTCCTTAAACTTCCCAACACCACCACCATCATCTCGATGGGTTAGGGTGGTGTAGGGGGGTTCTTCCTCTCTTTTTGTTTTGTTTTTCGTTGGGGTTTCTACGCTGCTTTCCCTTCGTGTGAAATCAGTGTTCTTCCTTCCTTTGTTTTTTGACATTAAATTTCTAGCTGTATAGTTGTCTGCTAGATTGTCCGTGTTTGTCCTCACCTCACAGCGATACACTTTCTCTTTCCTAAAAAGGGCGATTTTTTTTTGCGAATTAAATTTTTGGCAAATTTTTTGCAGATTCATTCGTGATCATCTATTGTTGATTACTATTGATTACTGATGGAGGATCCTATTGATCCATCCATCCCTGTCAAGGTTTTAACGTATGCAGATCGTCTCAAGTGTAAAAAGGTAATGCCAAAAACAGTGATAGATCTGAAAACTTTACCAAATCCAACAAAAAAAGAAGGAAAACCATCGGTGGAAATCCCAGAAGAACTATACTTGGAAGGATGCGCAATTTGGAAGTTCAGCTTAATAGGTAGGCTAGATCTAAGGGAACTTTTGTTCTCGGAGGTTAAGAAAAACCTTTTGCAACAATGGAAACTAAGTGAAGAGCGAGTTCAGTTTGTTCCCCTGAATAGAGGTTTCTTCATCATCAAGGTGCAATCACAGGAAGAGAAATCAAATATATTGGAAGCTGAAAAATGGATTATTGCTCAACAAGAACTAAATCTGATGGAATGGTATCCTAATTTTGACCCAGATAGACAGAGAACTTCTCGAGCAACAGTGTGGGTTAAGTTCCAGGGATTACCAATGGAGTTCTGGCTCGAAAAAACTATTTTGTCTATGGGAAAAGCTCTGGGTAATCTGATTGTTGTAGACAAAAAAACTCTTGCCCATGAGTATGGGCATTTTGCTTCGGTTCTCGTTGATATAGATTTTGCGGAACTAGATTCGGAGTCTATACATGTTTCAGTAGGAGGGTTGGAATTCTGGCAACCTTTTGAGATTCAGAAAAGGCCCAAATTTTGTTCCAACTGTTGTATAATTGGTCACTCAGATTTGGAATGTAGGAAGAAAAAGAACAAAGCTCAACTTATACCAAATACGGATAACAACAGTAAGGATCATCAGCAGACAGAAGGGAATGATTGGAAGGAGGTGAGGAGAAGAAAGAAAGGGAATACCTCGCGTATAATTCTTGTAGTTCCGGAAGTTAAAGACAAGAATGAGGGATCTACATCAATTGAAACACAATTTGATGAGTTCGATGAAGTGGGAGACACTAGTTATGTCGATGAACTAAACAAAAAATGCCAAGATGACTTGAACATTTTGGAAGCTGAGTATGTCAAGAATAAGAAAGCTATTATTCAGGGAAATTTTCAAAACACTAGAGCTATTGACCAGACAGTTGATGGGAGTGATAACGGTGGGAAGAAAAATGGGGTTCTGGGTAAAATTGATGAAGCAAAGAGGAATGCAAGAACTCTGCGGGATACAAATATGACTAGGACGCTGAATTCTATGAAGGATTTTAATTCTTTGTCGGATCCAGAGGATATCTCTCAGTTGGGTATTCGCGCTAGAAGGGGAACCTCTCCATGTATCATTCCGTCTTCCAAATCTGTTAAACAACCTATGCTAATTAAGAAACCAACCCCCAAAGTTTAATTATGCGGGTGTTGTTTTGGAATATAAATGGGGTGGCTCGTATTGAGGCCCAAAATAAGATTTCTTGTTTAATTAGGGAATTCAAACCAGATATATTTTGTCTTGCTGAACCAAAAGTGGCATGCTCGGTAAATTTTGGTAGAAGACTTCAAATGGAAGGTTATTCTCCAGCTATAATTCATAACTCTACTGCCTCTAGTATCGCAAATCTATGGGTGTGTTTTTTGAATGAAATAAACCTTGTGATAGTTCATATGAATAGGCAGGAGATCACTGTTGATGTTGAGGGTGTGCACATCTCTTTCGTTCATGCTAGTTATATCCAAGTTACCCGTAGAAGTCTGTGGAATCAGTTGTCTATGAGTACTACAATCACTCCTTGGTTGGTAATGGGAGACTTTAATTGTATTTTACTCCTTGATGAGAAGAAGGGAGGTCGTGAGCCAAGAACTTCCGCTATCGATGAGTTTTCGGATTGGATGGACGCTAACAACCTGTTCGAAGCCGAGGATCTAGGTACCAAATTCACATGGACTAATAGACAATCAGGCACTGATAGAATTTTAAGTACGCTAGATAGGGCACTTATTAATTCTGCTTGGTTGGAAAAGTTTGTAAACTGGCGATGCAAAGCTATGCCAAGAGAAGTCTCAGATCACTCGACGCTGCTGGGGTATCCTTTTGTCGTGGATCGCCCTAAGAGAGCTCCTTTTCGAGTGCATAAAATGTGGTTCTTACATTCAGACTTCCTTAGTATGGTGCAGGAGAACTGGGACTTGCCGGTTCATGGCTATGCGAATTTCATTTTTCCATTCAAGCTGAAGAGGTTGAAAGGGGTAATGAAGGATTGGAACTTCAGAGTTTTTGGAAATATTAATTCTCGCCTTAAACAGGATAACTTGCATTTCGAAACTGCGGCGCGAATCTCAGACGAGGATCCCACTAACATTGTTAAGCTGAATGCTATGAAGAACTCCATGCAAACCCTAACTGAAACAAGACTGCAGCACACTACTATGTTGAGACAGCAGTCTAGAAACAGATGGCTAGTTGAGGGTTCAACCAACTCGAACTTCTTTCACAACAGCATTCGCATTCGTAGAAGCACTAACACTATTTCATAGTTAGAAGACGGCAATGGGGAAACGATTTCTGATCCTGACAGGTTGAGAGATCATGTGTTGAATTTCTACATCGAAAAATTTAATGGTCTGGATATGGATTATTACAGGGAATTAATGGATTTTATCCATCCTTCTATTTCTTTCGACGAAAGTACATCAATGGACAGTATCCCTGACCAGGAGGAAATCAAAAAAGCGGTGTATGATCTGGGGCCGGATAGTGCGCCAGGGCCTGACGGTTTCTCAGGTTGCTTCTATCGGCACTGTTGGAATATTATTCAGGAAGATTTAGTAAAGGCTGTGAGACATTGTTGGAGTTCGGGGCATATTCCGAAAGGATAAAACTCGAGCCTGATCATCCTTCTTCCAAAGGTAAGGGGGGCAAATAATCTGCGCAATTTTCGCCCTATAGGTCTTAGTAACTTTTTCCTTAAAATCTTTACTAAGATCATGGCTTCTAGACTCGCTTCGGTTATGGAAAAGCTAGTTTCGGAAGAGCAGGTGGCTTTTATGAAGGGCAGAAACATCCATGAAAGCATTAGCTTGGCTTCAGAGATGGTGAACGAACTTTAGACAAAGCGTAAGGAGGGCAACATTGGCCTAAAGCTGGACATCTCGCAAGCTTTTGACACGGTGAGTTGGTCGTTTGTGCTGGAGGTTTTTCGTGCGTATGGGTTCTCTAAAAACTGGTGTGCGTGGATTTTTGAAATCTTTAAATCAGCTAGAATCTCTATCCTGCTCAATGGAAATCCGAAAGGGTATTTCGATACTAATAGGGGGTTGCGCCAAGGTGACCCTTTATCTCCTCTGATTTTTGTTTTGATTGAATATGTGTTGGGTAGAAACATTAAGAAGCTGTTTTCTAAGAAGAAGATGCTCCCGATGGTTAGAAGAGGTATCTTTACTCCTACGCATCTTTTCTTTGCAGACGACATTATGATCTTCTGCAAGGTAAATACTAGGAGTATGCAGAATCTTTTGGCCCTCCTGGGTTCCTATCAAAAAGCCTCAGGGAAATCGGTTTGTCGTCAGAAGAGTAGAGTTTATTTTGGGGGGGGGGGGGTTTCTCTGTCTAGAAGGAACCACCTGCTGCAGTTCTTGGGTATGAGTTATACTGCTTTTCCTGACCGCTATTTAGGAGTCCAACTAATGCCTGGGTCGATTAAGTATTCGCACATTGCTAATGTGGTGGAGAAAATAAAAGACCAGCTGTCGGGGTGGAAGGGTAGACACCTTTCTTTTAATGACAGAATAGTGTTAGTGAAATCTGTTATCAACAGTTACTTCGTTCACAACCGGCTATTTATCGGTGGCTGACAAAGTTCATCATCCAGTGTGAGAGAGCTATTAGGAACTTCATCTGGTCCGGAGATTCGAATGTTAGCAGAGCTGTGGTAGTAGCCTACGACAAGGTCTGTTGCCCGGTGGAGGAGGGTGGCCTGGGCTTATCTCGTATGTCTACTTTGAACAAGGCGCTTCTCATGAAGCTGTGGTGGAATATTCGTACTTCAAATAAGAAGTGGGCAGGTTTCTTTCGTAACAAGTTCTTTGGGAGAAACGGTAAGCTGAAGCTGTACAGTTTGAAGTCGTCTATCATCTCGGGCATCAGCAAGGTGTACAAAGTGGTCGACTCCAACATGAAGGTGAAGATTGGTGATGGAAGATCTACCTCGATTTACTATGATGCATGGCATGGTAATTCTTGTATTGCAGATATTTTAAATGATGTCTCTCTCAGAAAAACTATTATGGTAAGTTATATCACAGACGGCAGCAGGTGGACTATCCCTGAAGGTCATCTAAACAATATGAGGGCTGCAAACATAGATGTTGATCATCTGCCGCATCTAGGAGTAGGACCGGACAAGTACATTTGGATGCCAAATTACAAAGGTGAGTTCACGGTGAGCTCAGCAAAGGGCTTGATTAGACAGACCTATGGGGGACTAGAGGGAACGACGCTGTTATGGCGAAAGGAAATCCACCCAAAGTTGGCGGCCCAGAATTGGAAGTTCCTGCGGAAAGCCTGTGCTACCAACGACATAATCAAATCGAGATTCAAAATCCACCTAGCAAACAATTGTTCGCTTTGTGGAGACTCGGAGGAGACTCTTGATCACGTTCTTTATGACTGTTCTTTTGCGGTAAAAGCCTGGGATTGGATTTCTGCGGTTTTTCAGGTGAGGGCTAATGCTAACCTGGTGATCTCTTGCAAAGCGGCAGTGGTAAGAAGTCGTATGACAAGAGACCTTTGGCTTCTAGAAAATTTGGTCATCAGGTCGGAGCTGTGGGAAGTAAGAAACAAGTCTGTTTTCAAAAATAAAAAACCCTGCTGGAATGTATTCTTCAGGAAAGTTCTGTTGAGCATACAAGAATTCTCGATTCGACTAAAAGGTGATATGAGGAATTGCAGTGAAGACCTATTGCTTCTTGATTACTTCCGGGTGAAGCATAGGAGGGTAAAGATGGTTACTCCGGTCGATTGTTTTTGGCAACCTCCAAGATGTGGTGAGCTGCAGCTGTGCTGTGATGGTGCAGCTAGGGGTAATCCGGGGGTGGCAGGGGCAGGGATTGTGGCTAGAGATGCTAGTTGTAATGTCGTTGGGGCTTTGGCCATTGGGCTGGGCGTTACGACTAATTACTTAGCACAAATCTATAACATCCTGGTGGGCCTGGAATGGGCCACAAAATGGAGTTTCTGTCGTATCTCCATTAGATCAGACTCAGAATCCGTTGTTAAGGCCTTCAAGGAAAACAACCTTCCCTGGTTCGCAACTCCAAGATGGTTGGCGATTAAGCGGTGTTATGAAAATATTCATTTTGATCACACTTTTCGTGAAGTGAATTTCTCTGCGGACTCCATGGCAAAGTTGGGGTGTGATCTTCGCAAAGAGGAGGGGATGTAATTTAGTGGTAAACCACATTTTCTGAAGACAGTTGAAAATCAATCTGCGAGATACTTTAGATTTAAGTAATGTCTTTTTGTTTTTAAGGGGTTGTTCCCCTAGCTACTTCTAAAACGTTTATTGTATCAAAGGCTATTTATAATAAAAAAAATTGACTTACCAAAAAAATAATAGATTGTCCGTGTTTGAGCAAGACTTGGGAACTGTCTGCTCTTCAGTATTGAGGTCCTTCTATGTCTGCGCTGTAACTATTTGATTTATTACCTGAATGATGCCTATGCTTTTCCCCTTCAGGGATTTCCATGGATGCCCAGATGGGGGAATTGGGAGTAAGGGATTTGCATGTTTAATCCCTCATATAAAAAGACTACACTTATGCAACATGGAGGGAAGAATGCAATACAGGAGGCCATCAGGTGTGACTTGGATATGTTCATGGGTTTCGAGAATACGCTGAGGAAATTGAATCAATGGTTGTGCTTTGATTGCATGAGCATACAAGCCTGGAGTAGGGTGTGCAAACACGGGGACATGGATGTTAGGCCTACAATGGTTGATGGTGAGGTAGTCGAGACAATTTTATGGGTTCCACGGCCAAGCTCAGTTCCACTTCAACTAGACAGTGACATTGATATTAATGATGACGTGTTAGACGCAGTCTTTCGAGCTCCTATTTGCACTGTTAAAAGTATTCCAAGAGGGTGTAGGTTGGCCTTTTCTCACGCTTTCAAGGCTTCACTTCTGAAAGTTGCAGTAGAACCTAACCTGACCAGAAATTGGGTTCGTTTGCTGCTACTTCCTCGATGTACGCTGCGTGTTTACAGACCATAGGGTAGAACAGAGTGCAGGTCATGGAATCGCAAAGCTACGCAACAGACACAAATACTTCGGGCACTGGAAATTTGGGGTGAGAGTGGTGGAGCAAAACATCTTGTTAAGGAAGTCCTACATATACCACGTCATGGAGTTTTTAAGGGCTTTGATGCTGATGATAAAGAGACAGACAACAGGGTAACTAATGTTTCAACTTGTTTACGAAAAGTGGCAGATGGACACTTCACAGCTGCAGTTAAGGCCATTAGTTCATCGGGGGTAGCGCCAAATAATGCTGAGACACGGAAAGCTCTTGAAGATAAACATCCGACCATGCCTCCTCCGTGTATGCCAACCATCCCGCTACATGAGACACCCTTACTAGCTGAAGAAGGGACTATTTTAAGTTGTATTAAGTCGTTTCCCAAAGGAACTTCATGTGGGAAGGATGGACTTAGGGACCAACATTTGCTGGATGCGTTTTGTGGAGAAGGTCCCACTATTGCTGCTGACTTAGACACGGCAATAAAAAGGGTGGTCAATTTATGGTTGAGCGGCAGATGTCCACTTATCCTTGCGGAGTTCATTGCATCATCACCCTTAACACCACTTTTTAAACCAGACAAAAGCATTCGGCCTATTGATGTTGGGACGATTTAGCGTCGTCTTGTGTCCAAGGTAGCAATGAAGGGGGTTGGAAAAGAAATGGCAGCTTACTTATAGGATTTTCAGTTCGGTGTAGGTGTCTCAGGATGGGCTGAGGAAATTCTACATGCTGTGAATAGGTATGTCAGTAAACATTATGCAGATGCTAGCCTTACCATGTTAACTGTAGACTTTACAAATGCTTTTAATTTAGTCTACCGAACAACCATGCTTCTTGAGGTTCGTAATTTATGTCCATCTATTTCTCCTTGGGTTGAATACTTGTATGGACAACCTGCAAGATTGTATGTGGGAGACTATTATATCTATTCGTCTACAGGAGTGCAACAAGGAGACCCTTTGGGGCCACTGTTGTTTGCTTTGGTTCTTCATCAGCTTATAGCAAAGATAAATAGATAGTGCACACTACCTCTACAGGCTTGGTACCTTGATGATGGCACTATTATTGGTGATACTGTAGAAGTGTCCAAGGCACTCACGATTGTCCAGACGGAAGGGCCTGGCCTGGGGCTTATATTGAATAGTAAGAAAACAGAAATTTTTTGGCCTTCCTGTGATGGACGAAAGGGTATAGATGGGATGTTTCCTTCTGGAATATCAAGGCCGGGTGATGGGGTCAAATTATTGGGTGGTGCGGTTAGCCTTGATGATAGGTTTGTGAAGGGACTTGCCGTTAAGAGAGCTAAGAAGTCAGTAGATTTAATGCAAGTTTTAATCAAGCTCTGAGATCCTCAGAGTGAATTTCTACTCCTTCGTGCATGTATGGGCATCTCCAAGTTGCTCTTTGGGCTTCGTATTGGTTGTCCAGAATACACCACAGAGGCAGTGGATATCTTTGATAAAGGTTTGAGGGAGGTGGTGGAGGGTATCGTGGTTTGTGAAGGTCCTTTTTTTGGGGATCTACAGTGGAGGTTATCCACCCTACCTATTAGATATGGAGGCCTTGGCTTATACACTGCTAAATATATGTCGTATTAGGCCTTTCTTACATCGCGTGTGCAATCATGGGGTTTACAAGATCACATATTAAGGGATGCTGGAGTGGAAGGCGTGGATGACAATTTTCATAAGGCTTTGGAGGCATTACATATAACTCTTCCTGATTATGACTTTAGCAGCTTCACTAGTAAGGACACCTCCCCCCTTAAAGCACAAAGTAACCTGGCGAGTGCCCTTTTTGGTAAAGTGGTTAAAGACATGGATCGAGATTACGAGTTATCAGACAGACAGAAAGATGTCTTTGGTTGCCTACGAGCAACGCATTCCCAAGACTTCCTTCTAGCTATTCCAATTGAGGGCCTTTGATAGAAGATGTCACCCGTGGAGTACCGATCCATCCTTAAATACAGGTTAATGATCCCTTTATACCCTTCTGATTCACGCTGCCCTGTTTGCTTCACAGGATGCTTAGACACATATGGGGAACATGCTGTCCATTGTAAGGTAGATCCTGGTTTTAAGTTTAGACATAATCATGTGAGAGATATCTTATATGATGTGTTCTGGAGAGCCGGTATTTCAGAGAAAGAAGGAAGCGGTCATCAACTTTTTGACAAACCCACTGGAGGGGAGATCCACACTCAGACCAGCAGACGTACTTATCTTTGGATGGGATAATGGAAAACATGCATGTGTTGACCTCACGTGGGTTTCTCCGTTAGTAGGCATTGGACATGGTACCTTTACTGTCGGCCAAGCAGCGCTGAGAGCTGCCTCAGGTAAGATAGCGAAGCATGAGAAAGCATGTATTGATAATGGACACACTTTTATTCCCTTTGCTTTTGATACTTTTGGTTTCTTGGCTCCTGAGGCAGTTGTACTCCTCAAAAGAGTTCATAAAGTCATGCACAGTAATGTCATGACCCCCGGTTCAAGAGAGTTTATTTTCAAAAGAATAGGATTTGCAATTCAAAAAGGGCTTGCGGCGCAGCTTGTTGCTCGCTTGCCTGCTATGTAAGAATATTAAAACTATTTTGAAAAAAAGAAAAAAATTTATTTAAGAAAAAAAAATTAACAGAAACAAATAAGAAAAATAAATGAACTTAATAGTTTCCATATTTTAATTTTTATACCAAAACATTTTGATTTTAATGCGGATATATGAAACATATATAGGAGAAATATTTTTTTATAAGAATCCAAACTTATTAATTTCCATAAGGAAAAGATTTTGTACGAAAAATAAAATAAATATTCTCAAAATAAAATGATCCTTATTAATCATGGTTTTTGTAATTTTCCTATTTCCTCCGACCAATTTTTTACCAGAAGATGATCCTTGTGAGTTTTTGTAATTTTCATATTTTGGTAAACTAATTAATTATTTGAAAATAAAATAAATATTTTGGACACGGCATTAATTCCATATTTAGCGTGAAATAGTTTTTACGCTAATTTTTTTATCTTTAATGTTATCAATTTCCATATTTTGATTTTATACCAAAATGTTAATCTAACAGGGAGGTAGTCAAACAAGATTTATATGGACTTTCACAGATTTGTAATTTGAGTGACTCCCAGAGATTCTCTGAAAATCTAGAGACTTCTAGTGATTCTCTGAGAGCATTTTAGAGAGTCTTTGTGACTTATAAAGAAAAAAAAAAGATTTGCAAAGATTTTCTATGATTTGTAGAGACAAAAAATATATAATATCCCATAAAAAATTAAAACATCTACCAATATTTTATTATCCATGTTACAATGTTTATAACAGTACCATGAATATCTAAGCAAATATGTGTCCATTGTCCCATATATCTCTTCATATCTAATTACTATCTTTCTCTTCATATCTAATTACTATTTTCCAAATCTAATTACTATTTTCTCTTCATTTGTTTCATATCTAACTACTATTTTCCAAATCTTATACATCAATATATCAGCACAACTCAACTTTCAGTCATGCTAAATGGATCCCCCTGTAAAGCTTATACTCCTACAAGAGGTATCAGGCAGGGTGACCCTTTGTCACCCTACTTATTCATTCTTGCAATGGAATTTCTCTCTAGACAGCTCATTGCATCTCAGCAGGATAACAAGATTAAAGGTATTAAAGTGGCTGCCTTATCTCCAGCCATTAATCATCTGCTCTTTGCAGATGATTTCTTGATCTTTACTCAAGCAAATATTACTTCTGTCAACAATTTACTTGAAGTACTTCACAACTTCAGTTCTCAATCAGGCCAATTATTAATTTTGAAAAAAGCTCAGTCTACTTCAGCAAGAAAACCAATCCAGATGATGCGGCTGCTATTATTTAAATTCTTGGAGTGAGAGTTATGAATTCTAAGGAGAAGTACTTGGGATCACCCCTGATCATTGGCCACTCAAAACAAGAAGCTTTCAAAAGTATAAAAGAAAACTTTGAAAATAGATTTAATGCCTGGTCATCTATTTCTCTTTCACAGGCAGGTAGAGGCACAATGATTAAACATGTTCTTAATGCTATTCCCATCTATGAAATGGGAACTTTTAAATTACCAGCAAATCTACTTCAGCAGCTTACAAGTATTGAAAGAAGATTCTTTTGGGGCTATTGATAGGTGTAGAATACACCGTATTTATTATCTAGTATTTATGCTTTCTTTGCTATTTTTCGTGTGAATTATGTATCTTATGTGTGAATTTGAGTTATTAGGTGCTTTGGAGTCGCACGGAGGAAAAGAAGAAGAAATCACCCAATTTTAGCAAAAGGGACAGAATTGCCATTTCAGGGGCAAGTGGTATCTAGAGTCCAGTCACGGTTAAGGGGCGACTCTCTTTGGTGGAGTGTTAAAGAAAAACTTGATGAGGATAAGAGGCTATTATTGTATAGCCATATGGGTGGAAATAGCCGTTCCATCCCTTGGCCTAAACCTAGTCGAGAGAAATCAGTTTCTCAGTTCTTCCCCCAAATTTACAACAGCTAAGAACTAGTTAGAGTTTGTGGTTGCTGGGATTGAAGATTTAGATGGAGGTGTTGCTAATCGAATATGGGAGTGAGGAATGAGTTGTGTTGTTGATTTCTGAAGACTGTTGTTGTTGTCGATTTAACTGAGCTGGTGATTGAGATCGAAGTCAAGAACAAAATATCGAAACTGAATCTCACTGTTGCTGACAGATGAGTTCAGGGAGGAAATTGAGATGTGGGTTAAGTTGAATTCGATCGCAAATGGGTTCTATGAAGCCAAGAAGTTCTATGGGGTTAATGGGTTTCTGGAATTGAGAGCAGGGAAGATGAATTGAAGGCTGAATAGGTGGTACTGATTAGAGGAACTGAGAATTGCAGCCATGGTGGTAGTTAATACTGGCACTGAGGAGAAAAAGACACTGGTGGTGATGTTCATAGGGTTTAGTGGTTTTGGCAGAAATGGTTGTGTGGTTTACTGGGTACCAGAGGTTAGAGTTGGCTACATCTAGGAGTGAAATGCAGGTGGTAATCAAATGGGTTTGTAGGTGGAGGTAGTTGAATTGTTTCTTCCTGTTTTGGATGTTTCAAGTGCAGCTGAGCTGTGTTGCAATGACTACTGGTGGTGTTTCTGTTTAGTATGTGCATTCGATACATAGTTGCTAGTGGATATAGTGAATTGCAGGTGGTTTAGCAGCAACAGAGGGGCTGGTTTTGAAGGCAAGGAGAGGATTTAGAAGTTGCAGAGAGGGGCTGGTTTTGAAGGCATTGGCAGCTGTTGCTATGTGCAGTTGATTTTGAGCAGAAAAGGAACTGATGGCAGCTCATGGTGGTGATTTCAGATGAGAAACTGCAAGGTAGATGGTGCACTGTTGATGTTGCATTGTAATGGTGGAATGAATCTGGTGGCAATGAGATAGTGGTAAGTTGAGATACAGCCAGCAAGAGGAGCTACAGCTACAGAGATGATTGTGCTATTGTCTATAAGGTCAAGAAGGTGGAATGAGTCAGTGTTGGCTGTGTTTTGTTAAGATTTGCAGGTGGTATTGGAAGACTGTTGAATCTGAGAACAACACAGAGAGACAGAGGCCTGGGACTTGAGTTTACAGTGAACCAGTGAATGGCAGGAAATAGAGTTGGCGAAACTGCAAAGCTGGGAAGATTGCAAAGGTACAGTCGATTCTTCACTGTATTTTTACGGCAAAGTGATAAAGAATAGAGCTGGTGCTATCGAGTTGCAAGTGTTGCAGGGCGAGAAGTCAGCTACGTGGCTTGTATTGGTGCTGATGGAAGGCTGGGAATGTCGAGAAGCATAGAGGAGTTAGGTCTGTGTTGCGGTGAGAGTGTTGCAATTGGTCGTGATGAATTCTGGGTTTTATTGAAGAACAAGAACTCATTATGCCCAAGTTGTGATGTTGTTGCAATGCGCAAGGTGGTGGCAATACTGTGGATGGTGGTTGTTCAGGTGCAGCGAGTCAGGGAGAGATGGAGCTATAGAAGATATTGAACTGCAGTGGCCTGGGCGAGCAAATGAGAGCTCGTATTGCAGGTGATTCGATTCAAGATTTGGAATTGGACAGCAGCAACAAAAGAAGTGTGGCGTGTCTTTGCGATGGATGAAAGGGTCAAGGAGGAGTTGATTAGCAGGTCATGTTTTGAGTTCGCAAGAAGCTAAGTCATGTTGTCGGCGGAATCAATGGAATTACAGAGGGAGATTGTGGTTCTGTGTTGCTCGAGTCTGAGACGCTGCGACTGATGGCAGTGGTGAGGACAAGAAGGATATTGAATGAGTTGCCGTTGTTTCCAACCATGGAAATGCTGCAGTGAACCGGGATGGATGTGGCTTGCTGCCATGGATGTGAAATACAGGGACAGAATGGCAAGAAACCAAGACTGCAGAAATTGTGCGAAAACGGGGTGAAAATGGCACGCCGGTGAGCATAGTTCCGGTAGTCGGATTTCAGAGGTTAAAGTGTGAATCACAATATTTCAGTGAATCGCGAGGGGGGTATGAGTCGGATCCAAGAATTGATGGTCGGAAGTAGAGCTACGCGTCGCGCTTTTGGGTACGTTTCCGCAAGAATAAAAATTGGATTTAGATGGGTTATGCAAATGTTTGAAATACAGGAAAGCAAAGTTGAGCTACTGGAAGTGCAGAATTACTTGGTGATAGTTTCAGATGGCAAAAGTGATCGGAGCCAATTTTCCGGTGACAGGATTCCGTCGCCGGCGACCGGATTCCGGTGATGACATCAGCATTCCGGCGACCAATTTCGGACCCAAAATTTCCAGAGACATATTTCTCACACCTGGGCTTGGTGGACAAGTAGATGGACGTGGACTTGAAGATTTTAAAGACTTTGACCTATTTTTGGAAAGCAAAGGGCTATAAAAAGAGAGTTTCTACAACAAGGAAAAAAACGTTTTATTCTATTCTTGGAGCTTTTTGCAGAGAACTACTTCTAGGGTTTGCTTTCTTTTATGTTTCATAGTCTTCCCTTGAATATTATGATGATGAACTCCATGAATATGAGTAGCTAAATACATTAATTGGTTATGGGATAAAAAGTTGATTTCTTCAAGCATGATTATTTGATTCTATGAATTAGTTTTGTCTCAATTTTATCGTTCATGATTCATCGTTTTATTATCATATGATTTGAATGCTAGTTTGGTTGAGTCCGGAATCAATTGGATTTGTTTTCATCTCTATAGCTATATTAGGGTTTTCAATACGTAAAAGTTATTTGTCCCTGATTTCTAGTAGCAACTTGTGGTTAATACTTGTAGTGATACATCTTTTTAAATACATATGAATCATAACCTTTGTTAAAACGAATTAGTGCTTTTACACGTTTGTTTGCATCGATTAGTCTTATTTCATAGAACTTATTGCTCTTAGGGAGTTAAATCTAATTGTGCTTTTAAACTTTAGGTTGCTTTTTAAGAAGATTTCACAATAGCATCTTTTAATGTTGTTTGTGATAAAATCAAGAAATAAACGAGATACTCTTGCGATCAAGATATCTTAAGACTTTTGATAATTGAGAGATTAAATACCAATTCTAATCATAGATGAAAAATACATGTTTATGAATGATACTATCCCTTAACCAATATCTTCTCCTTATTGATTATTTCAACTATTTACTTTGCTTTATTTAGTATTATTACTTTGATAAATACAAAAACACAACTTGGGTTATTTGGTTACATAAGAATCTGAAAATTGCATAACAACAATCGCCTCTCTGTGGATACGAACTCTTTCTTATCGAATACTATATTTATATTAGTTGAGTGAGGAAGTGAAATTATTTTTGACGCATACGACACGCATCAAATTTTGGCGCCGTTGCCGGGGAGGCATTCGGCTTGTTATCTAGTTTTTAGTTTCTGTTCGCATACTGTTCTGTTCGCATACTGCTGTTCGTTTCTTGTTTTGTTTCTTACTTGTTTGTGAGAATTGTGTTTCAGGTACCTAATCCCTGGCTTCTAAAGATTGGAGTTATCCAAGGTGCGGGATATCTACTCGAAAAGGCATAATACTCCAACCAAGGCAAGGCACAACGGAAGAACACGACTTGGAAGTAGAACACGAAGCTCTTCGGCAAGAAGGAGAGGAAGTAGAACACGATATTCCTTTTGAAGAAGAAGGAGAAGGAGAAGAAGCAATGGGTGACGCTGCAAATCGTTCACTCAAAGACTTAGCTTCTCACAAGTTGGATATACAACAGGGTTGCATTCAAACCGACTCCACTTTTGAAATCAAGCCGGGACTTCTTAGAGAATTACCAAAGTTCCATGGTTTGGTGAATGAAGATCCAAACAAGCATCTTATGGATTTCCACACCATTGTCATGGCTATGCTCCCAGCAAATATGGAGGCGGATGGTGCTATGTTGAAGGTTTTTCGATTCTCATTGGAAGGTAATGCTAAGGATTGGTTATACTACTTGCCTTCCTAGAGTGTTACAACTTGGAATGGACTCAAGAAACTCTTTCTAGAGAGATATTTTCCTGCATCTAAGGCTACTCAAATTCGCAAGGATATTTGCGGGATGAAGCAAAATGTGGGAGAGTCCTTATATGATTGTTGGGAACGATACAAGAGGTTGGTGGCCAGCTGTCCTCATCACCAATTTAGTGACGCTATGATTATCCAATACTTCTACGAAGGTCTCCAATCAAGTGATAGGAATCTTCTTGATGCTTCGGGTGGTGGTGCACTAGTGAGCAAGATGGTGGCACAAGCTAGAGAGTTGATTGAAAACATGGCAGCAAACTCTCAACAATTCTTGAGTCGTGGTTCGGATGTGCTTCTTCGGCGAGTCAATGAAGTGAGCGAGGTGGAGGAACTTCGTCAACAAATGGGAAACATCACAGCAATGCTACAACAAGTTTCAGCTGCAGTGATACCAAATTCTCATGGGTATGAAGACGTCAATGAGCAAGCTAATGCGGTTTTTCCAAATCAACCAAGACGGTATGATCCTTATTCCAACACCTACAATCCGGGATGGAGAGATCATCCCAATTTTAGCTATGCCAACAAGCAAGGAGCGGTCCAACAACCTAATTTCAACAATTCGGGTGGATTCCAACCTCAACAACAACAGTTCCAGCCGCGTCAACAATTTCAACAACAACAACCTCAAAATCAGGGTTCAAGTATGGAGGAGATGATGAAATCGTTTATACAAGAGACCAAGAGTTCGATGAAGGAGTTGCAGACCCAAGTTGGTTCTATGGCTCTTGAGTTGAACCAATTGAAGGCACAAAATAGTGGGAAACTCCCTTCTCAACCTATCAAACCAAAGGAGGGTGTAAATGCAATAACATTGAGAAGTGGTACACAACTTGTGCAACCCGAAGCTGCTGATTTGGGCAAGGTGGAAACACCAAAGGAACCTGTTTTGGAGGATAAGAATGATGATTTCCCCCAAACTTCTGAGGTACCTATTCCTAACTCTAAAACTCCTATTCCTACTTATGTTCCTCCTTTACCTTTTCCTCGCAGATTTGCAAATTCTAAGAAGGAGGCGCTAGAAAAGGAGATTTTAGATGTTCTTAAGAAGATTCATGTGAACATACCACTCATTGATGCTATAAAGCAAGTTCCAAAGTATGCAAAAGTGTTGAAGGACTTGTGTACCAATAAGAAAAGGCTCAAAGGTAATGAAGTGCTTAGTGTGGGGGAGAATGCTTCGGCAATCTTACAACACAAACTCCCACTGAAATGCAAAGACCCGGGCAGCTTTGACATCCTCGTCACAATTGGTACCACTACATTTAACAAAGCAATGTTAGACTTAGGTGCATCCGTTAATGTTATGCCTGCATCTATGTATAAGTCGCTTGATTTAGGTCCTCTCAAAAAGGCTGAAATTGTGTTGCAATTAGCCGATCGTTCTAATGTCTACCCTATGGGTATTGTTGAGGATGTTCTTGTGCAGGTTAATCAACTAGTATTCCCTGCTAACTTTTGTGTCTTAGAGATGGATGAAGGTTCACCGGACTCGTCTCTTCCATTGTTACTTGGGCGTCCCTTCATGAAAACGGCGAAGACCATTATTGATGTGGATAAGGGAATGCTAACTATGGAGTTTGATGGAGAAGTAATACGTTTCAACATCTTCGAGACGATGAGATATCCTAGTGATGTCCACTCTTGCTTCTCCGTTGATGTTATGGATACTTTGGCACAACAAATGTTTGAATTGAATGGTGAAGATGCTTTGGAAACCGTTCTAACTACATCCATTGATAATGGTGTAGAGTGTGGTATTGAGGTTAAAGAAGCCCTTGGTGATCTCAACTCACTACAAGGATGCCCGGAAACTCATAATATCTCTTTTATTTCTTTACCATGCAGTGACGAAAAACTTTTACCTTCAATTGTTAAATCTCCAAAGTTAGAATTGAAACCTCTTCCTAGTCACTTAAAGTACTTGTACTTGGGTGACAATGAAGAGTTACCTGTGATTGTTTCTAACGAGCTTAGTGAATTACAGGAGCAAAAACTTCTAAGGGTGCTAAGGAAGCACAAGACGGCCATAGGATGGACAATTGCCGATATCAAGGGTATAAGCCATGCCGTTTGCATGCATAAGATTCGTTTGGAGGACGATGCAAAGCCTACAAGGGAAGCGCAACGTCGTTTGAACCCCCCTATGATGGAAGTTTTAAAAAAGGAGATACTCAAGCTTTTGGAAGTGGGTGTTATCTACCCCATATCCGATAGAAAGTGGGTGAGCCCGGTACAAGTTGTACCAAAGAAATCAGGTGTGACCGTGGTGGAGAATGATGAGAATGAACTTGTCCCAACTCGTGTGCAAACCGGTTGGAGGGTTTGTATTGATTATAGGAAATTGAATGCCACTACTAGAAAAGATCACTTTCCATTACCTTTTATTGATCAAATGCTTGAACGTTTAGCTGGACACTCTTATTATTGCTTTCTTGATGGCTATTCAGGTTATAATCAGATTTTGATAGCGCCGGAGGATCAAGAGAAAACCACTTTCACTTGTCCTTTTGGTACTTTTGCTTATCGAAGGATGCCTTTTGGCTTGTGCAATGCTCCAGCTACTTTTCAAAGGTGTATGGTAAGTATATTTTCGGAATATGTTGAAAACATAATCGAAGTGTTCATGGACGACTTTAGTGTCTTTGGTGATTCATTTGACCTTTGTTTGAACAATTTGTCACTAATCCTTGAACGATGTGTTGAAACAAATCTTGTGCTTAATTGGGAGAAGTGCCATTTTATGGTAACTCATGGTATAGTTTTAGGCCATATAGTATCTTCTAAAGGCTTGGAAGTTGATAAATCTAAGATAGACCTTATTCGTACTCTAACCCCTCCCACTACGGTGAGGGAGATACGCTCTTTTCTCGGTCATGCAGGTTTTTATCGTAGATTCATCAAGGATTTTTCCAAGATAGCATCACCACTTTGTACCTTATTGCAAAAAGATGTGGTTTTTAACTTTGACGAGAAGTGTGTGGCGGCATTCAATCGTTTGAAAGAACTTTTGATTTCAGCCCCTATCATTAAACCACCGGATTGGAGCAAGCCTTTTGAGCTCATGTGTGATGCAAGTGATTATGCGGTTGGTGCGGTGCTTGGGCAGCGTGTGGGGAAGATACCTCATGCTATTTATTATGCTTCGAGAACGTTAAATGAGGCCCAACAAAACTACACTACCACTGAAAAAGAGTTATTAGCTATTGTTTTTGCTTTGGAAAAGTTTCACTCTTATCTAATTGGTACAAAAGTTGTTGTCTTTTCAGATCATGCAGCACTTAGGTACTTTCTTACAAAGAAAGAGGCGAAACCGAGGCTCATACGATGGATTTTACTCTTGCAAGAGTTTGATATAGAAATCAAGGACAAGAAAGGAATTTAGAACACCGTTGCGGATCATTTGAGCCGTCTTGCTGTGGACAAGGAAGCTATCCCGTTGCGTGAAAGTTTCCCGGATGAGCAACTATTCTCACTTGCATTTGGAGAACCATGGTATGCGGATATTGTGAACTATTTGGTGTCTAAACAAATCCCAAAGAACTTGTCTCGTGATGAGAGGGACAAACTTAAGAGGTTAGGAAACCAATATATATGGGATGATCCATACCTATGGAAACATGGCAGCGACCAAGTCATACGAAGGTGCGTTCCCGAATCTGAATTTAACTCTATCTTGTCTTTTTGTCACTCCTATGCTTGCGGAGGACATTTTGGGAGTAAAAGAACAGCTCACAAGGTACTTGAAAGCGGTTTTTATTGGCCAACTCTATTTAAGGATGCACATATATTTTGCACAACTTGTGATAGGTGCCAAAGGACAGGCAATCTAGGTGCCCGAAATCAAATGCCACAAACTTTTATTCAATTTATTGAAGTTTTTGATGTATGGGGTATTGATTTTATGGGTCCTTTTGTCAACTCTCATGGGAATTTTTATATCTTACTTGCTGTTGATTATGTCTCGAAATGGGTGGAAGCTAAGGCCACCCCAACTAATGATTCTAAAGTGGTTTCAGATTTTGTGCAAGCTAACATTTTTGCAAGGTTTGGAATTCCAAGAGCCATAATTAGCGATGGGGGTTCTCACTTCAAAAACAAGTTCTTACAAGGATTGTTGAAGAAGTACAATGTGTCTCACAAGATTGCAACACCTTATCATCCCCAAACCAATGGACAAGCCGAGGTGTCGAACCGAGAGGTGAAATCCATACTAGAGAAGACGGTGAATCCAACAAGGAAAGATTGGAGCATGCGACTTAATGATGCGTTGTGGGCTTATAGAACCGCATACAAAACACCTATTGGGATGTCTCCCTTTAGGCTTGTGTATGGTAAGCCTTGTCACTTACCCGTTGAGATTGAACATAAAGCGTTTTGGGCTATTAAGCAATGCAATATGGAGCTAGATGGGGATGGAAAGCAAAGGAAGTTACAACTCCAAGAGCTAGAAGAGTTACGCAATGATGCATTTGAAAGCTCTCGCATTTACAAGGAGAAAACTAAGGCATTTCATGATTCTATGATTTCTAGAAAACAATTTTGTGTTGGGCAGAAAGTGCTTTTGTTTAATTCTCGCTTGCAATTATTTCCGGGTAAATTGAGGTCACGTTGGATCGGACCTTTTATTGTTACTAATGTGTTTTCTCATGGTGCAGTAGAAATTCGTAGCATAGCTACAGGAAAGGAGTTTAAAGTGAATGGACACCGGTTGAAACCATATTATGAGAACTTTACTTCCGAAGTTGTGGAAGGTGTGAACTTTGTGGAGGCATTCTCGCTGGAGGAGTCTTAACAAACAAGGAGTACGTCGGGCTGACGACTTTAAACCAAGCGCTAAGTGGGAGGCAACCCACCGGTTTTGTATCTTTATCCTTTATCTTTTTATTTTATGCATTTGCTTTTATTTTTATTTTCTTTGTTTTTGCATATCATTTGCGGAATTTCCCACCTTGAACTTTCTTTGGATGATTCAATTTTACATTGAGGACAATGTAAAGTTTAAGTGTGGGGAGCATTTATATGTTTGTATAGTTTGTTTTAGTGTGTTTTATGCATAAAATCAAAAAAATCAGAAAAATAGAAAACCAAGAAAAAATTTGTTCTTTTTGAACTCCGAAATCTAGAAACTTGTGCCTTTAGGATGACACCATTAGTGGATGGAATCATTTTGAATGCAGGAGTTGAGGAACCAATTAACTAAACGGGACGAACATAGCTCATAATCATAGATACCATGATAGTTGTTACCATATCTCGGAATATCACCATATCGCATTCTATTTTTATTTTTCCATATTTATCTATTGTTCTCTAAGTGCTTTGGTGGGTCACTAAACATCGACGTGTTATTACTGCTAGGATGAAATAGAGTGATTGAGTTACTAAAAAAAAGAAAAAAAAATATGAAAAAAATATGAAAAGAAAAAAAAAGAGACCGACCAATTAGACCAAAACGGAATAAAAAGACACTTGGGAATAGCAGTATGTGTGAAACGTAGTCCCTGTCTCCGTCGCCTAAACAAGCGTGGAATGCAGGATCCAAGGCAACTATCATGTACTTGCTGACAAGAATCATGCGCTTGGATCCAGTTTGATCCAATCATGTTGTCTAAAAAAAAAAAGTGAAAGAAAAAAATATATAATAAGAAAAAAGAAAAAAAAAATTGAAAAAGAAAAAGAAAAGAAGAAAAAAATATTATTTTGGTTGAATAAAGTCACTCCTGGTTCCCTTGTATATGCTAGTGAGTTGATGTAGCATTCAAACCAAGTAGCTCAATCCAATAGGAATAGGTTCATCTTGGCAGTGACCTTCAGACAGATATGGGAAACATCGAACACTTGTGAACATTCGCCAACATCTACATTTATTTCCATCTTCTTAATCTTTTCATTGTGATTGTGGTTTGTTAGTTTCCGAGTATTTTGGCTTGTTCGACTATCTAATTAAAGCTTTACTAATATATGAATTGAATTTGTGCAAGGTATCTCCTCCTGTAGTCATTTTGGATTCGTTCATTGATTTGTCACAAATAGACGGAGTTGGAAATATAGGTTTTGTAGGTATATCTCTAGTAAACCTTCACGAGACTATAACTCGTCCACTAGGGACACCTAGGGGTTTAAAGGCTTGTTATTTATGCTAAAATTAACCGTAGCCTCGACGTCACGGAGTTGTATGTATTTGTTTTAGTTTTGTTTTGTTTTGTTTGCTCGAGGACTAGCAAAGTCTAAGTGTGGGGGAATTTGATAGGTGTAGAATACACCGTATTTATTATCTAGTATTTATGCTTTCTTTGCTATTTTTCGTGTGAATTATGTATCTTATGTGTGAATTTGAGTTATTAGGTGCTTTGGAGTCGCACGGAGGAAAAGAAGAAGAAATCACCCAATTTTAGCAAAAGGGACAGAATTGCCATTTCAGGGGAAAGTGGTATCTAGAGTCCAGTCACGGTTAAGGGGCGACTCTCTTTGGTGGAGTGTTAAAGAAAAACTTGCTGAGGATAAGAGGCTGTTATTGTATAGCCATATGGGTGGAAATAGTCGTTCCATCCCTTGGCCTAAACCTAGTCGAGAGAAATCAGTTTCTCAGTTCTTCCCCCAAATTTACAACAGCTAAGAACTAGTTAGGGTTTGTGGTTACTGGGATTGAAGATTTAGATGGAGGTGTTGCTAATCGAATATGGGAGTGAGGAATGAGTTATGTTGTTGATTTCTGAAGACTGTTGTTGTTGTCGATTTAACTGAGCTGGTGATTGAGATCGAAGTCAAGAACAAAATATCGAAACTGAATCTCACTGTTGCTGACAGATGAGTTCAGGGAGGAAATTGAGATGTGGGTTAAGTTGAATTCTATCGCAAATGGGTTCTATGAAGCCAAGAAGTTCTATGGGGTTAATGGGTTTCTGGAATTGAGAGCAGGGAAGATGAATTGAAGGATGAATAGGTGGTACTGATTGGAGGAACTGAGAATTGTAGCCATGGTGGTAGTTAATACTGGCACTGAGGAGAAAAAGACACTGGTGGTGATGTTCATAGGGTTTAGTGGTTTTGGCAGAAATGGCTGTGTGGTTTACTGGGTACCAGAGGTTAGAGTTGGCTACAACTAGGAGTGAAATGCAGGTGGTAATCAAATGGGTTTGTAGGTGGAGGTAGTTGAATTGTTTCTGCATGTTTTGGATGTTTCAAGTGCAGCTGAGCTGTGTTGCAATGACTACTGGTGGTGTTTCTGTTTAGTATGTGCATTCGATACATAGTTGCTAGTGGATATAGTGAATTGCAGGTGGTTTAGCAGCAACAGAGGGGCTGGTTTTGAAGGCAAGGAGAGGATTTAGAAGTTGCAGAGAGGGGCTGGTTTTGAAGGCATTGGCAGCTGTTGCTATGTGCAGTTGATTTTGAGCAGAAAAGGAACTGATGGCAGCTCATGGTGGTGATTTCATATGAGAAACTGCAAGGTAGATGGTGCACTGTTGATGTTGCATTGTAATGGTGGAATAAATCTGGTGGCAATGAGATAGTGGAGAGTTGAGATACAGCCAGCAAGAGGAGCTACAACTACAGAGATGATTGTGCTATTGTCTATAAGGTCAAGAAGGTGGAATGAGTCAGTGTTGGCTGTGTTTTGTTAAGATTTGCAGGTGGTATTGGAAGACTGTTGAATCTGAGAACAACACAGAGAGACAGAGGCCTGGGACTTGAGTTTGCAGTGAACCAGTGAATGGCAGGAAATAGAGTTGGCGAAACTGCGAAGCTGGGAAGATTGCAAAGGTACAAGTCAGTTGCTGCTGGTATTTCTACGGGCAGTGATAAAGAATAGAGCTGGTGCTATCGAGTTGCAAGTGTTGCAGGGCGAGAAGTCAGCTACGTGGCTTGTATTGGTGCTGATGGAAGGCTGGGAATGTCGAGAAGCATAGAGGAGTTAGGCTGTGTTGCAGTGAGAGTGTTGCAGCTGGCTGTGATGAATTCTGGGTTTTATTGAAGAACAAGAACTCATTATGCCCAAGTTGTGATGTTGTTGCAATGCGCAAGGTGGTGGCAATACTGTGGATGGTGGTTGTTCAGTGCAGCGAGTCAGGGAGAGATGGAGCTATAGAAGATATTGAACTGCAGGTGGCCTGGGCGAGCAGCTGAGAGCTCATATTGCAGGTGATTCGATTCAAGATTTGGAATTGGACAGGCATCAACAGTGAAGTGTGGCGTGTGCTGCGATGGATGAAAGGGTCAAGGAGGAGTTGATTAGCAGGTCATGTTTTGAGTTCGCAAGAAGCTAAGCTGTTGCCGGCGGAATCAATGGAATTACAGAGGGAGATTGTGGTTCTGTGTTGCTCGAGTCTGAGACGCTGCGACTGATGGCAGTGGTGAGGACAAGAAGGATATTGAATGAGTTGCCGCTGTTTCCAACCATGGCAATGATGCAGTGAACCGGGATGAATGTGGCTTGCTGCCATGGATGTGAAATACATGGACAGAATGGCAAGAAACCAAGACTGCAGAAATTGTGCGAAAACGGGGTGAAAATGGCACGCCGGTGAGCATAGTTCCGGTAGTCGGATTTCAGAGGTTAAAGTGTGAATCACAATATTTCAGTGAATCGCGAGGGGGGTATGAGTCGGATCCAAGAATTGATGGCTGGAAGTAGGAGCTACGCGTCGCGCTTTTGGGTACGTTTCCGCAAGAATAAAAATTGGATTTAGATGGGTTATGCAAATGTTTGAAATACAGGAAAGTAAAGTTGAGCTACTGGAAGTGCAGAATTACTTGGTGATAGTTTCAGATGGCAAAAGTGATCGGAGCCAATTTTCCGGTGACCGGATTCCGGCGCCGGCGATCGGATTCCGGCGCCGGCGATCGGATTCCGGTGATGACGTCAGCATTCCGACGACCAGTTTCGGACCCAAAATTTCCAAAGACATATTTCTCACACCTGGGCTTGGTGGACAAGTAGATGGACGTGGACTTGGAGATTTTAAAGACTTTGACCTATTTTTGGAAAGCAAAGGGCTATAAAAAGAGAGTTTCTACAACAAGGAAAAAAACGTTTTATTCTATTCTTGGAGCTTTTTGTAGAGAACTACTTCTAGGGTTTGATTTCTTTTATGTTTCATAGTCTTCCCTTGAATATTATGATGATGAACTCCATGAATATGAGTAGCTAAATACATTAATTGGTTATGGGATAAAAAGTTGATTTCTTCAAGCATGATTATTTGATTCTATGAATTAGTTTTGTCTCAATTTTATCGTTCATGATTCATCGTTTTATTATCATATGATTTGAATGCTAGTTAGGTTGAGTCCGGAATCAATTGGATTTGTTTTCATCTCTATAGCTATATTAGGGTTTTCAATACGTAAAAGTTGTTTGTCCCTGATTTCTAGTAGCAACTTGTGGTTAATACTTGTAGTGATACATCTTTTTAATCGCATATGAATCATAACCTTTGTTAAAACGAATTAGTGCTTTTACACGTTTGTTTGCATCGATTAGTCTTATTTCATAGAACTTATTGCTCTTAGGGAGTTAAATCTAATTGTGCTTTTACACTTTAGGTTGCTTTTTAAGAAGATTTCACAATAACATCTTTTAATGTTGTTTGTGATAAAATCAAGAAATAAACGAGATACTCTTGCGATCAAGATATCTTAGGACTTTTGATAATTGAGAGATTAAATACCAATTCTAATCATAGATGAAAAATACATGTTTATGAATGATACTATCCCTTAACCAATATCTTCTCCTTATTGATTATTTCAACTATTTACTTTGCTTTATTTAGTATTATTACTTTGATAAATACAAAAACACAACTTGGGTTATTTGGTTACATAAGAATCTGAAAATTGCATAACAACAATCGCCTCTCTGTGGATACGAACTCTTTCTTATCGAATACTATATTTATATTAGTTGAGTGAGGAAGTGAAATTATTTTTGACGCATACGACACGCATCAGCTATCACAACAACAGAGGCCACAACCCTACAGCTTGGATGAATGTGTGCAGACCCATTGAAATGGGTGGACTTGCTTTCAGAGATCTAGAAAAGCTAAACTTGGAACTTCTCACCAAATTAGCTTGGAGATTATGTAGTGAACCTGACTCTTTATTAGCCAAGACTCTCTCAAGTAAATATTACAAAACTAGAGATTTGATCCACCAGACTGTGAAGGATCTACAAAAAACTCGAAAAAGCCTTGAAAACCTTTATTTCCGTCTGGCGATTTTTCTGGCGAGTCTACTTTTACAAAATAACTAGATCCAAAATTTTCCGACCACCAACCAGATCGATCAAAAGAATTGAATCATCAATTGGTGATTCAAGATGGTGGACGTTTCTCTTATGAGAAACCAAACCTACGCTGATCAAGTGAAAGGCAAGAAACAACTTCCTACTACGTCTGTTGATCTTAGCTCTTTACCAAAGCCAACGGTAAAGAATGGAAAACCGGCAATTGTTCTCCCAAATATTCTCTACCTGGAGGGCTGTGATATCTGGAAACACAGCTTAATAGGTCGTCTGGATCTTAAGGGAATTAAATTCGAAATGTGAAGAATGAACTTCAAAAGCAATGGCAGATGGAGAGGGAATTTGTTCAATTTATTCCGATGAGTCGAGGGTTCTTCACCATCAAATTGCAATCTCAGGAAGCAAAAGACAAATTGCTGGATGCTGAAGCGTGGTTTTTTGGTCAACAAAAGCTAAATCTTATAGAATGGTTCCCTGGATTCGACGCAGAAAAACAAAGAACTTCTCACGCCTCGGTATGGGTTTCTTTTCCAGCTCTTCCTCTTGAATTTTGGACAGAAAAATCACTTCTGACAATAGCAAAATCACTAGGATCACCAATTGTAGTTGATAGGCGTACTTTAGCACACGAGTATGGCCATTTTGCTTCTGTATTGGTAGATATTGATTTTGCAAAAACAACAACTGATGAGATTAACATAACGGTGGGGGATAGAGAATTCTGGAAACAGGTGGAGATACAAAAGATGCCCAAATTTTGTTTCAATTGCAAGCTAATTGGACATTCTGACCAGGACTGTAGAAAAAAAACAAAAGTGAATACTGAGAGATCTGTGGTAGTTAACAAGGTGACCCAACCTCAGACTGAAGTAATTCAGGTGGTGGAGAAAAATGGGGGAGAATGGAATATTGCACAGCGTAGGAAGAAGGGTAAGAAGAAAGGAAATAATATGGTGGTACATCATGTTGACAATATGGAGAGCAGAGATGAGTTGGTGCAGGCTTATGATCAAAATATTTTGATGGCTAGACAGATGGAAATTCAAAATGCAAGGAATCTAGAAGCTATCTTATCAGGATTGGCGAGGGATAAGCATCAAATAGATTCTATGTCAACCATGGATAAACCCAGAACGGTGGGAGAGGCAAAAAGGATCCATATTACACTGCAGACAGCAACAACAACCCCTTTATGTGATAGGCTGGAGGCAGGAGAGTTCATACCGACAAATAACCCTTTTGGTGCTCTAAACTATTAATGGAAAAGACTGAGAGTCCGGATGATGCTAGGTTCAGGGAGGAACAGGAAACAAACAGAACACGCATAGCTAATATGCAGAAAGTTTTTTCTGCGGCAGTTGGAAGAAGCGCTATCCTGGAAACTATTTCTGAATCAGAATCGGACTCCGGATTGGAGGTCTCTAGCCTAAGAGAGAGCGTGGAGAGAGGATCCTCTCCAAGAGTAAATAATGGAGCTTCGTCGCAGTATGCTAATAAAAACTCAAAAAAGGGTTTTTAATGCGGGTTCTTTTTTGGAACATAAATGGTATTGCACGCCAGGCTGCAAGGTGCAAGTTACAGGAGCTTCTTAAGGAAAATAAGCCGCGTATTTTCTGCATTGCGGAACCTAAAGTGCACGGTACTATTAGATTTATGCAAAGCTTATTTGTTGACGGTTACAAGAAAGATATTATTCATAATGCGGAAGGTTTTTCAAAAGCAAACATTTGGATTTTTTGGTCTAGTGATATGTCTAGGCCAACAGTTATTAATTCCAGTAAGCAGGCAGTTACTATTGAAACTGAAGGTGTGCTGGTATATTTTGTTCACGCAAGCTGCTTCCAGGTCTCTAGAAGGAGGTTATGGAACCAACTTTCCTCGGCAGATGCCAACACCCCTTGGTTGGTTTTGGGGGACTTTAATTGCGTGCTACGTAATGAGGAGAAAAAAGGGGTAGGGTACCAAGAACTTCAGTCATTAATGATTTTAGTGATTGGATGGAATCAAATGATCTCTTTGAAGCTGATTTCCTAGGTACTAAATTTACTTGGGCCAACGGTCAGGCGGGGTTGAGTCGAATTTTGTGCAAGCTGGACAGGGCAATCATTAATGAGGCTTGGCTTAACAAGTATGAGAACTGGAGGTGTAAAGCTCTTCCGCGAGAAGTTTCCGACCATTCTCCCTTGAATGGTTATTCTGTCGACAATCCTAGACCTTCAAGAGCGCCTTTTAGAGTGCAAAAAATGTGGTTTACTCACCCTGATTTCCTGAACATGGTTTCTCAGAGTTGGAATAATCCGATGTTGGGTTCTCCTGCTTTCATCTTCCCTTTCAAGCTTAAGAGATTGAAGGTGGATATGAAGGATTGGAACTTCAAAGTGTTTGGTAATGTTTACGCAAAGCTAAAGCAAGCTAAATTAACTATGGAATACGCTATTCGAAATTCTGACGAAGACCATGAAGACTTTATTAAGCTAAACTTCGTCAAGGAAGCCTCGGCGACTCTTCAGCAGATTCGTAAGGAGCACTCTATTATGATGAAGCAGAAGTCGAGAAATAAGTGGCTAACAGATGGGGCCAGTAATACTGCTTTTTTCCATGCCAACTTGAGGATGCGCAGGAGCAGTAACCTGATTTCGGAACTGGTGGATGACTGTGGGAATACTATCTCGGATTTCAACCAGCTTAGAAACCATGTAATCTCCTATTATGGTTCTAAATTTAATGGGGAGGAAATGCCAATTGCGGATGATCTTTTTAACTATGATCACAACTTTATATCGTCTGAGGAGAGTCGGAAAATGGATGAAGTTCCTGGTATGGAGGAGATCAAAATGGTTGTTTATGATTTGGATCCGGACAGTGCCCCTGGTCCTGACGGCTTCTCGGGTTGTTTCTTTAGACAATGCTGGGATATAATTAACCAAGATCTTTATAAGGCAATCACTTTCTGCTGGAGAGAAAGATTAATCCCTCAAGGTACCAACTCTAGCCTTCTCATCCTTTTGCCCAAGGTAAGAGGAGCAAACAATCTCCGTAACTTCAGGCCAATCGGCCTTAGTAATTTCTTCTTGAAAATTATTACTAAGATCTTAGCTTCAAGACTAGGAACAGTTCTGGATAGTATTATTTCGGAGGAACAAGTAGCTTTCATGAAGGGGAGAAACATCCATGAAAACATAACAGTGGCTTCGGAGATGATCAATGAATTGAAAACCAAGCGAAAAGAAGGTAATTTGGGCTTGAAGCTGGACATCACACAGGCTTTTGACACGGTCAGTTGGTCCTTTGTTTTGGAAGTTTTCAGGAGGTATGGGTTTTCGCAGAACTGGTGTACTTGGATTCTTTCGATCCTAAACTCAGCTGGTATTTCAATTCTCCTAAATGGGAACCTGGAAGGCTTTTTCAAAATTAATAGGGGGCTAAGGCAGGGAGACCCGCTGTCACCTCTTATGTTCGTTTTGATAGAAGACGTTCTTAGCAGAAATCTTTTGAAGCTGTTTCAAGACAAGAAGATGACTCCAATGCTTTCCAAAAAGAAAAATTGTGCCTCTCCTACCCATCTTTTCTTTGCAGACGACATAATGATCTTTTGTAAGGCAAACATGAAGAGCGTGTATAATCTTCTGGAGTTACTAGATACTTATCAATCCATTTCAGGGCAAACTGTTTGTCGCAACAAGAGTAAAATATACTTTGGTGGAGGGTCTTTGTCAAGAGGTAGAACTATAACGGCTGCTCTAGGTATGGAGGTTTCTACTTTCCCTGACCGTTATTTAGGTGTCCAAGTCATGCCAGGAGCAGTTACTTATCGTCATATTAGCAATGTTATTGACAAAATCAAAATTCAGTTGTCGGTTTGGAAGGGTAAGATGTTGTCTTTCCAGGACAGAATCGTTCTCATAAATTCAGTTATAGCTAGCTACTCAATTCATAATATGGCGGTGTATAAGTGGCCGAGTAAGTTCATCATTCATGCGGAGAGGGTAATTCGCAACTTCCTTTGGTCTGGGGACACTGATGTGCCTAGGAAGTGTGTGGTTGGTTTTCCTAAAGTCTGCTGCCCTTTGAAGGAGGGGGGTTTGGGAATAACTAGTATGGCAGTCACAAACAAGGCTCTTTTGATGAGGTTATGGTGGAACATTCGCTCCTCCAATAAGAAGTGGGCAAGATTCTTATGGGCAAAGTACACTACACGCAAGGGAATAATAAAGCAGTATGGGGTGAAGTCTTCGATCCTTCCGGGTATAAGATTAATCCACTCGGTTGTGGAGAAGAACACGAAAGTCATTTTAGGTGATGGTAGGCATACTTCACTCTACTATGATACATGGTATAATAATGAGGTGTGCATTGCTGATATGCAGGGAGATCAAAACCTGGATGGCACTGTCATGGTGAGTGATATTATTACTAATAACTCATGGCAGTTGCAAGGGGAGCATGTTCAAAAAATGATCTCAACTGGGGTAAACATAAACAACCTCCCTATCCTTCGGGGAGGTCAGGATTGCAGGGTATGGAAGCCTGATTTGAAGGAACAATTCTCAGTAAAATCAGCCAAAAATGTTTTGCGTAAAAAGTTTGCTTCGGAGGAGGTTTATGGCCTGTTGTGGAGGAAAGATATCCACCCAAAACTTGCTGCTCAGAACTGGAAGATTGCGAGGGAAGCTTGTGCGACTCAAGACAAGTTGAAGAACAGATTCAAAATGGAAATGCCTAACAGATGCTACCTTTGCAAGGACGAGGAGGAAACCTTGGAACATATCATCTGGAGCTGCAGTATTTCCTCCCAAATTTGGACATGGGATTCAGGTTTGTTCAATATCTAGGCTAATTATGATCTGGTTTCTTGTTATAAACATGCTAAAGGTAGGATCAGAATGGTTAAAGACTTATGGCTCCTAACCAGCCTAGTAATTCGTTCGGAGCTATGGAATTCAAGAAATTTGGCTTGCTTCCAAAATGAGTCTACCACACCTCACCTCCTAAAGCTCAGAATCTTCCATTTCATTTCTGTTTATGCTACTCGTTTGAAAAGCTTTATGTTCAATACGGCAGCAAATCTTCAGATATTGAATTGTTTCCGTGTTGGTCATCGCCAAGTTAAATCTTTGAATCCAGTTCAATGCACATGAGAGCCTCCAAACAGAGACGAGCTTCTTCTCTGTTGTGATGGAGCGGCAAAGGGAAATCCTGGAGTCGCAGGAGCTGGAGTGGTAATTAGAGATCATGACAGCAACTGTGTGGGAGCTATGAGCATTGGGCTCGGTACTACAAACAACTTTCTGGCAGAAGTTTATGCAGTTATAGTGGGCTTGGAATGGGCTCTGAAATGGGCCGAGCGCAAGGTGGTAGTGAGGTCAGATTCAATGGGTACAATCTTGGCTTTTCAAAGCGGTAATATTCCCTGGTTTGCAAGGGAACGCTGGAAAAAGATTAGTGATGAGTACGACACAATCCGTTTTGTACACACCTTTCGAGAAGTTAATTTCTCAGCGGACAAAATGGCTATAAGAGGTTGCCTCCTTCGGAATGGGAGGGGTTTGAGTTACGATGAAAAACCTTATTTCTTAAGAACATTAGAATATAAATATGTGTTTTATTTTAGGTTCAAATAGTGTTTCTTAGGTTAGGGGGGTCTGTCCTCTATCCTTGTTCTTTTGTATTCGTTTGTTATTTTTAATTTTATTCACGGACTTAACATAAAAAAAAAATCCACCAGACTGTCTCTACTAAAAACTGCTCATACACCTGGAATGGGATTTCAAAGGGGCTTGAAATTGTGCAGCAAAACTACTTCATGGAGATCAATAATGGTAGGAAAACGAAAATTTGGAAAGACAAATGGATCCCTGGTATGTTACACCCCCTGCTCCTCAAAATGATCTTTTCAGATTTTATGAATTTGTTGAAGAACTGATGATTCCTGAAACTTCTCAATGGAATATTCATATTATCAATTCCTTATTTGATGCTGACACTGCTCTCAAGATACAAGCTCTCTATATATATAACAGCAAGGAAGATACAATGCTCTGGATACCTGCAAAGGATGGACTTTTTTCTGTAAAAAGTGCCTACAAAGTGCTGACTTACAATGATAGAGAAGTTCAAGTAGAAGGGAGAACAATTAACAGAAAAATATGGAAGGCACTTTGGAAAACTAAAGCTGCAAAGAGAATAAAGCTCTTTGCTTGGAAATGCATAAGAGGATTACATTCAACAAAATATAAGAGGGCACTTTTCAACAGCGACCTTGAAGCAAATTGTGACATTTGTGGTCATACTGTAGAAACACTTGAGCATGTAATTTTAGAGTGCAGGCATGCCAGAACAGTTTGGAGGGGGATTAATATCAATATTGATGCAGTTAGGACCCAATTCAATTCAGTATCAGAATGGGTTACTATTTGGTTTTCTCTTCAAAATCAAAACACTGGTCAAAGATGGCTTTACTCCTTAATGATCGGTGCTTGGATAATTTGGAAAGATCGTTGTGATGTTGTTTTTCAGGGAGTCATTCTAAACCCTTGCAATTCAGTACACATAATTCATTATCACCTTTCCTCTCACATTCATGATTCACATCCTTCTCTTTTAAATAATACTTATATGTCTAGATGGAAACCACCTTTAACTGGTATTATGAAGATTAATACAGATGCCTCATTTGATTATGACACTAACCAATTTGGCATTGGCATTGTGCTGCGAAATTCTACAGGACACTGCATTGGTACGAAAAGAAATTATGGAGATGGAGCATTAAGTCCAGAGACTGTCGAGTGCATGGCTATAAGGGAGGCGCTGTTATGGGCGAAAAGACTAACAACATGTTTGTTTTTTCCTCTATGTAGTGGCAAAGCACTACCTTCCTCTATGTAGAGGTGGTCCCCACTTTTTAAGATGTTTGTTTTTTCCACTACCTCTACCAATATAGAGGTTAAACCTCTATCAAATAGAGGAAATTAGATAGTAGTAGGGAGGTGCTATCTTTGCACTCAACCTCTATCTAATGTTAAAATTTCATATTTACCCTCGAACTAATTTTAGATTTCCAAAATTTCTATCCCACGAAACAAAATTTCATTCTCTCGTTCTCCGCCGCTGCTTCCCTAAAAAAAAAACTCGATCGTTACTCTAGTGGAAGAGCAAGAGGGTTTCATCATCTCTTCAGAGGTAAGATGTTCTTTCTTTTCTTCTCGTTGTTCGATAATCTATCTTCGTAATCTCTGTATTTTGAAAGTGTTAGCATTACGGTTTTCAAATATGGGTTTGGTATGATTTGATATGATTCGAGTATGCATTGGATGTTACTTAAGGTTTTAATCTTAGTATAAATCTGGAATTGGGTTTGGTTTCAGATATTTAGATTTTTTTCATCTAGTGTTGAATTTGACATGAATTTTTTACACTATTACTGAGTTCTAATTTCAGCATCAAAATTTGGGAATGGAAACTGTTTGACAAAATACCCAAGAGATTATTCTTTGCTTTTACCTTCTCGTTTTTTTATTTTCTTTTGCTTAATCTCGATTATATATTTTTACAAGTAATAAGATACACACACCTATAGTGATAGGTTGATTGCCCCATGGTTAAGTATCCATTTTGCAGGTGTAGATAATCAAGTGTAGACAATGAACATATCTTTTAATTATCTAGGCGGACTTTGCACCAGCTGTTTTCTCAAGCCAAGGTCTAGTTGACATCGTAAGCAAATCAACTTCATAATGTTCATTTTTCCTAATTCACACTTAAGCCTTGTCTGCGTTCTCATATTCGCATACCATTTAACTCATTTCTTTCGATCTTTCAATTTTACTTCTTGAAATTTTGTTGTTGATATTTTCAATTCTTTCGTTAAGTTAATTATTATGGAGCTGATATGATTTATTTTGAGGTGTAAGTGTGTTCAAAAGTCTAGACTGGTGCTGTAGTGTACTGCTGGCGGTGGATCCTGAATGAGCTGCTAGTAGAGATTATAACATTACATGGTGACATAGGTGAGTTCATGGTTGTTCGTAACTAGCTAAATTGTTGCACAACAAATCATCTTTGTACGACTAGTCCAATTATACCTTCCATAGTTCCACTGTTAGCAATTAGATTAATCTACAGTATACGCTTTTTAAATGTGGTTTCAGCAGCTAAAGGATTTGAACGGAATTTTTGTAAATGAGGGTTGAGGGAGTGAATGAACACCACATCAAAGTGATGCTTGGTGTCTTATTTTTTGGGTAATTGAGTTTAATTTCTCCTTTTGAAATCAGATGCACTAGTTCTTGGAGGTACTTGTGAATGCAAGATACTAGTAGAGACGAAAACATTACGTTGGCAGTGAAGGATGGTTGGGTATTGTGGTTGGTAACTCGAATGGGTTTGATGTAAATGGAATTTCGTTGATTACCTACTGCAAAGATGATATTTTACATCTTTAAGAGAAAATAGGGTTTGAGTTTTAAGGGTGAAAGAAATCATTCACAAAGATGATATTTTACATTTTTATGTAAAAATATGGGTTGATCTCTTTATTGTGATTTGAGGTGTAGGTGTCAAGTGTGTGGCTTGATGGAATGGTGTACTGTTGGTGCTGAGGCGTGAATGAGATGATATTGGACTAGTGGTGGAATTGACTAACGGGTGGTGATGGATGGGTGGTGATGTCAAGTTGGTCATGAATTAGTGACAGTGGAAGTTGCTGATGGACCTGTGATAGGTTTTCGGTTGGTGTAGTGCTGGTGGGGAAGGTTTTGTGAATGAGCTTTTGGTGCTGGTTTGGTTTTGTGAATTGTTGAAAACATTTTTGAATTTTTGAAAATGTTGGTTTGGAATGAATTTTGGAATGAATTTTGGAATTTTTTAAATTGTACAAGGGTAAAATGTGAAATATACAAATTCAAATTCAAATATAGAGTTATTAGATAGTAGTTAAACAAACATAAATTTAGAAGGCTCTAAGTAGTGGTATTCATATAGAGATAGAGGTAAACCTCTATGTAGAACCCTCTACTTATATAGAGGAGAAAACAAACATGTTGTAAAGCATTCAAAAATCCAGATAGAGTCAGATGCTAAGCTTGTGATACACTCCATCAATGGTCAATCACTTATCATTCAATGGGAGAATAGGAATCTAGTTAAAGAGATTAAATATTTAAGTTCTAATTTCAATTTATGCACCTTTGATTATGTTAGTAGAGATGACAATCAGGTAGCAAACTTGTTAGCAAGATCAGCCAGAGAAACGAAAAACTCAGCTGAATGTTTTAAAGATTTTGACTCTACCATATGTAGGCTACTAGCAGGAGATCAAAACTCCTCTCATTAATAAAATTTTTCCTTTATCAAAAAAAATCATTTGTTCCATGGTGGAATGTACTCATCATTCACGGCATTCTCTTGTAGACAGAGGCTCCATTTGGATCCATGATAATTTCTTCACATCTAAAGAAGTTGAATAAGATTCACGATGATTTCTAGGTTGGATAATGTGATAACAACTAGGTTTGATCAGCATGAAACAGTGACACTTGTTCGTTGGATATCCATGACAAAAAAATAAATAAAAAAAATCTAATAATTGGGCCGAATGTAACCCTACATAATTCGGTTAAAGGGAAGCAATGTTATCTTGACTCTCATGTTTACCAAGTTTTTTTTTTTTGAAATTTTCAAGTCTCCCAAAATATCACCTCTTGAGGAGAGATTTCAACCATGCCTATTTTCATAAAAAAGTCTCCCCAAATCTCTAAAAACAACAAATCAATGACTTTCAATTCTTATTCGAATAACAGGGGTGTTAAAGTGACTCTTACAAATTCCTAATCCAATAACATGGAGTTTTAGAAAATTTAAATGACTTAAAAAAAGTCTCTAACGAATAACAAGAGACATTGGGAGACTCTCTAAAAATCCTTATGGACTAAGGCCTCTTCCTATGCATATGCCAAACTCATGTATTATTTGGCATATATGCACCCACTATGGGTATGCAAAACTGCCAAAATCATATGCCAATATGTTTTTTCTGGCATATTGGCATACACGACAGAGTTTCCAGCGAGCGATAGAGTCTTCATCGCTCGATGGTCAACAAATCGCTCGATGGTCATTAAATCGACAGCGACAGTCAAGCTATCGCTCGATACTATGATAATCGCTCATCAGATCTTCATCCAACGGCTGCTTGACTTCAACCAATTCGAACCCAACTTCAAATTCATTTCACCATGCCTAGTCCTTGCATAACCGAAGTGGATTTGACTCCAAAGGAAACAACATGTTTCTCTGGATCATGATAGCACATATCCACTTATAGAAAAGTCTTTTTGTAATGGATGACCCACTGATAGTTGTGGTAGAGCAGTAGTAGCTAATTGATCTAAATCTGGTTTCAATCTAAACATTAATTGAAAAGATAGTTTCCATTAATTTAAAAAAACAAAATTACATTTTACAATTCAACTAAAGGAAAACATTTAAACTACTCATTTCCTTGTCCATTTAAAAGAAAACATTTAAACTACTCATTTCTTTGTCCATTTCCTCCCGGACCAAAGATCCAATTGCCTGCATTTTCTGGATCCATAGAGTTGTTCAAAAAATTAGTTAAGCTGTCGGTTTGAGATTCGCTTGGTGCTTGAGTCTCATCAGAATCACCATAACCTTGATAAGCAATGGGAGTAGGGGGTATGGGAACACGATACAAATCTTGAAATGGGTGTGGTTGATAGTGTTGCTGGAATGGTTGAAATGCTGATGAGGTTGAGGCAATTGGGGTGTAGAGATTCGTTTGCCTAACTACTTCCATGTTCACACCACCACTTGGAGTCAGTACGTCAGTTGGAAAATGACTAAACATACGTGTAGGAGTTGTATCCAAGCCAATGTTTTGTTCACCACCTTGAGTATCTAACACCATGTGTGGGGTTGAAATTTCTGGTACCTCCTCCATAGGACGACGTCTCAAACTTCTTTCACTTCTTTCACGAATTTGTTGACTTCCAAGACTTTGGTGACTTCGACGACCTTGGTGACTTTGCTGACTTCCGGTTGGACTCATTCCTCTACCAGGTCCTGTAATACCGGGACTCAAATGAGTCATTCCTCTACCAGCTCCTGTAACACCGGGACTCATTCCCCTTCTACCACCTGAACAATCATTACCCTCAAGTCCTTGACTCATCTCAAACATCATGTTTTCCCTCAAACTTTGCATCTGTTCCAAGTGCATATTCTGAAATCCCTAAACAAGAGATGCATAATCGTTACACCGGGTCTGATAATCCAACTCTGTAGCATTGACCCCGAGGTATGGATAAGTCCAAGTAGGTGCACTTGAAACAATTGGAAAACTAACAATCTCTCCAGATGTGCTGGATATAGTCTTTACTTCCCAAGAAAAGGGTGGCATGTTTGACGATGAACTTTGAGAAGGATATGCAAATACGTCACCCGTCTCTGGTGGAGGTTGGGAAGGAAGAAATTCATTGTCAAGTGGCAACCTACCTAAAGCTGGGAAATCCATCCGACCCAAACTTTGCGGTTGCATGGAAATATTTGTCTTGAAAATAGTATTAAACCAAGATAGGTACTCATTTCTGTCAATCGGCTCATAAATCAATTCATCAGCTTGTTGCCAACGATGACCTTCCCTTATCAATTTGAAGTAATCGTCTGCTGAAACATCTGTACTGGGATAAGGGTTGACATCTATCACTGATCTCCCTTGCAACAAAAGAAGTTGTCTTTCACCATAATACCAAACACCCTTCTCAGAAATAGGGTTGTATAACACCATCCTTCTAAGGCTTAACTCTACCATTGTCGGACCTAGTTCTTCTTGGAACTCAGTGCACGCTTCATATGGTCATGAGATAAGGTTATGGCTTGTTCTACTCAACTGCTGAATCTTATGAACAATAGCAGCATGTTGACCATCTTCAATCTGTGCAGCTTCCCAATTCTCAGAATCATACTTCCGTATGATCGGAAAAACATTCGTATAATTCTTAAGACAAGGTTCCGAAACACGGAAATATGTATACCACCAATACTGAAAATAATAACATTCAGGAGGTTACTAGAAAAGACCTACTTACCGCATTCAAAGTCCTTGAAAAAGAACGTATTTGTAGTCTTCCACCATCGTTCTAATATAACTTGAACACCTTGAGTCCTGTGGTTTCTAGGTTGTATTAGATATAGATGTCGCCAAGGATATCTTCCCACTCTCTCTTGAACATCAGGAGGAAGTAATTGAAAAATTATACGTAACTCACTCCATCCACCTCTTAGATGTATAGCGTTACATCGCCCTTCATTAGCAGAAAGGTGATTAGAGAATACACCTTCACCGGCTACTAGTCTAACATTATTAAACTCATAATTTGTATCCACAACAAAATTTGCTCCAGTGCCTGAGGTACTACTAGATACTTTCCCTTTTTTGTTTCTTTTTCTTCTCTCCATATCTGTTGAAGATAATCGTTTTAGAACAAAAGTATAAAGAAACTCAGAGGTTTTTCAGAAGGTTTCGAGAAGAAGAATTGAGGAGAATTGAGAAGGTGGGAGTAGAGATGCGGTATTTATAGGCGTCAGAAACTTAAATGGTGGCGATATTGATTATATCGGTAGCGATATAGTGAATTTCGAACGATATTCACAATATCGCTAGCGATAAAGACTTTATCGCTGGCGATATTGACAATATCGCTCGCTAGGGGTTCGATCGCTCTGCGGTTTCCCCATAGTGGCACAAATGGTTTGGCATGTCACCTGGCATGCCAAACACCATTTTTTTGGCATGTGCATAGGAAGAGGCCTAACAGTAGATTTGGGAACTCCCCAAAAGTCCTCCGAAATCTCGTTTGATTACCCCCTTGTAAGACTAAGTCTTATGGGGTGCTAGTCTAGCACCTAGATTAGCAATCCACGTCAACCACCAAAATCACCTAAGTCTTATGGGGTGCTAGTCTAGCACCTAGATTAGCAATCCACGTCAACCACCAAAATCACCTAAGTCTTATGGGGGTGCTAGTCTAGCATGCTAATCGCTGAAACAAAACAACGCCTTGAGCTGAACCGTCCCGCGCAACTACCTTTCGCAGAATCATTCCGCGCTTGAAGTCTATGTTGAATAATTAAATTTCATCTTTTTGTACGACTAGAGAGAGACATAATTATAAGTATTATGTGAAGTGACTGATGAGTGAGAGGATAAATGACATAATTAAATTTCATCTTTTAGTATAATTATTAGTCTAGTGAGAGGATAAATGACATAATTTAATTTATTAGAGCTAGAGAGGGTCTAGTTGGTCTAGTGAGAGGTGTGAAGTGACTGATGAGTGAGAGGATATAATTTAATTTATTTTTGCGCTGGACCATTCCGCGCTGGATGTTTGCGCTGGACCATTCCGCGTAGATGCTTGGAATATTCTTCTGAGCGTTGTTTCGGTCCGCGAAAGTTACTTTTCCTAGCGCTGAATCATTCTGCGTACCAATCTAGTATGCTAGTTCACATGCTAGCAATTGCTAGGAAAGAGAACTAGTGTTAAATTTTTTGCTACACTTTTTTTTGGAATTGCAACACTTATGTGCTAATCTAGCACCTCCAATCTATCCCATAAGACTTGGTCTAAGAATAAGTTTTTTTTCTTTAATTTTTGCCTTTCCCGTACAGTATATTTTAGTTAGCAGATCTTGGGACTGCTATTGCTCGGTATTATTTCCAAAATAAAGGGCTGGAAATCTGTGATTCGGTCGACTTAATATAAATCGGAAATTTGTAGTTTCGCATGCTCCACTTTTCTTTTAGGGTTTTGCTGATTTTGTTTTCTGCAACGTAGGGTTTCTGCAATTTTGTTGTTTAATTTATTTTTGTTGATTGTTTTGCATGTACCGTCAATTGAAACTAATGGCGGCAATGAAAGTCCTGATTTGAGGTGAAACAATAGAAGATGTTTAGCTCTTTGAAACTTCATGGTCAGGAAAAACAATATATTTCGGTAGATTTTATTTCGCTAGACAAATAATAAAGGTTTGCGCTGATCTGTTCCCTTCGATATATATATAAGCCATTGGTACGTGAATGGATGATAGTAAACTTTGTTTAGGTATGAATAACATGATTAGTTTCAAAAAATTATCAACTGTTTACACTTGCTTTTGATGAAGAATACACTGAAATAACCTATTAAAGAGAGGCATGTCGTTGGTTTTACCATGCCCATTACGGCATCTTTGGTGGTATGTTCCGTTAGACCTTTGCTTTGACATTATATGAATTAATTATCTCTTGTTTCAGGCCATATATACAATTATTTTTCTTTTCCATACGGTTTTGATAAAAGAAGGTACGTTAAGAAACCTCAAGTTTCTTAGTGTAGCTATCTTTGCACTTTAGCTTGCATATGAATAGTGATGAAGAGAGAGTTTGTGCTCCATGTCAAACAAGGAAACGTAGGTTTGAATTCGAGAGATTGAAATACCTTGATGTTAATCTATTTTCTACATGGTTTTATTAATTTGTGTCTTCATCGTGTGACTCCAGTGGGTTCTTTAATTATTTTGTCATTGCTTTTTGTTTTTCATTGCAGCACTTAGATTCAAGAGGAGGTAAATCCAGAGTTAAAAGCATGTCTATTGTAGCCCATTGTAAGAGTATGTTGTTTTTCTTTTGGAGCTACGCTTAGTGGACTGTATGCAACTCCCTCTGTAATATGAACGGGACATATTCATTAATTAATCACAACAAATAACGTGACGGGATGCGTACAATGGGCTGGTACAATAGTATTTCAAACGGGACCATAGTTCTCTGAATATTGTAAAGATTTCAGTTGAAGGATGCGAGCGATGGTATAGTAGAAATCAGTTGAAGGATGCGAGAGATTGTACGTAGTTGAGAATGAAAGGTAAAATACTGTGAATATTTTCATTTTATTTCTCTTGGAATTATTTGTGGACTATTCCGATGGGTGTTAATTGTTTATTAGTGGACCATTAAGGAAGATATCTCTATAGATTTAATTGATACCATACGTATAATCAAGGATAAAATGCTAGAGAACTATAGGAATATGCCTATAGTGGTGATAGTCAATAGAACCTATGTGAAGGATCTTTTGGGTAATAATATTTTTTTGTGTTGCTTTTGTACATAAAAATTGGTTTAGTGTAGTTGCTGCATCAAAGGAATCTAGGCATTCGTCGATCTGGATGTTTTTACAATGTCACATCCAACGCATCATAATTTTTTTCTCTTTTGCAGGCTTGATTAGGAGAATACGGAAGTCTGTAAAGTCGACCAAGGTGACAGAGGAAGAAGATCCACCTGAAAGAATGGTGGCTCTATTAGATCTGACTGAGATGTTACAGTACGGGGTAACAAGGTATGTAGCCAACATTTTATAGAATTACAGGACAAGAAGCATAGGAGAAAAAAAATTGACCTGAAAGGCCAAATATGCAAACATCTGAACAAGAAATGTTGTAATTCAAAATAATAATGTAATTCTGCACCATTTTGCTGGGGGTCCTTTAACATCAACTTCAGAATACTGTGAGAAGAATTATGTCTTCTTCCTGTATGCTTGAATTCCAAAATATACAGCCACAACACATCCAATATGTGTACATATACTGATAAGCATTTAGTATGATTAGCAGGCACAACAATGACCTTGAGGATAATCAACAGTATATCATTACTCTCTTACAAAATCTACTGGGCAATTTTGACCCAGCTTTGTTCTAAGCAGTTAGTTCGATTTTTATATAAGCATCTGAGTGTGCAAACATCTGAACAAGAAATGTTGTAATTCAAAATAATAATGTAATTCTGCACCATTTTGCTGGGGTCCTTTAACATCAACTTCAGAATACTGTGAGAAGAATTATGTCTTCTTCCTGTATGCTTGAATTCCAAAATATACAGCCACAACACATCCAATATGTGTACATATACTGATAAGCATTTAGTATGATTAGCAGGCACAACAATGACCTTGAGGATAATCAACAGTATAGCATTACTCTCTTACAAAATCTACTGGGCAATTTTGACCCAGCTTTGTTCTAAGCAGTTAGTTCGATTTTTATATAAGCATCTGAGTGTGAGGATTAAATCGAGTAGTTTCCAGTTTTAATGTATAATCCATAGCTTTTGCCTTTTTTCCACACCAACCAGTTACCTTGAGGATTGAGCTTATTTCTTTATTGATGATCATGTTACAGAGCTTATACCATGATGAGAAACATTTTATACAATGATTTGCAAAATATAATAGAATTATTCAATAATTTGCAAAATGGCATAGATTTTCGATGCCCGTCATGATAAACTCTAAAATTTTCGATGCACAGAACCAAGTCACCAAAATGTTCTAAAGTGGCGGCTCAGTTGGAAAAATCTTACCAAAGCAAGATCATTCAAGTCAAGGGAGAATGTTAACGCCATACCATTGAAGTATAGTCAGGACTTTTTCTTTGGGTAAAGTTGTTTTGGTTTGGTGGTAAATAGATGAAAATGTGCTCACATCATAAATATAATGGTTTTTGTGGTTCTTATACGAACCATGGTCTTTATTGAACTGATGTGCGGCAATATAATTTACATTTTCTGCAACATAATGGATGGTTCATATATCTTTCAGATGCAGACTATGGAGCAAGGTCGTCATGGATATAGATATATGGCGGAAGTATCGATGTGCTTATCCGAGATGGGGACAGTTCTTTCAGCCTTAGTTTAAAATATACAAAGGTAATAATGCACCTTGCTACATACCCCTGCCTTGGAAGTTGTATTTATTGTTAGTGGTGCTAGCCCCTTCGAATATTTTGTGTATTAGAGGTAGCAGATGCCGCATTTGGTCGGTAATATATGATCCTAATTCGCAACAAAAATAAAATAAAAATTGCATTTGGGACATGAATATATAGATAGAGTAAAAATCCAAGTTTGTTTGTGTTTCTACGTAATTAGTGTACTAAATATATTTTCTACTGCGCCAATTCTTTAGTTGTTGTGATGAAGATCCTTTCTCAAGTTTTCAAGAGCAATATTTTAGGGGAGGAAATGTTTGTTGATAACATTGATGTTAATATTTTTCCTTCGCTTTTCATAGATTTGTCAACATGATGATGAACCGCTAAAGAATCATAGTCAGACACTAAACAAGTAATATTCAGAAGCTAAGAGTCTTAATTTTACTGGGTTCACTTTTTCTAATTGTTGGTCCTGAAAATTTAATGTTATTGTCTTTACAACCAGGTGTACTGTACCATCTTCCAGATGACATATCTTAAGGGTTCTATAGTAAAACATCGTTTTAGGAAATTTCTTCTGCGGTGAATACTGGAACGAGTCCATACACGGTTAATGCAACAGCTATTTCGGCACCTTTTATTGCCTTCCTGTTCAGTGTATATATTTTTGCTTTAATGAAAGCTTCGAAGCATCTGTCTGCTTTAGAATGTTTTCATTTAGTGTGGTGGAAGTATTTATTGATGGGCTGAGTGTATTAAGTTGAGTTTTCTTGCTATGGTTAAAGTCAGATAAGGTAGCATTTTCTCTAATATACCTTCCTTTGTTTTGTAGGCGTGTCACTAACTCAACTGCACACAACTACAAAAAATTTACCACCTAATTGTACAATGGACGGAGTATAACTAAATTAACCGGCGTAAGCTATCAAGGTAGTCTGTTACTAATTTCTCATCCCAGTATTTAACATTTTCCAATTTTTAGACGTAGTGCAGTGCATAGTTAAAGAAGTATGTGGCTTAGCAACGGGAGAGGGAGGCATGGTTCACATTACTACAGATAAAGAAGTATGATGTCTTAGCTTAAATCTGAAGAATCACATTATTTTACCTAGGTTGAGCAAACTTAATTAGGCAGTTGAACAATTGCTTTAGGCATGACCCATGGGATGTGACCAACTTTTCAAAATGCTGGTGATTGATTTTTGTTTGATTAGTGATAATGTCATCACAGTATTATTGTTGCAGGTAGTTCCTTTGCTCATATCTACTGCGTCGAACCTCCACCTTGGGGATTCATATCTAATTATTTAGGTGCTCATGCATCTTCCCATTGATCTTTTCTATTGTAGTCTTCGTCTCATGAATTCTCCGGCCTGACCAGCATACCCGTTGATGAAAAGGGCAATAGTACCTCCACCAGTAGTATCATCAAACTCTTTTCTTATTTATTTTTTTATAAGTATTGAATGGTTCACATTACTGCATTATTTTAGGCATCCCATCGGCCATGCCTAAAATAAGTTTGCTCAATAGTTCCTTGCTTAGCAGCTTATTCTTCAGATTTGCAGGTTCACTCCTCCGAGATTCTAGACTGGATATGCTAAATGGCAATGGCACAACAAGTCCGTAGTACGACATGAGCTGGCTCTACTATGGATTCCCATGAAGAATCAGCTGCTGGACTACGACCAGTCTTTGGATTATCAGCAACTGTAAGCAATTCTATATTATATATTAGTTGGTCCTTTTAACCTACTTTTCTATTGCTTTTTTTCATGTTCTTAAGGACACTATTCAGGGAGAATGTTCGAGTTGGTAAGAAGCATTGTAACAATTAATAAATGCTTAATTTTTTATTTCACATCTATGATAGTTCTAACACACAAGAAAACCGGATACATCAAATTCATGCAATGGCCAAGGCTAAATACACCTCCATGCACAAAGAGATGCTGAGAGATCAAAATATAATCTCATTACGAATTAAAGGGTAAGGTGTACTTTGTATATTAACCGCATTTACTTTATGGTTAATATTCTTTAGTTATCTTCTGGCATTACACGCCAAAGTTTTCATTGTCTCTTTTGATTGGGAGATCTCAAGGTTAGTTATCACCTCTAAAATTTAATTGTGGATGATATGTGTTTTCCAAGATAAAACCTTCAAGACATGTTTCTTTATGCAAGGTTGCAACGTACAGCTGCAGCTCTTCCTGTTCAGGAGTTCGTTTATTTTTTCTAAACTATATTATACATGTTTATACCATTTTGTAAACTTTCCAAGAAGCTGTTATTTATTTTTTTAGGATTGAATAGCTACCGATTTTGATCTCTATATATAGGGAACCATTTTGTATCATCCAAAATACTAATAAACACTGCAGTGCCCATAGTGAGCAACAACTACATAGTGAGCGACAACTACTGAATCTCTTTGCATCTAAATCTTAAACAAAACGCCAACTACTTTGGAGTTGGTTACAAAGAAAAAGCCTTACAAAACAGAGTACCAGTAAATTTCTTCAAGAAAGTGCAGCTGCAGAACTACATTTTTTTGCTGTAGTAACGGTTTTGTGGATGTATCGTCATCTTTTTTTTGGTAAGAATTTAGAAACTGCAAGTCGGATATTATATTTTTTGTAAGATGGTGAAATCTCCAAAGTATCATGGTCAACTACGAACATAGGACTTGATGAAACAGGGATTCAAGTGAAGGCCAATTTTTGGAAATTTCTTCGAAGTTCCATAATGATTATACAACCAAAATGTGGCTGAAAAGGTTGCTTCCAAATTCCAATCAAATCAGTCGTTGCTTAACTATTATGTGCATTGTTTAGTCATTTAAAAAAGGGTGTTGGTGCCCAGCTTGTTGCCAGGCTACCCACCAACTTAAGCTAAATATATAACAATTTCTTAAAAATTTAAAAAAAACCTTTTTTTAGAGAATTTGCTTTAGCCATGGTTAATTTTAAACTTAGAAATGATGGAGTTAAGAGTAATGTTGGCAGAGAGATTAGATAGAAATGTATGTCGTAAACAACTGGTCATAATTAAGAAACATTCAAAACTGCTTCTTATATTTTCATTTTCCCCCTTCTTATATTTTCATTTTCCCCCTGAATAAGACTTTTGAGTGAAGTATGAAATGTCAACCGGTGATTTAAGAACCAGGACAAGAATTGCAAGTTTCTAAACCCACCGTCAGCCCTAATGTTCTGGTGTCGAATCATGAAAAGCGTGTTGGATAGTTTAGTTTCACAGTGTAAGATTGGTACACTGTGAAATCCATGGGAAACAAGGATGCAACGTGTAAGATTGGTACACTGTGAAATCCATGGGAAACAAGGATGCAACTGGTACCAATATGGGAAACAATTTTTTTTATATAGATTGGTACCTGTCCTAACAATTCCAATACCGACCTTTACCAATCTCGGAAAATCCAAAATCTTTTAACAAGTTCAAGATGATTTGAATTCAATGGATGTTTTCTGTGCATGGACGTCGTGGAGTTTCCTTACAATTTTTAGTATTTGGCTTTTAAATTACTTTGGGATATAAATTATTTTAAGTTGGTTTGGATTATGCATTATCATCATTACCAAAATACACTTTGTTTATGAATTATTGTCAATTTCAAAGGAAATTAAATAGTTTGCTTATATTTTGAAATTTCATATTTCGTTATGAATAATTACACTACTCCCTCCGTCCAAGTTATAGGCGAAAAGGTCAAATACCTTTAGTAGAAAAATATATCAATTTCATAATTATTTATCTTCTTTCTTATATTGCCCCTTACTTTTTCAAGAAAAAAAGATATGAGTATATAAATTAATATTGTTGTATTACTACTATCATAAATAAGGGTATTTATGGAAGAAATTATCAAGGAAACAAAATTATGTTTGTATAGGTGGACAACTAAAAATTAAAACTCCGTCTATGGAACTTGGACAAAGGAAGTATTAATTATTGTTACATGAGACACACCGAAAACATTTATGTTGCTTTGAATTTAACATATCTTAATATTAGAATTAGGGGTTTGGCAATTAAAAGGAAATTTATTATGATTTAGATTTTAAATACATATTTTAAATGATTTTTTAATTATCGATGCTTTAAGTAGGTGAATTTGTTTCTAATTACTAACAAAATCAAATGATAATTTGTCCCTTAAGCATATATTGCGTCTGCTAATCTGTGACACTTTTTTAGTCTTTTGATATTTGATATGGAACTAAACTCACGTAAGTAAGACTTAGACGTATAAAAATTCGACACAAGTGGAAGTCCCGTCATGAGCTCAAAGGACATGATGTTTGATGCCCTAATGAAACTCAATCAAGACACTTATACTCCTATAATTATCAATGGAGAACTTTCTTATTCTCATCATCACCTCACTTGGAATCACACAAAAAGTTACACAATTACGTACTCAATAGATGGATTTGTTTGTCACATTTTAATCAATCAATATTATTAAAAAAATATTTATATTATCATGTCTGGTTCGGGTTAAAAGGGTATTTTCATGTGATTTTTATATCTTCTCTATTTATATGCATTTTGATTTTGATGCGTAATTTCGGGTTTGTAAGTTTTCAATCAAAGCGAAAAAGAAAGTGGGGAAAGATGATTATATGCGGCTTCACCATTTTATGTACTTACAAAATTAATAAGAATCTTTTGGTTCGCTTTGATTCTGCATATTCATTCCATAAAATTTAAAAAAATAAATAAAAATTCATATAATAAAAAAAATCTATTCTAGTCAACAAAAATATAATAAATTGGTAAAAAAGACTTTACACTGGATGTCTGCCACCCCGCCAATTTCCATACCCATTAAAAGTAAACATACTAATCAAGATTTTTTATTTAGATATTTAAATATGTGCCACCCCCGCTACACTAGATCAAAAAAATCCATCGAATCCGGTGCGTAATACGGGTTACAATACTAAGGAAAATGCAACCAAAAATCATATTGTGGGGAAATATTGCGACGTAAATAACAGATCTCCTGAAAGACAATGAAACCAATATCATTTATGATTTTAACATCACCAGTCTGACAATTTGGAGGTAACAATCTTATGTAAATAACTTTACAAAATCTATGTATGTTCCATATCTAACATATATATATATATATATATATTAGGTCTCTACTATCTTGCATCGACAATAACGGCCAAAGTATATGTAAAAATAAATCATAAGGTTTTTTGTTTGCTCCCTGCCGACTCACCCAACCTTGGAATGGGTGAGTACACCTTCATGTGGTTAACAAAGAAAGAGTTGTTGATTACTCGAAAGGTGTGTAAGCCAAGTAATTATATTACTAAGAGCTTGCATGTCTTTCTTTTGACAATGGAATTCGAGTAATATGTAGTCAAGACCGAAGATACATGAGTGACTACATTACTTGAGTTTATGGGTGCATATGTGTGAATAATTAGTTCTTGAACCGTAATCCGGAACATAAAAATCAAAGTCAAGACAGAATCAACCACTGACATCTCATTATACAGTCACTATGTGGTGTGTCAGGTTATTTGGGATAATGCCAAACGAGGGTATAAATACACTTAGTTAATATATGCATTCCTGAGATATCGGCTATGATGCGGACTGTATAGAGCTGTTAACAGTCATTTTGATGTTCTTGGAGTGGTTCCATCTCTAAGCACAACAAATAAAGTACGGTATGATATGTTTCTCTTAACATTTTTCATCGTGCAACTGCTGGACATTAGTTGGCCGAACTCACATCCGTGTTGACCTTTCTTTTCTAAGCACTACAGTAGGATTTGGTACTTTATAACATAGTGGCGATTTTATTTTCGTTAGTTTGAAATTCATGTGTCATGCTTTAAACTGGACACAATCCTTTAAAATCTTATTTAACCAGTGTGATTATGCATCATTTTTCTCTTTTGGCCTCCTTGATCGGGAAATATGTATATGTTGTCAACCATCTTTTGGCCTCTTTAGAAATGCTCATATTTTTAGTTTCAATAGGGAAATGGGTAGAGGCGGCATATAAGAAAAGAAACGAGGCAAATGAAATTTGATCAAGAAGGATGTAGTTGCAAATTGAGAAGAATTGGGCCATTGTTTCCGTCTTCTTCTTTATTAGTATTTGACATACTGAATAGAGGACGTCACTCTGAGCCTTTGGTAATCTCTATTGGACTCCACTTCACCTAATTTTATTCCTATTTTGACATATATTGGTATATTAAGTCATGTATCTGGATGGATGTAAATCAATTTACTTAATACTAGAATTATTACAGAAGAAGGCAAATTGAAGTGTAATTGTAGTGAAATTCAAGAGAACAAAAATGAGAAATTTGTTTGAATGGCATGAAAAGAAAGGTTTAGGAAACATTGGACAAGAGGTCGGCTCTTAAGTCGGTAAGGGTCATACTTCTTCCAGGTTCAATATAAGTTTTCTATATATTATTTAGAGGTCTTCAAGCCCATATATTTTCATTTTTCTGATGCATTGACAGTTTATTTTTCTTGACCTTTAATTGATAGTGCATTTTTTGACCAAAAAGAATATACCAAGGCCTTGCAAAATTATGATGAAAATAAAAGTTGCTACTATGATGATACGTGTTGGATGATCTGAAAAATCAGGTGGATTGGTGTATGCTATTATCTTAAAATATAGAACTTGATAGAAAAAACAAAAGTACAGTTCACATGATTCTTAATCTTTGTAACTTATGTTCTCAGACCTGAGAAATGTTGAGAAAAATAACCAGGGCTGCTTTCTAGGTCCAAGATGGACTCCACCTAACATCCGATCTTATGTTAAAGTTATTTCTCATTCCTTTATGATAATAAAATTACTAGAAAATTGTAAATATATTTTATAATTTTAAAATTATTTAATATTTGGAAATTATGATGAAAATACGTAGTGTTAAGATTACATGATAAGAGAGAAGGTGGGTTCGTCCACCACTTTTGCTGCTTTTGGGAATTTTTGTTTTAGCAAGGATATCATACAGGCCACAAAAGGATAAATCTCCGCTGTTAGAGAGCAAAATATAAACAACGTTAGATATGACATTTTACGATCACTTCCTTTTGTTCTCCTTTATGAGACCAAATCTCCCCCTTTTAATAGCAACAAGGGATTGCAAAACTTAAGTAAATATAACCGTTAGATCTCCAAACTTTAAAATTCCACCGTTAGATTTCACAAATAAATTCCGTCCGAACTATTGCTATCGTCCGTTGGATCATTAGACTTCCTCTTCCTTATCAGCCATTAGATTTTAAAGAAATGGTAGAAAGAATGTTTACAGGGACATAAAAGTAAATGCACTTTTTATATATTTAAAAATCTCATATCTTTTAAACTACATGTCGGATTTTTGTAAATTTTATATATTTGGAAAGCCCTTTAAATTAGCTACGCAATGAGCACAAATAATGATATCAAATTTTTGTTTTTCAATTTTTTTTATATGTCTCCAAATCTTATATGTTTTCTCCTTAAAAGTTAGACATAACTTAGAAAATAATTGAAAAAATCTACAAGAAAAAACAAAACAAATGATTGATTCTTAAGTATAAACAAAAGAATAATTTTGAAAAAAAATATTAGTACAACCGTTGCCACGGTGGAAGGGCCGACCGAAAAAGAATCTGAAGATGGAGTTTAAATTTGATATTGTTGTTTGTGCTCGTTGCGTAGATTTTTTTACAACCTTTTCAACGAGATAAAATTTGTAAAAATTCTAAGGCACCGATTTTTATATATGTTATATTAAAGTTGGATTTCCAATTATACCCCTGAAAAAGTAGGATACACAAAGAGTTATAGTAATTAGACTAAAAGAGAGGGATAATCTTGTCTAGTGAAAAAATAACCAAATGTGATGACTTTAATCTGCAAGGAATATTCTTTCTCAATCTTTTTATGAAATTGAACATTTACATTACTCTTCATTTAACAAAAAAGTGGCCATAAAAGGGACTCCCTCCCTACGTCCCTTTTATGGCCACTTTAGATTTCACAAATAAATTCCGTCCGTTAAATTTCACAAATAAATTCCATCCGAACTATTGCTATCGTCCGTTGGATCATTAGACTTCCTCTTCCTTATCAGCCATTAGATTTTAAAGAAGTGGTAGAAAGAATGTTTACAGGGACATAAAAGTAAATGCACTTTTTATATATTTAAAAATCTCATATCTTTTAAACTACATGTCGGATTTTTGTAAATTTTATATATTTGGAAAGACCTTTAAATTAGCTACGCAATGAGCACAAATAATGATATCAAATTTTTGTTTTTCAATTTTTTTTTATATGTCTCCAAATCTTATATGTTTTCTCCTTAAAAGTTAGACATAACTTAGAAAATAATTGAAAAAATCTACAAGAAAAAACAAAACAAATGATTGATTCTTAAGTATAAACAAAAGAGTAATTTTGAAAAAAAATATTAGTACAACCGTTGCCACGGTGGAAGGGCCGACCGAAAAAGAATCTGAAGATGGAGTTTAAATTTGATATTGTTGTTTGTGCTCGTTGCGTAGATTTTTTTACAACCTTTTCAACGAGATAAAATTTGTAAAATTCTAAGGCACTGATTTTTATATATGTTATATTAAAGTTGGATTTCCAATTATACCCCTGAAAAAGTAGGATACACAGAGAGTTATAGTAATTAGACTAAAAGAGAGGGATAATCTTGTCTAGTGAAAAAATAACCAAATGTGACGGGAATCTGCAAGGAATATTCTTTCTCAATCTTTTTATGAAATTGAACATTTACATTACTCTTCATTTAACAAAAAAGTGGCCATAAAAGGGACTCCCTCCCTACGTCCCTTTTATGGCCACTTTAGATTTCACAAATAAATTCAAATCCGTTAGATTTCACAAATAAATTCCGTCCGAACTATTGCTATCGTCCGTTGGATCATTAGACTTCCTCTTCCTTATCAGCCATTAGATTTTAAAGAAGTGGTAGAAAGAATGTTTACAGGGACATAAAAGTAAATGCACTTTTTATATATTTAAAAATCTCATATCTTTTAAACTACATGTCGGATTTTTGTAAATTTTATATATTTGGAAAGCCCTTTAAATTAGCTACGCAATGAGCACAAATAATGATATCAAATTTTTGTTTTTCAATTTTTTTTATATGTCTCCAAATCTTATATGTTTTCTCCTTAAAAGTTAGACATAACTTAGAAAATAATTGAAAAAATCTACAAGAAAAAACAAAACAAATGATTGATTCTTAAGTATAAACAAAAGAATAATTTTGAAAAAAAATATTAGTACAATCGTTGCCACGGTGGAAGGGCCGACCGAAAAAGAATCTGAAGATGGAGTTTAAATTTGATATTGTTGTTTGTGCTCGTTGCGTAGATTTTTTTACAACCTTTTCAACGAGATAAAATTTGTAAAATTCTAAGGCACCTATTTTTATATATGTTATATTAAAGTTGGATTTCCAATTATACCCCTGAAAAAGTAGGATACACAAAGAGTTATAGTAATTAGACTAAAAGAGAGGGATAATCTTGTCTAGTGAAAAAATAACCAAATGTGACGGGAATCTGCAAGGAATATTCTTTCTCAATCTTTTTATGAAATTGAACATTTACATTACTCTTCATTTAACAAAAAAGTGGCCATAAAAGGGACTCCCTCCCTACGGGCCCTTCGGGCCCTCCGGTCGGTCGGCCCAATTACCACCAAATTATTTGGGAAGTAGAAAAATAGCATCGTCGACGTGCTACGCACGTGCTCATTACTTGTTGACTTTAATTTTTCAGGTTTCTAACTCTTGCAATTAGAAAAATTAATAAATTTACTTTTCGAGTTTCTAACTTTTACAATTAGGGAAAAGAGAATTAATTTTAATACTTACTTATAGTTCATTAAATTGAAGCACAAAAACTCCTTATAGAAGCATGCCAGTTGTTTGATGAAACACATAATGAAAAATAAATTGGTTGTCTTTAACTTTCCTGCTTAATAGGCTAACATAAGATACTGATCTCTGATTTCACAGTTATCCTTATTTTATTTCTGAATTTGGCATGTTTTGGTTTGAACCTTCAAGTAGATTATTGTATTTTTTTCATGACAGTTTGAATACGAATAAATGAACTTTATGTTAATTCATACCCGTTATGGGTCCATAACTGGAATCATTCTTATGATTTAGCTAAGATTTAAGTTATTGGAACGATTATTGCTGCATAATTTTTTTCTTATCTTAGACTAAGATACATGTATACATCTGCAGTACCAATATAACAAAGGTAAATCCTATTTCCCGATCTTGCAGTTCCATTTTTTCTATTGAAAAGACTAGCAACAAAGGTAAATATTTTTTCCGTCCCATACTAAGTGAGTATCTTAGCCTACCAATTTGGGGCGCAATGTTAGCGCATCGGATTCAATGTCAGAAGGTTACATGTTCAAGTTTGGTCCATCCTAATAGTTCGAAGAAAAAAAATTGGGTAAAAAAAAACCATTGATATTATGTTGCACGTATCAAGCATTAACATTTCATTATTAGTTTAAGCATTGCTAACAAAAAACTATTTGGTAGGTAACTTAAAATATCATTCATATAATTGTCACGTGCGAATCTTTTTAAGTCGTGCATATAATTGCTAAAAGTAATTTAATTACTAACATATCAGATATTCCTATCCATTAATTAAAAATGATCAAACTAATCAAGAAGTTTTAGGATATTTTCTGATACACTTAGGCAACGGGCGCGGGGCGAAGCCCCGCCATACCAATCAACAATTCCCTCTGAACCCGGTGCGTAGCACGGGTTACATACTAGTTAAATTAACAACACTAATAACTAAATAAAGGTTTTTTAGCCATTATAATGAGGGGTTTTTTAAATTGCTAACTGGTGACCCTTTTTGTCCTATTATATTAGCCCCTATAACAGTTTACAAATGGAAACTAGTGGTTTCCATCTTTTTCTTGTTTGCTTCAGCCTTGTACTGAAATATTCATTATAATTTCAACCGTCTACTAACACAAATGGAAACTAGTGGTTTCCATATTTTTCTTGTTTGCTTCAGCCTTGTACTAAAAAATTCATTATAATTTCAACTGTCTACTAAGTCTCTCTGATTCTAAGGTACTAGTGGATTGCCCGTGCCATAATGGCACGGGGAAGGAAGGGGTGCTGGCGATCTATCTGAAGCCGAGTTTATTTTTAAAACTGTAATCTTTATATTACTCGATCTGTATGTAATTTCCTTTTTTTAGTTAATCTACAAAGTTATGCGCCAATGTATTCAACATTACAATTAGCTAAGAATAGACATTGTTAAGAAGAGCAATAGAATCAAATTTTGAAAGCGAATTTATGATAGTTGGTCTTGCAATGTGCTCGTTATTAGTTGCATCAACTAATCCTATTCTTCGTGTTTCATAATCTCTACGGCGTTGTTCAAGAATCAGCTGTTTTTCATTTCCAGTGACCAAACTTCTTCCTTCTTTCATTGCAGAACGAACTTTTTCAAGGATCTGATGCTTTAGATTTTCAGCCATAGAACTTCTTCTTTCTCTCATTGTAGCACGACGCTTCTGTAATTGAAGCTCTCTCTGTTGCAAACTTGATTCTGCCCTATGCTCTCCAGCTAAATCAGAAACGTATACAAATTTAGTGAAGGATCAAATCAAATTTAAGTAATCAGAAGCATTGTGGAGCAGTTAGATGGTTAATAAAAATAGGGTACTCAGCGTCAGGTGAAGTAATTGCAATGCTGGAGTACGATGATGAAATGGCACCTTGGTGAGTCAAGGTTTCTAGGTCAGCTACATAATATCTCGAGTCTCAACTAATCCATCATTGCTATTACTTTTATCTATATATCATAGATGCAAAGATATAGTAACCTAACACAGAAATATCAACATTTATAAAGAAATATCAAAACTTACAATTACTTGGTCCGGCTATGTGCTCATTATTAGCTGCAACACCTACTCTTATTCTTCGCATTGCATAAGCTTTACGTTGTTTTTCGAGATCTCATGTTTTTGATTTTCACTCATTGCACTTCGTTTATCCCTTTTTGCAATACGAAGCATCTCTAATTGAAGCTCTCTATATTGCAGTTCAATTCTGGGGCTTCGGCGGGGAATAGAAGTTGATTGGCTCTATGCTCCCAAGTTGAGTTAGAAACTTGTATACTTGCTGCACATGTAAAACAACACTATGATAAGCTTATATTCTTAGTTTCTTACTCATGGAATGAGCATTTACTAAAGATATATCATTAAATTCAGTAAACTTACAACTGGCTTCATGGTCATCTGGTTGGAAATTTGCTGCATTAATTGTTGTGCGATAAGCAGCACAACATCGTTCATTACGCTCCGGGTTTTTTTTTTGGAATCACTCTCCGTCAGCTCCCGAACTAGAGGTACATCAGCAAGTCTCGAACTTGGATGTGGATGTTGTGGATGAGAACTCGATGAATCCATCCACAATGGTAATGGAAGATGTTATACAATGGAATCCACTTGGACATTTACACAAAAAGGTGATGTCCACAAACTTAACCTACCATCAATTCTATCCAACAAATTCAATCCTATAATTTCAATCAATTCAACCAAATTCAATCATTTCAATCCTAATTTAACAAAATCTGCAATAAAACAAAACATGAAGTCAAAGCAGAACATGTAAAAGTGAAGTCAAAACTTTTATCTATCAGCCTCATCTCATGTTACCCAAAAACAAACTATGCTGACCCATTATCTTTCACTACTAAATTACACATCCACAACCATATCAATCTTATCAATTTTCTCACCTTCTGATATGTGGATGCATCATGACAGGAATATACATTTAGTGTAGAGGTTCAAAATTTAAAACTACTGATAGTAGTAATATATATAGAGTCGTACTTATTTTCATGCAATGGGGTGACTTTCACATATGCACATTTCACTTGATTAGTCAAAACCACAACAATCACTTTTTATGGAAGGACCTAAACTGCTGCCTAACAAAAGAATATAAGAATGAATATGAGGGACTTTAAACTGCATGTACAGTTGTACACTGTCTTCAATCAAGCATTTCGACAAAAAACTTTGAGCCAACACTAACAGGCATACCCAAAAACCCACATTAGAACATGAATTGAAAACTTAATTCAACCATGGATTAAATTTTAACATTCAATTTAAACTCTAAACTTAATTCAATGAACTCACCCCATTTCTCGAACTCTCTCAGTATTCTGTTAGTGTTTCCATCGATTAGGCATTTATCCAAAAATAATAATAATAATAATACTAACAATTAAGGTTGACAAAAGGTTACCCGAAGAGAATGATATGAGTTTAACAACCAAACCAATTATGAAGTGATTGAATCAATTCACCCAATTTCAAATTTAGGGTTACAGGTTAGATGATGATTGAATACTCAATCAAATCAAAATTCTGACCCTAAAATCGAAATTGAGTAAAGATTACTCGAGATTTAGAGCGGTTTAATGAAGACGAAACAGAGATTTAGATTGAGAAGGTAGGGGTGATTTGTAGAAGAAGGCAGAAGACGTAATTGGGAGTATTGGTGGTGTTTCAGTCGATTGACAGGTGAAAAGGTGAAGATAGTGGTGGTGTTTCAAAAGACTTTCAGTTTTTGTGGTGGTGATGGTGACTTCGAATGTTGGTAGTGGTGGTGCTGGTGATGGTGGCGTGGAAGGTTGAAGGAGGTGGAGGGGAGATAGAGATCGAGAGTGAGAAGAAGAAGAAAGAAGTCGAAAATCTAAGTTTTGTTCCTCAGATCTAGTATCTTATTTTGACAAAGGTAGCCTTCAACTTTTAGCGTTATTACAATGCCCCTACGTTTGCAAACAGTAACGTGAGATGGAGAGTGGAAAAATATAATGGAGGGGCAGCTTTGTCATTTCAAATGGGACACAAAAATTTTGGTTACTAACACCAAACAAACCGTTTTGCTTTATATTATAGATGGGGAGGACATGCTAATCTGATGCCCTTTTATCCAACAGAGAATCAAGCGAGAAATCTTTATTTAGTAACAGGATGAACAAAAGAGCACTGAATAAAGTGGTGCTCGTAGCAGGTTGATCAGATAGCACACAAATTAGATTGGGGCTTTCCATTTATTCACCCCTTAGCATAAACAAGAATCAATAGAATGTAAAAATTGGAATGCAAATTGCTGAAATGATCAAAATATAATGTAGCTCTTCTATTTTCCGCATAATATAACGAATTCATGCGTACATTTATCTACACACACAAATAGTCGCACAAAATACAAACCATTCCCATCCCAGAAATTTAAAAAAAAAAAAAAAAAAAGACAAATATCATTCACAGTACATGGATGGATGATGCACAGGCCAATTCTAGTAAAGAGTGCTATACTTTGTTTTACCTAATCAAGGGATAGAGTAGAGTAGCAAACTGGAAAGAAAGTGAGACCAAATGAGACAGTCTTCTTTGTAGGGTACACATCTAACAGTTGAATCCATGGCAAACAGAAAGAACTATGATCAAAATCAAGGCAACGAGAATACCAAGAACTATAAGCTTTATCTTCATGTTCTGTAGCCACATCTTCCTCCTCATCTTTGTTCCCTGTTGCCTAAAATCTTGTGCCTGCCAGGAGCCAAATAAACGATATTGACATTCGTTACTATAAAAAGAGAATAACAAACAAGAAGTTTTTCTTATGATGAGTTATCGGGGACAAATACAGTTCAGGTTTACATTCAAGTTTAAACAAATATATACAAGGTCGGTAATTACCAAACTAATAAATTTATTACGTCATATGGTTCCAACTATGCCAGCAAGTGGCACCAAGTAAACTACACTATAACTATGTAAAGCAGCAGCCATACACACACTAACCTGTGATCGAAGGTTCTCTGTTTTGTCCACCAGAAGCTCAATTTTTTCACCACGGTCCAGAACCTGCACAACATAAAGATTCATTCATAGATAGCTGCGTTACACGGATTCTTCAAATATGATGGAGTGTCCCGTGTCCATACGTATGGACACGGATACTGACACTGACACTTGATGGACACAGCTTCAATAGTAATTAGAAAAAGAAAAGAAAACAGAAAGAAAAGGAAATTGCTCTTGCATCCCTCTTCTTTTGTGCTTAGATGGACAAACCTGCTCCCATTTGAAGAACGATGATGATGCAGAAGAAATTCAGTTTAAAAGAAAAAGTTAATTTTAAACAAGAACTTGGTCATTGATTTTCATAGTTTTTTTTTTTTTTAGCATACTCAAGATAGTGATTCTTTGTTTTTGATTGACAAGATAAAGATTTTTCACTAACTTATGCTGGAATTAGATCAGATCTAACCCGTTTGACGAAAACTGATCAAGTGCGTTTCAAAGGGATAATTCCACTAGCTAAGAACAGAACATTCAGCAGATTGATATAATAGAACTGTATACTCAATCTTAATTTTATCAACTTTGAACATCCTTTTTCATAAAAATTGGATATTGTTTCTTGTTAAAATTGAACAACTTTAAGGTGGGTTTGTTAATCTATGTCTATAAATGCAGTGTAGATTGACAAAAGGAAAAAGATTAATGATAAAAACCCCTCTCGAAAATCCTTCTTCCATCTTCCCATCTTGTTCATCACTAGACTTACGATCCAGTCATTTTTTTTAACCCAATCACATCAGTATTTTTCTTCTCTTCTCTAATCAATTGTTCTCCAATTCCTCTTTCATTTTTCTCGGCCATACCCTATATTTCGGTTCTCTGGAGTACTGATTATGTTTTGAGATTGGTAGATAAGACGACGAACAAGGAAGACAGAGACAGAAAAATAAAGGGAAAAAAAGAAAAAAGGTTACGTGTCAATTTTTTTGAGTGACGCGTCTACTTCTTTTTAGCCAATCTGTCTCACCACATCACTTGGGCGCAGAATAGGGCGGAAAGTGGGACTGAGAAAAGCATTTATGTTTTCCATTTACATTTCTGCATATCTTTTATTAGTAATATTTTTATCTTTTATTAGTAATATTTTTATTTATGTGTAGTATTGCGGTGTCCTCGTATCATGAATTTTTAGAATTGCCGTACTGGACACACGTATACGTGTCCACGTCGGACACCCGTGGCGGTTTCCATGTAACGCAGATAGATAGGCAACCCACCACCTTGAGAAATGCCCAAATGGAAGTGATTTATGTGAAATTTAAGAGAGGGACAATCAGATATGTATGACACAGCACTTTGCAGTTCAAATGAAGATATTAATGATGGTTATTTACCTTCTCAATATTTTCCATCATCACACCCTTTACTTCAGTAACCTGAGCCTTAACTTTGGCAAGTTTACTGATTTCCTCTGGATGATCCACACAGTACTGCATATGCTCCTTAAGCTTTGACCTAAAAATGTGGATGGCGGTAACAGGGTTTTAGCATTAACACACACGGCTACAATTGAAAAGAAAACTATCACTATTTCCTATTGCCAGGTAAATTTTAAGAGAATTACCCAAACTCCTTGTTAAGGCTGTGTGCAACAGCAGTAGCAGCCTTTCCTCCTGCATATCTCTTGTTGAAGTCATCCTTAACTCGTTCTAGGAATGCAATGGGCACTTGTCTACCGGCAGATTCGACTGCGACCACGCAGTAGGCTGCAAAATTCAGAAAGCATAAGAATCCAACAAAAACACAAATAGCAACTCAGTCTGACAAACAAGACAAAGCTCTGACTGCAAATACAAGAGAGGAAATAGACTAACTATAACAGAAGTATCATAAAATAAGAGGTCCCAAAAATTAAAAAAGAAATCTCAAAAAAACAGAAGCGAAGATATTAATCAATAACAGGCACAGCAGTTCAGTATTGGATGCTCTGACGACATATTCTGACTAATTAAATACTAGCAGACAATGATCTTAAAACTATGGTTACATGTCCTCACACACATGATATTTTAAATTAAATGATCCTATGATCTATGAGTTTTACAAACACCAAAGCATGCATAAAAAAATGGCAACCAAAATCAGACCATGCTATAAAGAAAATCTAATTGTCAACAAAAACTGAACTCCAAAGTTTACTGTCAAACAATATAGAAACGCACAATAATGGTCAGAATCAGGCACACTGGCATTACAGGTCCAACATGCTGCCGTGTTAACTCAGAGAAGATAATTAGATAATTCTAGTTAAAGCATCATAAGCCTTGTTGCATAGGAGGGCAACAACATGGTTACAAGTAATCACAAAAATGAGCCTCTTAAAACAAATCCAACGAATGACGTTATCACCACAAAACGAAGATAAGCATAAAATACTAGAACAGACGTTTGTAGCAACCGAGACGCTCATACAACCATGACTCCTACCCCCACTCCTTTTTTCCCCGCAACAACAAAAAGATGAGACAACATAACATGTTAAATACAACCCAAAATTTATATATTAGTTCGTTCTCCTAATTAAGAACTTTACTCTCATAAACTTAAATCTAAAGATCTAAGAGATTGAAATCAGTAAGCATATCATAAGAAACATGAACAAATCAAGAGGCTTCTCTAAGATCTGAATGTACTAAGTTGATCTGCGTTCTTCTATTCTCAACGTGACTTTTATCAATCCAGATACATGAACAAAAAAGAGATCAATCGGGAACAAGGTGCAAACAAACAACAGATCAATGATCGATAAAACATAAAAAATAGAGAATAAGACACCCAATCAATCACAATTTACAGCTATGGATCGAACAGATCAATACCAGATCTAAAAGAAGACGAACACATAGATCAAATCAGAACAAAAAGAAAACATACGAAAATCGAGATCTAGAAAAAAGACAAAGGATTGAGAAACTTACTGAAGCCGTCTTCAACAAGGTAATTGAAGGTGTGATTATCGCAGTTATAGGTAAACTTATTATTACTAGCAGGTAGTTTTTGAAGACATTGAGAAGCAATTGTTGTAAAATTCCCTGTGAATTCAGTATATTCGGCCAAGATAACTGTTCCTCTAGCCACAAAACTGTAGATCAATGACTGTTGTCCCATTTCTAATCACAATAAACCCTAACCCTAACCAAAAAATAATAATTTCTTGTTAAAAAAACCAGAAAATTTCAGAAACAGAATTGCGAATCAGGAAAATACTGAAGATCGATCTAACGAAATGATCGGGGATTGATCGATTTTTATTTTATTTTTTTGGGGTAATGTGGAGAGAGGGGAGAAGATAAATGTTCGGCTAAAAACATAAATGAGATCGATTTATATTAATTATGGCTGGATGGAAAGAGAGTGTTAAATGTGCCCTGTAGTTTTGTCTATAAGTTTACAATTTTGACCATGGATTTGTGAGGAAATGTCCGGGAATGTCAATATATTTGAAACTCCATAAATCAACTAATACTCTGTTATAGGGCTAATGGCACATGGATGTGCAGTCCATTAAATAGAAACCTGTTTTGAGACATACTGATTTTTTTTTAGGCATACCAAATAGTGCCAAAATAGGTTACTAAATAAAAAAAACATCACCCCTTATCCACCCTTTTTAATAATGATATAACTACACTTACATAATTAGTGTTAATGATTATGATTTGATTACTTAGGAATTTTAAGGATTGATTAAAAATTAAATTATTAGTGGTAAATTAGTAGAGAAAACAAATTTATGTGAGAGAGTTGGGATTTTTGAGAGGAAGAAGAAGAAGAAGTGAAAAAAAAATGAGTTTTGAGATTTTAGTGATTAGAAGTGACCAAAATGTGTGATTCAAATAAGAAGTATGCTTCTATACGAGGTTTAATGTCCTTTTTATATGTTGAATCTGTCAAAAAAATGAAATTTTAAAACCCAGATGAACGGTTCGGCTAACAACTTTTCAGTCGAACTTTTTTTTTTTTTTTCCTAGGTTCAGCTCATAAAAATAAAATAAAAATGGTTCGGTTGAAAAGTTATCAGCCGAACTTCACTCTGGAACTGACGAATTTTAGGTTCGGCAGATTCGGACACAATCTACCAAAGTCGCATTAGCCGAACATAGTGTTCTCTAAATCATATACTAGGTTCGGCTCAAAATTGATATTCCAAGATCGGCCAAACTGATCTTCTGAAAACCCTAATTCCATCTTTGAAATCATATTCTATCGATCAAACAAAATAAAATCAATCGAAAACAAGACGGGTTTGTTACAAATACATTCTAAAATACATCTGAGAGCAATTGAGATTTGGATTTCACACTCCAACATCGCTCACTTCGATTCGTGTTTCCTTTGCTTGATTAGTTGCTTGATTGAATTGGAATCCAAGATGTTTAAGTTTAAAGGTTATTTTGATTTTTGATTTTAGGTTTTTAAGATAAGGGCACTCTAATTTAAATTATTTAAGGATATATAGGTAATTGCACTACCTTTAGACACCCCTTATAAACCCACCCTAGATGGGATAATGAATAAGTATGCCTCAAAAAAATTCAGTATGCCTCAAAACAGGTTTCATTAAATGACTAGGTTTTCTCTTACACGTATATAAAGAACATTAATACTCTGTTATAGACCCTATGGCCCATGGATGTGCAGTCCATTAGATGACTAGGTTTTCCTTTACACGTATATATAGAACATTATGTGTATGTAATAGTATGCCTCTTTATCAATAAGAAGTTCTTCTCCTTCTCCAATTGTTACTCCAACACGTTATCAACACGAATCTATACCGCGGATCTAGATTAGATCGGTTGATATTTTATTTATTTTTTTCATGGATGCGTTACCAGGTATTTCTTTTGAACAAAGAAATTTTGTTTTATAGTATATATTAAGGTTCTATGAAAGCATGATTATCAAACGTAGAGATTTTTCGGTTAGATTTTCATGAAAATTTAGTATGTTCTACCCAATTAGTCTTTATTTACTATGTTAGAATTTCAATCAAGTCGGAATATGATGCAATCTCCAAATTATGATTTTAGTAGAACTGTCTTCGTTCAGAAAACCCTAATTATAACAGCATCGAAAAACCTAGGTTTAGTATAATGTTAACCGTTGGATTATTCTGTAATTTTTGTATGTGGTATATTTTATCCTTATGGAGATACTGTAAAAACTTCATGAAGATCCAACCATGAAAAGTACTCCAAAGTACATGATATTTCATGATGTGTCCACATAAACGTGAATCGGAACAGTCATACGGCGTCATAAATATATTTTTATCGAGCCGTTGGATGTCTTTGGAATTTTAATACGTTTATCAAAACATTGTGATAAATCTACTGTAAAGATTTCATCATTATCGGACGATGATGTATTTTTCTGTCGATCAGAACTGTTGAAAGAAGAATTTTGTCAATTTTTAGGGTTAATGATATGTTTTGGGCTCATATGCTAGTTTCAAACTTATTATCAATGGGCCTGAATATTTCATATATAATGAACAATATATGTTTATATTCATTAACCATGACCTTGTCAACCCAATGGACTGGGTCTTGACGAAATGGTTGACCGGACTTTGACTAAACCAATTCGACTCTAATTTGACCTTTTGAACTCAGAAGTACTTGAGCACCATTAAAGATCTATGATGTGGAAGTTTGTGTGCACAAGTACAATACTTTCGTCATAAAAATCTTCAACTTGTAAAGATACACCTTTCAAAGAGTAAGCCATACCTTCGACATTTCCAAGACGACATATTAACTCAGACGATGTAATGCTTTGAAGGAAGTTTGTCAAAACATTCATTTTCCCCCAAACTTTAATGTTCAGTGGGATGTAATCCACTTGTTAGACTATAATGAGTCAATAACTTTGACAATGATATAAAGCACACCTCACGTTTTTTGGAAAGATACTCACAAAAGTTTCCATGAGTCGGAGATGTAATTCTTGCTCCAGTAGTAATGATACAAAGTAAATGTATCTACATATAATGGGACAAAGATGTAATTCTGACTCATACCAAACAGAGTTGCAAATCTTGGTATAAGCATTTTACTGAGAATGATACAAGCGTTGTAATGCAATTATCATATATTAGTAGTCAACTACAAGAGATATATGGAGTTTAAGGAAAACGAACACACTATATATTCTTGGAGAAGGTCATGCCCTAGCCTTCAATATTAATGGCAACAAGAAATTTTCCAAGTTAATACACTTACCCATTTTTTTCTTACCTTTATTAAATCGAATTTGTATGGTTAGATTTTATATTTTGAACATGTTGTCTACATGATAGTTTGACATATATTTCATTAGCTAAAATAAATAATTTTTTTTTGCGAAGAATTGAATTCATTGTCTGCACTTATGGAGGGAAAAGTTTATCATTTTCATAAGATTGAAATACTCTAAAGAACTTGAGATATACTCAAAAGTACTTGAGTTATAAGGATCGTTCGTACATTATGATGAAAAGTATATCATCTTCATGAACGGTAAAACTCTAAAGTAAATGAGATTGATTACAAAGACGTCGCAAAATCTCTAGATGTACCGAGAGATAATCACACCTTGTTAAATTCCCAAGTAACCCGTGCAAATGGATATCATGTGGAACATCACAATGATGAGAATGTAATTGATTGCATCTTTTATAGTCTCTAATATATTTGGAAGGAAATATATTTTAGAGAAAATAATGAGTCAATCTAGTGCAATGTAATTCATTATAATATTTGGATTATTGAATCCATATTGACTCCGAAGATGAAATGTTGGGAACTGACTCATACAGGCTTTGGGCTTAACCATAAAGAAACTTTGGTTGTGACATGATGATTGTTTTGAAAGAACTCATACAAATATCAATTTATTTGAGTGAACGAAAATGGGAAAAAGATTGACAAAATGCAAAGTGACGTCATATCTCTAAATAAGTGTTTTCTAAAGTACTAAATGCACAACCCCCCATTCCCATTATGCTTTTAAGTAAGAGAGCATATCACTCATTTCACAAAGTCTTCAGTAAAACAGGATTGAGACCATCATAAGATGCAAATGGTAAACAATCCATATTACAAAGATAACAAGGTGAAATTTAGAAAAATATTCATGCAGAATGCGGACTATTAAAGTGACTTATGGCTCTGGTGAATGTTTTGACATTTTGGACTAGTTATAGTTCCCAAGAAATTTGCGTTTAAAAACTCCTAGCACATATTACACAATACAAAGTGCAAAGGCTCACCACCCTTATTAATGCTAGAGAATTTACATCAAAAAGACTTGATGAATATTGCATGTTTAATAGGATCAATATAGAGCATCTTATACCCAATGGTCTCGCAGAGGCTACCATCAAAGGTTACAGATGGTGCCTAAGGAATATGTTATGCATACCAACCTATCTTTTATTTTTTTGGGGATATGCAATATTACACGCATCTTACTTAATTCTTTTTTAGAACCCAATATTAGTCAACCTTTTCTGCGTACCAGTTGGTAACTGGATTTAAGCCTGACATTCGTGTTCTTACGCATTTTTGGTTGCACTATATATGTGCCATTACGACTCCACATCATACTATGATGGGTCTTCAAAACTGTTAAGTAGTTATGTTGGAAATGAATTCCCAACAATTATCCGCATTTCAAAACTTTTGGCATGAGATCTCTTACCGCTAGATTTGCGGGTAATCACTTTACTGATACAGTCTTCTCGTCGTTAGTGGGAGTTAAGAAAAAGTATTTTCTAAGGGAACGACAGGAATTATTGTGGTGTGTTCCCACCGTGTCTCATATTGATTCTTGTGCACCACAAATGTGAATGTGAAGTGATAAAGAATATTCGATTTTCAGAATGTACACTAATGTTTCTAAAGTGATGAGATCACATATACCAGCTGCAAACCTACCTGAAAAGTTACAAATCCTCAATACGGGATATACACCATAGACTAAGGTGTTGGAACTACACTCAGTGTATGTGTGGTTGAGGATGTGGCTCCATAAAGGAAGTTGGAGAGACCACTTGGTTCGATCAATCTTCACCTAGAAAGGAAGTAGGTGAGTAAGGCACAACTTATTTATATCATCAGAAATCATCTCATAAGATTGTCTTTGAATATGTCCATGAATCAAACTGGAGGACGCTCCGAAGTTTTAAATGATTATATAGAGAACAATGAAATCCTAATGGATTATGAGAATGCATACGAGTCAATGGAAGGATCATGCGTGCACAATGATGATATAATCCATAAATAGTTGCTCCGTAAGTAAAGCACAATGAGATCGAACCATGCTTTATTTTTATTAATTTCAAATAAATAGCATATTTGGCTAACAGAATCCAGGTAGAACTTGGTTATTTGAGAAATATACGTGTATTTGGTATGGTAGTGCTAACCAACCTAGTGTAAAGCATGTGGGACATATGTGGTTATTTGTCACAAAGTTTAGTAAGAATAATGAGGTCTTAAAGTATAAAGAATCACCTTGTGGCACGAGGTTTCTCACAAACCCCTAGATCGCTTACTCTTTTGAACATCGAAATGTTCAGTTAATTAGTTTGATTGGTAGTTTCAAAAGAACTTGAAACATAGTAGATGTGGTTATATCTCTAGAGATTTAGACTCAAAGATATTTGCAAAAGTGCATGATGGTCGTTTTCTTCCCAAGTCGAATGACTCTAAACCACGGAGTGTGTATGCAGTTACACTGGAACACTCATTTATTGATTTAAACAATCAGGCGGATGTGGTATACCCATCTAAGTGACTGTTTGATTGGGAAGGGATAAACAAGTAAGGTTTCATGCCATGCATATTAAATAAGTTCATGATTCCGAATTATAGCTATCTATGTTGACAATATGGACATGATAAGTACTCTTAATGGAATAAGAGATTTTACAAGCTATTTAAAATCTGAGTTTGAGATGAAAATCCTGGGAAATCTCGATCTTATCTATGTTCTAAACTAGAAGATTGAGCTTGTGGTATATTATTCCACCATTTTGCATATGTCCATTGTCAGGAAATTTAACAAGGACGTGCATTCTGCTAGCACTCCCATGATTAGTCGAGTTTCAAATGTACATAAATGACCAATTCGTCTAAAGGAAGATGACGAAGTTGGGTCGGGAGATGAACTTTCCTTATCTAAGAATAATAGACGCATTATTGTACTTAGCATAATGTATTTACCAAATGTTACATCCTCAATGAACTTGTTATCTAGATATATCTCAGCGCCAACGTAACGTCATTGGAATGGTATAATGAATGTAACCATGTGCTTAAAAGTAACCATTGACATAAATTTGTTTTATCCATGTAAAGACATAAAAAGGAATGCTAACGAAAGTGCAATCCAAAGGTTGTTGATTACAAAGGAACAATAATCTCTTCTCCAACAAAAGTAATCAAGGGAAAACACGATAGACTATTTTCTCATTACCGATATTCAGTTTCGAAAAGTACAGGACTAAAGGAACAGTATGGAACAACTCTGAAAGTAATCAGGGGGAGATGCCGACATCAGGGGGAGGATCCAAGGATATGATGTCGACATAATTTACTTTGAAATTGAAGCTGTGTTGTACTCTTTTTCCCTTCGATCGAGAATAGTTTTTCCCAAAGGGTTTTGTTACTCGACAAGGTTTTTAGAAAGACGACACTAAAAGCATCAAGTATGTTGAACATTGAAGACATAAAATATCACATTGATATTTTTAAAAATATCTGAATCAAAGAAATGAAACACGATAGTCCGTTAAGCAACGTGACTTCCAGAATCAACAACATGGTCTTATCAACATTCAAATCACCAAAGTAAAGTGTGATAAACTCCTTTTGACTGCATTAGACTATTGAAAATTGTCTGACATCAGGGGGAGCATCTAATGGTGTGTTGAACTATTTTCCTTCACCGAGGTTACTTTATCCCGTTGTATTTTCCTTGTCAAGGTTTTAGTGAGACAACATATTGGAGTTCAACTATGTTCTAAGTTTGCTTAATATTGTACTCTTTCTCTTTAGTTCAGGTTTTGTCCCTCTGGGTTTTCCTGACGAAGTTTTAACGAGGCAATTAACTTAGACTCGTTGATATTTGAAGATCATATTGCATGTGATGAACTACATGTATAGTACGAGACAACATGTGAAGAGATCTACCAAGGTTTTATCCCACTGGGTTTTTCCTTGTCAGAGTTTTAGTAAGACAATTGATTTCGTCACAAATCATCAAGGAGACAACGACATTTGAAGAACTACATTCGAAGCACTATATGTGAAGCACTATATCTGGAGTTCCATTGTTGAACCGCACAAGGGGGAGTGTTATAGGGCCTATGGCCCATGGATGTGCAGTCCATTAGATGATTGGGTTTTCCCTTACATGTATATAAAGAACATTATGTGTATGTGAGAAAGTGGGGGTCTAACAACCTCACCTGATATTTCGATTAGCAATCTGTATGGACAACTCCGAGTTGTTTTCTAGAGAATCAACTAGACTCAATCAATAGAAAATACTCAAAGAGTTATTATCTTAATCTCTCGATTTGATTTACTCAAGCAAATATGATTCGCGAGTCTAATCAAAGAGAGATAACTTGGATTGTACCAAAGACCAATATCCAAGTGTCAATCAATTTAAATCAACAACCAATAGGTAGGATATTCTAATCGATTGAACAACGTACAACTTGTATTATTTCAATTATATAAAAATATAATGTGGAAAAGAAATAACACAGACACCGGAATTTTGTTAACGAGGAAACCGCAAATGCAGAAATATCCCGGGACCTAGTCCAGATTAAACATACATTGTATTAAGCCGCTACAGACACTAGCATACTCCAAATTAACTTTGGTCTGGACTGTAGTTGAACCCCAATTAATCTCACACTGATCCAAGATACAGTTATGCTCCCACGCCTCTGATCCCAGCAGGATACTGCGCACTTGATTCCCTTAGATGATCTCACCCACAATCAAGAGTTGTTACGACCCAAAGTCGAAGACTTTAGCAAACAAATTCGTCTCACACAGAAAAGTCTACAAGATAGATAAACTCGTCTCCCACGAATAAACCTATGAGTTTTGTTCCGTCTTTTGATAAATCAAGGTGAACAGGAACCAATCAATAAAACCAGACTTATATTCCCGAAGAACATCTCAGTTTTATCAATCACCTTACAATAGTCTTAATCGACGCAGCGAAAAAAGATATTGTGGAATCACAAACGATGAGACAAAGAAGTTTGTGATTACTTTTATATCTTGCCTATCGGAGATAGAAATCTCAAGCCAATTATTACAATTTTACTCGTACGATAGAAACAGCAAGATCAGATCACACAACTACAAGAAAAGTAGTATCGGTCTGGCTTCACAATCCCAATGAAGTCTTTAAGTCATTAACCTGGTTTTAGAAGAAGAAAACCAAAGGTTAAAGGAGAATCGACTCTAGCATAGCAAACTATTTCTGGTTTTAACTTGATCAACAAAGTTCGCAAACTTCGGTTCAAGTGCTAAGGACTTATACATATATGTGTTACTACAACAATGTTTATATCCCCCAATGGTTATATTGTCTAAACTCTCATTTCAATCATTGAAACATTTTTATAGGCCTCAGTGGCTGGAAACTTGATTTTCATATAGATCTGAGGTGCTACAGTACCAAAAAAACCTTTTTCACTGTAGCAAACGCGATGGTTTTTTTTTGAAGATTTGAAAAAATTCGTTGCGTTTTCTTTCTTTGTTATTCTGAATCTGAGCGCTTGTTAGGGGTTTTCATTTACTATCTTTTTCTCTATTGTTGGATCATTTTTTTATGGTCTACAATGGGAGAACAACAAGATCCAGTTTCGTCTAATCCTATTAAGATGAATACATCCTTTGCAGACATGGTTAAAGGTAAGCAAACTCTGAACCATACTATAATTGATATTGGAAGTCTGCCAAATCCAATTTTTAATGATGATAAGTCCTCTTTGGATCTTCCGTTAGATTTTTTCCAAGAAGGGTGTGCAGCCTGGAATTTCAGTCTTATTGGAAGATTGGATTTTAGGGTTGCAAAGTTCACTGATGTTACAAGATCTTTGGAAAATCAGTGGGGTTTCGGTCCAGCTATGGTAAAATTCACGCCTATGAGCTAGGGTTTTTTTATCATCAAGTTCTCATCTGAAGAGAACAAACTAAAAGTGCGTGAGAAAATCTGGAAGGTCAATCAACAAGAGCTACATCTTCAAGATTGGTTTCCATGGTTCGATCCGGATAAAAAGAGTTCCTCACATGCTGCTGTGTGGGTTAATTTTCCTACTTTATATGTAGAGCTATGGACGGAAAAAGTTCTCTTATCTCTTGGAAAAACTCTAGGCAACCCAGTTATGGTAGACAAAAAGACATTGAATCACGAATATGGGTGTTATGCAGCTGTTTTGGTTAATATTGATTTTTCAAAGAAAATTCCAGATTCAATTCATGTAACAGTGGGGGGTAGAAGTTTTGATCAGTTTGTGGAGCTACAAAAAATACCCAAGTTTTGTTCTTATTGCAAAATTGTTGGTCATGTTGATACTGATTGTAGAAAATAGAACAAGAAAAATGCTGTGAAGAATGTTCAGAAGTGGCATCCCAAAGGTGCTGATGGTGATACGGGAAATGCAAATCAAGGAAAAGGTGATAATGATGCGGATAAGAGTACTTCTGAGCAGCTTCAAACTGCTCTTGGTGATGCTAAAAAGCTGGAATTGGAGCTTGAGAAAGCTTCAGCTGAATTTCGTGAAGCTCAGATGAAGCTTATTAGATGCAAAAACATTATAGCTGAGAAAAAGGATATTGTTGTACGAAAGGGTGCTACATCCTTGTCTGTTTCGGGTACGGAAAAGGAATGCAAAACTGAAGAAGGTCAGTCCGTAACTAAGTCTGCTGCAAGTGATATGCCAAATACATCTAAAAAACGTCAAGAGAAAGGTAAGCAAGTGCCTACTATTCCTTTTATTCCAGAGGGTGTTGAAGTTAGGAAAGAAGAATCTGTTGTTACAACTACAGCTGCGGAGGTGGATCAGCAAAACAAAGAGACGCTTTTAAACGTTTCTAAAGATGAGTGGAAGCATGTAAAGGGTACAAAATCGCCTACAAAAGTTACGTTTACTCCTTTTGATGATGCATTATTCAGTCATTCAAATATACATTGTGAGAATTCGTTTAAATCTCTAAGCTCTTCGGAGGATGCAAATGCGGAGCTGCTAATATGGCAGCCGAAGTTAAGAATTCAAAAGAATGGGGTGCAATTTCTGACGATAAACCGGATGCCCATGTTGAAACAGATAAAAAGAAAGCTTTCCTAGAAAGAATGGAAGAATTAAAAAAGAAAAGGGAGAGGTTGGATGATGTTGTTTTTGATATGAGAAATATTTTGTCTAGTAATGAACTAGACGAGGCGAGCATTATTGAAAACGATCAAGTGCGGGCTAATTTCATTAGAGATCCAGACTTTAGAAAAAAATACTTCAAGGAAAAAAAGGATTTAATGGATAGAATGTCGACTAAGAAAAAAGCTCAATCTCCTATTAAGCTTATTCCTGGTGGAAATTATGCTTCTGAAGAAGAAGACGATGAATATGAAGATGAATATGAAGAGTTTTTTGATGATGAATACAACCTGCAAGTTCAGGAGTTTGATTTGGCAAAAACGATTGCTAGCATTAAGAAGAGGAATTTTAGAGTTGGACGCAAACGATATTAGTTTTTTGTTTTTCTCTTTGGGTCTGTTTGTGTTAGAAAGCTTTTTATAAGTTTTTTATTTTTTTATGTTTCTTAGTGTGCCCCTTTGGTTTATGGGGGTGGGGAGGCCTGGAGCCTCCTATTTTTTAATTCTTGTAATTACGTTTTTTTGGTTTCAATAAACTAAGACTTACCAAAAAAAAAAAAATTGAAACATTCTTAGAGGACGTCATATAGTTGTTATTCACAAACTAGTTTTCGTTAGAGCAATTTCCAAAGTGATTGAAAAATAACATGACTTTCGTCACTAGGCAAAGATGAACTTGGATAAAGCGAAAGCTTTGCCAACAGACATTTCGGGAAATAGATAAACGAGATATACTCAGCTCGAAATGTCACATGTGCATATCTTTAGTCTATATAGTAAACCGAATTTTGTCTCAAGATAGGAGATAGAGTAGATAGACTTTTGAGTGACAGATAAGTTCAAGTATCCACATACCTTTTAGTCGATGAAGATCCATTGGTTCCTTGAGTAGTCCTTCGTCTTGTATGATGATTGCCATGGAGTTCTTGATCTCAACTACACTTTCTATCCTAGTCCGAGACCTTATCTATAGTAGACTAGAAATCAAGACTTTATAGTTTTGATCACTAACATTGACAAACATGCTTGAGATAGCAACGCATGCGATTTCAACCGAGCAGTGCTCTAACAATCTCCCCCTTTGTCAATTTTAGTGGCAAAACTATTAATACATATGGAATACAAAAAATATATAAATAAACTTTGTAGCTCCTATTCCACATGTCTAATCTTCAACAATACTCGAAATCTTCGTCACGTCCAAGTAGTCCAATGATCCCAAAGGTTATAAGTTTAGCATCATCGTTGTTGAAAATTTGTAACTATAACAATGAGAAAAGCATCGGTTCTCAATCATTGTTATACAGTGTCATAGTATTATTACACAACGTCAAAGTCCAATTGCATCACAACTTCAACAACAATACTATGGTGATACTTTACTCTCCCTTAGTCAATACTCCATCTCACATGGAAACCATCCCCCTTACATAATGATCCGAAAACCATATGTATTAAAAAAAAAATGTATTTTTAGTGTGAACTACAATTAATTCTCCCCCTTTTTGTCAATAAAATTGACAAAGGTACAAGAACGGGATCCTAATGAAATTTCCGTAAGAGACATTTCATGACCAAAGGTAAATATGTATCATCTTGTTTAGATGCAATCATAAAGCCGAAGCTAAATGCATTCATCCAGGAGTTTATAAAGACTCAAGATAACCCCTGTAATATTCCACAGCCGCACTCCCCACAAAGATTTGGCAATTAAGCACAAGTTCAAAAGAACTCCCCCCATAAAATGTCATTCCTTAAGGAACAACAAGAGCGACCTTAATTTCAAAAGAAAAGAAGGATTTCTTTAGACTCAACAAATTACATACAAGTATGAATTTGGAATCCAACAAGAAATATTCAATTAAATTAACCACAGCGAACCAAGATTAATTTGACTAAATATGCTCAACACAAGTAAACTTATGGAGACTTAAAAAATCAATTAAATTAATAACAAGAGAACTTGCAAATAATCTAATTGTCATACTCAACCAAACTAATTACAAGAGTAATCAATTTAATTGGCCACACTCGACATAAGAAGAATTTCCGGAGTGCTAACTAAATAACCATACTAGATGATTGATTTAGTTCATTTGGGCTCAACACAAGAGATTAGGGAACCCCGGCTACTTTTTTTTTTGTTAAATCCAAATTGTATTATAAAATAGCAAAATTACAAATAATTAAATACCAGAGATTGTATCAAATAGGAAACAAAAGACCTCAAAACCTTACAGACTATTTAAAGCGGTAGTAAGAGATATAAGGTACTTCTATAGAATTTAAGAAAAAAGGTCTTCCTTCATAACTTATCATAACATGACAACCTTAACCGTACATGTACTCAACATAAGAAAACTTATGGAATACAAACTAAATAACCACACAAGTTGATTAATTTAGTTCTTAATGCTCAACATATAGCATCTCATGGAACAACCAACCATGCCAATAAGGAATCGACTAAGTCGTATCGTGCTCAACATAAGACATACAACGGAGCCTTCACGGTAATACATAATAATATGGATTAATAAAGCTCTATATCGTGGATACTACAAGGATTCATTCTACGTTTCCATCACCATTTGCACAATGACACACAATAGACATAATCCTTGAATCACAAAAGATTTTAACCTATCTTACATCAACAATTGACAATATAGGCTTAACTTTTGTGTTTGTCAAAAGTATATTCATCCTTTTATCAATATATATGCATATCAATTCACGAACGACTTTACTTTTGACAAAATATGGGACAATCAAGTTCACGGACGTAAACACACATATCCCATCAAAATATTGCAATATATAAAACCATAAAGATTAATACTGCAACCATCATCTTCCAAACAAACATATAATTTTTAAACCAAAAAAATCTAAAAACAAGAAGAAGATGAAAACATTGGATAGCTATGTGTACTCACAATAATGACTATTCCAAAATACTAGTTATTCTTATAATCAAAAAGAACCATAGAAGATTTACTAGATTTTAAAAGAAATCAGATTTCATTAAGAACCTCGTATTTTTCAATGAAGCCATCAAAGAAGGTATCGCTGATTTCATTTATTCTCTTGACCGTAGACACACCATGTTCGTGAGTCAGAACACTAACTTTGCGATCAACCACCCGAGCAAGCTGTCTGGCTTTGGCACAGTCCATGATAAGCTTCTTTTGATTCCGTATCAGAATGTTCTGATTAGCAAGAATTCTGGCCTGACCATCTAGAAGTTGGTTTATTTGCAACTGAAGATTTGCAAACTCGACATTTGAATAGTTCTGAAAACGAGTTAAATCCTTGACATAATCATCAATCCAGGAGTTATGATCCTTTCTTTCAAGCATCTTCTTTATAACAAGCTCTTGAATTGATTCACGTTCCTGTTTTCCTTCCTCCATATTAAGACACACAATCTCTTGAGATCTTGCAGAGCTATTCATAGCAGTTTAAAGAATAAACACATAATATAGAATATATATGCGTTCGTGAATGAGAGTAATAATCTCTAATTAAAACCCTAAGAGTTCACGGGAGGAGGTCACAGGTGTTCGCGGACTGCTAATCTCAAAACTCAAACTGAAATACTATACAACATACTTGAGTATTTCTCAATAATTTTCCTTACATCTCTCAAGCTCGAAACAAGGAAACAAATACCTGGAATCAGATGATTGGGTGGAAACCAGTGATAAGAGCCTAAAATATATCTTTCGAATGTCAATTTCTTATGCTTTTCTTAGTTATTTCTCTTGTAAATTTTGTATATTACGCTTTGTTTTGCATTTTGTAGGTGTTTTGGAGTCATTGGAGTAAAAGAAGAAGAAACAGGTGCAAAATTGTCATTTCATAGACAAGCTACTGTTCGCTAAGGGGCAACCAACTGACTGACTCGCTAAGGACAGACTACAGATCGTTAAGGGGCCACCTATTTCATCTTATAGTTCTAAGATTAAGTCACAACTTTTGCAACAACAGTTCATAAACATCAGGCTTTCCTATCCTTGGTTCCTAGACGCCGCTTCCAATTTCTCTCTTTGGCAAGCTCAGTCCGGTGGTCGATGGTTGTTCCTTCATGTTAAAACAAGTATGCAATGCAATATTTGTTTAGTTGTAAGAGAAGTTGGGTTTAGTTTCAAATCGAGAAACCAGGGAAGAATAAGGTGTTGATGTCGTGAGCTCTATGAACCGTGTAGGAGAATCAATTGGGGATTTTCATGTTTCAGGAAAGAATGAGCATTGTAAGAGCAGTAAGAAGAATGGGTCTTCGATTTTGGGGTGTTTGGTTTGGTTTTGAACTTATTATGCTATCAAGAAAAGGCGATGAACAAGACAAGAAATCAACTCGTTTACGCCATTTTGTGATGAATAAATTGAGTTGGGTTTGTGTGTTTGATGAACGTTTAGAGTCGTGGGTTGTTTTCGAATTGATTGGCATTGTGGGAAGGAGATTTTGAGCTTAAAATCAACAAAAATTCACATTTCCATCAACAGCTCAAAGATGCACACCAACCTGTTCGATAAGATGCCCGAATGAAAGGCCGGTTATGTAGCAGCCCCTACAACCCACTAAACTGAGTTTTACTGCCACCGATTAGCCATGTGCCTACAAGCTTTGTACAATGGGTTAGAAACTGAATTTGAGTTCGAGAATGATACGCATCTTGGGATATAAATATATGATGGGTTGTGATGTAACTTGGCCTGAAATTCAGCCGAAGATAGCAAGCTTTTGCCATTGGTTCGATCGTGTTTGGGTAAAGCAAGGACTCGAGTTAGAAACTGTAAACAAGACGGATTGCTGGCCATGGTTCAGTCGCTGTGCGCAAGGAGTTTTTAGTAGTAACTGGGTTCGATTTTGCAGCAGGAAAGAAGACATGTGCACCAATCGGTCTCGACAATGGATAGAGCTTTGGGCCGTGAAAATAGTTAAGCAAAGGGTGCTTTGGCCGTCGGTTTAGAATGTTGAATGGCCAGGATTATTGGGGCTATTTAGGTCACGTATTTGCAGGAAGAATAGAGATATAAAAGAAAGACCTAAAAGCTACGAAGGGATCATCTGATAACTCTCCTTCACGATTGCCGCCTCTACAACAGAGAGGAGATTTTGCTCCTCTCCGAAACCCTACACCAAAGATACATCCATCTCCCTTATCATATTCATCTCCTGCATCTCCACTGCATCCATCCACCATCATCACCTCCTCCATATGCATAAGCATCTCCATTGCATCCAGTTCATCTCTTGCATTTCCACATACATCCATCTCCCTCATCATATTCATCTCCTGCATCTCCACTGCATCCATCTACCATCATCACCTCCTCCATCTGCATAAGCATCTCCATTGCATCCAGTTCATCTCTTGCATTTCCACCTGCATCCATCCCCTTCACCATTCCATCTACCTGCACCTCCATCAGCATACATACACCACCAGTTTTCATACCATCTCGCATACCACCGCATTCCATCCACCAGTCCATCATCCTTGCAATCGCACCCGCATACATCACAACAACAAATTGAGTTCGGTTCCATTCTCTCCATTCACAACAGCACCTCCATCACCAGCACTCCACCTGTTCAGAAACTTCAACTCACACCAACGGCAAAACAGCAGACCACCTCCACGGTTGCGATTCACACCATCAGTCCATCTGTTGCGCCTTGGTTTGCTAGTTTGGTTTCTTTGTTTCACTTCATATATTTTGCAAAGTGTATGTTTTGAACTCTATTGTTATGTGTAGCTAAGCATTATTGATTAGGGACGATTTCGACGTCCGAACATGAATTCGAATTGATATTTGAAAAGCATGTTTCTTGCAATTTATTTCGTTATTGTTTATTCTCTACCATGCCAAAAGTGTTTATGAATTATTCTTGAATCGTTTAAGTTGCAAATTAAATTGGTTTACGGATGATTCAATTGCTAATTCGAGAACTCTTCGACCCGTAATTGTCTAGATGTTCCGAATATAAGTAGTAATATGTAGTTATTGACGATGGGATTTTGTTAAATAATCATATGTATTGAATGACACTAGTAGATGAATCGATCTTATGTGTTTGTCACTAGGAATAGCCTATCTCACGGAGCTTAATGCATTTGTTTGAGTCACACCTGTTGATGCCTTGGTTTGCTAGTTTGGTTTGCTGTTTCATCTTCATATATTTTGATGTGTATGCTTTGAACTCTACTGTTATGTGTAGCTAAGCATTATTGATTAGGGACGATTTCGACGTCCGAACATGAATTCGAATTGATATTGAAAAAGCCTATTTCTTGCAATTTATTTCGTTATTGTTTATTTTCTACCGTGCCAAAAGTGTTTATGAATTATTCTTGAATCGTTTAAGTTGCAAATTAAATTGGTTTACAGATGATTCGATTGTTAATTCGAGAACTCTTCGACCCGTAATTGTCTAGATGTTCCGAATATAAGTAGTAATATGTGGTTATTGACGATGGGATTTTGTTAAATAATCATATGTATTGAATGAAACTAGTAGATGAATCGAGCTTATGTGTTTGTCATTAGGAATAGCCTATCTCATGGAGCTTAATGCATTTGTTTGAGTCACACCTAGTAAGCGTACCTCTAGGAAACTTGGTAAGTATAATCCGGTAGTCGAGCGCTTCCGTGTCCGGTGAATTAGGAGATATTGCGGGATATTTGAGCGTACTAAATATTCTAGGGTTATTAGTAATGGGTACTTTGCAGAAACTAGCTATATCAATAAGATGCATGTTTTGTGACTTAGGAGAAGTCCTTGATCATTCTCATATTTGCATTTCTTATTCAGAAATTGAATCAACAACTTAGACTCAACTCTCCCCGTGGATACGAACTCGACTTGCCCCACTACTTCTTTATAGATTTGTGTAGCATAAGAGAATTATTATTGATAGGTTGACAGCCTCGTCAAAATTGGCGCCGTTGTCGGGGAGCAGTCGGTAGTTTGAGTTGTTATTTTATTTTCTGTTTTTGTATATTGTTTTTATTTTTATCTTTTACTAATTTATCTTTTTAAGAATCTTATTTCAGGTACCATCAATCTCTTGCTTGCGTGTGCACAATTGGGAATAAGAGGTAAGTCTCTAAACAAGTTGTGTGCATAATATTTAGCGAGATGAATCCTTTTTTGTAACAATATATATGGTTCAAGAGACCAAGCATACTATGGTGATAATTCTGATTTTCAATCTCACTTTTACAATAACTTCCAACCATATGCCGGATATAATCAAAACCAATCTTTTGGCTATGATGATTATTCGAAAAGATCATTCTCATACATCGTAGCAACCTTTTGGTGGTAATGTAAGTGGAAAATCACAAGGATAGGGGGATAGTTATACTTCTCATACGCGGTAATCTAGTTTCTTGCAGATGCCTAATGAATTCATGGATTTGCGACCTGCATGGAACCGGATTAACTCAACTCCCAACGTGCCGAGTTTCATACCAAGTGAAACATATGATAGTGTATATAGACCCGCTCCGGATCGTATTTATGATTCTTCACCCATTCAAAGGGAAGAGGCGTGGTCTAGAGAACCTATTGTGAATAGTAGCGTAAAACGTGTTAACTTAAAGAAACTCTTTAGACAATATGAGCAGTTGGAAGAAGAGGAAGCACCAGAAGAGATTCTTCGAGCAATTACTAGGGCCATAAATGATGAGGTTAACCGCCGTATTGATAATGGAGAAGAGCCCCAAGAAGAAGATTCCGAGGATGATGAACCCTTGGAAAATATTGATAATGATAGTTCTACTAGTTCAACTCATGATTTTAATGATCATTCTCCTATTCAAAAGGAAGTAGTTGAGTCTAGAAACATTACCATTATTGATGGTAAGACTTATGTTGTGTATGAGAGCGATGATGATTATGACTTATTTGTGCACCGTACCCCAAATTCAGATATCATCGATACTTTGAATGAGAAGTCAACTTGTGAAGAACGTAAGGATTACAATAACTTGCTTTTAGAAGATTCTGATTTCTTTTCCGATGAGGAGGACTTGGTTATAGAAGAAACCAATGAATGTTTTGCCAAGAGTTCGAGTGAGAATGATGATACATGTGATGTGAGAATGGAAGTGTCCAGCAGTACCAAGGATCCCGAAATACAAGAGGTTTCGCAAGGTTTGTCTAACCCTTTATGTGAATCTTTATCTAATGATGATCCTCCCAAACTTGAAGTAGTTTCTCATAGAATTGGTAATCCATATTTTAGGAAAATACCTCATTTGGGGCTGGAATTATGTGCTTCTAAAGTTCTTTCCGAATTTCTTACATCTAAGTATCCACCATATGTGTTTGAGTCTAACGCCATGCATGTTTGCCAAGAGGAACAAATAGAAGTGCCTTCCACTTACGTTTTGTATGCACTTCCGAGTGTAGAAAGGACTAAGTGTGGGGGTGACTCTCATGGGATGATAATTTCACTTCTCTCACAATTTTCTAACATTCTTGTGAAGCTTTTGCAATATATGCAGATTGTGTTGTGGGTGGATCCTTAAATTTTCAGATTGTTGATATATGGGGAGTCTATTTTGAATGTTTCTCGTATGCGTCAATCAGGTGCACAATTCCAATTCTTACTTCCTTATCTTTTTCAAGTATTCCTCTTATTCTTTTTGCAATGCTTTGAAACATTGATGACAATGTTTGATTTAAGTGTGGGGGTAGGGTATAATATAAAAAAAATTTTACGTATACAAAACTCTAACTTTTAGAGATTTTTGAACAATTTAGAATAAACATTAGCCTTTCTAAGTAGATGGAATTTTCTCTTGACGGTGAAGTATATATATTGGCTGAGTCAGGGTTAAATTCCAACTAAATAGCTAGTTTAGTGTTTATCCTCTATTGTTCAGAAATAGCTATAAGTTGGAGTATTATTTGTAGTTATGTAATTTATATATAATTTTTAGAGTTTGATGCTTTTAGTTAAAAAACCAAAAAATAGAAAAACCAAAAAAATTACTTTATAAACTTCAAAATCTAGAAACTTGTGCCTTTAAGATGACACTACCAATATAAGTAAGTGGATGACACCAGTTTGATTGCAGGAGTTGAGGAAACCTATTAATTGAAAAGACGAACATAGCTCAGAAATTATAAATTATATGATAGTTGTTACCATATCTCGGAATATCACCATATCACATTCTATTTTTATTTTTCCATATTTATCTATTGTTTTCTAAGTGTTTTGGTGGGTCACTAAACATCGACTTGTTATTGCTGCTAGGATAAAATAGAGTGATTGAGTTGCTAAGAAAAAAATAAAGAAAAAAAAAATAAATAGACCGACCAATTAGACCAATCGGAATAAAAAAAGACACTTGGATAAAGCAGTATGTGTGAAACGTTGTCCCTATCTCTGTCGCCTAAACAAGCATGGAATGCAGGATCCAAGGCAACTATCACATACTTGCTGACAAGGAAGCATGCGCTTGGATCCAAAAGATTTAATCATGTTGTCCCCAAAAAAAAAAAGTGAAAAAGAAAAAGAAAAGAAAAGAAAATATTATTATTGTGTTGAATAAAGTCGACTCCTGGTTCCCTTGTATTTGCCAGTTGAGTTGATGTAGAATTAAGATTGTTGATCGCTGGTTCCCTTGTATATGCTAGTGTATTGACACTAGATTTCAGACCAGTAGCTCAATCCAATAGGATGAATAGGTTCATCATGGCAGTGACCTTTAGACAGATATGGGAAACACCGGTCACTTGTAAACATTCGCCACATCTACCTCTTTATCCATCTTCTTAATCTTTTCATTGTGATTGTGGTTAGTCAGTTTTCGAGTATTGTGGTTTGTTCGACTTTCTAAGAAAAACTTTATGTACTTATAAATGAATTGAATTTGCACAAGGTACCTCCTCTTGTAATCATTTTGGATTCTTTCATAGACTTTTCACGGGTAGATGGAATTTGGAGTAAAAGGTTTTGTAGGTACACCTCTTGTAAACCTTCACGAGACTATAACTCGTCCACTAGGGACACCTAGGGGTTTAAAGGCTTGTTATTTATGCTAAAAGTAACTGTAATCTCGACGAGAAGGAGTTGTTGTATTTTAGTTTTGTTTTGTTTGCTCGAGGACTAGCAAAGATGAAGTGTGGGGGAATTTGATAAGAGCCTAAAATACATCTTTCGAATGTCAATTTCTTATGCTTTTCTTAGTTATTTCTCTTGTAAATTTTGTATATTACGCTTTGTTTTGCATTTTGTAGGTGTTTTGGAGTCATTGGAGTAAAAGAAGAAGAAACAGGTGCAAAATTGTCATTTCATAGACAAGCTACTGTTCGCTAAGGGGCAACCAACTGACTGACTCGCTAAGGACAGACTACAGATCGTTAAGGGGCCACCTATTTCATCTTATAGTTCTAAGATTAAGTCACAGCTGCAACAACAGTTCATAAACATCAGGCTTTCCTATCCTTGGTTCCTAGACGCTGCTTCCAATTTCTCTGTGCTGGCAAGCTCAGGTCCGGTGGTCGATGGTTGTTCCTTCATGTTAAAACAAGTATGCAATGCAATATTTGTTTAGTTGTAAGAGAAGTTGGGTTTAGTTTCAAATCGAGAAACCAGGGAAGAATAAGGTGTTGATGTCGTGAGCTCTATGAACCGTGTAGGAGAATCAATTGGGGATTTTCATGTTTCAGGAAAGAATGAGCATTGTAAGAGCAGTAAGAAGAATGGGTCTTCGATTTTGGGGTGTTTGGTTTGGTTTTGAACTTATTATGCTATCAAGAAAAGGCAGTGAACAAGACAAGAAATCAACTCGTTTCTGCCATTTTGTGATGAATAAATTGAGTTGGGTTTGTGTGTTTGATGAACGTTTAGAGTCGTGGGTTGTTTTCGGAATTGATTGGCATTGTGGGAAGGAGATTTTGAGCTTAAAATCAACAGAAAATTCACATTTCCATCAACAGCTCAAAGATGCACACCAACTGTTCGATAAGATGCCTGAATGAAAGGCCAGTTATGTAGCAGCCCCTACAACCCACTGAACTGAGTTTTCTGCCACCGATTAGCCATGTGCCTACAAGCCTGTACAATGGGTTAGAAACTGAATTTGAGTTCGAGAATGATACGCATCTTGGGATATAAATATATGATGGGTTGTGATGTAACTTGGCCTGAAATTCAGCCGAAGATAGCAAGCTTTTGCCATTGGTTCTGATCGTGTTTGGGTAAAGCAAGGACTCGAGTTAGAAACTGTAAACAAGACGGATTGCTGGCCATGGTTCAGTCGCTGTGCGCAAGGAGTTTTTAGTAGTAACTGGGGTTCGATTTTGCAGCAGGGAAAGAAGACATGTGCACCAATCAGTCTCGACAATGGATAGAGCTTTGGGCCGTGAAAATAGTTAAGCAAAGGGTGCTTTGGCCGTCGGTTTAGAATGTTGAATGGCCAGGATTATTGGGGCTATTTAGGTCACGTATTTGCAGGAAGAATAGAGCTATAAAAGAAAGACCTAAAAGCTACAGAAGGGATCATCTGATAACTCTCCTTCACAGTTGCCGCCTCTACAACAGAGAGGAGATTTTGCTCCTCTCCAGAACCCTACACCAGCATACATCCATCTCCCTTATCATATTCATCTCCTGCATCTCCACTGCATCCATCCACCATCATCACCTCCTCCATATGCATAAGCATCTCCATTGCATCCAGTTCATCTCTTGCATTTCCACATACATCCATCTCCCTCATCATATTCATCTCCTGCATCTCCACTGCATCCATCTACCATCATCACCTCCTCCATCTGCATAAGCATCTCCATTGCATCCAGTTCATCTCTTGCATTTCCACCTGCATCCATCCCCTTCACCATTCCATCTACCTGCACCTCCATCAGCATACATACACCACCAGTTTTCATACCATCTGCATACCACCTGCATTCCATCCACCAGTCCATCATCCTTGCAACTGCACCTGCATACATCACAACAACAGCTGGAGTTCAGTTCCATTCTCTCCATTCACAACAGCAGCCTCCATCACCAGCACTCCACCTGTTCGCAGAAACTTCAACTCACACCAACGGCAAAACAGCAGACCACCTCCACAGTTGCAGTTCACACCATCAGTCCATCTGTTGCTGCCTTGGTTTGCTAGTTTGGTTTGCTGTTTCAGCTTCATATATTTTGCAGTGTATGTTTTGAACTCTATTGTTATGTGTAGCTAAGCATTATTGATTAGGGACGATTTCGACGTCCGAACATGAATTCGAATTGATATTTGAAAAGCATGTTTCTTGCAATTTATTTCGTTATTGTTTATTCTCTACCATGCCAAAAGTGTTTATGAATTATTCTTGAATCGTTTAAGTTGCAAATTAAATTGGTTTACGGATGATTCAATTGCTAATTCGAGAACTCTTCGACCCGTAATTGTCTAGATGTTCCGAATATAAGTAGTAATATGTAGTTATTGACGATGGGATTTTGTTAAATAATCATATGTATTGAATGACACTAGTAGATGAATCGATCTTATGTGTTTGTCACTAGGAATAGCCTATCTCACTTGAGCTTAATGCATTTGTTTGAGTCACACCTGTTGATGCCTTGGTTTGCTAGTTTGGTTTGCTGTTTCATCTTCATATATTTTGATGTGTATGCTTTGAACTCTACTGTTATGTGTAGCTAAGCATTATTGATTAGGGACGATTTCGACGTCCGAACATGAATTCGAATTGATATTGAAAAAGCCTATTTCTTGCAATTTATTTCGTTATTGTTTATTTTCTACCGTGCCAAAAGTGTTTATGAATTATTCTTGAATCGTTTAAGTTGCAAATTAAATTGGTTTACAGATGATTCGATTGTTAATTCGAGAACTCTTCGACCCGTAATTGTCTAGATGTTCCGAATATAAGTAGTAATATGTGGTTATTGACGATGGGATTTTGTTAAATAATCATATGTATTGAATGAAACTAGTAGATGAATCGAGCTTATGTGTTTGTCATTAGGAATAGCCTATCTCATGGAGCTTAATGCATTTGTTTGAGTCACACCTAGTAAGCGTACCTCTAGGAAACTTGGTAAGTATAATCCGGTAGTCGAGCGCTTCCGTGTCCGGTGAATTAGGAGATATTGCGGGATATTTGAGCGTACTAAATATTCTAGGGTTATTAGTAATGGGTACTTTGCAGAAACTAGCTATATCAATAAGATGCATGTTTTGTGACTTAGGAGAAGTCCTTGATCATTCTCATATTTGCATTTCTTATTCAGAAATTGAATCAACAACTTAGACTCAACTCTCCCCGTGGATACGAACTCGACTTGCCCCACTACTTCTTTATAGATTTGTGTAGCATAAGAGAATTATTATTGATAGGTTGACAGCCTCGTCAAAATTGGCGCCGTTGTCGGGGAGCAGTCGGTAGTTTGAGTTGTTATTTTATTTTCTGTTTTTGTATATTGTTTTTATTTTTATCTTTTACTAATTTATCTTTTTAAGAATCTTATTTCAGGTACCATCAATCTCTTGCTTGCGTGTGCACAATTGGGAATAAGAGGTAAGTCTCTAAACAAGTTGTGTGCATAATATTTAGCGAGATGAATCCTTTTTTGTAACAATATATATGGTTCAAGAGACCAAGCATACTATGGTGATAATTCTGATTTTCAATCTCACTTTTACAATAACTTCCAACCATATGCCGGATATAATCAAAACCAATCTTTTGGCTATGATGATTATTCGAAAAGATCATTCTCATACATCGTAGCAACCTTTTGGTGGTAATGTAAGTGGAAAATCACAAGGATAGGGGGATAGTTATACTTCTCATACGCGGTAATCTAGTTTCTTGCAGATGCCTAATGAATTCATGGATTTGCGACCTGCATGGAACCGGATTAACTCAACTCCCAACGTGCCGAGTTTCATACCAAGTGAAACATATGATAGTGTATATAGACCCGCTCCGGATCGTATTTATGATTCTTCACCCATTCAAAGGGAAGAGGCGTGGTCTAGAGAACCTATTGTGAATAGTAGCGTAAAACGTGTTAACTTAAAGAAACTCTTTAGACAATATGAGCAGTTGGAAGAAGAGGAAGCACCAGAAGAGATTCTTCGAGCAATTACTAGGGCCATAAATGATGAGGTTAACCGCCGTATTGATAATGGAGAAGAGCCCCAAGAAGAAGATTCCGAGGATGATGAACCCTTGGAAAATATTGATAATGATAGTTCTACTAGTTCAACTCATGATTTTAATGATCATTCTCCTATTCAAAAGGAAGAAGTTGAGTCTAGAAACATTACCATTATTGATGGTAAGACTTATGTTGTGTATGAGAGCGATGATGATTATGACTTATTTGTGCACCGTACCCCAAATTCAGATATCATCGATACTTTGAATGAGAAGTCAACTTGTGAAGAACGTAAGGATTACAATAACTTGCTTTTAGAAGATTCTGATTTCTTTTCCGATGAGGAGGACTTGGTTATAGAAGAAACCAATGAATGTTTTGCCAAGAGTTCGAGTGAGAATGATGATACATGTGATGTGAGAATGGAAGTGTCCAGCAGTACCAAGGATCCCGAAATACAAGAGGTTTTGCAAGGTTTGTCTAACCCTTTATGTGAATCTTTATCTAATGATGATCCTCCCAAACTTGAAGTAGTTTCTCATAGAATTGGTAATCCATATTTTAGGAAAATACCTCATTTGGGGCTGGAATTATGTGCTTCTAAAGTTCTTTCCGAATTTCTTACATCTAAGTATCCACCATATGTGTTTGAGTCTAACGCCATGCATGTTTGCCAAGAGGAACAAATAGAAGTGCCTTCCACTTACGTTTTGTATGCACTTCCGAGTGTAGAAAGGACTAAGTGTGGGGGTGACTCTCATGGGATGATAATTTCACTTCTCTCACAATTTTCTAACATTCTTGTGAAGCTTTTGCAATATATGCAGATTGTGTTGTGGGTGGATCCTTAAATTTTCAGATTGTTGATATATGGGGAGTTTATTTTGAATGTTTCTCGTATGCGTCAATCAGGTGCACAATTCCAATTCTTACTTCCTTATCTTTTTCAAGTATTCCTCTTATTCTTTTTGCAATGCTTTGAAACATTGATGACAATGTTTGATTTAAGTGTGGGGGTAGGGTATAATATAAAAAAAAATTTACGTATACAAAACTCTAACTTTTAGAGATTTTTGAACAATTTAGAATAAACATTAGCCTTTCTAAGTAGATGGAATTTTCTCTTGACGGTGAAGTATATATATTGGCTGAGTCAGGGTTAAATTCCAACTAAATAGCTAGTTTAGTGTTTATCCTCTATTGTTCAGAAATAGCTATAAGTTGGAGTATTATTTGTAGTTATGTAATTTATATATAATTTTTAGAGTTTGATGCTTTTAGTTAAAAAACCAAAAAATAGAAAAACCAAAAAAATTACTTTATAAACTTCAAAATCTAGAAACTTGTGCCTTTAAGATGACACTACCAATATAAGTAAGTGGATGACACCAGTTTGATTGCAGGAGTTGAGGAAACCTATTAATTGAAAAGACGAACATAGCTCAGAAATTATAAATTATATGATAGTTGTTACCATATCTCGGAATATCACCATATCACATTCTATTTTTATTTTTCCATATTTATCTATTGTTTTCTAAGTGTTTTGGTGGGTCACTAAACATCGACTTGTTATTGCTGCTAGGATAAAATAGAGTGATTGAGTTGCTAAGAAAAAAAAAAAAAAAAAAAAAATAGACCGACCAATTAGACCAATCGGAATAAAAAAAGACACTTGGATAAAGCAGTATGTGTGAAACGTTGTCCCTATCTCTGTCGCCTAAACAAGCATGGAATGCAGGATCCAAGGCAACTATCACATACTTGCTGACAAGGAAGCATGCGCTTGGATCCAAAAGATTTAATCATGTTGTCCCCAAAAAAAAAAAAGTGAAAAAGAAAAAGAAAAGAAAAGAAAATATTATTATTGTGTTGAATAAAGTCGACTCCTGGTTCCCTTGTATTTGCCAGTTGAGTTGATGTAGAATTAAGATTGTTGATCGCTGGTTCCCTTGTATATGCTAGTGTATTGACACTAGATTTCAGACCAGTAGCTCAATCCAATAGGATGAATAGGTTCATCATGGCAGTGACCTTTAGACAGATATGGGAAACACCGGTCACTTGTAAACATTCGCCACATCTACCTCTTTATCCATCTTCTTAATCTTTTCATTGTGATTGTGGTTAGTCAGTTTTCGAGTATTGTGGTTTGTTCGACTTTCTAAGAAAAACTTTATGTACTTATAAATGAATTGAATTTGCACAAGGTACCTCCTCTTGTAATCATTTTGGATTCGTTCATAGACTTTTCACGGGTAGATGGAATTTGGAGTAAAAGGTTTTGTAGGTACACCTCTTGTAAACCTTCACGAGACTATAACTCGTCCACTAGGGACACCTAGGGGTTTAAAGGCTTGTTATTTATGCTAAAAGTAACTGTAATCTCGACGAGAAGGAGTTGTTGTATTTTAGTTTTGTTTTGTTTGCTCGAGGACTAGCAAAGATGAAGTGTGGGGGAATTTGATAAGAGCCTAAAATACATCTTTCGAATGTCAATTTCTTATGCTTTTCTTAGTTATTTCTCTTGTAAATTTTGTATATTACGCTTTGTTTTGCATTTTGTAGGTGTTTTGGAGTCATTGGAGTAAAAGAAGAAGAAACAGGTGCAAAATTGTCATTTCATAGACAAGCTAATGTTCGCTAAGGGGAAACCAGCTGACTGACTTGCTAAGGACAGACTACAGATCATGTAGGGGCCACCTCTTTCATCTTATAGTTCTAAGATTAAGTCACAGCTGCAACAACAGTTCATAAACATCAGGCTTTCCTATCCTTGGTTCCTAGACGCTGCTGCCAATTTCTCAGTGCTGGCAAGATCAGGTCCGGTGGTCGATGGTTGTTCCTTCATGTTAAAACAAGTATGCAATGCAATATTTGTTTAGTTGTAAGAGAAGTTGGGTTTAGTTTCAAATCGAGAAACCAGGGAAGAAGAAGGTGTTGATGCCGTGAGCTCTATGAACCGTGTAGGAGAATCAATTGGGGAGTTTCATGTTTCAGGAAAGAATGAGCATTGTAAGAGCAGTAAGAAGAATGAGTCTTCGATTTTGGGGTGTTTGGTTTGGTTTTGAACTTATTATGCTGTCAAGAAAAGGCAGTGAACAAGACATGAAAGCAACTCGTTTCTGCCATTTTGTGATGAATAAATTGAGTTGGGTTTGTGTGTTTGATGAACGTTTAGAGTCGTGGGTTGTTTTCGGAATTGATTAGCATTGTGGGAAGGAGATTTAGAGCTTAAAATCAACAGAAAATTCACATTTCCATCAACAGCTCAAAGATGCACACCAACTGTTCGATAAGATGCCTGACTGAAAGGCCAGTTATGTAGCAGCCCCTACAACCCACTGAACTGAGTTTTCTGCCACCGGTTAGCCATGTGCCTGCAAGCCTGCACAATGGGTTAGAAACTGAATTTGAGTTCGAGAATGATACGCATCTTGGGATACAAATATATGATGGGTTATGCTGTAACTTGGCCTGAAATTCAGCCGAAGATAGCAAGCTTTTGCCATTGGTTCTGATCGTGTTTGGGTAAAGCAAGGACTCGAGTTACAAACTGTAAACAAGATGGATTGCTGGCCATGGTTCAGTCATTGTGCGCAAGGAGTTTTTAGTAGTAACTGGGGTTCGATTTTGCAGCAGGGAAAGAAGACCTGGGCACCAATCAGTCTCGGCAATGGATAGAGCTTTGGGCGGTGAAATCAGTTAAGCAAAGGGTGCTTTGGCCGTCGGTTTAGAATGTTGAATGGCCAGGATTATTGGGGTTGTTTAGGTCACATATTTGCAGGAAGAATAGAGTTATAAAAGAAAGACCTAAAAGCTACAGAAGGGATCATCTGATAACCCTCCTTCACAGCTGCCGCCTCTACAACAGAAAGGAGCTTTTGCTCCTCTCCAGAACCCTACACCAGCATACATCCATCTCCCTCATCATATTCATCTCCTGTATCTCTACTGCATCCATCCACCATCATCACCTCCTCCATCTGCATAAGCATCTCCATTGCATCCAGTTCATCTCTTGCATTTCCACATACATCCATCTCCCTCATCATATTCATCTCCTGCATCTCCACTGCATCCATCCACCATCATCACCTCCTCCATCTGCATAAGCATCTCCATTGCATCCAATTAATCTCTTGCACTTCCACCTGCATCCATCCCCTTCACCATTCCATCAACCTGCACCTCCATCAACATACATACACCACCAGTTTGCAAACCATCTGCATTCCATCCACTAGTACATCATCCTTGCAACTGCACCTGCATACATCACAATAGCAGCTGGAGTTCAGTTCTATTCTCTCCATTCACAATAGCAGCCTCCATCACCAGCACTCCACCTGTTCGAAGAAACTTCAACTCACACCAACGGCAAAACAGCAGACCACCTCCACAGTTGTAATTCACACCATCAGTCCACCTATTGCTGCCTTGGTTTGCTGTTTCAGCTTCATATATTTTGCTGTGTATGCTTTGAACTCTACTGTTATGTGTAGCTAAGCATTATTGATTAGGTACGATTTCGACGTCCGAACATGAATTCGAATTGATATTTAAAAAACCTGTTTCTTGCAATTTATTTCGTTATTGTTTATTCTCTACCGTGCCAAAAGTGTTTATGAATTATTCTTGAATCGTTTAAGTTGAAAATTAAATTGGTTTATGGATGATTCGATTGCTAATTCGAGAACTCTTCGACCCGTAATTGTCTAGATGTTCTGAATATAAGTAGTAATATGTGGTTATTGACGATGGGATTTTGTTAAATAATCATATGTATTGAATGACACTAGTAGATGAATCGAGCTTATGTGTTTGTCACTAGGAATAGCCTATCTCACGGAGCTTAATGCATTTGTTTGAGTCACACCTAGTAAGCGTACCTTTAGGAAACTTGGTAAGTAGAATCCGGTAGTCGAGCGCTTCCGTGTCCGGTGAATTAGGAGATATTGCGGGATATTTGAGCGTACTAAATATTCTAGGGTTATTAGTAATGGTTACATTGCAGAAACTAGTTATATCAATAAGATGCATGTTTTGTGACTTAGGAGAAGTCCTTGATCATTCTCATATTTGCATTTCTTATTCAGAAATTGAATCGACAACTTAGACTCAACTCTCCCTGTGGATACGAACTCGACTTGCCCCACTACTTCTTTATAGATTTGTGTAGCATAAAAATTATTATTGATAGGTTGACAGCCTCGTCAACTAGTCCCACTGTGCTTATCGATAAAAGGTTGTATATATCATCAGTCAGTTTGACCTTTGTTTTCTTCGCCTTTCTTCGGTTGGTATCCATCCCTGAAGGATAAAACATGGAATTTTCAACAAATCCATCAGATGGATTTCTTTGAGGACTAAGTATAGGACCTCTTGCAATGGGTTCAAGAGGATCAGAATACATAGGCATCCATTTCCTAGGCTTAGGTTTATCAGAAACATCCTTATAAGTACAGGAAATCCTTTTGTTATCAACACAAGAATTTATGCCAGAATGCACTTGAGCCCTATACTGATTTCTAGAATAGAGATCATTCTTATAAGGTTTATGATTTCTTGTGGGCATATGATTCACTGCGTTAGTCGATTGACTATTTGTTCCATTGATAGTGAAGAGAAGCAAATTATGAAGCTTAGAAATTTGTTTCCTTCTTACAAAACAATGGATAGCATAATGATGCTGTTTCCCACAAAAAGTACAGATTCGCGTAGGAGAAGCAATAACTGGCACCTGTTTAAAATCCATAGCCATATGAGAAGATTGTAAGTTATGTAAACTTTTCTTGACACAATCTTCTTCTGGAGAATAATATGTCTTGTACAGAACGTCACGAGAGTTAGTTTGTACAAAGGATTTTCTCCTTAAGACATAGTTTTCCTTTTCCAAGGATTTGCATTGTTCATGGGCTAGAGTAACAGATGCACATAGTTTCTCTTTTTCAGCACGAAGTCTGTTGAGATCTGATGAATGAGTCCCAATCAATCATTTTTCTCTAATTGAGTCCTCTTTAATAATATCCTCAAGAATACTAATCTTTTCATGTTGAAGAGTAGTTTCTGGAAGAAGATTCTCTTTATATTCTTAGAGAAGGACTTAATGATATTGTAGAGATCACGTTCTCGATCAAGAGACTTTTCAAATTCATCAATGAGCTGATCATGATTATTAAAATCAATATCTTCAGCTGTATGTCTTAAAATTCTGGTGAGCTCCTTTTCAGCTTCTGCCAAAGTGTCACATGCCTCGTGAGAGGAATAAATGTCATTATCACATTGAACATTCTTTTTACCTCGGGATTCAGAAGAATCAACTAAGGACTAATCCTTTGAGGTTTTTCCAAGACACTTGACATGATCAAAAGCTTTAGGAGGAATTTTGGTATGCGCAACAAAGATTTTTTCCACAGACTCAGATTGCCACAAACACAGACTTGTAAGGTCTTAAATGTGTTTGCCTGATCTGATACCAATTGAGAAAGCGGGGGTCTAACGACCTCACCCAATATTTCGATTAACAATCTGTATGGAAAACTCCGAGTTGTTTTCTAGAGAATCAACTAGACTCAATCAATAGAAAATACTCAAAGAGTTATTATCTTAATCTCTCGATTTGATTTCCTCAAGCAAATATGATTCACGAGTCTAATCAAAGAGAGATAACTTGGATGGTACCAAAGACCAATATACAAGTGTCAATCGATTTAAATCAACAACCAATAGGTCGGATATTCTAATCGATTGAACAACGCACAACTTGTATTATTTAAATTATATAAAAATATAATGCGGAAAAGAAATAACACAAACACCAAAATTTTGTTAACGAGGAAACCGCAAATGCAGACCTAGTCCAGATTAAACATACGCTGTATTAAGCCGCTACAGACACTAGCCTACTCCAAATTAACTTCGGTCTGGAATGTAGTTGAACCCCAATCAATCTTACACTGATCCAAGGTACAGTTATGCTCCTACGCTTCTGATCCCAGTAGGATACTGTGCACTTGATTCCCTTAGATGATCTCGCCCACAACCAAGTGTTGCTTCGACCCAAAGTCGAAGACTTTAGCAAACAAATCTGTCTCACACAGAAAAGTCTACAAGATAGATAAATTCGTCTCCCACGAATAAACCTATGAGTTTTTTTCCGTATTTTGATAAATCAAGGTGAACATGAACCAGTCAATAAAACCAGACTTATATTCCCGAAGAACAGCTCAGTTTTATCAATCACCTCACAATAGTCTTAATCGACGCAGCGAAAAAAAGATATTGTGGAATCACAAACGATGAGACGAAGATGTTTGTGATTACTTTTATATCTTGCCTATCGGAGATAGAAATCTCAAGCCAATTATTACAATTGTACTCATACGATAGAAACAACAAGATCAGATCATACAACTACAAGAAAAGTAGCATCGGTCTGGCTTCACAATCCCAATGAAGTCTTTAAGTCGTTAACCTGGTTTTAGAAGAAGAAAACCAAAGTTTAAAGGAGAATCTACCCTAGCTTAGCAAACTAGTATCACACATAATGTGTGGTGATTAGGTTCCCCAGTTGCTAGAGTTATTCCTTATATAGTCTTTCAAATCAGGGTATGCAATCAATGTTAGCTTAGTAACAAAGCATTCAATATCCACCGTTAGATGAAAACCTGATTAGATACAAGCTAATATCTCTCAACCGTTATATCGAAAACTTAGCTTGCCATACACACATGTACTTGATGATTTTTGGTTTGTGTAACCGTACCCAAACATGTACAATAGTTGGTTCAATGTTAGTCAACCAAATGGTTAGCCAAATGATAACTTTCATATTAACCATATTCTTCTTCACCATAACTAGTCCAAATTATTCAAATGAACTAGTTAGAGAGTTGTTCAATTGCTATGAGATCTTATGTACTACACAAGACATAATTGAAGCAAAAACGATGTGATTCACTCGAATCGATTCATGAACTATAAATCCACGGTTTGCAATAGCATTTCTTAGATAATTTAAATAAGTTCACGAATATCGTTTTTAGACATAACTACTCAAGTTCGCGGACTCACATAACCGGTTGGAGTTCACAGACTCCAGTAGAAATTCTCGGGTTCGATAAATTCTGTCAGTTCGTGGACTGAAACCGAGCTACAACTCCAGCAGAAATTCTCGGGTTCGAGATATACGCACGTTCGCGGAGTGCGTTCGCAGACTGGGTTGTCTGCTGAAGTTCCCGTTTTCACTTGATCAATAAAGTTCGCAAACTTCGGTTCAAGTGCTAAGAACTTATACATATATGTGTTACCATAACAATGTTTATATCCCAAAATGGTTATATTGTCTAAACTCTCATTTCAATCATTGAAACATTCTCAGAGGACATCATATAGTTGTTATTCACAAACTAGTTTTCGTCAGAGCAATTTCCAAAGTGATTGAAACTAAACATGACTTTCGTCACTAGGCAAAGATGAACTTGGCTAAAGCGAAAGATTTACCAACAGACATTTCGAGAAATACATAAGCGAGATATACTCAGCTCGAAATGTCACATGTGCATATCTTTAGTCTATATAGTAAAACGACTTTTGTCTCAAGATAAGAGATAGAGTAGATAGACTTTTGAGTGATAGATAAGTTCAAGTATCCACATACCTTCTAGTCAATGAAGATACACTGGTTCCTTGAGTAGTCATTCGTCTTGTATGATGATTGCCATGGAGTTCTTAAGCTTAACTACACTTTCTATCCTAGTCCGAGACCTTAGCTATAGTATACTAGAAATCAAGACTTTATAGTTTTGATCACTAACATTGACAAACATGCTTGAGATAGCAACGCATGCGATTTCAACCGAGCAATGCTCTAACAGTATGTAATATAGTATGCCTCTTTATCAATAAGAAGTTCTTCTCATTCTCTAATTGTTACTCCAACATACTCGATAATTTAAAATTAAAAAATTAAAAAAAAATACATAAAACAAAATGTTTATTCATCAGAAATACCATGATTTCTTTAATGTTCTCTTTTGTTTTCGATTTCCATTCTTTTATTTTCTTCTTTTGTAACCCTTTCACGTAGGTTTTTCAAAATTTCTGTTTTTGTTTGTTGCATTTACTCGTTTTAGGGTTTAAGTTTTTTTAGGGTTTTTGTAAATTTGTTATGATCAGATCAACCAGGACTTCCATGTCCCGTAACCTGCAGCTACCCCCATCTTCGTCTCAAATTGAAGCTTCTCTAAGTCCCTTGACTGGTTCACTTCCATCGTCTACATGAGATTCCGTACCTAACAAAGGTTATTGTCAATGCTCATTCAAGAATTTTGATGGTTGTAACAATGGGGTGAATGGTAGAGGGTATGCCAAGGGTTCCTTCTTCTGTCATCTTCGTGACAAGCATCTCTTCTCTGATGAAAATAAAAGGATTTGCATAGAATTGATTTCGAACGACTTAAGGATATACTGTGCATGGGATAAGGCTCTGCTTCACCTACGTATGTGGCTATGCGGCAAATATATGCACATACATGCCTGGAAGATGCCTTGCAAATACCAAAATGGAGCTGTTCATGGTGATATCATTGCAGGCCCTTCCAACGATTCAACTTCAGATTTCCTCATTCATGGGTTGGCAAAACCTGTTGATTTATGTGGTGATATTGCAGGGAAGGCTGAATATGGTGAAGTCGTAGAAATTTGTGGAGATACAGGGAAGGCTGAATGTGTTGATACTGAGGTAGGGATTTTTAATCTTTCTACCGAACTACTAAACGCAGCTTTTCAGAGGCAGTTTACTACTATCTCGAGCATACCTCACAGGTGCAGGCTAAATATTTCTCGAGTCTTGAAGTCTTGTATTGATAAGATTCTAGTTAATACAGCTAAACTGTCCTCATAGATACAGCTTATCCTCCTTCCCATATACACCTTAACCTTGTACAGACCAAAGTGTTCGCCCGAGGAAAAATCCCTCAATAGGAAATGTCTTCACGTCGCGGCGATTAACCAGTCGCTTTTGGTTTGGAAGGAGACTAATAGTTACTTCAGTTTGATAACTAAATTGCTGCAACAGCCTAGTCACAAGGTGTGTAAACCAACAGGTAATAAGAAACAAGAACTAGCTAACCCAAATGCATGTAGGAAGAGAATAGGTTGTGGTCACTTTACAGCTGCGATCCGGATACTATCTTCGAATATTATTGCACCCTGTGATGAGAACGCATATTATGAGTTGCATTTGAAGCACCCAGCTACACCTCCACCTGTTGTTGTCGTGGACCCGATTATTGTGGATTCCCTGGCAGTTCTTGGAGCCATCAAGAGCTTCCCACGGTTTATGCGCACATCATTCAATCAATGTGTTAGGAGGGCCAACAGCAACTGTGGCGGATGACTTACTTTCCTCAATTACTTGGGTTGTCAATCTTTGGTTGGCGGGTAAAGGCCCCGAAGGTTTTAGTGAGTTCATAGCCAGTGCGCCTTTAACACCGTTACTTAAACCTGGTGGTGGACTAAGGCTTAATGCAGTTGGTACAGTTTGGCATAGATTAGTCTCCAAGGTGGCTGCTTTCTCGGTCGGCAAGGACATGACATCCTATTTGGGGGATCACCAATTTGGTGTTGGAGTGCCAGCAGGGGGAGTTGTAAATAGTCTATTGGAGTTGAAGGGTCACTCAGAAAAGATGTCAAGGTCGCTTATTGACTTATCTAATGCGTTCAACATGGTGTGCAGATCTCATCTCATAAAGGAGGTTCAACTTCATTGTCCAAGTATTTTTCGCTGGGTATAATTTTGCTACATAAAGCCTGCTAAGCTTTATTACAACCAACATATTTTGTCTTATGTACTCGGTGTCCAACAAGGTGACCCTCTTAGTCCTCTTTTGTTTGCTTTGACGCTTCACCCTCCTGTGAAGTCTATTGCTTCTCGTTGCAAGCTTGACTTGCACGCCTGGTATCTCGACGATGGTACAATTATTGGTGATACCCTTGAGGTGGCCAAGGCTTTGAACATAATACATACTGAAGTACCAGGCAGGGGTTTACATCTCAATATAAAGAAAACTGAAGTCTTTTGGCCTTCTATTGATCCCATAAGCCTTGTTGAAGGTGTATTCCCTCTTGATATTGGTAGACCTACTAATGGCGTTAAACTTTTTGGGGGACCAGTGAGTTTGGATCTAAATTTTATTAGTGATATGATGTTGGGCAGGGTGAACAAGACTGTTCAATTGATGTCTGCCATCAAGAAGCTCAGGGACCCTCAAAGTGAGATGTTGTTACTTCGTAATTGCATCGATGTGTCTAGACTTTATTTTGCAATGCGTACTACCAATCCGACAGCTCTCCAGCAAGCTACTGATCTTTTTTACCACCATTTGTTCAAGTATTTGAGACTTCTAGTTACCGAGGATGGTGCTGGCTTTGGGCCATTGCAGCAGAGATTAACTACCCTACCTATCAAAGATGGTGGTCTTGGTATCTATACTATGGCAGACACCCGTACTTACCCTTACCTTGGATCTCAGAGTCAGACTGCTTCAGTACAAAAGATTATACTTGGTATCTTATTCCCTACAGACAAAGATTCTACCTATGAATTGGCTCTTCGGAACTTTATTCAGGTATGTGGATTACCTACTAGTTATTGCGTTGATGATCCCCCCCCCCCCCCCCCCACTCTCCATGCATTTCATGGAAGTTACTTACTTTGATACAGTTAAGAAGAAAATCCCCAACCAATTTTCCATGTCTGCAATAGTTTCAATTCTGTGGCAATGTAATCGTATTAAGCATGCACAAGATTATCTATTGGTTGTACTAATTAGTGGTCTTAATCAATGCATTGGACCAAGATAGTTCAGATTTGTTCTTTGTTATCATCTTGGCATCCCTTTGTTTGTCGATAATGGTTTATGCTCAAGCTGCAATAGATCTATGGATATCTTTGGTGATCACACAATCCATTGTGCTAAGGATGTTGGTATCAAGTTTCGTCATGATCATGTACGTGATGTAATTGCTGACATTTGATACAAGGCTGGAGTGCATGCGCTTAAGGAAGTTGCTCTTGGGTTTTTGTCTGATGATGACAGGGATTTACGTCCTGCTGACATCCTTGTTCATAACTGGGAGAATGGCTAGGATGTTTGTATGGATGTCACTAGTGTCTCTCCCTTCACTGGTGAAGGTATACGTGCTTTTGTTCCAAGAAAAGCCATTTCGAGTGTTGTTTCGCGCAGACGCACTGATACCTGGACAAATGTGTCTCACATGGTTATGGTTTGGGCGTTCTAGCGTTCTCTACTTTAAAAGAGATTGACATTTTTTTAAGCGTCTGAAAAACTGTCTTCTTAGTAGTGATGCTAGTAGTGGTTTGGGTAGTTTTATTTTTTATAGATTAGGTATTGCTATCCAAAAAGGTGTTAGAGCTCAGCTTATTGCTAGGCTACCAACCAAAGCTCGGTGTGAGTCTTGATTGTAATATAGATTTAATCATAGGAATAAATTTAATAAACTCTTTTAAATAATATGTTTAGCCAGTCCCAAGTCGGAGACAACATGTCAAATTAATAGATCGCTAAAATTATAAAATAATACATTTTTTATTACCAATGTAGACCCCATATGAAGCATAAATTAATAATTCACTATATATATAATGAATACATTAATGTTTTACGAAGATTTCTTGAAAAATGATTCAATTGTCTTCTGTTTTTTGTTAAAATCAATATCACATTAAATTTCATCTCTAATTTTTCTTATTATCGTAAGAATTTCTGGTGTGGTTCCTCATAGCACAGCGAGAAATTATTTAATGTGATTAATTGTCGCTTTAACAACTTCATTTCGTGAAGGGGGATCTATTATAGAACTTTAATCATCTTCTTTCCTATCTTTATCAGTTCCCATAACGCTCTCATTTATTTCTTTATTAGTCAAAAATCACGTAATTTCATTTTATTTTAGAGTTTCAGGACATCTTGACAATCACCAAATTCCGATAACCCAACTTTTCGATCAAATTTTACAAGTCGTGAGTGATATCACCGACTATCTGTTCATCCGAACTATCTAAACTTGTGTTATCTGTTGATCGAAGTTAAATTTACTAATAAGTTAATATATAAATTAATTAGAGTTTAACCCGTGCCATAACGGCACGGATGTTATATAAAATTCTGGATAAAGATGTTAGATTATTTATCAAGAATAGTGGATATCTAGTCAAATCCTCCTGAATTATGAAAATGAAACCTGAAAAACGGAGCATTTTGATGCCTAAATCAATAAGTAATCGAGACCAACTTTAAGTCATTTATGTTATGTCGAAAAAGTAACTCAACCCACCTATGGACTTACATAATAGGCCACAAAAATTTCACACCATATAGCTGAAAGGTGGTAGAAGTTGGATGTGAAATTCACTTATAGACCCCTAATGACTTGAAATCTAAATAGGATGTTATAATTAGAACGTCTGAACATGGTTCCAGAAGACATTCCATTGAAACAGGAATTCAAAATGTAAGTGAATGATTGGTTAATTAACGTAAGTGAAATATAACATTTTCTCATTATTCATACTACAATAGGAGATATCGTGATTAATTAATGATTGGTTAGTATTGCATTCATATAACTAATTATCAAATACAATTCAAAAGTTTAAAATATAATATAATAAAAGGATCAATAACTAATCAGTACGCGCGCCTAACCCAAGTAATATTTCTTTGACACAAATTGTTTAATGTCTATAATTTCTCATGTGGAAAAAATAGCAGTTTGGAAACTGAAATTCACTATATTTTCAAAAAAAAAATGGAAATTTTTACGTAGATGTAACTTCTCACTCTGGCTATCGGTTTTTTTTACATTACAATCAAATCTTTGTGATGCTACCACTGAATATAGAAATAGTGGAAAATATAGCCGCTTCATCCTGATACTTCGCAAAGTACAAAATCGAGAAAGAAAATAAAATATTTTACAATGGTTTTATGCTAAATCAGAATATCATTACCTGTATAGATTTCCCCCTTTTTAGTTACGTTGAAATTGAATTACCCAATCAACGTGGTGCTCTTAGTTCTTGTCTCTCGTAACCTTTTTTCATATATTCTTAAAAGTCGATTCCTAAATTGACCTATCCCTATTGTATTTCAGATATTGCTTCTCTCATCCAGCACAAAATATACAACATTACTGATTATGAAGTCATTCTACAACATGAAATATTATTTAGAGGAGAGAAGTTCCTCTTGTTATCTTTGCTTACTCATGGTTGGTGGATTAGAGTTATGCCATTTTTAACTCATCTCTCCAACAAATAGTATGATCATAACAATATAATAAGATTGCAAAATTATCAGAATTATCTAATTCAATTTAATATACAGTATGGGAAATATGTGTAAGAGATGTTGTGTTTCTTAATAATCATACAGAAACCTCGAGCGACTAAAATATATATCTAAAAGGACTGGGTTGGATGCGTGCTAAAGATCAAGAAAGCTTTTAATGGCATTGATGGTAATTAGTTGTGTCATACACCATTTTTTGATTTACTTTACATTCTTGTTTTTTGTGTTTTCCGAGGTGGACATAATTCAAAAGTCATTTCAAAATTGTGGAAAGACCTATACGACACATATGATTTCCTAAACAAAAGGTAACAATAATTGGATGGGTTGATCCTGGAAAAATCATTAAGTTACTAAGAAGACCAAGAAAATGGTTATCATATAGAGCCACACTAAATCCATCCGAGTCTTTCCAATCCCCTGTAGAACCAATAAAGTTACTATAATTGGAAGAGTCAATTTAGTTGTCCTTCTTGAAAACAATGTTGGAGCACTGAATACTAAAATATAGCACAAAGATATGCAAAAAGAGAATTCATATCAAAAACAAAAAAGTGCAGTGCTTAAAACGCTCAAGCTAGCAAATAGAAAATTAAGTGAAGAAATAAAAACGAAGTGAAATTTATCCACAATTATATTTTCTTCACGACTAAGCAATAAGAGCAACTACGAAAAGGAAATATGCAACACTTTGTAACACCAACCTACTTTTGATTGAACAAACACAAGTCGTCAATTAATTTATGCCATTATATTTTTTTCTCGTTATATTCTTTTTTTTTTCCTCTTCTATATAGCAATTTATTTTATTTTATTTTAACAATAAAAACCAAGATTTATACAATCGGGTACTAAAGATATCCAAGGTACTATTTCGGTGATCTGTCGGTCATGATTGTTTTTTATTATATAAACAATGTTATCATGCTTGAAATTTAAAAGACGAGGGTACCCAAATATGCTTCAAGCTAAAACTTTTCCTTCATATAAGTCCTTTCTCTTCAACCAAGTGGTATGAGTTGGACAAAGGCTCTTCTGTTTATCTTAACATAAAATCCTTTGCTAGGTTCCAAAATCTATCTTATATTCAATCACCAAAAGGTAATCGTTAAGATTTTACAATCAATACTTTAATCCTAAGGAAATGTATTGATGCCGATCTACACAACTATTCTATCAAAATATCACAAGGATAAATCGATTATAGTTGGATCCTCTATTACCGAAACAAGTATTGTGCACACCAAAGATTTATATAACCAAGTCAGAAATCTTCTATCTCTTTTTTGTCTTCAAATCTTCTTAGATCTTCAATAAACACCTGCACACAAATACTTGAATCTCTTGTGATCAATCACATACATAACGGAGTCTGTTAACAATGGATTATCACAAGATCATCTTTAGATCTAACAACAGTCTAAAGATCCCTGTCAAAACTTTGAACTAGTTTGAGTGAATCTTATATCAGAAGAGAAAATCCTCAAGCATAAACAAACTAGGTGCAATCAAAGTCCCACCACAGTTAGTCAATCAAATCAATATGAAAACTAAAGATAAACCACAATTATCTAGTTTCCCACCAACGATACACACTAGAGCTTCTCAAATCCAAAGAAGACTTTAAATTGAGCGGCCGTAAGAGATTTTTCCTAATTAGGTTACTCTCCTCTCCGAATAGGCGGCTTCACCAGTAACAGTACAACAAAGGAAGTTTACTGTCATGAAGGATTAGTTTGCTAGAAATGCAAACTCAAAGTATTTATAGACAAGGAAGTTTGGACACCAAGGAATTTTCAAACCCGAAAATATTCTCAAGATATTCAATAATTTCCAAATTCAGTTTTCATAATTCTTGAGAATGCTCTCTGTCCAAATTAATGATCGAAATTTCCTTGGAAAATCTTTAACTAGTAAATGCACATTACTAATTCTTATTTTTCATATATAATTAAAAACTTTAATTAATAGAATTTTAACTTATTTAAATTCGATCTTGGGATTTACTTCCTTCTTAGCTGTTAAGGAATATCTTTGAACAATAAAATATACGCATTAATGCATGTGTTCAAAGTGTGTCGACATCCTTTCTCTTGTAAGTCCTTTTTCATACTTACTCACTTGAAACCGATTTACCACGCTTCCAAACAAGTTTCAAATTGGTTCATCTGACTTTCAAGAACTATGTGATTGATCAAGTAACACTCAATCACAAATCATGGGTTTAACGGTTCTACCAAAACAAGTTTCGGTTCTACCTCCATGTGAGTACTGTGCATAGTCACACTAGCTTACCAAACTTTGGTTGACTAGGTACTAGGATCGGTTCCCCACATATATATGGTATCTAACTCATATGTGTTGCACATGTCCATAGAATCGGTTCCCCTTTGCCTAAAAACGCGTTGCACATGTCCATAGGATCGGTTCCCCTTTCTGCTATAAACCTTGATGCACCTCATACAAGGATCGATTCCCCTTTGTATGTGTTTCACCTCTTACTAGGATCGGTTCCCCTTTACCCAGTGTTAGGTCTTATAAACACAAACTCGATCATACCACTAGGTGATTACGTAAGATCGGTTTCACTAATAAAAGTCATACCAATACATAAGTCAGGCCTCATGTGAATAGTTTTACCAAGAACACAACCAAGTCATGCGCGGTTATACTAATCACACATATTGGTCGTTCATAAGATATGAAATGAAGAACAGCCCCAATAACGCCCGACGATTTCCTTTTCGGTTCACAACACAAGTTCATGAACTTACTCCCTTAAAACACATGTAAAAACATTGTTTCCTAGGATAAAAACCTCACCTCATACCCATACATAATCACAATAGCATTCATACGATTATGTTGATATCTTATATACAAAGTTTAATGGTTAAGCAATAAACCTCGTATTGAATTCCTTAATACTATGTCTATCTAGAGTGATCATGCTTCGCAGTTTTATGTTTTCAATATACACGACTTGAAAGATACGTTAGGGAATGAAACAGTTCAAGTCATCACTAACCTCAAGTGGAAGGATGATGTTATGGTTGTAGCTCCGTGCTTCTTCACTTCTTCAAGTCTTCACAATACTTGTAATGTCTCATATCCTAATACTTTCAAGCTAACCTATACGAAATTGACTCTAGTACATTTAATCAAGCGACTCTTAAATGAGTTTTGGTTCACTAAAATATGACAACCAAACTTGACATACCAACGCTTGGTGGGTTCAACCGAGCTATGCTCTAACAATCTCCCCCTTTGTCAATTTTAGTGACAAAACTCTTACAATCATATGGATAAACAAATTACAAGAATTCATTACACATACGCTTGATTCCCGAATTTAACAACACATAACCTGCATTCATTCAATCCTTAAGAATGTCTCTGTTGACATTATAATAACAAAGCTCATACTCCCCCTAAAGGTGATATAGGTAGTGATAGACACATAAATGTGTCTGATATGATCTCAATTGTATGTATTGTTAATGCTCGATTTTGTAATTATTTGGCTTTTTGTGTCTTTGTAGGTGTTTTTGGAGAAATAAGATTTTGCAGCGAACTTGTGTCGAAAAGTGGTGTTTGAGCCTCCGGAGAAAATGCACTAAAGATACTCCAGAAGTATGTTGGAGACGCCCCAGAGTAGTGTTATTGACACCCAAGAAGAATCGCTAAAAGCACCGAAAGAAATTATAAGAACACCCTCCGGAATTACTAAGGGGACCCCAAAGCATTACTTACACCCAGTTGATGAAGGAAACCTAGAGTTTGATAAGGGGCACCTTCTCCTTCCTCTTTCAAAATCTGTTTTTGGCGGGAAACCAATACGGCGATGGCAGATTATGGACGTGATTTTTAGTCAGGTTTGGGAGAGACTCAAGCCCAAATTTTGATTGGTCTGGATTAGTTAGGGATAAAAAGAGTTGGTATGGCTTTTTGATGCGACCAAACAGGGATAGATATCGATATGAATATAACTAGGGCAGTCAGCAGTGAGAAATACACGACTTTTTGGTTTAAAAAAATGGAAGAGTTTTGGCAGAGTTTTTCACGGGATTAGCTTGGGATTCACTAAAACAGGGGAAGTAATCTTTCCAGAGTCGCAAGAAAGGTAGCTTACCATATAAACTCGATGAAACAGGGATAGTTTGGAGATCGAACGACAGGAACCGAGAGCAGTGAGAAGATATTGGGATTTTTGGTTCTGTTTGTGGAAAATACGTGGAAGAATGGGACGACATTATTCTCTGGAGATTTGTTTGCATTCTGTGAGAGTTTTGACGCGTAGGAGAAGAACAAAAAAGAAAGAAATATCCGTGACTTTCTGTGGAAGAAAAAGAATAATTTTCTAGCAAGTTTGGAACCCTGTGGTGTATATAAGGTCTGGTACGAGTCCCGGAAAAGAGGGTCGAGACCTAAGAGTAGTTTGGGGTAGAACAGAGCTATAAAATAGGGTTGCAGAGAAGTTCTTCATCGCTGCAGAACGAAGAAGAAGACGATCAGAAAACCGTCGCCTATACTTTCATATTCATGATATTTGTAACAGCACTGCAACAATTACTTCAGTTAGAATTTTCGATGTAGCAATTCCTCTGTAATAGTGAGTTCTGTAACAATTATATCTGTTGCAAACTCGCTGCTTTATTAGTTTTCCCTTGTTTTTCACACTTTTGAGCTATGAACACCTATTTTGAGCACGTGAATAATATGAGGAGCTAAACCCCTTAGCTGAGGCGATGGGGGAAGCTATTTTTCCAACAAATATGTGGTAATATCTATTCAATTAATTTCTGTAATTCTTTTTATGATTATTTGCACTGAATCAAAATTGAAATAATGGTTTTTGTTAACTCGTTGTGTTTTCACTTGATGGTGCATGCTTAGCTTAGGGCTCTTGATGTTCCATGCTTGAGATTAACAATTAGTATTTTTAAAATCGACTATTGGCAATATTTAAGAATCAATTGAATGCATGAATTGCATGATAATTATTAATATTGAATCACATAAAAATTGGAAAATAGTGGAATCCTGAGTCTCAGTGCTTTTAAAATCTTGATACAACCTTCTTTGAGTTTTCTAATTTGAATCTAAAAATCATCCTTTACAAGCCTGAGAGGAACGACATCTTTCTTACCACTTTACAATAACTTTCAAAATCACATCAGGTAGATTTTCAATCCGCGCGTCTTTGTTATACCGATCATATGATATGTTACTCCCCCTTAGTCTGTGCTTTACCTCTTTCGTTAGATAAACATTCAAGCACCATTGTCCTATTACCTAGTGACACCAATCAATATAAAATTGATACCAACATCACCTGTTTACTCCATATATTTCTCCCCCTTTTTGTCACAAAATGACAAAGAAACGAAAAAAATAAAGGACAACACGAAAAGGATCTTACAAATCTCAAAATAGACTTGCAACCCGTTGAGTCAAGCACGAGGGTTCCACATACCATTTTTGATAACCAATATCAAAACCGAAATTATAAAGTAATTATGTTTTGATATGTCATCATGGAAATAATTGACCGAAGCAATTTTCCCAACTAGTTTAGCAAACCAAAAATCAACTAAGCACCTTAGTTCCTTTGCTAACCTGATTGTATATATACAACCTCTTCATTCGATAAGACCAAAGCAAAGATAAACTCCATTTTTCTCATCAGGTTCTAATTATCCATATAACTTAGACCTTTAGATTTTAAACAAGCCAAATACTAGGTTAGTTAACTAGCATTTCCTTGTTTAGGCATTCGATTAGACTTGAATAACTGAAACCTCGACTTTGATAAGTCTAACTAAGATCAGAATAAACTTAATTTACCTTATCCGGAATCGAATTCGACTAAACAACTCATCCTGTCAATATATTCATTTGTTAAGCCATAAATAATTCATACAAACCAATAAATCAACTTGCATAATTATTCACGTCAACCGGAAGCAATTGAAGCAACATAGACATTAAAGTTTCACTATTGCACTGAAATTTTGTAAGCCTAAACAATTGATACCACACAATAAAGCAAAATAACAATTGTTTTACTTAACCAGAAGCAATTGAAATAACATAGATATTAAAGCACTGCAATTGCACCGAAATTTTGTAAGCCTAAACAATTGATATCACACAACGAAGCAAGATAACAATAATTTTACTTAACCGGAACCAATTGAGTCACACATACATCCATACATTCATAATGGAATAAAAACATCAATTGTACCGATAATTTTGTTTAATCAAAAGCAATATATATATATATCAAATAAAAACAGGCTTTTCTTAAACATGAAAACAATTAACTAACAAGATTGTTACCTCAATTTCGCATCCAACTTCTCCAATAAGATCGCATATTTTTCTTCCAGGGAGAATTGATATCGAAATACCATTATGTTGTCATCCTTATGCAAAAACAAAAGAATAACAACAACCAACTTTTACCAGAGAAAGGTTAAAAATCGATTTTAACAATTGCAAGCAAAAGTTGAAAACCGTTGAAACACATATGCTTTTATGCTAAACCAAAACCGATTCAACATATTGTGACTTTTTCACATATTTTTTCCTATAGGAACCCCTCATGATCCTTTGATAAAGCCTACCAACATGGGATAGAACTTAATCCTGCTAAATCAAAAAGTCACCCAAACCATAAGGGTTCACAACATATTATGAGATCGAATATCAAGGTAATAAAACCGAAATCAAACATATCATAAACATCTATAGCAATAAATAAAGCATTCAAGCACATGCTATGTAAATCAAAAACTATCACAAGAAAAATTATAAATCAAATAACTTTATTCATAATAGTTTTTATTCATAATAAACTTATACAATCAATGAAAGAAATCAAAATTTGATGTCTATTTTTCTAATACAACTCAGTACTTCATATCAGTGCCACGTGAAGATGGATCTCTACTTTTATTCTTCATCTTGTGAATTTCTTCAAGTAGAAAACCTTGTTGCTTGACCAGAACCCCTTGCAGGTGAGAATATTTCGTGAAGGATTTTGGAAGAGCATGAAGTTTTATCTTTGATTGAACACAAAAGAGTGTCAATGCTTCAATACACTGATCTTTCTTCAGCGTATTCTCTCTTTCCTTTTTTCTAAGCAAATCTCCCTTTTTGATTTTACTCATAATATCAAGAGAAGACCCTGACTTAATCTTAGGTTGATCATTCCGATCTATCATCTTATCAAACGAATATGTGGGATCCAGACTCATGGTTCGGACAAATAAGGAGGAGGATCTCTTTATATTTTTCATAATTCCGAAAATATAATATTCCTAAATATACGAATATATCAAATATTTTCAATTACTAGATTATATTTCCATAATCTACACAAAAAGTGCCTTGATTTTCTTCTTCCTCACTCGAATTTGGCACACATGGTGAGGAAAGAATTCTAATACCGATCAGGTGGTATTAGTATGAGATTTTCTCTCATTATGGAACTTTGAACAACCAGAGTGTTCTTGATCTAGCATCGTATGGGAAATTCTCCTCTTGCTACCCCTAACTAGCGAAGTATCTTGACATTGACTTGGGTTGCCTATGCAATTCTTAGCAGTTCTGTTTTTGAGACAGTTTTTGCATCTTATCTTATTTTTCCCTTTACTAATAGATAATTTAATAACATCGGAAGACATGTCCATTCTTAAAATGGGTAAATCACTAATTGAAGAGGAAGAAATAAGATTGACAACTAATGCAATATTAGTTGTTTCCTCCTCTTCAGAATCGTATGAATCATAGGTCTCATCATGAGTTACAACCAATGCCTTACTTCTAGTGTATTTCTTAAGATTGGGACGGTCTTTAGAAATTTGACCAAACCCTTTCCACTTGAAGCATTGCGGATGATATTCATCACCTTCTTCATGATCCTTTTTGACAGGAACTCGATCATGTGGTCGAGAAGATTGGTGAGTATCCTTTATGAATCTATTAATTCTTTTCCTTAAGAGATCTCTAAACTGTATAGTAATCAAAGATAATGACTGTTCAATTTCATCATCAGAGTTTCCTACAATCTGTTCATCTGAATCATCCAATTGTCTATTCCTTTCTATTTGAGCTTTAAGAATATTTTCAGCTTTAAAAGCAATTCCTTTATTTTGAATAGACTGTGATTCATGATCAAAGATCTTTAACTTTTCAACGAGTGTGCTTCGTGAGAGAGTTGAGAGATCATTTGCTTATATGATTGCATGCTTCTTAGAATCGTATCTTGGAGGCAACGATCTGAGAATTTTGCACACTATATCTTTTTCAGAAATAGTCTTTCCAAGAGAGAAAGAGGCATTAATTAGCTCAGAGAGTTTAAGATGAAACTCTTCAAAAGTGTCGTTGTCATCTATTTGAAGGTTTTCCCAATCGGATGTAAGAGTTTGAAGTCTAAATTCTTTCTCTGACTTGTTTCCTTCGAACACAATTTGAAGATTATCCCAAGCTTCTTTTGAAGTTTGACATGTTGATACATGATGTTGTATATTATGGCTTACAGCATGTATTATAGCATTCAAACCATCTGAATTCTACTTAGCTAGTGCCTTTTCTTCGTTTGAAAAATCTACTAGGCGTTTAAGCTCAGTATCCGAATTTTCTATCTTTGGAAGAATATAACAATCGACGACTAATAACCAAGTATTAAAGTCTCGTGATTGAAGAAAATATCGCATATCAGATTTCCACCATAGATAGTTTGTTCCGTCAAATCTTGGCGGTACTTTAATTGAAGTCGATTCATAATAACTCGAGTTCATTCTTATAGGATGGATCGCACCAAACACAAATTGTTAGATCTTTTCGTGTTTGCCTGCTCAGATACCAATTGAAAAGGCGAGGGTACCCAAATATACCTCAAGCTAAAACTTTTCCTTACTATAAGTCCTTTCTCCGAAACCGATTGTCTATGGACTGATTCGAGACAATACAACAAATCGGTTCACATTTCGTGATTGTCTATGGAAACGAGATCGAGATAATACAACGACAAATTATGTTTACCTGTGTTGATGGTGGTTTTTAGCATAGGGTTAAAATCATAAAACCATAGTCATACAATGACGTCATAGAACTTGAGTAATAATGTCTCCACCAAGCACATTTATTGAACCCTTTAATATGTCTGCGAAAAAATTACCAGGGTACCTTTTTTTTTTACTAAGTAGGGTTTCGACAGGCCAAACCCTAATTCCCACATTACTGTGCCAATGGCAAACCTAGCCACATCTACCGCACAAAGGCATGCTAACCATTCTAGACGCACCACTGTGCTAATATCAAACCATGCAATCCACATCTACTGCGCCAAGGCATGCCAACCATGCTAGCCGCACCACTGTGCCAATGGAAAACCATGCTAGCCACATCTACTGCGCCAAGGCATGCCAACCATGCTAGCCGCACCATTGTGCCAATGGCAAACCATGCCAGCCACATCTACCACGGTAAGGCATGTGAACCATGCTAGCCGCACCACTGTGCCAATGAAAAACCATGCCATCCACATCTACCGCTCCAAGGCATGCCAACCATGCTAGCCACACCAATGTGCCAATGGAAAACCTTGCCATCCACATCTACCGCGCCAAGGCATGCCAACCATGCTAGCTTCACTACTGTGCCAATCCAGCCACATCTACCGCGCCAAGGCATGCCAACCATGCTAGCCGCACCACTGTTCCAATGGCAAACCATGCCAGCCACATCTATCGCGCCAAGGCATGCCAACCATGCTAGCCGCACCATTGTGCCAATGGCAAACCATGCCAGCCACATCTACCGCGCCAAGGCATGCCAAACATGCTAGCCACAACACTGTGCCAATGGCATGCCAAACCCTTGGCCCCACCATGCAAATCCATAACGTCCATTCCAAGCCCTTGGCCCCATCATGCCAAGCCAAACGCACCATGCCTTGGCCCTATCCAAGCCAAACCGTCCATGCCAAGCCCTTGGATCCACCGTGCCATGACAAAAGCACCTTTCCATGGCCCCATGCCAATATAGCCGCACCACCATACTGGCCTTCCCTATGCGACTACCAAAACGAAGGCGTGCGACAATCAACGGCCCCCCTTCAATCCCAGGAGCAAATCCTAGCCGTCTAAGGTTACCAGACAACGCATGGTAACCTTTGACCTAAAACCCTAATTTGGTTGCGCCAAACCGCGCCAAGGCATGCCATGCCAATGGCATGCCAACCTAGCCGCGCCACCATGCTTTCCAAAACGAAGGCGTGCGGCAATCAACGGCCTCCCTTCAATCTCAGGAGCAAATCCTAGCCGTCCAAGGTTACCGGACAACGCATGGTAACCTTTGACTCAAAACCCTAGTTTGGCCGTGTCAATGGCATGCCAACCTAACCGCGCCACCATGTTTTCCTTCCCTATGCGTCTACCAAAACGAAGGCGTGCAACATCAACGATCGCCCTTCAATCCCAAGAGAAAATCCTAGCCGTCCAAGGTTACCATACAACGCATGGTAACCTTTGGCTCAAAACCCTAGTTTGGCCATGCCAAACCGCGCCAAGGCATGCCAACCTAGACATGCGGATACCAAAACGAAGGCGTGCGACAATCAACGATCCCCCTTCAATCCCAGGAGCAAATCCTAGCCTTCCAAGGTTACCAGACAACACATGGTAACCTTTGGCCCAAAGCCCTAGTTTGGCCACACCAAATCGCGCCAAGGCATGCCAACTTTACCGCGCCACCATGCTGGCCTTCCCTATGTGGCCATCAAAAAATGAAAGCGTTCGACGATTAACGGCTACCTTTCCTCTTAAGATGCAAAATCTCGACCGTCGAAGGTCACCAAGCCAGCAAGTCTCCCAAGATCGACTTGCCAGGCAACAACAATATGCTACATGTTTTCCACAAAACATTCGAGACATCAACACATATCACAAACTGGGGGATCCTCTTTGGGTATTGGTTTGGCGGTTCACAGCGTGCGATGTACACTACGCCCGTCATAAGGATGAGGCGGTTAGTAAATACGGGGAGTTAATGGTGAAACGCTCTTTTTTATGGAACATCAATTCCATGCGTATGGTTACCACCTCCTCCCATTTACTCACCCATTTTTCCATTTCTTAATGAGACCAGAGTACGTTTCACTTCGACTTGTATAAATGGGTCTTACCTATTTCTACCGAACAACAAGTTCAGTTAGGAGCATACAACACTCAGAAAACATTTGCTAGCTTTCTATTTGTTAGCTTCCCACTTTCTGATACAAGTCGTAGAAAACAACTACTCTTCCAGAAATCAATTATTCTGGTCTCATCACTTTCCTTCCTTCCCTCCCCAAAACCAACCCATTCTCCTTCACTTTGTGACCGAGTCAAGTTTGGAACGACCATTTATTGGTTTAGGCCGGACTTGTACAGATTGATCTCTCGAATCTAAAGTATTCCCTTGCAGTACATTGTTTAGGGTTTAAATTCGTTTCTCACCCATACACCCGAAATTACCGAAATCAGCAGAAACCATTTTCACCCTCAAACAACTTGATATAAAGGTTCATACTTAACCAAACTCTATAGGTTTACGTATCAAGTAAATAAGAATTAACGTTTGTACATTTTACTTTAATTATAATAAAACAATTATAATGCGGAAATATAAAGTAAATGACACAGCAAGATTTTGTTAACGAGGAAACCGCAAATACATAAAAACCCCGGGACCTTGTCCAGAATTGAATACTCTCAGGATTAAGCCGCTATACAAAATAAACCAACTTCGTATAGTTGATACCAAGCAACTAAACCTATAGTTCACCTAGTTCCGTCTGTATTCCCACGCCTCCGACCTATACACAAGTCACGTACTTGGACCAATTCCTTTGGTTCGTATTCCAAACAGTAAAGGAACAACAAATATGTTTGGTATCAACTCTCTTCAACCAAGTGATATGAGTTAGACAAAGGCTCTTCTGTTTATCTTAACATAAACTCCTTTACCAGGTTCCAAGATCTATCTTATGTTCAATCACCAAAAGGTAATCGTTAAGATTTTGCAATAAATACCTTTAATCCCAAGGAAATGTATTGATGCCGATCTACACAACTATTCTATCAAAATATCACAAGGATAAATCGATTATAGTTGGATCCTCTATTACTGAAACAAGTATTGTGCACACCAAATATTTATATCACCAAGTCAGAAATCTTCTATCTCTTCTTTGTCTTCAAATCTTCTTAGATCTTCAATAAACACCTGCACACAACTACTTGAATATCTTGTGATCAATCACACAAGATCATCTTTAGATCTAACAACAGTCTAAAGATCCCTGACGAAACTTTGAACTAGTTTGAGTGAATCTTATATCAGAAGAGAAGATCCTCAAGCGTAAACAAACTAGGTGCAATCAAAGTTCAACCACCGTTAGTCAATCAAATCAATATGAAAACTAAAGATAAACCACAATTATCTAGTTTCCCACCAACGGTACGCACTAGAGCTTCTCAATCCCACAGAAGACTTTAAACTGAGCGGCCGTAAGAGATTTCGCCTAATTAGGTTACTCTCCTCTCCGAATAGGCGGCTTCACCAGTAACAGTACAACAAAGGAAGTTTACTGTCACGAAGGATTAGTTTGCTAGAAATGCAAACTCAAAGTATTTATAGACAAGGAAGTTTGGACACCAAGGAATTTCCAAAACCGAAAATATTCTCAAGATATTCAATAATTTCCAAATTCGGTTTTCATAATTCCTGAGAATGCTCTGTCCAAATTAATGATCGAAATCTCATTGGAAGAGCTTTAACTAGTAAATGCACATTACTAATTCTTATTTTCTATATATAATTAAAAACTTTAATTAATAGATTCTTAACTTATTTAAATTCGATCTTGGGATTTACTTCCTTCTTAGCTATTAAGGAATATCTTTGAATAATAAAAGATACGCATTAATGCACGTGTTCAATGTGTGTCGACATACTTTCTCTTGTAAGTCCTTTTTCATACTTACTCACTTGAAACTGATTTACCACGCTTCCAAACAAGTTTAGAATTGGTTCATCTGACTTTCATGAACTATGTGATTGATCAAGTAATACTCAATCACAAATCATGGGTTTAACGGTTATACCAAAACAAGTTTCGGTTCTACCTCCATGTGAGTACTGTGCATAGTCACACTAGCTTACCAAACTTTGGTTGACTAGGTACTAGGATCGGTTCCCCACATATATATGGTATATAACTCATATGTGTTGCACATGTCCATAGGATCGGTTCCCCTTTGCCTAAAAACGTGTTGCACATGTCCATAGGATCGGTTCCCCTTTCTACTATAAACATTGTTGCACCTCATACAAGGATCGATTCCCCTTTATATGCGTTGCACCTCTTACTAGGATCGGTTCCCCTTTACCCAGTGTTAGGTCTTACACACACAAACTCGATCATACCACTAGGTGATTACTTAAGATCGATTTCACTAATAAAAGCCACACCAATATATAAGTCAGGCCTCATGTGAATAGTTTTACCAAGAACACAACCATGTCATGGGCGGTTATATTAATCACATATATTGGTCGTTCATAAGATATGAAATAAAGAACCGCCCCAATAACGCCTGGCGATTTCCTTTTCGGTTCATAACACAAGTTCATGAACTTACTTCCTTAAAACACATGTAAAAACATTGTTTCCTAGGATGAAATCTTCACCTCATACCCATACATAATTATAATAACATTCATACGATTATGTTGATGTCTTATATATAAAGTTTAATGGTTAAGCAATAAATCTCGTATTGTATTCCATAATACTATGTCTATCTAGAGTGTTCATGCTTCGCAGTTTTATGTTTTCAATATGCAAGACTTGAAAGATACGTTAGGGAATGAAACAGTTCAAGTCCCTCAAGTGGAAGGATGATGTTGTGGTTGTAGCTCCGTACTTCTTCACTTCTTCAAGTCTTCGCAATACTTGTAATGTCTCATATCCTAATACTTTCAAGCTAACCTATACGAAGTTAACTCTAGTACATTTAATCATGCGACTCTTAAATGAGTTTTGGTTCACTAAAATATGACAACCAAACTTGACATACCAACGCTTGGTGGGTTTAACCGAGCTATGCTCTAACAGAAATAATTGGTATCTGCCATTGTCAATCATGCTAAAAACAAATGATTACATATTTCACAATACAATGTTATCCATGTTGTAAAAACACATAACTAATATCGTCCATTACTACTCACTACTAATATCGTCCATTACTACTCACTGGTATCCACTACCATAAAAATCACCAATTGTCACTATTTCTTCCATCAACACTAATGTTACCTCCTACGCCACTCAACTGCATCCACCACTCATTAACACCCGCCACTGTTTCTACCACCCCTAATTATTCCACTATCATTAATAATGTCTATAGATATAATTTTTAATTATATATATTATTATTTATCAATAGAATATGTATTTAGTAGATTAATTAAGGGAAATGTAAAACTATTAAACCTACTTTATGAGCAATTAATGAGACAACACCAATTAATAAAACATTTATACTAATAATATTAAATCTGAACAAACCACGGTCGTAGATTTATATTTTCCCTAAACAAATCTTGACCACTCCTTATCTATGCTAAGTTAGCCAAACTGTGTTTTGTATTCTAGACTAGAGTTTAACCTGTGCCATAACGTCACGGGCGTTGTATAAATTTTAGAATGATTATGTTAGATTATCTATCAAGAATTAGTGGATTCCTAATCAAATCCTCACGAAATTTGAAACAAAATCCGAAAAACGGGGAATTATGACACCTGAATCAATAGTCCTTAACTGAAGTCAATTCAAGCCATTTATATTATGTTAAAAAAGTAACTCAATTCACTTATGGACTTCCATATTAGGCCACAATTTTTTTACACAATATAGCTGAAAGGCGCTAGAAGTTGGCGGTGAATCACTTATAGGCCCCTTACGACTTGATATCCAAATAGAACATTATAATTAGAGCATCCAAAGTCCAAACGTGGTTCCATAAGACAGTCCATTCAAACAGGAATTCAAAATTTCAGTGAATTCAATTCAAAATTTCAGTGAATTCAATTCAAAATTCTAATACTTTATCGTTAGCAATAATGGAGTATGAAATTGTATACTACGTATAAAGGAAGTTCATAGATCAAACATCATGATTAATTAATAATTGATCAGTATTACATTCATATTACTAATTATAAAATGCAACTCAAAAGTTTAAATCTATCTAATACAATAAAAAAGGTCATGTATCAATAACTGATTAGTATTGCACGCGCCTAACCCTGTGTAGTTGTGGATTATCTCACAACTACACCCTCATTAGAATCCATTAAAATGATTCCTAAACCTAATTAATTTGATATGAAACTAAGAATTAAGGTACTAAAATTATAAAAATGACACAGATTTTTACGTGGTTCGATCAATGTGATCTACATCCACGGTTCTTCACTAGTGATTTGTATGTAATTACATAATTTTACAATTGAGACTCCATTAATGAATATTTGGAGCTCTAGAATTTTGGGGAAGAAGATGATAAAGAAAATAAATCCCTATCTAAAATTTTCTCTCTCCTCCTAAAATCATCCCCTCTCTCAAAATGTGTCTCCCCTTTCCTCTCATGCCTAAATGGCTATTTATATGATTTTACACATTGGATAACAACTAATCTTTCCCTTAATTTCGGATCAAAGAATCATCATACGAACCTTCGCAAATTTACTTCACGAACTTCCTTTACTCGTAAAACGTTCTTCGTGATTTCTTTATCTTCGCAAAATATTCTATACTCGCAAAATGTATTTTCTCTCCATAATTTCGTAAGTTATCATTTGCTGTGATATTCCGCTCCTACATCTTAGTTATCATAATTATGTATATACTTGCCTCTATTCTTTTGCGAAGTTCTGAAGCTTTAAGAAGTAATTAGAAGTATCATCTTGCGAAGTATGAAGTATGCGAAGTATCTTGAAGAAGTATGAAGTATAAGAAATATAAAATATCCTTGAAGAAGTATAAGAAGTACTTAATCCTCGAAATATATAAGAAGTATGAAGTATCCTTAAGAAGTATAAGAAGTATTTAATCCTCGAATTATATATGAAGTATGAAGTATCCTTAAGAAGTATAAGAAGTATTTAATCCTCGAATTACATATGAAGTATGAAATATCCTTGATGAGAGTGATAAATATTGCCTCTGTTCATGTGAAATTATTATTCCACTTTTGGTGAGGATTCTTGCTGAGAAGATAAAGAACATCAAATATTTTCTTGGGTATCCATAGTTGCCTCTGTTCTTTATCTATGAAGGAGAATTCTTGAGAAAATGTTGAATAATTAAATTGCATCTCTATTGTTATGTTGCCTCTGCCTCAAGTGGTAACCCTGTTATCTTCTGAATATTTCTACGAATTCCTGAGTTTTTCTGCGCATTTCTGAACTTCTGAATAGTGCTGCGAACATACTGTTGCGAATCATACTGTTGCGAATGTACTATTGCGAACATACTGTTGCAAATCATACTGTTGCGAATGTACTATTGCGAATATAGTGTTACAAACATAGTGTTACGAACTTTGAATAGTCCTGCGAATTATGAACTTTTCTGCGAAGTTTCGTGGTATTTTCCTGTAAAATTTTGTACAATACTTGTGCGAATATAATATTTATGTAATGATTATGTTATGAAATGTGTATGCGATTCTTATGCCATGAAATGTTTATGCAATGCATTTATGATGCAAATATGATGCTTGAATGATGCGAGTATGATGCTTGTATGATGCAAATATGATGCTTGTATGATGCAAGTATGATGCTTGTATGATGTGAATACTTATCTATTATAATGCATAGCTAATGTTTGTGTTACTTAGCTCATTTTGCTGCGGTAAAATTGATATATCTTTGAATTGCCTCTATTCATATAATTATCTTCGTAAGTTTATTTGTGTATTTTCTTATATAAATTCGTCTTTGATCGCGAATGAAATCGCCTCTTTTGCTATGACTTCATGATATATATTCTTGTAAAAATTCTTCAATGATATTGATGGAATCGTCTTCTTTGATATATATTGTCTTCAAAATTCTTCAATAATCTTGATGGAATTGTCTTCTTTGATATATATTCTCTTAAAAATTCTTCAATGATCTTGACGAAGTTGTCTTCTCTTCAAAACTTCATGATGTATATTCTTGTATAATTTCTTCAATGATTGTAATGAATTTCATTAATTGCTGTGGTCCTATCATGCCTTCCTAAGTAAAGGTCTTATTTTGCCACCTCTTTTGTAGCGACAAAATCGCAGGACGTTCTTACACTTTCATGCAAAAACCCATTGATCTTGCCTTATCTTTTTTGTATAGTATTTTAGCCTCTTCAGGAATTGTTGCGACAATATGACAGGTCTAAATATTCTTGCGAACATAAAGTCCCATGACATTTCCGTCTTGAAATGAAATCGCAGGACGTCTCTACACTTTCATGTAGTGACCCATTGATCTCATCTTAACTTCTTTATTATGTTCTGCGAGTTCTTTTTTTTTTTTTTTTTTTTTTTTTTTTTTTTGAGGCTCGCAGAAGTTCAATTGTTGCACAAATATGACAAGCCTTTATGTTTTCGCAAACAAGAAGCCTCGTGACATTTGCGTCTTATAGCACGTATCAGCTCCCTTATGGAGGGTGCTGCCCTTTATCTTCCCCCTGGTTGCCCCTTCAAGGAAGCGTACATCGACCATACAAGGTTAGCTCTTCCCATACGGTTCTGCCAACAACCAGCTTTTGATCGCAACCTCTTATCCTTTTTTCCTATAGGGCTTATAGTTACGAGGTTGCACCCTATGGGGTATCTTTGGGCCAAGTGCATCATTTTCCAAGACTTGTCAAAAATGGCAGATGTGGTTCAACCTCACCCGACACTCTTGACTCAACCGTGTACCTCGGCACCTTGATCGTTTTCTGCACTTCTTGGGAAAGACAGTATGCCTTAGTCGCCCAACCTAAATCTTCTTACACCGCATTTTATATTGCGTAATGTCGCTAGATTAGGTGAGAATCCAAGGTGTCTAACCCGGATAGGTACCCCATTATTGGGTTGTACCCCAAAATTTTTACCATGTACTAAGGGCCCTTGGTGGTGTTCCGGTTACCCTTAGCCACGTTATAGGTACCCCCTTAAATGACGTACTTTAGGACTTTGCCTCTTACGAAATATAGCTTCGCGAACTAGGGTGTACGCCACAAAGGTTTGCCTGTATAAAATTTTCTGCGGCTCTCTTTCTTTTTTGGAGGCTGATCACAGATTGCGGTCTTTTATTCGCAAGTTAATCATAAATGGCGGTATTTTTTCGCCTTTTAAAAATTCATCGTATGTATATAAAATGTTGAATATTTTCATGAAATGTTTAGTATAAGAAGTATGAGAAGTATCCATATCACATCTTTAAATCAAAATTATTCTATAGAAATATAGAAATTGAATTTTCTTTGTTTTTTGCAATTTTGAAATCTTTGAAAATTTTTGAGATCGTTAAATTTTTGCGATAAACTCATTTTTGAATCTTGCGATTGTATCACTTTTCACCAATCTAAAAAATCTTTGAAATGTTTTGAAATCTTAGAAATTGTAGAAATTTTGCGAGTATAGCAATTTTAGTAAATAAAATGAAAATTCTTTTGTCTTCAGTAAATAAAGTATTCAAGGAAATGGTACTTACCTTTTTACGGTTTGTTGTTGTCTCTTAATTTGCTTCTTGTATAATGTTGTGTCATACCAACTGTTCTAGCCATTTTTTGCGAAATATGTCTGTGAAATAATCTCTCATTTTCTTCTTGCGAAATATCCAATAATCTTGCGAAATAATAATGTGCACGAAGTAGACGAACATCTCTGTTAATCCATTAATCTACAGCAACACGTATCTAGCTCTCCCATTTTCTCCGTCTCAGAAGCATTTTATACTACAGCTGCATTTTCTTCCATTCACAATTTTCTAATATTACGAGCAAGGCTGCGACCTCAAACTCTTTTTATGTCTTTGGATTCTGTTCATTTTTAGTGAACTCCACAGGCCCTACAAATTCATATATCAGTAACTACCCAGGAAGGCTAAGAATCAATAATATCACTGTTTTAAATTATTATTATGACTTCTGTTATTGCCTATAAACGAAAGTTTGATCATTAAAAAAACATTATTAAGATAAAAGATGAAAGAAGATAAGAAATGTGATACTACTCCCCTTTTGGCGTCATTGCTCGTTGCTCTTTATTGTTGGTTGGGCTTTCTTTACGCTGGTGATGATTTAGGCAAAGTGAACATTTCTGCGAAGTAAATGAAATTCTGCAAAATGTGCACTCTTGCTGAAAATGTCTACAAGGTAAGTGTCATCTTTACTGGCTGCTGTTGCTCTTAATATTTCTTAAATATCTTTAATGGCCACTGTTAATTAACTCTATCCATTCTTTCATTGGCATGACGTTTCTTCGCAGAGACTAATTAACTTCGCAGGAATTATTAATTTCTCCTCTTTACTTTTGTATCCTTCTTGCATTCAGGGTGTTCATGTTTCTTCGCAGGAATACTTGCTAATATGTGTCTGAGAGTATTTTCAAAATATAAACAATGTCAAACAATCAACAAACAACGTCGTCTTCTCCCATTAACCGATTATAGCAAATCCATTATCATCTCTTCTCATTACTAATTTACGGTTACAACAACGACACTAACAGCTGTAAAACTAATTCTCTATTAAACTCAATCTCCCTTCATTGACATGATTGGCTCAAGCAACAACCAACTGCTACAATCATCACCTCAATAAAGTTTTGTCTGCTGCTTTCATTCAAGAATGGATAACCCCAAAAATGTTATCTTTTCTCTTTGTGCTATATTTTTCTATCTAGATCGAAACTTGCAGTAATATTCCACCATCTACTAATTAAATTATATCTTGGTTATCTTCGCATGATATTATTACTTCTCTTCGCAACTGATAGTTTTGCTCTTCACATTATATCTGCTATGTTTTCCTTTTATTTCTACATTCCTTTTCCTTTTCTTTGTCTTCTTCAGATGACGAAATTTGTTGTAATTTCATCACCAACAATTGCTAATTTCCTTTTAATCTTCATCTCTCCAACCAGTAGTGATAATATTGATGAGATTTGTCGTCCCCTCCTTCTAGCGCCAATTATGTAGTTGCAGATTATCTCACAACTACACCCTCATTAGAATCCATTAAAATGATTCCTAAACCTAATTAATTTGATATGAAACTAAGAATTAAGGTACTAAAATTATAAAGTGACACAAAGATTTTTACGTGGTTCGATCAATGTGATCTACATCCACGGTGCTTCACTAGTGATTGTATGTGATTACATGATTTTATAATTGAGACTCCATTAATGAATATTTGGAGCTCTAGAATTTTGGGGAAGAAGATGATAAAGAAAATAAATCCCTCTCTAAAATTTTCTCTCTCCTCTTAAAATTATCCTCCTTAATCAAAAGTTCTCTCTCACTTCTCATGCCTAAATGGCTATTTATATGATTTTACAATAGATGACAGTTGTGTTGTCCCGCCATTTCGGATTTGAAGATTTTCTTGCGAACCTTCGTGGCTTCCTTTGCTCGCAAAATGTCCTTCTTGCTCGCAAAATATTCTTTGCTCGCAAAATGTATTTTCTCTCCACAATTTCGTAAGTTATTATTTGCTGTGATATTCCGCTCCTACACCCTGGTAACATCTCTTTGACACAAATTGTTAATGTACATAATCGCTCATGTGAGAAAAATATTCGTTTTGGAAACTGAAATTCACAATTGTATGTTCAAATAAAAATCGGAAAGTTTTACATGTAAGTAACTTCCTTACTATTGCTATCGGTTTTTACATTGCAATCGAATCTTGGTGATGCTACCAATGAATATAAAAATAGTGGAGAACATAGCCCATTCATTCTAATACTTTGTAAAGTACAAAATTGAGATAGAAAATCAAAATATTGTACAATGGTTTTACGCTAAATAAAAATATTAATACTTGCACATATTTTTTTCCCTTTTCAGTTACGTTGAGACTGAATTACCTAATCAACGTGGTGATCCTATCTAGTTGTTGTCTCTCATAAAAAAATCTTGTATTCTTAAAATTCGATTCCTAAATTGACCTATCCCTTTCGCATTTCAGATATTTCTTCTCTCATCCAAGTGCACAAAATATAACATTAATGAATATGAAGTCATTCTACAACATGAATCTTATTCAGAGAAGAGAAGTTTCCTCTTCTTTTCAATGCATACTCATGGTCCCTGGATTAGAGCTATGCCCTATTTTTAAACCCATCTCTCCAAAAAATAGTATTATCATAACAATATAATAAGAGTGCAAAATTATTAAGATTATTGGTACTTGAGAAAATCTCACCTTTTTGGACCAAAAGTTTTAAATACATTGAAACCCAAAATCCGGCGTCATGCGATAGCCAAATTTTCATAATCTAGTTAATAAAAAAATACAAACACCCCTTAGTTTCAACCATGAGATTATCGTAATCAATTAGCCTATATTTCTGCAATCTATCTCTCCTTCCCAATTTCTTTCTGATTTTCGTTTACTCAAAAGCGAGGAGTTAGAGTTTTTAAATCCAGTTCTCCTACTGGGTATGTGAGAGAGATCCAGTAATTTAGTTTTATGGAAGGTAGGTTTTTTATTTTCGGTCGACCAAATTTCTACATTTTGATTTTCGGTCGACCAAATTTATGGAAGGTAGTTTTATGTAATGCATTCTTTCTCAATTAAAGCGTGTATTCATGGGATACCTCAAACGTGGATTTATTAATTGGGAGGAAAAATCAAGACATCTCTTTATCTTTCCTAACTTAGTAAAACTTTTCTTTGTAATACAGAACAAAGAAATATGAAGAAAATAATACATGGCTAGGGTGTAATCTCTGCCGTAACGGCCGAGCTTAATAATAAGTAATGTTTTGTATATTGACTTTGACTCATGTCGTTCATTTATAGCTATCATATAACGTGACATTCCGGAGTTTTTTTTGTTTTGTTTTGTTTTTAATTTTCATGTATTCTAACCGAGTTTATTTTATTATTAGGACGATCAGCCACATCTTAAACTTTATAATGTTACCCATTTTGTGGCGAAACGAATTAACATAGTCTATTAATACTCGCCAACACCCTCCACCACCACAAAACGATTTGCTACCACCATTTTCACCACTAGCAGCGATGTCCACCTGTCATAGGCCATTCAGCATAATTTTATTTTTTATTAATCACAAACGTCATCTATACAATTTAGATTGAACAAAATTAAATCATCAATTAATTTATTCAATTGTGTTTTGTTCCATGTTACTTTTTGTTTTACTTTAATAGTAAAAAACGTGATTTATACAATCGGGTACTAAAGATAGCATGGGTACCGTTTGGGTGATCTAGCAGTCATGATTATTTTTTCCTATATGATATGTTATCATCCTTGAAATATTTGGTATTTTCCTTTGTCAATCGTGCTAAATATAACCAATTATATCCTTCACAATACAATGTTACCCGGGTTGTATAGACACAAAACTAATATTGTCCACAACTACTCACCGACGACAACCACCATAAAAACCGCCCATCGCCATTATTTCTTCCACCAGCACTAATATTACCTCCTACACTACTCCATGGCATCCACGACTCACTAACACCCGCCACCGCTTCTACCACCCCTACTTACTCCACTACCACTAATAGTGTCTTTTGATATAATTTTTGTTAAAATTATTATTTATTAATGAAATTATGAATTAATTAGGTTGATTAAGGGAAATAAAAAATTAATAAATCATTTATTATGAGAAATTAATGAGACACCAATTAGTAAGCACTTATACTAATATTTAAGTTGAACAAACTCCGACAGTAAATTAATGTACATGCCTAGGGTTTAAGCACCGGTGTTATATAAATTACGTGTAATTATGTTAGATCGTTAATTGAAAATAGTTTCTAGTCAAATACTTTTGGAATTTGAGACGAAAGCATGAATAACGGGACGTTCATATATGATCATTTTATAAGTACGAATCAATTGTCCAATTATAAAGTGTAATCTAAATGATTTTATAAGTTTCTCTTTAAGTGTATCTATCAATAAGATGAAACCAAAATGCTACTTCCATTAAAGTCTAAACAAACAGAAAGGAAAATTTGATACTTGAGAAAACCTCACATTTCTAAACCAAAAGTTGTGAATATATTAAAAACCCGGAGACATGCGATAGCCAAATTTTCATAATCTGGCTAATAACATAAGTTACATAATACATACATCCCTAAATTTCAACCATGAGATTATCACAATCAAGTAGGTTATCTTTGAAAGTGTGTACTTCATCTAAATATACAAATCAAATTTTAAAAAATGATAGAAACCCCAAAAATTCATACATGAAGCAATATAAAAAGAATCAAATATTATTAGTAGCTTGATTGGTCAGATATGTACGTTTTGGTGAAAGAAGATTAAGAGAACACATTATTATTTTTTTTATTCTTTTAATTTGAAGGAACCTAGTCTCCATTAAGTTGTAATTGTAGTTTGATGATAATAATAAGAAAGTGAAGTAACAATGTATTAGTATTGATTTTGCTTAATGAGATTGCATAAACAAAACATATTAATCCTTTGATTAGTGGTTAATTATATGTTTATAGGGCTTAACCCGTGCCGTAACTAATATCTACCGATATTATCAAGTTATTGATCCATTCGACCTCCCCACCGCTTCCACCACCTTCTATCGCAACTAATATATATTGATATTGTTTATATTTTTAACAAAATTATTTATTAATGGAGATACAAATTTATTAATTTAATTAAGGAAAATTTTATAAAATTATGAGCAATTAGTAAAACATTATTATGAGGAATTAATAAATCATTTATTATTAGCAATTAGTGTGAAACACAAATGGAGATAATTCTAATTATTGATAAAAAAAATTACATACTTTTGGTTGGTAACTAGAGCTGCACAAGACCGGTCCGTTTTACATGTACCGACCCGGAACCGAAAAAACCGGACTTGTACCGACCCAGACCCGGAGTTACCGGTACATGTACCGGTTCTGAAAACTAGTACCCGGAGTAGACCGGGACAGGTACCGGTTCTAGGTGTAGTCTTGGCCTGTACCGGCTTGAAAATCCCGGTTAATAGCAGTCGTTGATCAACATTTGAGAAATCAATCTCAACCATCCGTGCTAGGGTTGGAGTAAGAGATATTAAGAAACTGAATTAAAGCAGTCAAGTGAAAGGGATGACTTTTGCTTTTTTTCTCTCTCTGAGCTCCCAAATACGGTTTCTTTTTCCAAATCAATTTTTTTCGAGATTTTTCAATATGCAAGATTCTTGAACTTGAATAAAAATTAATAGAAATACAATGAAGAAATCTATGAAGTTGAAGATCTAGTTGTCATAACACAAGGTTTGGGAGAGATTCAATTTTGAGTTTGGTGTTGTTTTGAACAGGATTTGGGAGAAAATGCAGTGACGGCCTTGAGTGTGAGTTATGAACGGAGGGATTGGTGGGTGATTTTGAGTCTTTAGATCTGTTTTTATAGATTTCTCCCTTTAGATTAAGAAACTTTAATTTTCTCATCCTTTTTTCATTTTTTTCTCGATCATGAAGCTTGTCTTGATGTATTGCTAATCCTTTCAGGGTCTCTTTACTTCATCAAATCATGAGGAGCTTCCAGTATTGGACCTGAATTTTTAATTTCTAATTGATTTTTTTTTATTTAATTTCAGATTCATAGATCTTGAGCTGGTGATGATATTAGGTTTCACAGGTTATGGAAATCTGGGATAAATTTTTTTTTAGTCAATCATGATTAATTGTTGGTTTGATTAAAGGCAGGGATAATTTGTTGGAGCTTAAGCCAAACCCAACAGATAAGTTTACCGTTCATTGTAAACACCACCAGTTCTATAAATATTGAACTATGTATTGAGTTTCAATAAAATATCTCTTGAATCTCATAAACTTCTTTCTAGATTCGTTCTGTTATTGTGTATTGTAATTGCATATGGACTAACACTAGTTAGATTCTACATAATTTTTGTTCAGTATGCAAATTTGTGATTATATGATTTATGAAATCAGTTGATGATAAATTTGATATTTATTCAGTGTAATTTGGTCTATTCAATTTGTTTGATTTGAACTGTAAAGTTAGTTGTATGTATATCAATGAAGATATGAGAAAAGAGACCGGGTAAAACCCGGTACCGGAGTGGAACCGGTCAGTCTTACCGGTACCGGTACAAGTCCATGTACAGGTACAGGTCCTCAAAATGAGGTACCGGTTTCATGAGAAACCCGGACTGTACCGGCTCATGTGCAGCTCTATTGGTAACCTAGCAACAAGCTGGGCTCTAATACCTTTTTGAATAGCAATACCTAATCAATGAAAAATAAAGCTACCAACGCAACTACTAGCATCATTACAAACTAAGCAGTTTTTCAGACGCTTAAAAAAACATAAAGTATCCTCACCTAGTTCCCCTAAGGTAGAGAAATATAAGACACCAAGACCATATCCAAGTGCAGCACACTTATCAAACACAAATGAGTTAGCCATTTATTATATTAATCATTTCCTATATTTATTATATTCGATTTTCCTTAATGGGTCATTAAATGATAGTTTTATGGGAGAAATTATAGTCATATATTTATGTATTGGGAGAGTAAATCTCAACCACCACTTACCTAACTTAGCCAAACTGTGTTTTATACTCTTGATAATTATTAATTTATCGGTTAATTAATATCTCGCTTAATTAATAAATTCCGCTGGTCCCAACATCATTAATTTATAGTTTGGCAACTGGAACCCACCAATATACGTTATTGAAAAATAGTTTGGCAAATATTGCACAATTTGACATAGTTTGGCAAATACTGCATAATTTGGCATGGAAATAGAGTTAGTTTTCCCCCCTTGCGATATAATCAGTCCCTTATCCGTTTTGGCTCCCTTGGCTGGTTTCTTACGAGGCTCGCTGGTAGGTTAGCATGACAACATGTTCAACTAATGTAGTAATACGTTGTTAGAGCTCAGCTTGTCGGGTTTCCAACTAGTTTTTTGTAATACTCTTTATCCAATAATAATAATAATGATATTGTATTGATTTTGTTTTTTGCGAGGATGCTCTATATACCATATTTCTGATGAGCCTTCACAAATACGCCTGGCAATTAGTCCCTGGGGCTTTTTATTTTAGTCTGTTTGAAGAAGAAAAAAAGACTAAAAAAATTTCCTAAACTATCCCCGTTAAATGTCAATTGTTGCCAAAAATATAAATTTTATTATTAAAAATAGTGAGACCACATGTACGGTGCACATGCTTGAATTTGATTCTTATAGAATCCTATTATTGGTGCAGAAAGGCCTATGGGTTTTGGGGGTTTCATTGGGTTCTAATATCCTAAATATGGATAGGGGAACCTAATCAATAGTAAAAGTTAAATATACTGTTTCCTAAAAACATATTATTAAAAAAAATAATGAAACTTCTCTTCTCCTTCATTTTAAAAAAACTCAATCTATAATTCTGATTTCTCTCTCTTTTTCTTCTTCTTCTTCATCACATCATGATTCTCCATTGCTTCATGATTAAGATGATCATTAAAAAGCCAAAATCTATTATTTATTCCTCTCTTGTTTTTCATCTTCTCCATCGTGTAAAGATGATTAAATAAAAAAAACTAAGGGAAACCACCATTTAGTTTTACTTTGATTGACTTAAAAATTCGACTCGGTTAATTTGAGGAAAAAAAAAATTGTTTTTGAAACTGTATAACGGATGGGAATTCACACTTTCCCAACCGTGAATCTTGTATTACGGTTGGGAAAATATATGTTTCCCAAACGTGATTCTTGTATTATGGTTGGGAAAATACATGTTTCCCAACCGTGAACCCTGAACTTACATGTACGGTTGAAAAAGTAAGAACTCCTAACTTTAAAAGAGTGTTTACGGCTACATTTTCTTAGCCGTAAGCTATTCTGATAATTTCGGTTAGGTTTTCCCCGCCGAAAATGCTTGTTTTCGGCTAGGTTCCTCATCCGTAACTTGAACTTTCGGCTTGGAAAGCCTAGCCGTAACTGTTCTTGATACTTACAAAAAATATAAGAAGAAAAATCGGTTGGGAGTTCTTGTCGACCCAGCCATGAAATTAATTTACGACTGGGAAATCTTCAATTCCGAGCCGTAAATTATTTATTCACGGATGGGACGACAATATTTCTAAACCGTAACTACAAAAAAAACCCATATTTTTTTGTAGATTTTTATCGGTATTGAATCAACAAAATTATTATTGGGAACCAAGTATAAGGTTCTCCTGAGTGTTTTAAAAAGTTTCAAAAAAGTTTAAATTTTCTTTTTTCAAAATCATCTTCCTGAATTAAAAAAAAAATAATGAAAGAAAATTAGTCGAATGATTAATCCTAATCTATACCTTATCATTATTAGTTTAGTTAATCACCATAACACTAATCAAATTGAGGGTACTTTAGGCATTATTGAAAATAGTTGGATAAGGGGTTATAAGAAGTAATACTAATGACCCAAAAAATTCATCTAGGGCACAACCCCAATAATAAGATTTTTCTTTTAACAACACCAAGTGTGATAATAATGTGATAATTGTTTGAGGAAAAACAGAGAGAAAACCAAAGGGCAAGAGAGATTCTATTGATGGGGGCAATAGCCATATTACATAGCATAGTATGCTTTATATATAAGTAATAAGAGAACCCTAGATATTATATTGGGCCGCACATACATGGGCTACAATCCCTACAACACTCCCCCTTGTGCGGTTCAATGACAAAACTTTATACATAGTTCTTTGAATGTAGTTCTTCAAATGTCGTTCTCTCCTTGATGACTTGTGCCAAAATCAATTTCCTAACTAAAACTTTGACAAGGAAAAACCCAGCGGGATAAAACCTTGGTACACCTCTTCACATGTAGTACTTCACATGTTGTCTCGTACTTTACATGTAGTTCATCACATGCAATACTATCTTCAAAGATCAATGAGTCCAAGTTAATTGCCTCGTTAAAACTTCGTCAGGAAAACCCAAAGGGACAAAACCTGAACTAAAGAAAAAGAGTACAATAATAAGCAAACTCAGAACATAGTTGAACTCGAATGTGTTGGCTCATTAAAACCTTGACAAGGAAAACCCAATGGGATAAAAACCTTGACAAAGGGAAAAGAGTACAACGTGACAGATGCAAGTAAAGGTGATCAGTTGAAGATGATCACTTTGTTCCGTTGAAGTTGATTAGTTGCTTCACAACTCCTAAGGCAGAAAATCCTTGTGGGAAAGACAATAGCCTTAGTTGGGAAATTACTTCCTGGTGTTTGTTGTTGTCTCATCAAAAACCTTGCCGAGCAACAAAACCATGTGGGAAAAGTAACCTCGGTGAAGGAAAAGTTCAACACACCATTAGATGCTCCCCCTAATGTCATACAATTTTCATTAGTCTAATGCAATTAAAAGGAGTTTATCACACTATACCTTGGTGACTTGGAAGCTGATAAGACCATGTTGTTGATCCTGGAAGTTACGTTGCTTAACGGACTATTGCGTTTCATTTCTTTGATTCAGATATTTTCAGTAATATCAACGCGATATTTATGTCTTAAACGTTCAACATACTTGATGTTTTTAGTGTCGTCTCGCTAAAAACCTTGTCGAGTAACAAAACCTTTTGGGAAAAACTATTCTCGATCGAAGGGAAAAAGAGTAAAACATAGCTTCAATTTCGAAGTAAAATATGTCGACATCATATCCTTAGATCCTCCCCCTGATGTTGGCATCTCCCCATGATTACTTTCAGAGTTGTTCCAGACAGTTCCTTTAGTCATGTACTTTTCGAAACTGAATATCGGTAATAACCTAGAAAATAATCTACTATATCTACTTATGATTACATTCATTGGAAAAGAGATTATTGTTCCTTCATAATCAACAACTTTTGGATTGCACTTTCATTAGCATTCCTTTTAATGTCTTTACAGGGAAAAAATAAATTTTATGTCAATGGTTACTTTTAAGTACATGATTACATTCACTGTACCATTCCAATGACATTGCACAAGCGCTGAGCTATATCTAGCTAAAAAATTCCTTGAGGATGCAAAATTTTATCGAGTACATTATTATACTAAGTACAACAATGCGTCTATTGTACTTAGATATGGGAATTTCATCTCCCAACACATCTTCGTCATATTCCTTTGGAAGAAATGGTTACTTACTTACATTTGAACCTCGACTAATCATGGGAGTGCTATCAGGATGCATGTCTTTGTTAAATTTCCTAACAACTTTAGATAAATGCGAACTGGTGGGATAATATACCACAAGCTCAATATTCGGTAGAGCTTTCCCCAGATTTTTCATCTCAAATTCGGATTTCAAATACTTTTTAAAGTCTCTTATTATATCAAGAGTATACATCATGTATGTAACATCAACACAAATAGCTACAATTCCAAATCATGAACTTTCTTATGAATACGCAAGGAAAAATAACTTACTTGTCTATCCCCTCCAAATCAAATAGCCACTTAGACGGGTATACTACATCCTCCTGATTTCTTGAATCTATAAGTGAGCGTTCTATCTAACTGTAAACGCACTCTGTGGTTTAGAGTCATTTGATTTGGGAAACAAAAGTCTATAAAGTACTTTTGTAAATATCTTCTATCTCTTGAGTCTTTCAGAGATACGTAACAACCACATACATATGTTGTATTTCAAGTCCTTTTGAAATTACCAAGCTAACTAAGTAGCGGAACTCTATAACGTACATTACAAGAGAACAATTCCAGGGATTTTTGTGAGAAACCTCGCGCCACAAGTCTTTATACTTTAAGACTACTTTCTTCTCATTATGATTTATGAAAAATTAATTTTTATGGACAATAGGCTTTACACTTGGTTGGTTAGCACAACCACACCAAATACCTATATATTTGTCAAATAATCAAATTCTACCTAGATTGTGTAGGCCAAATATGCTCTTTATTGTTGATATTCAAACAATAAGAAGCATGGTTCGATCTCATCGTGCTCGATTTCCTTTAGCAACTGTATATGAAAATAATAATCATTAATATGCTCAAACGATCTTTCTATTAACTCGTGTGTGTTCTCATAATCCACTTGGGATGTCATTGTTCTCTAGAATCATTAAACTTCGGAGCGTCCTCCAGTATTGATTCATGTACATAGTCAGAGACAATCAAATGATATGATTTTATTCATGATACAAATTAGGTTGTGCTTTACTCATCTACTTCCTTTCTAGGTGAGCATTGATCGAACCCTATACTGAGGATTTCTAACCTTGCAGGAATATTTGCAGCTGGTATGTGGGATATTGTCACTTTAGCGACATCAGTGTACATTCTAAAAATCGATTATTCTTTGTCACTTCACATTTACATTTGTGGAGTACAAGAATCAACATGAGACATAGTGGGAACACACTACGACAATTCCTGTCATTCCCTTAGAAAATACTTTTTCTTATCTCCCCCTAGCGATGGGAAGAATGTCTCATTAAAATGACAACCAGCAAATTTAGTGGTAAGAGATCTCCTGCCAAAAGTTTTAAAATGCGGATGATTGTTGGGAATTCATTTCCAACATAACTACTTAACATTTTGGAAGACCCATCATAGTACGATGTGGAGTCGTAATGGCACATCTATAATGTAACCAAAAATGCTTAAAAACACGAATGTCAGGCTTAAATCCAATTACCAACTGGTACGCAAAAAAGGTTGACTAATATTTGGTTCTAAAAACAAATTAAGTAAGATGCGTGTAATATTGCATATCCCCAAAGCAATAAAAGATAGGTTGGTACGCATAACCTATTCCTTAGACACCATCTGTAACCTTTGATGGTAGCCTCTGCGAGACCATTGGGTATAAGATGTTCTATATTGATCTTATTAAACATGCAATATTCATCAAGTCCTTTCGATGTAAATTCTCTAGAATTAACAAGGGTGGTTAGCCTTTGCACTTTGCATTATGTGGTATATGTGCTAGTAGTTTTCAAACGCAAATTTGTTAGGAACTATAACTAGCCCAAAAAGTCAAAATATTCACCAGATCCATCAGTCACTTTAATGGTCCGCATTCTTCATGAATATTTTTCTGAAGTTCACCTTGTTTTCTTTGTAATATGGAATTTTTACCATTTGCATCTTAGGATGGTCTCGATCCTGTTTTGCTGAAGACTTTGTAAAAATGAGTGATATGCTTTCTTACCTAAAAGCATAATGGGAAGGGGGGGTTGTGCATCTAGTAACTTAGAAAACACTTATTGAGAGATGTGTCATCATTTTGCATTCTGTCAATATTTTTCCCATTTTCGTTCACTCAAATAAAGTGATATTTGTATGAGTTCTTTTAAAACAATCATCATGTCACAACCAAAGTTTCTTTATGGTTATGCTCAAAGCCTGTATGAGTCAGTTTCCAACATTTCATCGTCGGAGTCAATATGATTGAATAATCCAAATATTATAGTGAATTACATTGCACTAGATTGACTCATTAGTTTCTCTAAAATATATTTCCTTCCAAATATATTAGAGACTATAAAATATGCAATCAATTACATTCTTATCATTTTGATGTTCCACATGATATCCATTTGCACATGTTACTTTGGAATTTTAACAAGGTATGATTATCTCTTGGTACATCTAGAGATTTTGCAATGTCTTTGTTCTATCTTGAAGAAAAAAATTGAGCAGTGTTGCGCTCGATAAGATAGTCAATAGGCCAGGCAAAGTTCTTGTTTCCATTAAAGTTGATGTGAAAATTGGTTGTTACTATGATACACATACACATTATATTTTATATACCAACACCTATGACCAGGTGCATTTACAACTCTTTTATTTATTATGGGAGCTAGACTTACATTTTAGCTGATCCCATGTTCAATTAATACCTATACTTTGGTGTCATTACTGCTGGTTTTTTTTTTTCATGATATATATGTCCCTTTTCACATGCTTTATATGAGTCGGTATGTCTAACCCTCATTACGTAGGGGTTCTTTCTATTTTCAATTTTGCTACATTTAACTTAATTTGAGAAATTTCTTTATCTCATTAGGCCAAGAGAATCTCACTACACATGTCAACCAATTACTTTAGGTTGGATATATTACTAAAAAATAATTAATTCTCTTGTTGTCATACTTCAACATATACAGGTTCGTTAGTATTATGGATGAAGTAGAGAAATGAAAATTTTATGACTCATATCATCTTTTGTGAGTTCTTCCACAAAAATTGGAATACATGTGATTTTATTTGAACGTATGTTTTGAAACTATTGACAGATTAATAGTCGAGCAAGTGGATACATTCCACAGAACATTCAAAATTTTTGGGAAAATAACAAATATCCAATAATGGTGCTCAAGTACTTCTAAACCCCAAATGAATACATTGGAATTGAGTTGGTACAACCAATTGAACAAAAAAAAAAATAAACATCATTCAAAAATAGCCAATATCATATTCAAGAGAACAAAATAATAATAAAACCAAAATTCTTAATGGTCGAGATCAACAGTCGTAATTCAAATTGACCGTTTATATGTTGTTGACTTATTTTAAGACAAAAATAAACAAAACTAGGCATATTCTAAAAATAAATAAATAAGCCTAGCGAGTAAATAAACTTAGCATATAAAAACTCGCGTTATAGTGAGCTCAAAAATTAATCACTATGACGTACCTCAAAGATTTGAGAATGACACTAACAGCGCACGCCCCAGAACTAAGTTTGGAACGGGACAGGATAAACTGAACGGAGCAGAACCAAATCGGAAAAGGACTGGCTCGGCTGAAACTGGATAGGACTGAAACGTACCGAGTTGGATTGTCTTGACCATGTGGGGATGGATCTTTTAGAGAAAACAATCTCGATGCGAACATAAGAACACCTCTTTCAAAAACAACGGATCCCCTTTTCCCTCAGAAGCGTTCAGGAGATGTTTCGGGAAAACGTAACAACAGAAAATAATTTTAGTAAAGGTTCCGTGAAACCCATAATGGTATTCTTAAATGTCGATAGAGTCGTACAAAACTTTGGTTGGTAAATAAATGTGTTTTTTTCTTTCTTTTTTAATCAATCACCAAAACAAGGAAAACGTACGAGACAAAAACTCTTCATTGTCACAGAGAAGATCATAAGTTACAAAGTGAAACAAATCATACGATCACTTAATCAAACAGACACAAAATTGGCAGGATAACTGATCATATACAATTTTTGTAAAAATAAAAATAATTGTCCTTTCAACTAGTAATATAATATTAGCTTAAAAAAATATGATTACGTACAGAACTACATAGTAGATGAAAATAATCACGGCAGTCGAGGTAAAAAAAATGGAACTATGTGCAAATCATTCTTAAACAGAAGAACTATCAAACTCATGCCAACAGAAGATCAGTTGCATCCATACATTGCACCTCAAATTAAGTAATCATTTTTTTTAAAGGTTAATAAAAATAGAAAAATATATATAGAGAGAGGGTTGGATCAAACGACATGTATGGATCAAAATATGATATAGAATTCATGACCCAACCAAAAGAAAAAGGATTAATATTTTCACTCATCGCAATCAATGATGGACTAATAATAAAAAAACAATTGGGACAACTCTAATCCAGGAATTGAAGATCGAAACAAGACAAAACGCACATCAGGTGTACATGGAACAAATCAAATAGTATATGTATATGAGGTGTACATGGAACAAATCAAATATGGCAGAAATTTTTTTCTTCTTCTTTTTGCAATACACAACAGACACTTCTTTTCAATCAATCACAAGTTCTAAACAATCAAACACAGAAAAAATAAATAAATAGAAGTTTAGGGATACCGCGAGTTGTTCAATTGTACGAACCAAAAAAAAAAAAAAAATGGATTCGAAATAGTAGCCTTGCCTTCATGAATTTTGTAGCAACCCAAAAAATAAATTAAATAAAATCAAAGATTGAGCTCGTGCTTCCTAAGAACACAGTTGATCAAGAAGAAAAAAAAAATCAGCTGCTCGATTAGAGAATCGTGACTGATAACGTGTTTGAGGAAAAACAGAGAAAACCAAAGGGCAAGAGAGATTCTATTGATGGGGCAGCAGCCATATTACATAGCATAGTATGCTTTATATATAAGTAATAAGAGAACCCTAAATACTATATTGGGCCGCACATACATAGGCTGCAAGCCCTACAACAATAATATCTTTTTCGTACTCGTTACATAGATAATTGAAAGAGATTTTTAAATATATAAATTTTATAGAAATCGGCGTGTATTTGGAAGATATTGTTGTAAACTAGAGAAAGGAAGAAGACACAAAATAAAGGGGAAGAAGAGAGAGAGATTTCTTATTAATGTGTACAATAGACAAACATTCGAGCCTCTATTTATAGGGCTAGACACAAGGGCATCCCAGTAATAAACGGGATTTGCCCTAGATATTCTTAACATAATTACACGTTTATAACACTCTCCCTGATGACATTGTGTCTAAGCTAATTACCTCATTAAAACCTTGTCAGGAAATTCCAAAAGGAAAAAACCTGAATGGAGGGAAAAGAGTACAATTGAGAAAATTTAGAAAAGATTTGGACACGCAAATGTTGCCGCATTAAAACCTTGACAAGGAAAACCCAATGGGAAAAACCTTGATGAAGGAAAAAGAGTACAACGTGATAGTCCTGTAAAATACATTCTAATTTGATACTCCCCCTGATAAGTACTTTAGTTAAATCTTGGCTTGTAAATCTTCGAGTCGAGCCAATTTCGGTAAACTAATTTCTTGAATGCTGGAGATAGCAATGCTTTCGTGAGAAATTTCCAAGTTGATGATGTCTTCTTTTGTGTTAGTCTTCTAATGGTAGTGTTCTCAAGTCTTCACGCTTCTTTAAGTACATTGAGGACTTGCTTCTTGGATTCCTAGCTTCTCGGAGATGATTTGCAAAAGTAGCTGATGTAGTTTCTTAAACAAAGTGCCAATATGCAGTTATAGTACCATAGGTGAGTAAAGTTTGTGATCATACCATATATGGATCAGAATGATATCCAAATTCCTAAGGGTTCTTATGTTGATGTGGTCTAATAAAACAGAATGACCTTGTTAATGGTGGGAATCCACCAAATAACTAAAATTATACAACTCCCCCTTGGATGACCACCATGTTGAATAAATTGCCTCACAAAAACCTTGCCAATAAAACCCATTGGGAAAAAATTTGGACGAAGGAAAAAAGAGAGCACAAATATCAGCATTTTGAAAGAAAATTACACGTCAACAAGATGTTGCCTCGTTAAAACCTTGTCAGGAAAACCACATGGGTCAAAACCTGAAATGAAGGGAAAAGAGTACGACTTTTGACGTAAATATGGATGCTAATCAACTCAACTATATGAGTTTTACAGAAGACAAGCATCAAAAAAAATAAAAATAACTCTAATCTATCTCAAAGAAGAGTTTAGGCTAGCATAATTCTAACTGCAGATTTAAGAAAGAAAGAAAAATGAATTTATGCTGCTAAAACGTGGATTTTTGTGTTTTTAAGGACTCCTCAAGAGACCTATAACGTTGAAATCATCAACTAATTAATCCAGATTCTTGGTTTTATACCAAATTCTAAAAACACATAAAGGATTGTTAAGCCTTATGTAAGCAAATAAGGTGGCTGCCTAAATATCATTTGAATCCTCCAAGGATTACAAATTTAATATATTCTCAGACCACATTTCTTGTGTGAATGCTATATGAGTCCTTCAAAGACTACCACGCCAAAAGCATCATACATGGAGGACAAAAACATTTATTGAATCAATCCTAGGGTCTGAGAAAAATGGAACCCTTAAATCGTTTTTACAACGAAAAATTTCTCGTATAAAGACGTAATATGACTACACCAACCTGTAATTAATAGATTTGGAAATTTTAAGGTGTTAAGTCTTGGATCCAAAATTGCGTTAACTGAGAAATTAATCCAACTTAAATGGATTCTATGCCAACCAATCACATATGTCGATATTTCTCTGCAGAGGGGTTCAAAACCACCATCTTTGTTATTCGTCAACCAAATTAGCTTATCAGGATCTCGCATAATTTCCAATGTATGCATACTTTGAAAAAATCTAAATTTACTGGTACCAGTGCCCACGGGCGTGATAATCTCATACTATTAAAATGAGTAGATATGAATTTTTGAGATTTGAGATTGTGAGTCGTATTATGATAGACTCTGTTAGAGCTATCTGTAGCATACATACAAATGCTACTTGATCTTTTTTTTTTATAAGTCAAAAAATATATTGATATAAAAAATTATATACAAATATAGTTCAATGAGAAAAGAGGCCACAGCAGCCCCAAAAACTCAAGAGAAACTATTTAAATCGAAAATAAGAAACATTAGGTAATTCTATAGAAGTAAGAAAAGGAGGGCGACCCTCATAATTCATTCCTTCACCTTCACCAAAATTACAACCTCTTTTAGCCACACAATCCGCTGCAAAATTTGCTTCACGATAAGTATGCTCAAAACGAATAGAGTTATAATGCTGTGCAATAATTTTCCAACGGTTTTTAACAAACCAAGGCATTTCTCCTGAAGAAAGAGCAACAATAGCACTAGTTGAGTCAGACCGAATTAAAACTTTGTTAAAATTCCATTTCATAGCCCATTCCAAGCCCACCACAATTCCATAGATCTCTGCCAAATAATTAGTAGTTGTTCCAAGCCCAAAAGAGACCGCCCCAAGAACATCACAAGCTGAATTCCTAGCGACAACTCCAGCACCCGCTCTCCCTGGGATCCCCCTAGCGGCTCCATCGCAACATAATAAAAGTTTTCCCTCATCAGGTGGAGTCCAAAAACACTCCACAGGAGTATGGTGATTAACTGACCTATGCCTGACTCGAAAATAGTCAAGAATACGAACATCCTCAAAGCAATTCCTCATATGACCTTTAAGCCGCATAGAATACTCATGAATCAAGTGAAGAGATCTTTTGTGAAAAAACGGCCAGTTTGGCTTCTTACCATCAAAGTACGCCCTGTTTCTAGTAAACCATAATTCAGACCGCACCACAAGAATAGACAATAACCAAAGGTCTTTGATCATTCTGCTACGACCCTTAGCAGCTTTGTAATAAGTTACCAGATTAGGGTGTGGATTTAAACCAAAAATATTAGATAACCAAAGCCACACTTTGGCAGCAAAATTGCAGCTCCATAAGATATGGTCCAGAGACTCTTCATCATTTGAACATAAATAACATTTAGTTGGCATTTCTCTTTTGAACCTCTTACGTACCTGATCAGATGTCGCACAAGCACCTCTATGAATTTTCCAACTTTGAGCTGATAGAGTAGGATGAATACATTTACGCCAAATCAAATTAGCTCCCTCCAAAATATTATAACGACACCGGGTCAGTTCCCTTGCTGTACAAACAGAAAACAAACCTTTGTAATCTGGCATCCAAGCAAAACAATCATCTCCTCCAGTTGGTCTCGGTAACATTTGCATATCAATTCCAGCAGCAATAAGGCGACGTCCATGAATATTTTCAAGATCTCAAACACCATCAACCAGAATATCACTTACACGAGTTCTTCTATCCAAATCAGTCACGCCAAGAATAGTAGCAATGCTGCTATTTGAACACCAATTATCGAAATATAGGGAGGTAGAACGACCATCCCAAATAAGGCTTTTAATGTTCTCCTCAACCTAACTATACACCAAACGCACCCCAGGTAAAATGGAAGATTTAATTCCAGAAGGCTTTAATTTTCCATTTCGGTCAAAAAACGTGCCACTAGAAACCTAGCCCACACTTTTTTAGAAGTTCTAATCTGCCACCATAGCTTCATTAGAAGCGCCTTATTCATCACTGCCATCTTAGTAATACCAAGACCTCCCTCCGCATACGGAGTGCAAAGTTTGTCATAACCAACCACAAAAGCCTTACTAGTGGTAGCATCGCCAGTCCAAATGAAATTACGAATAGCTCTTTCACACTGGTCAATAAACTTCCGAGGCCATTTATAAACCGCCATATTATGAATCGAATAGCTAGCGATAACCGATTTGACAAGAACAACTCTGTCTTGAAAAGAAAGAAATTTCCCTTTCCAACCTGCCAATTGGTTTTTAATTTTGTCAACAATATTACTAATATGACGGTAGCGAACCGTACCAGGCATGACTTGAACTCCAAGGTATCTATCAGGGAAAGTAGCCACAGGCATTCCCAGAAAATTAGAAATGTAAGTACATCTACTAAGATAACCACCCCCATAATAAACCTTGCTTTTTTGGCGACAAACAGTTTGACCCGAAACTCTTTGGTAAGCACCCAAAATATCGACCAAATTGTGTAAACGTTTCCTGTTTCCTTTACAGAAAATCATAATATCATCAGCAAAGAGAAGATCAGTAGGAGAAATACCTTTTCTAGAGACCATGTGAGTCATCTTACGCTCCGTGAAGATTTTTGAAATATACTCAAAACATCTTCAATAAGAACAAAAATAAGAGGAGCACCAAATCTCCGAAACGCCATATCTTCTAAAGACTTCAAGAACAAAAGACCAGCTAACAGTATCGAAAGCCTGGGTAATATCAAGTTTCAAACCCAAATCACCATCTTTTCTTTTAATTTCAAGCTCATTAACCAACTCAGCAGCAAGACTAATATTCTCATGAATATTCCAGCCCTTCAAAAAAGCAACATGTTCCTCCAAATGCTACTTGCTCGCAAGATGTGATTGAGTCTGCCTTTTTAAACGACTTAAGTTATAAGAGATATTTTCACACCAATTATTAGTGGCAGCCTTTTTCGATTTGATCATATTGGGAGATAAATAGATATAACTTTTAAGTTAATTAACACATGATTTTGATAGTGTATGTCTCCCCCTGATCATGGTAAAAAAATATATTATCTCATATACGAAAACCAGTTTCATAGAGTATTATCCGATTAAATCAAGGACATATACTCAGAATAATTTCTGGATTTTAGCAACCAGTTGGACTGTTAATAATGACTTCAAAAACCATAAGAAATTATCCTAAAAATTAAATTAAATTGTAGTCTTTTTGACATACAAATTTGACATCAACCATAGATTTTAATGGTTACAACCAAAAAAATATAAAATATGTAAATAGATCTCCAATTAATTCCATAACCTCTATGGTCAATGAGATAATGATTTAGAATGAGTTTATGGACACTTTATTTTTCAAAAGAAAATAAATTCAAGATCAAGATCAATTTAGTCACTACAAGGACTAATAATATAGGCTAACAAGCCGGGTGCGTACCCTTTGATCTTTAGTGTCCAATTCCAACTACAAGTGGAACAACTTCAAATTTTGGAGAATAATATAAGGAAGAGAACTAAAACATTGTTAAATATCCCTCAGGAATGCAGCAATTCCGTCTAATTGATGTTTGCAACTGTGAATACATGATAACGACATCTCACCCTTCTAGGATTTATAGAGAAACCAATTTCAGTTGGCTTAGATGATTCTTTTTAAGAAAATAAAGAAATCAGTGTCATTATCGACTTTGGAAGAAGAAAAAAATATCCATTATGTGCTCGAAAAATTCACTATTTTTTGGCAAAAAGTTTAGAAAATATGCCAATCTTATGGAAATAATGGAGAAATTTAGCACCAATTATGCGATTTATCAAACTCGTATAACAAAATAAAAATATTATCGTTTTAGTTATCGCATGAGAAGCAAACTTTGAGGTTGGAGGATGGTTTCTTGTGAAAATAAAATAAAACCCATATGTAAATCACATGATCCTTGTCTAAAATACAAAGATACCAAATTGGATTAGCCGTAGGTTTTTCAACCATGCACGTGATTAGTTACCACGAAGGTAACTAGATTGCGATAACACCGATTTTTGGTGTTTACAGTTTTATTAGAGGAATAAAAACTGTAAACCATCTTTTAATGGATTTTTTTTTTATTATTGTTTTTCTCTCTATGCAAAGTATTAGAGAAGAAAGGTGATCGAACTTTATTTGCAAAGTTGATTACCAAAAATAATATTACTGACCATCATGGACATTTTTTAGAAGATATGCCAATTTATTTTCTCTCATCTTATAAAGAACGATGGAGAAAAAAAAAATAAAACAATATTAATTGGTTTATGTGATTTGAACGACAAAATAGAAAATATCGTCGTTTGCTAATCGATCGATATTTCTCTTCTTTTTCTCTTAAGAGAAACGAAAAAGAAAATTAATGGAAACTCGAGCCTGTTGAAAGAATAGAAACCACTTAATGATCCGGTTATGTCAGGCGGACATCGAGACAATTATCCATTTAGATGGTAAAAATCGGTGCTTTGTAAACATAATAAGAAAAAGGAAGAAAACGAAGTATACAAGCATACGCATATATAAGACAAACAATTATTAATCAAAGATGAAAACCAAAAATACTGTCGTGAAAGATAGAAAAATAAAGAGAAGGAGAATTCTTATTATTGTGTGTAACAAAGAAGGGAGAATACAACCTCTATTTATATAGACTAGACACAAGGGCATCCCGGTAATAAATGGGATTTACCCTAGATATTATTAACATAAATAAAAGTTTATAACACTCCCCCTGATGACCACTGTGTCTAAGTCACAAAAATATATCAGGAAAATCAAAAGAGAAAAAACCTGAAATGTGTGAGACTCAGAACAATGTTGGACACGCATATGCTGCCTCATTAAAACCTTGACAAGTAAACCCAGTGGGACAAACCTTGACCAAGGAAAGAGTATAGCGCGTTTAAGTCCTAATTATGCTCCCCCTGATGGATACTTCAGCGAAATCTCGGGCTACAAATCTTTAAGTCGACGCATTCCAATCTTGTGAACTAATTTCTTGAATGTAGAAGTTGGTAATGCTTTAGTGAAGAGGTCTGCTAGATTGCGGCTTGAACGTACTTGTTGGATATCAATTACACCATCATTCTGTAGATCATGTGGGAAAAAGAACTTTGGACTGATGTGCTTTATTCGATCACCTTTGATAAATCCTTCCTTTAGCTGTGCAATGCAAGTAGTATTGTCTTCATATAATATTGTTGGTGAATCTTTAGTTGAAGGAAATCCACATGATTCTTGAATATGGTGTATTACTGACCTTAGCCAAACGATCTCACGGCTTGCTTCATGGATTGCTAGTAGTTCAGAATGATTTGTAGATTTAGCTGAAATTGTTTGCTTCACAGACCGCCAAGATATAGATGTATCTCCATAAGTAAACAGATACCCAGTTTGTGATCATCCTTTGTGTGGATCTGAAAGATAACCTGCATCTGCGTACCCAATTAGTTTTGACTTAGATTTATAAGGGTAAAATAAACCTAAATCAATAGTGCCACTAAGATAATGTAATAAGTGCTTGATTCCATTCCAGTGTCTTCGAGTTGGAGCAGAACTATATCTAGCTAACAGATTAACTAAAAAAGCAATATATGGCCTTGTGCAATTTGCAAGATACATAAGAGCACCAATTGCACTTAGATATGGCACTTCCGGACCAAGAAGTTCTTCACCATCTTCTTTAGGTCGAAATGGGTCTTTATTCACGTCAAGTGATCTCACAACCATAGGGGAACACAGTGGATGTGATTTGTCCATATAAAATCGTTTTAAGAATTTATCTGTATAAGTAGATTGATGGACAAATATCCCATTTGAGACATGCTCAATTTGTAAACCAAGACAATACTTAGTTTTACCAAGATCTTTCATCTCAAATTCCTTCTGCAAGTAAACAACAGTTTCAGTGAGTTCTTTTAAAGTTCCAACAAGATTTAGATCATCAACGTATACTGCAATAATAGCAAACCCATAATTGGATTTCTTAATGAAAACACATGGACAAATAGCATTATTGGTATATCCCTCTTTCAATAAATATTCGCTGAGGTGATTATACCACATTCTTCCATATTGCTTTAGTCCATATAGAGCTCTTTGAAGTTTTATTGAGTATACACTACGATCTTTGTACTTGTATGCTTCAGGCATACGAAATCCCTCGGGAAGTTTCATATAAATGTCACTATCAAGTGATCCATAAAGATAAGTTGTAACTGTTGGTGCAAAATCGAGCGCTCCAACGATCTTCGAAATGCGGGAAATTCGATCGATCCTCAACCGTAGGTATTGTTTCTCCAGAGATTGATCAAAAAGATGGGGGTACCTGCAAAAACACTCTGATGCTAAAATCAGTGGATGTTGTATGCAAGTAGTTATTGTGAAGAGAATAGTATTCTGTACCTTTTGTGTTGGGATTTTGCCTCTATTTATAGGCAAAAAAAAGATGTAGCTTTTAGGGTTTCATCAGTTATCCTAATAACTACCCCCATCTGTATTAACCCCAAATACTGACTAGATTCATGATAAACCCTAATGTTTATCATATTCTTATTTTTCTTGGATAGCTATTATCATGGATAACCATTACTACTTAAGATAATTATCCCTTTTCTCATCGGGATTTATCTTAAAGAATATTTAACCATTATCCATGAAATCTATTTACCCATGGATCTTTGGGCTTCACCAATAAGCCAGGTGGTTCCTTTAATAAACCGATTCGGACTTCCATAATAAGCCCTATGGATCTTCACAATAACACCATGGTTTCCACAATAAACCAAGTCCAGGCTCCCATAATGAGCCATGCGGGTTTCCAAAATAAACCCTCCGGTTTCCTCAATAAACCGGCCGATTTCTAAGATAAACCGGATTATTGCTTCTATTATAAGCCACGTGCGGTACACACATACACTATTTTAATAGGGTAAAAACATCGCCCCCTATTAATTCTCAACTTGCTGATGGATTAAGAAAATCAAAAGAAGAACTAATCTTCGTGGCTCGTTCCAATTCTCCATATGCTTCTTATCCGATAACCTTTGTTGTGTGGATTTGCCACAAAGTCGACCATACACCAAAAAATCGGCATGTTATGTCCTGTTGCTCTTCATTAGCTAATAATTGACCGACGTGTTGGTGTGACATCGACGATACGCTTCGCACCCAGTCAAACAGACTCTACCGATGTTTTAGGCTTCCATAATAAGCCATGTGGGTTTCTACTACAAACCCACCGGTTTCCACAATAACCCGGACTAGGATTTCACAATCATCCATATGGGGCTTCCTCAATAAGCCAGACTTGGTTTCTTTAATAAACCACCAGACTTCCTCAATAAGTCCTGTTGGGCTTCCTCAATAAGCCAGACTTGGTTTCTGTAATAAACCATCGGGCTTCGTCTATAAGTCCGGTTGGGCTTCCTCAATAATCCAGACTTGGTTTCTTTAATAAACCACCGAGCTTCCTCAATAAGTCCGGTTAGGCTTCTTCAATAAACCAGACTTGGTTTCTTTAATAAACCACCGGGCTTCCTCAATAAGCCATACTTGGTTTCTTTTAATAAACCACCGAGCTTCCTCAATAAGTCCGGTTAGGCTTCTTCAATAAGCCAGAATTGGTTTCTTTAATAAACCACCGGGCTTCCTCAATAAGCCATACTTGGTTTCTTTTAATAAACCACCGGGCTTCCTCAGTAAGTCCGGTTGGGCTTCCTCAATAAGCAATATGAGTTTCTTTAATATTTTTTCTTTGCTCCTTTCGCTCCATTTTAGCTTCAGCTTAATTATGTTGAAACTTCTTGTTTTCGCCTTTCTCTTTATTAGAAAGACATCGCAACAACTTCCTCAATAACCAAAATACTTTGCCTTTGTCTTTCTCTTTTATAGAAAAACCTTGCAGTATTTCTTCAATAAATACATGCAAAAAGTGTTCTCATCTATGATTATAAATTCGATTATAATGTAACAAACTAGTGAGAATTTACCTCCCGAGGCGTTCGTTCGTCCAACCCTAGCCGCCCCCATTGCTTGAATTGACACTGAAAAAGATGCCTTCTATTTTTCGACTTCTCAAAACAAGTTTCCTTTGGTTGCATGCTTGGAAACACTTTAGCCACCCCCATTATCTGTAGAGATATTTACAAATAGAAAAGACGCCCCTGGTGAGGCGGGACATGGATCTATCATATCCAATTATCGCTTGTTAGATGACTATGAGCTTATGATCGAGTATCTTCTCTGTTGTCATCTTATTTCTGGTTCCATCACGATTTTTCCTTTTGGAATCGCCCCTGGACCGTTTAACAACACTTCATGGCCTTATCCAGCCTGTCGTATGTATTTACCTCAATCTTGGCTTAATAATCCGTAGTGTCAATCACTAAACATGTTCAAAGTAACAAAAATTAGTGACTCACGTGGGCATGTTATGTCCTCTTGCTCCTTATCTAGCTGACTAATATCCCACGTGTTAATCTCTTAATGATGCTACATGTACGTCTAGAAAAGACACGCTTCCTCATGAACCCAATTTGTGTATTATTTTTATGGTGCATCAGAAAGTGTTGGTCCCTTGCGGTTTTATCCAAGGATGTGAGTGGGCGGCCAATCCTTCCATTGCCAATTGACGAGGTGTCGAACTCGCAAAAATAATATTTCTCTACTTCTCTTTAAACTAACTAGTAGTATACGGATAAGCAGGTTCGTTCCTAAGGGAGAGTTGAGTCTAAGTTGTCGATTCAATTTCTGAAATAAGAAATGCAAATATGAGAATGACAATGATCAAGGACTTCTTCTAAATCACAAAACATGAATCTTATTGATATAGCTAAGTTCTGCAATCACCTATTACTAATAACCCTAGAATATTTAGTACGCTCAAATACTCCGCAATATCTCCTAATTCACCGGACACGGAAGCGCTCGACTACCGGATTCTACTTGCCAAGTTTCCTAGAGGTACGCTTACTAGGTGTGACTCAAACAAGTGAATTAAGCTCCGTGAGATAGGCTATTCCTAGTGACAAACACATAAGCTCGATTCATATACTAGTGTCATTCAATACACATGGATATTTAACAAAATCCCATCGTCAATAACCACATATTACTACTTGTACTCGGAACATCTAGACAATTACGGGTTGAAGAGTTCTCGAATTAGCAATCGAATCATCCATAAACCAATTTAATTTGCAACTTAAACGATTCATAAATAACTCATAAACACTTATGGAACGGTAAAGAGTAAGCAATAACGAAATAATTGCGATAAAACATGCACTTTAAATATCACTTCGAATTCATGTTCGGACGTCGAAATCGTCCCTAATCAAGATGCTTAGATACTGGAGTTCATGGCACACAATGAAGCAAATAAAATAGGAATACAAAACCGAAACAGCTGCAAATGGAGATGAATGTGGACTGATGGTGCTGGCGAAGGTGTGGCATGTTGATAATGGAGTGGTGGTGGCGTATGCAAGCTGCTGTTGCCTTGGAGATGTATTGTCTATGCTCCCTGCTACCTTGGTGCTGTGGATATGGATGTGCTCGTCAGTTCCAGGTCCTGCTGCGAACATATGAAAGTGGTTGATGGAGGCGAACTGGTGGTAACGTCGTAAGGCGAGGTGGACTGTGACATGGCCTGGTGCTGGTGATGGAGGAGGGAACTGAACCGAACCCCAGCTGCTACTGTTGGTGGTATGCTGTGAGATGCAGGTGATGGTGAAGTTGAATATGCACTGGTGGAGGTTATGCAGGTGGTGGTGATTATGCAGTGGATGGATGCAGGTGGAGATGGTTATGCAGGTGGATATGGGGAAATGATGGAGATGCAGGTGATGTGAATGGAATGGAGATGATTATGCAGATGGATGGAGATGCAAAGGTGGTGATGATGATTGGAGAGGAGCAGAGAGCTCCTCTCTGTTGAAGTTGCGGCAGTCGTGAGGGGGTATGAGATGATCTTGTTGTAGCCATAATTTCAGTTTTATAGCTAAATGCCCTTGCTGCAATCCCACGCAACCCAAAATCCTATTCCATCGCTACTTTGTAATCACATATCAACGGCGAAGAGTTCAATTTCCTTACTGGTTTCTCGGTTATTCTGAGCTCCGAATCTTCCCTGATTTCTCGGTAGGAAAGTAGACCCACAACTTGGCTTGAATCTGCAGGTTACTGTACCCAGTATTCTGAATCCTTTTCATCTTCTAAATCTCAATACAAACCCATGCCAAAATCATAACTCAACCCCTTCTCTCTTGTCGGTCAATAACATCTTTCCATATTCGAGACTCACTCAAATTCTGTAAATTCCTCCTTGCCTTCCTTGAACTCGTGAATTTATTATAACCCATCATGTATGACCCTGATACCCATGGATAGCCGTAACTGAGATAGTGAGGTGAACCATTGGAAACTAAACTTGAGCTTGTGTAGTACTGGTGGCTCAGGCCTTTCAACGAACAAGTTGCGTGCGTCTGGCAATCTGATGATGGTTATGCACTGGCTATACATTTGAATTTCACAACTCCTTCCCTGCTCAGTACGAATTCAATCACACAATAACCCATCATTCTTAATCACTCAGGGCTCAAGAACATTCATAAATCATTAACAGTTCGTCAGCAAGGATCAATGGCAGCAAACGTCTTTCCTTGGCTGTTCTTGCGGCTGGAGACTCAGTCCAATTTCAATTCCAAATCAAACCCCTATAATCCACTTTGTTTCATCTTTAATCCTCTTAATCTCCTCCCTGTTCGTCATGGTTATCCATGACAGAAGACACCTTAAGCTCTGAATTTCTTTCTATAAACTCTGTTCAACGTGCCATCAAATTCGAGTAACGAACTCGTTCCTTATTGTATTCAAAATCCTCTCCGAACCCTTGGTGCTCAGCCATGAGCCTAGTCTTGCCAATGTTGAGTGTGGTGTAGTTATATAGGTTGGGATCTGAACTGAATTTGTGGTCTCGACCTCCTGGGTTATAAAGAAAAGCGGGCGCCCCTTAACGAACTATAGCCTGTCTTTAGCAATTCCTAGGTAATAGCAGCTGGCTGGCTCTGGCAAAAATCCAGTTTGGATGCACTGGAGACTGGCACCCTTGCAATGCTTCAAGTCCGTTAACGCCCAATGACTCTAAGCGAATTAAGCACATAGTTTTCCTTCTTTATTATCGCATGACTCCAAAGTACCTGCAAAATAAAAACAAAGCGTAATATACAAAAATATAAGAGAAATAGCTAAGAAAAGCATAAGTAATTGATATTCAAAAGATGTATTTTAGGCTCCTATCACCAATGCATTAGATAATATGGGAAATACTCTTACCATCGTTATAAGTGACGATAAACCTGAAGAAAAACTTCGTTCGCTTCAATATATTCCGTCAAATCCACCCAGTATGCCGTCACCCCTTCCTCAAGCTATCCTTTTGATGTCGATCACTCTGCAGCAATAACTCATTCGAATGGTTCCTTTGCTGCTGATCACCCTGGTACTGTAGCTATCCCTACTAAGCGATATGACAATCCTTAATGAAGACATCCATTCTGGACCTTTCGTAACCCGTGGTTTGATATACTTCCATGTTTCCAATCCATGAACTTCTATATGACTGGATCGGTGTGGCACTTTTGAGGTATTGAACAGAGCTGAGCACTCGTCGAGCGTTCCAGTGTTTATGGGTGAATTTCTTTTCTTTATCAGAGATGATCATTGCTGACATGTTTGTAGGTACCTAATATCGCAAGAGTTTGGGTTGCGAATATAGCAACAACTATAAGAGGAAGTGTCAAGAAATAACACGATGATGGAAGAAACACGGGAGAAGAATGAAAAGTTTGCGAGCATAAAATAATCTTGTGAAGATACGTTGCGATACTTCGCAACGCATATACAGTTGTACAAATTTTACTATAAATAGGAGTTCAAATGTAAAATTAGAGAGGTTCTTTTAATGAGTGTTAGAAAATATCTTAGGAAAGATAATAGAGAAAGTTGTAACTATTCTAGTTCCATTTAGATACTTCTTTGTAATCAATTGAGAGAATTAATAAGAAAATTGTCATTCCTCACCAAGAACTTCTTAAGTTATGCAAATTCTACTGAGGGTGTAGTTGTAGGTTATTCTGCAACTACATAATTGGCGCTAGAAACAGGGACTTCTGTTGATTATCATAGCAGAAATTTGAAGGAACTTTGGAAATTTGAAGATCAAATGGAATCAGCAGATGAAGATTGTAAAAAAGAAGAATGTAATATGATCACAAAGACAATGATTGATGAATTTCATAACAACATAAAGGGAAAGATACACAAACGAGATTGTAGAGGAAGAAAGATTATGGAGGTGGGGAAGATAACAACTTTGAAAGAATGGGAAAAGCATAAAATCACATTTTCAGTAGCAAAAATTCCAAATGAAGACTTGAACCACACTTCACCATTAGTAGTCACAATCCCGATCATGCGAGAAGAGAAGAAAGCTACAAAATCTATAGAAAAATGGAAATTAAACCGAGTTTTGATTGATACAGGGAGTTCTGTTGATATTATATTCTATCATGCACTTAAGGGGATGGGGATCAAAGATGAAGAAATTAAAAATTCAGAATATCCTATCCATGGATTGGGAAAATCTGCAACAAAATCCAAAGGGGAAATAATGTTACGAGTATCGCTGGGGGAAATTGAAACACACATAGTTTTATGTGTAATAGATATGAAATCTCCATATAATATGTTGATAGGAAGACCATGGATTCATGAGATTAAAGCTGTTGTTTCGACATTACATAAATCAATTAAGTTTCCTACACCAAGCGGAATACAAAAGATAAAAGGAGATCTTGATAGTGCAAAATTTTGTTATCAGACTGAAGTAAAACAGTGTGGAGGAAGAGCCAGAAAGAAACAGTTCCGCAGAAAACTTGCGAGGGAAGCAAAAAAGGAAGAAGAGTTCAGGGTGTACACAATAAGAGCAAAAGAAGGAATAGGAATACCAAGTGAGATCCCAGAAAAAGAAGGAGAGCCAATGAAAGTAATCAAAGAGCCAACACCTATGGGAGAGAAAATTTCTAGTTATGTCGCAGCATAACCAACCAAAGAAATAAATATTAGAAGTAAAGAGGAGCCTTTAATCTTGCGAATTGGAACTAAGATGGACGAAGAAGAAGAAAAAAGAACTATTGATCTTTTACAAGAATACAAAGATATATTCGCAGGAGGTGTAGATGAAATACCAGGAATTGATCCATCAGTGGCATGTCATAGATTGAACATAGATAAAAGTGTGAGACCATTTAAGCAAAGAATTAGAAAGATTTCGCAAAATTACCATACACAAATAGAAGAAGAATTGCAAAAGATGTTGGATGCGGGAATCATAAGAGAAGCAAAATATCCAGAATGGATTGCGAATATGGTCATTGTTCCGAAGAAGAATAAAGGGATAAGGATTTGCATAGATTTCACTGATCTAAACAAAGCCTGTCCAAAAGATAGTTTTCCATTGCCAGATATACCACAAATGGTGGAATCAGCTGCAGGACATGACATAGTTACTTCACTTGATGGATATAAAGGGTACAATCAAATATCACTCGCAGAAGAAGACCAAGAACATACTGCATTTTTTTCTCCAAGAGGTTTATATTGCTATGTGAAGATGCCATTTGGTTTACGAAATGCAGGTGCTACTTATCAACGAATGGTTGAAAAGGTGTTCGCAAAGTGGATACATAAAACCTTAGAGGTATATGTAGACGATATGTTGATAAAAAGTAAAGAAGCCAAAGACCATGTGAGGGACTTGAAGGAAATATTTGAACAAATGAGAAAATTCAACATCAAATTAAATCCTGAAAAATGTATAATTGGAGTTGTGTCAGGAAAATTCTTGGGATACATAGTATCAAAGGAGGGAATACAAGTTGATCCAAAAAAGGTACAAGCAGTTCGTGACATGCCAACACCTGCAACAGTAAAAGAAGTGCAAAAACTGAATGGACTCTTAGCTTCACTTGGAAGGTTTATTTCGCGAATGTCAGATAAGTGCAAACATTTCTTCAACATACTTAAGAAGGGAGCAAAATTCAGGTGGACTGATGAATGTGAAAAAGCTTTTCAAGGGATCAAGGAGTATCTCACGAATACATCCATATTACAGAAACCAGAGAAAGATGAAGAATTATTGGTATACCTCGCAACAACTCAATACGCTTTAAGTGTAGTTTTGTTGCGAACGGACGCAGGAGTAGAAAGGCCCATTTACTACATCAGCAAAACTTTTAATATAGCAGAGAGGAATTATTCTAAAATGGAGAAGTTAATTTTAGCTCTGGTTTATGCATCATTCAAATTGCGAATATACTTTCAAGCACATGTGATAAAAGTGGTTACCAAAGTTCCAATTGAGTCAGTTATGAAGAACACAAAAAGATCAGGAAGAATAGAAAGGTGGAATGCACAAATAAACCATTACAAGATAAAGTACGAAGTATTATCATCGCAAAAATCACAAGTTGTCGCAGATTTTTTGGCAGAATTTCCTTTGGAAGAAGACGAGGCAGTAGAAGAGATGATGGATGTTGAAGAAGAATTTGGGAATCCAAAAGATTTGTTAACAGAACCAAATATATGGGAAATTATAGTAGATGGATCATCCAACAGTGATGGGAATAGAGTAGGAGTTGTGTTCATTTCACTAGAAGGATAAAGAACAACATTTTCATTCAGACTGGAATTTGCATCTATGAATAATGAAACAGAGTACGAAGCTGTAGTGCATGCATTGAAGATTGCAATAGAAAATAAGCTTGAAAGTATAAGAATAACAAGTGATTCTCAGTTGGTAATTTGTCAAATTAAAGGGGAATATACCACGAATGAGTTTTCCTTGAAGAAATACAAGAAACTCGTTGATGAATTATCTGCGAAGATACCAAAGCTAAAATGGAGGCATATCACAAGGGAATACAATGGACTCGCAGATGCTTTTGCATTCATTCCAAGTATGATGACAAACCCTAGTGCAAGAAATATTAAAATCCAAACAATTCAACACCCATCAGTAAATAAATAGGAAGAAGAAATTGAAGAAGCAACTGCGATGGAAGTAGAAAGGGAACTACTAGATAACATCGCAGAAAAAATCGCAGATTGGAGAAAGGAAATTCATGCATATCTCGCAACAGGAGAAGTACCCAGGAACAGACTAGAAGCACATAAATTAAAGAGTCGTGCAACAAATTATGAACTACGAGAAGGGATTTTATACATAAAATCTTTCAGTGGACCACCTCTAAGATGTTTAACTCGTGAAGAAGGAGAAAAAATATTGAAGATGTTACACGGAGGAGAAGCTGGAAATCATAGTGGGGGAAGATCTCTAGCGTACAGGGCAAAAATACAAGGATATTACTGGCCATATATGCACACAGACGCAAAATTTTTGGTAAGACGATGTAAGGAATGCCAACGACATGGGAAAAGAACTCACGCACCAGGAGCAACATTAACCTCTTCAACAAGCTGCTGGACTTTTGGGAAATGGGGATTGGACATTGTTGGACCATTCTTACCTGGATCAGGGCAGAGAAGATTTTTAATAGTCGCAACAGATTATTTCACGAAGCTCGCAGAAGTAAAAGCAGTACAACATATTCGTGATAAGGATGTTTTTACATTTATATTTGAGAATATCATTTGTAGGTATGGAGTTCCAGCACAATTAGTATCTGACAATGGGAAACAATTTAAAGGGCAGAATATAGAGATATTACTCAGTGCTTTTAAGATAAAATGTGGGAAATCAACTCCATTATATCCACAAGCTAATGGACAGGCAAAGGCAACAAATAAAACAATCGCCGACACGATCAAAAAGAAATTAGAAGGACATCTCAAAGGGTGGTGCAAACAAGTACCTAGCGCAGTTTGGGAATATAATACAACTAGAAGAGAGGCAACTGGAATGTCTCCTTATTGCTTAACATATGGAGTAGAAGATGTATTGCCAACAGAGGTTATAATTCCGACTACAAAGAAAGAAGCATGGGAAAGAAATTTAAGCGCAGGGGTGATATTAAGTGAATTGGATGATTTAGAAGAAAAAAGAGAAAAGGTGTTGCGATATATGAAAGTTTATCAAGAAAGATTAGCTTGAGAATATAATAAGAGATTTATCGAACGTGAGTTCAATCCAGGGGATTTGGTTATGCGAGAAACACCTCCATACCAGAAAAAAAATGGAGGAAAATTAGCACCAAAATGGGATGGACCATATGTCATCAAAGAGGTTGTGGGAAGTGGAGCTTATCGACTGATGGATCCAAAAGGGAGAGACATGGGTTTAAGACTTGGTCGACCCTGGAATAGATTGTATTTAAAAAGGTATTATCCATAAACCTCATGAAATATTTTGCGAATATGGTTCGCTCGTGCGAAGCTTAAGTTACAAATTTTTAACTCTTATTGCGATTAGCTTTCATTAAAGAGAGACGCAAAAATTACTTGCGAATAAAAGACCGCAAACTGTGATTAGCTTTCAAAAAAATAAAGAGAGCCGCAGAAATTTTACACAGGCAAACCTTTGTGGCGTACACCCTAGTTCGCGAAGCAACATTTCGTAAGAGGCAAAGTCCTAAAGTACGTCATTTAAGGGGGTACCTATAAGCATGGCTCAGGGAAACCGGAACACCACCAAGGAACCTGAGTACATGGACATTACGGGGTACAACCAAAAAGCGGGGTACCTATCCGGGTTAGACACCTTGGATTCTCAATCTAATCTTGCGAAGTACCAAGATATAGGTTGGGCGACTAAGGCATACTGTCTTTCTCAAGAAGTGTAGAAAACGATCAAGGCGCCGAGGTACACGGTTGAGTCAAGAGTGCCGGATGGGTTTGAAGCACATCTTCCATTCTTGACAAGTCTTGGCAAATGATGCACTTGGCCCAAAGATACCCCATAGGGTGCAACCTCGTAACTATAAGCCCTGTAGGAAAAAAAGGATAAGAGGTTGCGATCAAAAGCTGGTTGTTTGCAAAACCGGATGGGAAGAGCTAACCTTGGGGAAGATAAAGGGCAGCACCCTCCATTAGGGAGCTGATACGTGCTATAAGACGCAAATGTCATGAGACTTCTTGTTCGCAAGAACATAAAGACTTGTCATATTTGTGCAACAATCATATTTCTGCGAATATATATATATATATACATATTCGCAGAGTTACATACAATAAAGTTAAGATGAGATCAATGGGTTATTACATGAAAGTGTGATAATGTCCTGCGATTTCATCGCAAGACGATAATGTCACGAGGTTGTATATTCGCAAGAATGTTCAGACTTGTCATATTATCGCAAAAATATCATCACAAAAAGAGGTGGCAAAATAAGACCTTTACTTAGGAAGGCATGATAAGACCACAGCAATTAATGAAATCAATACCATCAATATTATGGGAAATTTTTTACGAGAATATATGTTAAGAATTCATAAGCATAGGAGAAATTTTGTTCGCAATCATATTCATAAGGGTTCAATACTTCTTTTACTTTTAAGATATTCAATACTTCTTATATTTCTTCAAACAATGAATGTTTCTTCATGAATTGAAATTTTTTATACTTCTTCAAGGTTGCCTCATACTTCGTATACTTCTTTAAGGATGTTTCATACTTCTTATGCTTCTTTAAGAATATTTCATACTTCCTATACTTTTTCAAGGATGTTTCGTAATTCTTCACGGAGATTTCATACTTCTTATACTTCAAAGGGGAAATTTATTATTTAATTCGCAACAAATTGAAACTTCGCAACTTAGACTGAGGCAGGTATTTTAATGTCTACAACAATAATTGATCATCTAAAGTGCAATAATAAGGGGAAAGGGAATACTAAGTTAGGTCTTCAAGACATAGTATTTCTCTTCATATGATCAAGTCATGCAAATCTAGAGAGAGATCAAAGTAGTATCGCAAAGTACAAAGTATGCTTCTTAAGGAAAACAAGCAGTAAGCATGATCGTTCAGAGAAAAGAGAATCAACAGTAACCAAGAGAAAGAATTCAAAAGAAAGGAAAACAAAGTTGTTAAAAAGAAGAATAACAGTAGAATAATCCATCATGCTTAAAGCTCCTCATCAACGTTTTGTACTGGATCTTTAGAAGGGGTAGGATCATCAACAGGAACATCTCCTTGAGGGATAGATTCTTTTTCCAAATCAAGTCCTTCATCGTCACTCTCGTAATCAAAATCACTATCAGGATCACGATCAACCTCATCATCAGATATTTTCAGAGGTGTAATTCTCACGGGAGGCAAGGACCTTGATAAGAGAATGTTATTCGCAAATACTTGAGCTTTCAGATGACTTTCACGAAGTATAGCCTTCTGATGGTTGGTATCTTCGATATCTTTGGTGTAAGCAAGATAGTTGAATCTTCGAGTGGCACGATCACGAGAGTTGATCAAACGAGTAGAAAGCAGAGCGTTTTTCTTGCGAAGCTCAGAACAAGAGGCTTCTAGTCCAACTTTAGCACTGCGGAGGTTGTTTTCAGATTCTGCGAGTGAAACAAAATTTAAAGAATCAGTTTTGTGAATATAACAAAATTGAAAGGTATACCAAAGGCAGTCCAATTTTAATGGCTACCTTCTCTTTGTGAAGAAAGAAATTGAGCTAAAGATAGACAACAACTCTTCATCTGATCCATCGCATTGTCAAAACCATCGCCAACTAATCCTTTAAGTCTAGATTGAAGCTTTTGATCTTTGGAAAGAAGATAATTTTTATCCTTCGCAAGTTTGGCATTAAGACTCTCTAGTTGAGAGTAATCTTCTTTAAGTTTATTTCTCTTAGTACTTAATATCATATTCTTATTAAGAAGGGATTTCTTCTCGGCGAAGAAATGAACTTCTTTCGGCATCTGAAGACCTTTTCAATTCCTCAAGTTCACCTTTTAACAAATAAAGGAGATTTTCTTGATCGCAACATTTACTCTGAAGAATATTTAATTGTTGCGAAGAAGCATTCATTGTATTCAAGTACATACATCGTTCTTTTGATAAGGTTTCATTCTCTTCTACTAGGGATTCTATCCTTAAATCGGATTTAGTTAAAGAAGAATTGAGCTGAGATATTTCATCATTCAAAAATTTCTGATCGTAAATTAATTGAGTATTCTCTTGGAAAAGGGCATCAAAATTATCAAGAGCACATGAATGAAGATTAGACAAGTGGGAGAATTGATTCAAAAGACTTGCATGTTTGGCTTGAGATTCTTGTGCGTCTGATTCATGATGAAGTACCAACTTTCTACATTTCTGGATAGATTCTATAAAGGGGAATGGGTTTAAGTGGATGTTTCAAGCATGTGAGGAATAGAAGTAAACAAAGGGAAAGAAAATATAGAGATAATAGTAATACCTTTTAATGCATCATTACTCTTGCGAAGGATCGCACAATATAGAGAATCATTCTGAAGCTAATGATTCACTTTACGAAGACTCTCACATTCCTCTTTCAAGGATTCCTGAGATTGGCGAAGCAATTCAACTTCTTTTTCCAAAGATTGGCGTGAAATAGAAATATCAGGATTGATAAAATTATTAAGCACTTCACAAAATTCAGATTGCGAACGAACGTTTGAAGACTTCGCAGTACTACTTAAGACCTCGGATAACATTTGGAAAGTTGAATAAATTCCGTCTCGAGCTTCTTAAGAAAGATGAGAAGAATTTGATAGAGCAAGTTGTAAATTGCTTGGAGCAACAACATTCAAGGGATTAGGGGTAAAAATAGGTTTTTTGGGAGACGAAGTTGAGGAAGTATCTTGCGAAGGTTGATCTCGAAGAAGTGTTGATAAATTGACATTGGTGGGAGATTGAAAACTGGGTAATGGAGTAGAAGCAGGAGTCTGCGAAGAAGTATTTCCACGAGGGGGAGAGGGAAACTCTTCATCAACTTCAGGAAGGAAGTCAATGATTGAAATTAATGGTGTGGGTTTAGTTACTCGAGATCTCTTATTGGGTTTTGATTTTTCACCAACCTACGAATCAAAAGGTGGATTAAAAACTGAGGCAACAATATATTGATTAAAAAGGAAAACAGAGTATTTTAACTACCTTTTGATTCTCAGATTTTCTTCTTCGGAGATTATGACTTGAGTTTTTGGTTGAAGGTTTCTCCTGAGGAATAATTTTGCTGAAATAAATCAAAATCAAACAATAAATTAGACGGAAATCAAAGAGGTAAACAAGTGAAAGACGCGAGAAATAGAAGAAAATTACCTTGGAGAACTCATGATAAGGTAAAACAAGAAGATATAATGATAACTGAAAGTGTAATAAGAATATGAAGTTATAGAAGTAAAAAGGGAAAGTGAGAGAAAGATAAGGAAAGAAATAAAAGGAGTTTATATATAAGGAAATAGTTAGAAAAGAACGGTTATAAAAGACGTGTACAAATAAAAAGAATAAGTAACGGTTATATTCTCACGATCATTACTTCTTCGCAGAAATGACATGAGAAGAGGCAAGATGTAGGTATCGAATATCGCAAGAGTTTGGGTTGCGAATATAGCAACAACTATAAGAGGAAGTGTCAAGAAATAACACGATGATGGAAGAAACACGGGAGAAGAATGAAAAGTTTGCGAGCATAAAATAATCTTGCGAAGATATGTTGCGATACTTCGCAACGCATATACAGTTGTACAAATTTTACTATAAATAGGAGTTCAAATGTAAAATTAGAGAGGTTCTTTTAATGAGTGTTAGAAAATATCTTAGGAAAGAGAATAGAGAAAGTTGTAACTATTCTAGTTCCATTTAGATACTTCTTTGTAATCAATTGAGAGAATTAATAAGAAAATTGTCATTCCTCACCAAGAACTTCTTAAGTTTTACAAATTCTACTGAGGGTGTAGTTGTAGGTTATTCTGCAACTACAATGTTGTACACACATATTATCTTCCAAATAAATTTGCGGATGTGTATTGTCGTCGTTATTTCTCCCAATTTTTTGATGTAATCTGCTCCAATTAACAAGTATTTGCCGCCTCATGTGCAGTGGAAAACAAACCTCCAATATCCAATACCCACCCACGTAGCAGCCATGGAAAAATAAATGGATGTAGCTCTTATGCCGCTCTCTTTATTATAGGGCCATGTAGCCGACATGCCGTACACTCCTTTCCGACTGAATGCTCCCTTTTCTCTTCCGAGATTAATTTTATACGGTTGTTTGGAAAGTCTTGGCTCCTGGTGGTAGATATATATATTTGTCGTTTGGACTAATCTCTTCCGGATAAAGTATTTATTCTGTTACTCTCTTCAACAACAAGTAGTCGTTAGACAAATATCTTTGCTGGTTACTAGCCATCTAAGCCAATTTTTTCTCCTTGAAATTAGTCATTTGGACTAAGGTGATGTCGGATCAAAGGCCCTCGATGAAGTGGTGTATGGTGATTTTTCCCAAAGGAGAGTGTATCCACGGTCATGCGTACTAAGCTTTGGCTGCAGAAACTTAGCATGTTGCTCTGCAATATGATCCCCTTAACAGCAAAGCTTGAGCTGTTGTGGAATGAGGCACGCTTCGAACTGTGTCTAGTACAGGTGTATATCCAATGACAATACAGATTCGGCATCGTTGGGCCCTGTCGCCTGGGCAAGTGGTGTGTTAAACCACAACTATTTCTACTAAAATTCGGAATGGAACTTTATTTGTGTTCTTGTTCTCTTCTTGCCCTGAGATGATTTCGCAGGTTTCTAACTTTCAGCGATCCCAGCATGTGGTTGACGACAAGTCTCCTTATAGAATTGTACCAATAGTGACAAGTTCACAGAACAACTTCCACCAAGATACTATCTACGAGGCACGCTTTGGATCCTTCATGTCTCCCTGTTGGCACTTGTGCTCTGGATGTTAACTTGCATTAGTTCTCATCACGCGGCTGAGAGTACCGATATACATATGTATATGGATTGATTCGGTGATGCAAGATTGTAGTTCGCCATTTTCGAATGTGAAATAACAGCTTGTCCCTCATCGCGTGAATCTACACTGTACTATGACGTGCATCCGTGATGGAAGAACTATGAGCTGTTGCGGAATGAACTCCACATGCGATAACCACTACGGATTGAATATGTGATTGGAGTTGCGCACTTGAAGTTAGCACATTTCGTTTGTAGCAATATTTTGTAGCAAGTCTGCCTCGATCTCGTTGGTACAGTTTCTAGAATGTATCCTCCTTCTATGCTTTCATGTAGACTGGCATCCCCTTGTTGTTTTCCCCTTCAGTAGAGGACCTCGGACAATTGTACGTATTTTCTTTGTCATATTAAAATTGACTACTGCATTTGGAGTCAGAATTCGGGAATTCAAAGCACTGTTCCTCTGGAGCTTCATGAGTAGTACTGTGATTTGAGCTTTTTCCGTTGTTGGTGATGCGCACATATGCAAATAGTGGTCAGTGATCCACTGACTTCACAATGTAATTATTATTTATCGGTGATCCACTGACTTCCTTTTGTTAGCTGGTTGCTCTGGTTCCTCAAATTGCTACTTTTCCTTGGTTTCATGACTGATCTATGATATCAGTAATCATACATGAAACAAGACTGGAGATTGGTTTGAACCTTCGGAAGAACGTTGGTCTGCACATCAGGTGCTTCGCCGGTTTGATCAGCTGGTACAACGTTAACCTGGCCAACAGGTGGGTCTGTGGCTCGAGCTCTCACTCCTCCGCTTGTAACGTCCTCCTATCGTTGGATTTAATCCCATGGATGTAGGCCAGAAGACCCCTCCTGAAGTCGAACTCTCCTGCTGGTAATTGGGGGAGGGAATCTATTTAACAACGTATAGTTCACCCTTGGAACAACTCCTTCAGAACCCGATCGAGAGGCTGATGCTGTTGCGGACGACATCGACGTTGATCTACCATCTCTCTCATCAACGCCTTGAACGACAGTACTCCTTATGATCCGAGTATTGGCCTGTTGATTTAGTACGCCTTCATTCATCGCTGGATGATTTGCAGCTGACGCCTCCATAGGTTTTCTTTAGACTTTCTCTCCATAACTTTGGTAGAACCTCCCGTGACGCTGGATCTTCCCACAACTTCCAAAAAGAGTTATAAATCACTCAACAACTTTCCTCAAAGTGTTATGTAGCTCTCCAACTTTCTGATTCGTCGTTAGATCCTTTTACAACTTTGGCAGAACCTCCCGTGACGCTGGATCTTCCCGCAACTTCCAAAAAGAGTTATGAATCACTCAACAACTTTCCTCAAAGTCTTATGTAGCTCTGCAACTTTATGATTCGTTGTTAGATCCTTTTACAACTTTCACAAAAGTTGCGATCAGACGTGATTGCACTTTCCAGAAAGTTGCGATTTAATTTGTTTTTCTTTCAAACGATTTTATCGTTTCTCCACAAAAAAAATTCCTATGAGAGCACGATCCTTCTTCGTCTCCCCTTAAACAGTAACGCCCGTGAACAGTGATTTTGAAACCCTAGTTTCGAAAATACTCGGAGAACACGATCTTTTCTTGTGATCCCCTTAGTCGGCGCCAAAAGATGTTGGTGCAAAATCGAGCGCTCCAACGATCTTCGAAATGCGGGAAAGTCGATCGATCCTCAACCGTAGGTATTGTTTCTCCAGAGATTGATCAAAAAGAGGGGGGTACCTGCAAAAACACTCCGATGCTAAAATCAGCGGATGTTGTATGCAAGTAGTTATTGTGAAGATAATAGTATTCTATACCTTTTATGTTGGGATTTTGCCTCTATTTATAGGCAAAAAACAGATGTAGCTTTTAGGGTTTCATCAGTTATCCTAATAACTACCCCCATCTGTATTAACCCCAAATACTGACTAGATTCATGATAAACCCTAATGTTTATCATAATCTTATTTTTCTTGGATAACTATTATCATGGATAACCATTACTACTTAAGATAATTATCCCTTTTCTCATCAGGATTTATCTTAAAGAATATTTAACCATTATCCATGAAATCTATTTACCCATGGATCTTTGGGCTTCACCAATAATCCAGGTGGTTCCTTTAATAAACCGATCCGGGCTTCCATAATAAGCCCTATGGATCTTCACAATAACACTCTGGTTTCCACAATAAATCAAGTCTAGGCTCCCATAATGAGCCATGCGGGTTTCCAAAATAAACCCTCCGGTTTCCTCGATAAACCAGTCGATTTCTACACTATTTTAATAGGGTACAAACAGTAACTACGTCCATAAGACGCATTTCAATCTTTTCTGAAGCTGCCAAACTAATAAGAAACCGGAATGTGATGGCATCCATCACTGGAGAATAAGTTTCTTGATAATCAATACCTGGTCTTTGTGAAAAACCTTGTGCAACGAGGTGGGCTTTATATCTCAAAATATTATTTTCTCGTTACGCTTTCGTACGAATACCCATTTGTATCCGACAACTTTTACATTTTCTGGAGTTACAACAACATGACCATGGAATCCACGTTTTACTAATGAGTTGTACTCTGCTTGGATTGCAACTCCCACTTAGGCCAATCTTTTCTACGACGACATTCTTCGATAGATTGTGGTTCAGGATCATCAATATTTTCAATGACATACAAAGCAACTGTAAAAGCAAATTTACTATCAGGAATAATTTTATTTCTATCCCAGTTTTGTCTTGTACCAACATAGTTTATAGATATCTCATTGTTTTGAGGTACATGTGCCTCTTCAGGTGCAACTTGTGTATCAGTATTTGATTGATCAATCAATGTTTCAGAGAGAATGGCTTTTTCCGGAATGCCAACTACTGATCTCTTTTTCCAAGGAACTAAATCCTTTGCACCAAGAGGTCTTCCATGCTTTAAGCGTATCATGTACTGATTATCATGATGTCTTTCTGGGATACTTACTCTCGCATGAGTATTTGCAGAAGGTATATGTGATTTTGTTACCTTACCTGTATCAGTAAATGCATCAGGCATTTTGTTTGCAATATTTTGTAAATGTATGATTCTTTGAACCTCAAGTTCACATTATTTTGTACGAGGATCAAAGTGGGCTAATGATGGTGTATTCCATGAAATTTCGCGGCGTTCCTCAAGTTTTGGCTTATCTCCCCCTAAAGACGGGAAATTTGATTCATCAAATTGGCAATCAACAAATCTTGCTTTAAAAACATCTCCTATTTGAGGTTCTAAATACCAAATGATAGATGGAGAGTCATAGCCAACATATATGCCGAGTCTACGTTGAGGACCCATTTTCGCTCTCTGTGGTGGAGCAATAGGAACATACACAGCACAACCAAAAGTTCGAAGATGAGATATATTTGGTTGATACCCATATACGAGTTTTACAGGTGAGTATTTTTGATAGCTGGTTGGTATTATACGGACTAATGCTGCAGCATGTAATATTGCATGACCCCATCCTGAAAATGGAAAGTTAGACCTTAAGATTAATGGTCGAGCAATCAATTGTAAGCACTTAATAAATGATTCCGCTAAGCCATTTTGAGTGTGCACATGAGCGATGGAGTGTTCAACATCAATGCCAATTGACATGAAATAATCATTAAATGTTTTATAGGTAAATTCACCAGAATTATCATTATCAAGACGAATAGTTTTAATAGGAAAATCTGAAAATTATGCTCGTAACTTAATAATTTGGGCAAGAAGTCTTGCAAATGCAACAGTACGATTCGAAAGTAAGCAAACATGTGACCATCGTGTTGAAGCATCAATAAGAACCATAAAATAAAGAAATGGTCCACACGAAGGGTGAATTGGTCCACATATATCACCTTGAATTCGTTGCAGAAAATTAGGTGATTCGATGCCAACTTTCATCAATGATGGCCTAATAATCAATTTTCCTTGATAACAAGCGATGCATGGACAATCATTAAATGATAAGACTTTTAGTCTATTTAGAGGATGTCCACATGAGTTTTCAATAACTCTACGCATCATAGTTGATCCCGGATGACCCAAACGGTCATGCCAAAGTTTAAAAACACTGGGATCAGAAGTCTTAGAATGACTCACAAGATGTGATTCATTTAGAATAGTGTGATATAATCCAGAATATAGAGATGGAAGCTTTTCTAGGACTTGTTTCTTACCTGAGACAATGGCAGTAATGCATAGATACTCTTTGTTAGCTTCGTTTATTGTCTCAATATGATACCCATTAAAACGAATGTCTTTAAAACTCAACAAGTTGCGTTTGGATCTTGTTGAAAATAAGGCATCTTGAACATGGATTTTTGTACCATTAGGGAGTATTATCGATGATTTTCCATGTCCCTCAACAAGATTAGAAGTACCTGAAATTGTAGTAACATTGGTCGTAGCTAATGTTAAATGAGAGAAAAAGCTTTTGTTACGAAAAATTGTGTGCGTTGTTGCACTGTCAACAAGACATATATCTTCGTCACTTGTTTTCTGCTTTCCATTAGAAATATCCATATCCCTTTAGAAAAATAAAGACAATAATATAAGTTATGGAGAATAAATACTAAGAAAATAATATCATTACTAAAGAGAATTTCAATAAATAATACATTAAAATCAACTGCCTAAAAGAAAAATAATCTCTAAAAAAAACATGACAAAACATTGTCACTTATTCAAACCAAACTACTACTCAATCTACTAAAAAGAACTGATCATAAAACAAATAAACTCAGATATCCTTGAAAATGGAATCCATATCTTCAATCTCATTTCCCTCATTCTTGAAGTCAAAAATATCAAGATGGGCAATATCCAATTGTGTTTCCCAAAGTCTTGGCACTAAGGTGCACTTCTGCATCCAAAATCCATGATAAATAGTTCTTTCCAGTAATATCAAGGGCCATGAAGTCCAGGTTAGAGAGTTTGGACATTGTCTGAGTATAAAAAATATATATATTAAACATGGAACAATAAATAATAAAATAAAATAAAATAATTGGTTAGACGGCAGAGCCAGACATGACCAATAAATTTGTGAAGCACGTATAAATAAATAAAAAAAAAATCAGTGAAAAGGGTAAAGATGATTTCTGTAAGTTGGCTTGGTTTACATGTTATTATAATAATAAAAGTAAAATATCATTGCAATAGGACAAAAAAAACTAAAAACGTCTTCTACTGATTGCATGCTATTAGTATTCACTTATTCATGATTTGAAAAACGAAAGAAAGACTACAAACTAAAAAAAAAATATATCTCTCATGACATGAAGAGATTGTCTACGGGTCCCAATGAAACAAAATAAGAGACAAGAAAAAAAAATGATTTCTGATTTTTAGTCTTTGATATAAAGAACAAGTGATACAGGTTAAAATAGTTAGGAATACTATGATGTCATCAATGTCCCTCTATTTCTCTATCGAAAAAATAAATAAATAAAAATAATAATAACCGACTACTATCTGCAAGAGAAAATATTGTAGTCTGATATCTCGTGCTAAGAGTCATTGATATCAAATCAATCAATCAAAAACCATAAAGAAAAGAGAGAAAAACCCTTGTAAAGGTAAAATAGGTGTACTGTTTTTTTGACCGACAAAATAGAACAGATGTACTGTTTCTGAGAGCTATTAATTAAATAGAACAGGCATCACGCAGTATGCAACGTACATGGATGCTTTATGTTGTGCTAGCCCTTAACCCGTGCCGTAACGGTACGGGCCATGATGTTGGTTCATTTTTAATATATCGTATATTTTGTGTCCCGAATACTTATCAACTCCTTATGGTTTAATATGTTTTTGTCATAAAAATAGTTGTAATTTCCTCTCTTTTTTCTTTGTTTTTTCCTTTAATATTTTACCGCCGGAGATTTGCTCCAACGAAAGAAATATAATCTTAACTTCCAGATACTTTTTTATTTAGGTTCATTGCTTATAATGAGATAATGCTCTACATGAACATGGAAGTTTAAATATTTTTCGGAAATATATCGTCAGAAGTGCTCATCTCAGTGAAATCAACTAATCAATATCGTCCATAAAAGTATCAACATGCTCCTATTTTGCTCCAGCCGACTCATCTATCATGGTCATGTTGTCGATCCTCCAAATAGGCAGAGAATAAAAAAAATTTTGCATCGAACGAATGATACAAAATATCCAATGTGACATGATTTTCCTGTAATTTTTCAACACCCATTAGATGACAATGTTTAAAATGTGTACCCATTACCTTTTTGAAGGGATTATATATATGCGAACCTCTGTCATTAAATCTTCAACAAAGTATTGTGCACAGCAATTCGTCTTAACGAAGGATTTGGTAACATTAAAAGTCTTGGACATTTTGTCACTTGCGTATGTTCCTACCTTCACTTGGAATACAATCTGGCGACACATTACCTCAAAAATAACCTTGAACACATATTGTACTCCCTGATCCTATTTTAAATTAATAGGTTGTCAATAGATCCTTTACCAAAAGTTGACATACTCTACGTTGAATATTTATATAAAAAAAATTATGGTATTGTGGATCGTTTCTTTCTAAGATTGTAGTTATCAAAATTGACCTATTCAAATACCACGACTTTCCAAGTTTATATATAGCTTGTTTGTTTTTAACATTTTAGTTAGCCATATTATGTTTGTTACTAACTGTAACCTTGATGTCATCTTCTACTGTGAACTTTATGTGATTTCATAATCGAAATAGTTATACCTCTTTCATTCGTATCAAGTGATTCATTGTATATCCCAACAATTCTTCTACAAAAATTCCTTTATTTTTCCGTTTCCGGACCATCAATAGACATTATTGTCAAACACAATCTGTCTAATTTTTGTTGATGTTATGAATTTGCAATGTTCATTTTTCTTAAATAAATATATTATGGAAAAACTGAAAAAACAAAGAACATAAGTATTACATCGGGTCCAAGTTACTATATCCAAAATACTCCGGACACTGCTTCTGGTGCCTTGTTTCCTCGAATTCCTCGTTGCATTCTAGACAGTACGTGCAACACCAATCATTTGCGAAGTGAGCTATTTGCGCAAGTGTGGTCAATGTATCCCTTGCCTGTAATAATAATAACAACATGTCAATTTTTTTCAATGCATCCAGTTGTAAATGTTATGAATCTAATAGATTTGAATTATACCTCAATCTTAGATATCACCTTCTTCTCACATAACATAGCAATTGAGGAAGGACAAATATTGACCACTATTTACATAGGCAGAGTTAGCCAAACTATGTTTTGCAATTGTGTTACGTGAAAATTAATATTAATCCATATTTTAGTCAGCTCCTATCGAAGCCGAACTAATTAGTCCTATAGAAAGTTAATCTTAAATTTTTGACCTTATCTCTTGACCAAATTATTGAAGTATTCTTAGTCCTGTTCTGCTTTGTGTGATCTACCCATATGTGTCTACTCTACCTCCTAACCCAGTGAATGAAACCTATACATATTGATCCGTAATTTGATATTGTTGATTTTTCATCAAGAGGTCGCATGATTTGATAATGTAAAACATAAAAATTATTCTATAAAAATCGGAGGCGAAATTTAGATTTATGATATGCAGAGTTTTTTTATGATGATTCTGATGAACAAACATAATTTTCAAACAAATATTTTAGAATGCAAATACATTTTCCCGGTCAATAAGGTTTTATATCAGGAATTGAGTGAAATTTGTTGTCTTTGTAGGTAGTTGTCACGAAACAACTCGACATTGATGATCTTTCAGGAAAAATAATGTAATACTACTTGAGAGAGCGATAATGTTCTCTTATGCGGGTACACCAATTGCCTTTATATAATACGGGTGACCGAACTATAATGATCATATTGTCTTATACTTTCTGGTATCATCCTCAAAATATTTGGTTTTTTTCCTTATCAATCAAGCTAAAAACAACCAAGTACATCTTTCACAATACAATGTTGCATGTTTTGTGAAGATTATTTTTTTTACTTGGTCAATAAAACTCACTAAAAAGCAAAAGCTATTATTATACACTACTATTACCAACACCCAACACCATAAAAACCATCCATTCTTATACTAACCCTACTTCCACTACCACCATTAGAACTAATATAGTTTTTAGTAAAATTATTTATCAATAAAATTACGTATTTATGCTAGATTATTAAAGGGGAATTTATAATAAAAATTTAATTAATCATTATGAATAATCAATGAGACACTAATAAATAAAACGTTTAAAAATGGTTAAGTTGAAAAAAACCCAGTGGTAATTTTATCTTTGCCAAGGACAAATCCTGACCACTCTTTACATAAACAAATCGATAATAAATAATTTCATATGTTCTGATCGTGATTCGTGTCGTTCGTTTAGTTATTACATAACATGGAAATTGATTACACCAATTTTTTAAAATGGACATGTGTTTTATCGAGTTTATTTTAACATTAGAATGATCAACCACGTTTTATACTTTATAATATAATATAACGTTACACATTTTGTGGTGTCACGAAATTAGCATAATATGTTTTTGTTCACCAATATCCGCCACCACCATAAAACCATATGAATCCACTTTTTTTTATCCACCACCACCTGGTGGCGGAGCCAAGGGTTGACTAACCTGGCTCTAACTCCTTAAATTTTTAATAGTTACATAATTTTTTTAGTTTATTTTATAAATAGTACTTTGTCCATATATATTTATGGTTTAGTCCACCAAAGTTTACATGCTTCTTTAAAAAAAAATAGGCCTCCTCAATGTCAATTTTTGACTCCATCACTGCAGCCCATCCCATGTAGGTTGTTGGACGCAATTCTAGTTTTCAATCACAAATGCCATGTATGAGGTTTAGATTGAACAAAATTTCGTCAATTGATTAGTTTCATTTGTTTTTTCCTTGTATATATTCTTTTTTGTATTGCAACCAATTTTATTTTAACATTAAAAAATCAGTACCAAAGATAACAGGGGTGCCATTTGGGTGATCCAATTACGATCATGAAAATATTGTCTTGTATGATATCATCCCTGAAATATATGGTACCTTCCTTTATCAAAAGTGTTAAAAACAATCAACCACATGTTCTACACTACGATGTTATCGATGTTGTAACGACAACATAAAATTAATATTGTCCATCACTACTCACCAGCATTCACCGTCACTACTTCTTTTACCACAAACCAGGGGCGGAGCCAGGATTTTGAGGAGAGAGGGAGAAAAATTCTTGGCAAGTTGGATACATGTGAAAAATCGACTTTGTATCCCAATTTACGATAAAAGAACAAAAATAAAAAAAATTCTTTCGGCCTCCACCTGTTCTACTACCCATTGTCGCAGAAAATGTCTATTGATATTATTTATCAAAATTACTTATTAATAGAAATAAATAATATAATTAATTAAGAAAACATTTATAATTAAAAAATGATTAGTCATTTATTATGAGCAATTAGTGAAACACTAATTAATAAGACTTTATAATGAATAAATTATTTATTACGTGCAATTAGTGAAACACTAATTAATAAAGCATTATGGTATTTAAGTTGAGCAAACCACCATTGTTGATTTATCTTTTCTACCAATTCCAACCAAGGTGGAACATTGGTTAGAGTCCACTCTTATGACACAATAGGTCATGAGTTCAAACCTCCCATTATAATTTTTGAAATTCCATATCTTGACTTGAGTATTCATTTTTCATTCATAATATTTGACATTGTAATGAACGCCACACGTGCAAGTTGTAAGGGGTGGTCTAAGGAACAACAACCCTTGATTTACCTTTCCCACGGACAAATCCTGACCACCACTAAGACATGCAAACTTAGCCTCACTCTGTTTTGTATTCTTGATGGTTTTGTCTACAGAACATACAAAAAAATAATAGTCCTAAGGAAAAACAAAGTAGACTGCTCAAAAATCAAACGAAGAAAAATAAAAAATAATAATAATTAGGTTTAGTAAAAACATATACCGCTCAATTGGTGGAGCTTCGTAGCTGATGACGTGTCGTGAAAGATAGAAAAACAGAGAGAAGGAGAATTCTTATTATTGTGTGTAACAAAGAAGGGAGAATACAACCTCTATTTATATAGACTAGACACAAGGGCATCCCGGTAATAAACGGGATTTATCCTAGATATTATTAACATAAATAAAAGTTTATAACAAATACAACCAAAGTGGGTCACTAACAATATTACAGACACATGTTTCCTCGGATGTCCAAACTTAACACCACATGATTTTGAATTTTTTTGATCCAGTTGTCCATCCAAAGTACATGAAACAAGACAAGAAGATGTTAGTTTCGAAATATCAAACTTGTACCAATGTGAATTAATTCTTTGTCATATAGTAAAAGATTATGTAATAAATCGATTAAAAAAAACAAAGATTAAGATATCCCTCTGATATCTCTTCTCCATATGGCGTCCGTGTATCCGATGGAAAGTTTAACCCGTCTGATCTCACTATATAATGGAAGAATGAGACTTCTTTTTTTTCTCGCTTAGTCGGTAGAGTTACGTTGCAGATAACGTGTTGTAAACTAGAGAAAGGAATAAGAAGACACAAAATAAAGGGGAATAAGGGAGAGAGATTTCTTATTAATGTGTCTAATAGACAAACATTAGAGCCTCTATTTATAGGGCTAGACACAAGGGCATCCCAGTAATAAACGGGATTTGCCCTAGATATTCTTAACATAATTACACATTTATAACAGATATTTAGTTTTTAAACTTTTTTTGTCTATTTTTAAAACAATGACGTTTCTGTAAATACGTAATATTGGTATAATGTATGCTTTTACCCTTAATTACATAGGTAAGTGGTAGTTGACATTGAAAGTCATAATACTAACATCAGGGTTAGATTATCTTGTTTTTTTTGTGACCAACAAAAAAGGAGTTTTTTCTTTATTAAAGTTTTTTCTTTTGATGTAAAATTGTAAACTCTATTTTTAATAGGAAAGAAAATGGTGAACATATGAAATCAAATTCATATTGGAAACTTTAAAATGAAGATATGTAAAAAAATATTTTGAAAAAATAATTGAAAACAAAAAGGAAAGATATTAAACAGATTTGTTTCCGTTTTATAAAGATTTCCATTAAAATCTTTATATTTGGTTATATTAAAAATGAGTTTATAATTGTAAAAATTGAAGGGCATATGTGAGAATTTAATAAAAAAATACAACTATAAATAGAAGCTGGCCAATATTTTAGGACAGACGAAAATATAATAGAGGATGAAAATAAAAAGACCGTGGGAGTATATTTATATCATTTCCATTCTATAAGGAAATCTATTTAATCATTACAACCAAATCTACCCTTTCTACATAATAGATTAAATCTAACCTTGCTCTTCACCAAGTGAAAACAAATATTTTCTTTCTAATTCTCTCCCTCTTTTCTCAACGATTGCCACCACCACCGTCTTTATCGTCACCACCTCCATTCTAGCACCACCTCCACTTCAGCCACCACTTGCTAGTGCAATTCCTCCACCCCAAAAAATCTACTACCATTTTTTTTGTTAAGTCCAAGGTTTATTATAACAAAAAAACGTAATTACAAGAATTACAAGATGGGAGGCTCAAGGCCTCCCCACCCCCATAAACCAAAGGGGCTGAAAAACTCAAAAAGCTCATAAACATAAAATAAATAACATAAATAGAAAAATAGGAACATTAATATCGTTTGCGCCCCTTGTTTCCAACTCTAAAATTCCTCTTCTTGGACTGAAAACCAGCAATTATTTGTGTCAAGTCAAGATCTCCATAAGGTTCCTTGTATTCCTCTTCATAAAAATCATCATATTCATATGCATCCTCATCTGAAGCATAATTACCACCAGGAATAAGTTTAATAGGAGATTGAGCTTTTTTCTTAGGTGAAATTCTATCCATTTGCTCCTTTTTTTCCTTGAAAAAGTCTTGTCTAAAAGCCGGATCTCTAATGAAATTATCACGCACTTCATCAAGTTGAATTATACTTGCCACCTCTAGTTCCTCCTTAGTTAAAATATTATCAAGATCAAAAACATTATCCTCTTTTGAATTAATAGCCATGATCTTGGCAGCTTGCTTGGCTACTTTTCTAGCTTGTTTCCTTGCCAGAGTATCTGCATCCACTTCACCCCAATCTTTCGAACCCATACTATTATCCGAGTTACTAGAATCATCTTGTTCCTCTTCCACCAAAGCCTCACTAGAATCATTAGCAAGACCTAACTCAGAATCTAAGGCATCATACTTGTTTTTCACCACTAATTCTGTTTGAAAAAGATCATCCACATAAGGAGTTTCAAGAGATTTAAATTTAAAAGGTATTCCCTTATTAGGGGAGTTCTTACACTTAACTGTTTTCCAATCCTCTTTAGAAGACCCTGGTCTAGAAATAAATGCAGAAGTATACTCTTGCTGAGCTGCAGAATTAGGCTTGGACTTTGTAGTCAAGACCTGAGAGTTCACGGCCTAAATAATCTCAGAATTCTTCTTGGTCTCGAACTGAGTAATCAAACCCTGAGAATTCACGGATTTTTTAGTTTGGTTTGACACAGACTTGCTCCCAGTATTACTTTGATTCATGGAAGTTGGTTGAATAACATTATTCTGCGCGGACGTTTGCTTGATTTTATCTGGCGGAACAAGTGCATGATCTGCATGAACAGAATTTAACAGCAAAAAATCCACTACCAACAGCACCACCACTTCCTAAACAATCAATTTAGAATGATTTCCACTTGATTCAACTACAAATATTAAATCTAGTGATGAATTAACAAAAAAACTAATCTCGAGCATCATAAACAACATTAGATTCATTTCAAAAATTTGATTTGGTTTGAAAAACCTAAAATTGATGATGTTAGTTCTTAGAGAATTGTCTAATGATGTTTTTTTTTTTTTTTAAACTTAAAAATTGATGTTAGTTCTTAAAGAATTGTCTAGCAATCAGAAATAGATTATGGAAATCGTCAACAATAATTGAGTCTGAAGATTCAATCATAATGAGGTAAAACAATGAAAAATGTGTTTGATTAGTATCAATTTGGTGCTCATTTTGATTTATTTTTGGATTTGGGTTTGATTTTGTATATTTCGCATTTTATAGTGATTTTCTGTTGGTACCTTTGTGATGGCAGACACATTTTTATTGTTTGACTTTAGGATGCATCTAAAGTTTCCTTACCAATCATGAAGTGTATAATATGCATCTAAAGTTTGTTTCCCATTATCCGCCAGATAGTACCAAGGTAAATTAGTATAAATTCTGTAAGCTTTGCTTAAATTATTCAACTCATGGTTATACTAGTACAACCGTTGCCATAGTGGGAGGGCCGACCCGAAGAACTTGACGAAATGACACCACTACATGATTGCACGGATTCATATTTGTAAAGGATTTTTTTATTTTTATTTTTGTAAAAGAGATGTTCAGGAAAAATTGTAAAAGAGATTTGATATGTTGTTATTTGATTTCTAGGGCTCAAGTTCAAAACTAAACTTTCCACACCTCAAAATCCTAAATCCCAAGATATCAGCTTTCAACATTCATATGTGTACTGACTAAAATTTTATAGCAGTAGCGAAAACAAAATTTTACAAGTCATTTTATTTTATACAAGGTTGTTCTGACTGGTTGTCGGACTCTGTGAAGTCGTTAGTTTCTGTGGGAATTTCGGTTGAGACAGTAGCAGGCTGATCAGGTTGGACTGGTAATGGCAACATTTCAAGTTTCTTCTTCTCCTTCATTATGACTTGCCTGGGCATCACCTCTAATAAAAAGCTTCCTCCGTTCCATATAGATGCAGAGACTTTGAGTATTTGGAAAATCACATGAAATTCGTAAGACAAAAATATTGGCACAGTTAAAGCCATTGTGGAAACTGTGAATGCAACTTGGAATAGGATATACATGAGCATACGATTATGATCACCTAGAACTCCACTCAGACGCCACCACATATTATTTGTTTTTTGTTCTTTCTTCGATAGTTCTCGGAATGGCCCATAACCCTACCCACTAAAAATATACCCCCGTTGATGGTGCGACGAGGGGAAATCCTGGTATAGCCGGTGCAGGTGTGGTAGTTAGAGATTCTTCTTGTAATGTTATTGGAGAAATGTTTATTGGCTTGGGAATTATAAAAAATTATTTGGTTGAATTGTATGGAATCATTGTTGGGATGGAGTGGGCTACAAGATGGGGAATAAGGCGTATTTTCATTTGTTCAGACTCTTTTAGTGTGGTGGAGGCTTTTACTAATTCTAATTTACCTTGGTTTTCAAGACAAAGGTGGTTAGAGGTTTGTAGGAATTATGATATTTATTCATACTTACAGAGAGGCAAACTTTGTTGCGGATACAATGGCTTTGCAAGGTTGTTATTTTGAAAATGGGGAAGAAGTTCACTATGATGAAATACCTCATTTTTTAATTTCTGTTGAATATCCTAATGTTGCTTATTATAGATTCAAGTATATTGCAAGTTTTTGGGGTTTTTGTGACCTCTTTTCTTGTAAACTCTTCTTTGTAAATTTTATTATCCATTAATAAAATTTTTGACTTATCAAAAAAGAAAAAAATCTGCCAACATTAGTAGCAGGAAATAAAATAAGTGAAAAGAAAATCGAAGCATAACACTAGTGAAAATTTAGGATCGTGTAAACTCGGTTTTCTTCATAAGATTCGAATTGCAAACCCTAGACCAATTTTCCTAATGTGTGACAACATCTTATAACTCAAAGATAACGACAGAGATGAAAGCATCCAGTAATGGCGGCAATGACACAAAGCCAGAAATCCAAATCAATAGCCGCTTAAATCATTAACAGGGTTAACGATACCAGGTTTTAAAGAAGTAATCAAATTATTGGCAGAATTGAGACATTGATGGCTAATAATGAAATTTTTCTCGTATGTTTATGCCCATATACAATACATGAGTGCTGAAGAGAAAGGAAGCAAGGGAATACTTGTACGATGTCATTACTTCTGGATCCCTTAAAAGCCTTTGACGAAGCAGCACATTGACAATGATAATATAGAGAATCTGCCATAAGGTGTAAGCAACCAATGGAACAACAAATAGCCACGTCCATAGGTAGGACTTGTCTTCCACATACGTCCATGAAGCTCTTTGACTCGTGCTTCCCTCTGTATGCATTGCTTCAAAGGTTGCAAGATCCCACCACCGAAAGTGAAGTAAAAAATCCATGCCAATGACATCAACCAGCGGTAGGTATAAACATAATTCAGAAGTATCAAAAGTGTATAGGGTTAAACAAAATTCAAATAAAGCTTCTAAATGTCTTCCCCTGTCTACACTATGATGGATTTGCCATCAAGGCACACTCTTAATATTGAATAAGAATTTAGAAAACCCTAAAGGAAAATGTGGCAACATATGACTCAGTTCAGTGTAAAATTACAGGCCTCTGCGATCATTTTGATGTCCTGTCCCAAGGTTCAAAATCCACGGAAAACGATACAGAAATTCTTTCACAAGAAATACCTTTCACGAAAATTTATTATGTTTATTGCTAGAATTTAAACAGTAGCAATAAAAAATAACCAAGGAAACTGTATCTCGAACTTGCACTCAAATGCAGAGTATGCTTGTAACTAGCAACTATCATAATGTGGTACTGTAAATTCTCTTGCTTCCAATTATGAGTGACAAAACAAACAAAAATAAAAAATAACGGATTATACTTCTATGCACTTGATCGTAATCTCGCAAAAATGATCCATTGAACAATAGTTTTGCTTGATGACTAAAGAAGGATGCTACCTACGACTACAAGGTCCACATAACTGGAAAAACATTATTTTTTTTGTTTTTTTTTGTTAAGTCCAAGGTTCATTATAACAGAAAAACATAATTACAAGATGGGAGGCACAAGGCCTCCCCACCCCCATAAACCAAAGGGGAAGGAAAACTCTAAAAGCTCAAAAATGAAGCTCATAAACACAAATAAATAACATAAAGAGAAAAAATAGGAACATTAAAATCGTTTGCTCCAACTCTAAAATTCCTCTTCTTGGAATGAAGACCCGCAATTATTTGTGTCAAATCAAGGTATCCATAAGGTTACTTGTATTCATCTTCATATATATCATCATATTCATATGCATCCTCATCTGAAGCATAATTACCACCAGGAATAATTTTAATAAGAGATTGGGTTTTTTTCTTAGGTGAAATTCCATCCATTTGCTCCTTTTTTTTCCTTGAAATAGTCCCTTCTAAAAGCCGGATCTCTAATGAAATTAGCACGCACTTTATCAAGATGAATAGTACTTGCCACCTCTAGTTCCTCCTTAGTTAAAATATTATGGAGATCAAAAACATTATCCTCCTTTGAATTAATAGCCTTGATCTTGGCAGCTTGCTTGGCTACTTTTCTAGCTTGTTTCCTTGCTATAATATCTTCATCCACTTCACCCCAATCTTTCGAACTATTATCCGAGTCACTAGAATCATCTTGTTCCTCTTCCACCAAAGCCTCACTAGAATCATTAGCCATACCTAACTCGGAATCTAAGGCATCATACTTGTTTTTCACCACTAATTTTGTTTGAAAAAGTTCATCCACATAAGGAGTATCAAAAGATTTAAATTTAAAAGGAATACCCTTATTAGGGGAGTTTTTACACTTAACTGTTTTCCAATCCTCTTTAGATGAACCTGGTTTAGAAATAAACACAGAAATAGACCCCGACATGTCCTGATCAGAGTTCTTCTTAGTTCCGGACAGAGGCTTTGAAGAAATTTCCAAAACTGAGTTAGTCACGGCCTGCAAAGAATTTCGCTTGGACACGGATGTAACCTCAGTACTCTTGGTCCCGGACTTAATTACTTCCAAATTGTGCTTTGAAACTGATTCTTTCTGAGTTCCCATATTTTGCACGGACATAGTAGTTTGCAAAATCTCAGAATTCCCTTGCGTACTATCTGCATTGGCAACATTACATATAGATTGATCCTTCTTTGCAGCAATATTATTTTTACATCTTATCAAATTAAGTTGTGCTTCACGATACTCTTTAAAGGCTTTGTCAAGCTGCTCCCATCCACATTATCATGAACTGAATCAATACTCCCCTTCCCAGGCTGCACATTATCATCAGCAATAACATCAGTATTGTTAACGTTATTTTCATGATCTACAGTCTCATCACTCATTGCACCCAACTCTATAGTCTGATTAGCATGATCTGCATGGGAGCCATGCATATTAGTCTTTCCACGTACTTTCCTCCAAGCATACTTTTGATAGGTGCATTATTTGCATTAGTTAGGTACTCAAATACTTTGCTTTATTGATAGTTTTTGTATCATTATGCTTTGATTTTGTTTGTTTTTGAGTTTCTTAGGTGTTTGAGGTTATCTTGACCAAAAGGGAGTGGAATTCGCTCAAATCCGGAATTTCTTTGTATCACCTTGAAGAGGACGAAAATATGAAGGCAAAGGCGAAAGAACGAGGTTATTCCGACCTCGTATGAGGAAGTTAGAAGCCTCTGAAGCAAGTTAAAGTTGTCGCAAAAGTGAGACATCACAGAACTGTTAAAGACAGGAAGCACAATTACACAGGGCAGCCGCAGAACAGGAAATGAACTATCAGCCTCGGTAGACTGACAATGGAATGATGATTGTTAAAGGCAGATAGCCAGTTCGTTATGGGGCACCTTCTCCTTTATAACTAAATCTAGGTTGGGAGTTTTCACAATTAAATTCAAGCTGCTGCCAAGAGTTCGTACAAGCCTTAGGAGGTTTACGAACTGAGACTAAAGTGACAAGTCTATTTTCCATAGCATGGGTTAACATTCCGGGCAAGATCTGTTTCCATTGAACTAGGGGAAGAATGGAGTAGATTCAAAGGTGTTTGAGAAAGATTGAGTGTTACTGCCATTGAAGAGGATTTGTAAATGTTTAGAGTCTCTGAAATGATTTGAATGAATGGGTTTGTGTTAGAATGTTGCAGGGAAGGAGATAGAGTGATCCGAAATCGACAACAAGCTTCATACCTGCATCACCAGCAAACTGCATGAGAAGTGTTCGAAAGAAGGCCTGAACGACCTCGGCTTCTAGTTTAGTCTGCCATGACCAGCATATCAAAATACTATGTATGATTGAGCTATCGGTAGTTGGTTGAAGTAACATGAGTCTGTGAGGTCGAATGGATTCTTGGGTACCACAGATAATATAAGACTTGGGTCGTTTGCATAGAGTTTTAACGATGGCTATAGAGACCGGTACGAGTGGCAATGAAGAGTGAATAATGCTTCTGCTGCCATTATTGGCAGTTGGTATTAACAGTGGTGATGAGAAGAGGGCTCGAATAGCAGTATGTTGGCAGCGATGTCAGTAAGGGATATTAATAAGATTTGTTGGAGATGATGACAGAGACGATGGCATTGGTGATGGAACGGAGTCGAGTGACTGAAATGGAGAATGAAATGATATGATGGCTTGGAGATGGTGAGCACTAGTCCTTGGTTTTGTTGATTTGGATGGGATATCATTGATTCGTTATGCAGTGTAAATGGAGAATACTCGAGTCTCTGGTGGTGAAGTGGAGTTTAAGACGAGTCCGAGGTGCGATGAGGGAAGGTGCAGTTCGAAGAGATCGAAACTAGGACAGTGGCAGTGATGATGGCTGTGACTGAGAAGGAAATTGGACGGAGAATATGAAGGCATGGGTGCTGTTTTGGTTGTTGCAGTGACGATGCTTGAGGCGAGATATGGGAGATGGGAATGGAGGAGCTCAAGTAAAGACAATGCAGATAGTGATGGTTCTCCGTGATTGAGAAAGTGATAGAGCTCGAGAAACCAAGACGAATAGGTGACGGAGTTGTAGTGACGACGATGTCAGTGTAGTGCATGAAACAACAATGGTTGTTTAATGAAGTCTTGAGCTCGAAGGACATGACATATATGTCTATTGACAGTGGGTTGCCAGCGACTGATGAAAGATGTCCAGAGAAGAATTCGATCTTGATATTATAGATGCTCGGTTCGTGATTGATATTTACGCTGTAGCTAAGGTCATTGATCAGTTGATGGAAGGATGGTTTGGGGTTTGAGAGATAATACAGTCTGTGGTTGAAGCGCTTGTCAGTGATGATAATGGAGTAGCCTGAGTTCGGGGTTTGAGGCATCGGTGATGGGAATGATGTGATACTGTGGTGTTGTGAGCTCGAGTCTGCCATGGAAGCCAGGAGGATGATATGGTTATCGATGAAAAATGGAGTTCGAGTATGAGAAATAATAATCCAGGGAGAAGTTTGCCATGAAAGAAGAGGAATAAAATTTACCCTATCAGTTCCACGGAACTGACAGGCCATTTACAGGCAAATGACTAATTGGGCTGGGCTTCCTAATCATGTATGCGATTCCAGTAGCTGCTGCAGTTACACGGCCAACCCTTTGGATAATCAGGGTATATTTCAAGTTTCGGTAGAGTTTGGAAATTTAGTTTGCACGGGACACAATTTTCGAGATGAGGTGCACTTTCCTATTTTTGCTAGGTTTTCTAGTTTTTTCAAGAGGAGGTTACAAAACTCTATATATATGGAAGCTTAGACACATCTTAGATCTCATCTTCTACTTTGTTTTCTAGGGTTTACAATATGATAGGTTTTATCTTCCTTCTTGTTATGAACTCCTTGAGCATGAGTACTTAATTTTATTATTGGTTATGGAATAATTGGATTTAACATAATATGCTTTTTGATATGATAAATTAGTTTTGTCTCCATATTATCGATTATGATTCACTAATTATATTGTTACATGATTTGAATGCTTGTTTGATCGAGTCATGAATCGGTTGAGTTTGTTTTCATCTATTGCTAGTTTAGGGTTTATTATACGTAAAAGTGATAATCCTTGAATACAAGTAGCATGAATATGGTTATAGCTTGTAGTGATGCATCCTTATGATCATATGTGAACCATAACCTTTGTTAAATCGGATTAGTGCTTTTACACGTTCGATTGCTTTGATTGGCCTGATTTCATAGAACTTAATGCATCTAGGGAATTAAACTTGATTAGTTCTTTTACATGTTAGGTTGTTTTCTTAGATAGAACTCATACTTGCATCTTTTAATGTGTTTGTTGATGACAAAAGGAGATTTGTAGGATATTCTTGCGATCAAGGTATCCTAGGGCTATTGATAAAAATTGAGATTAAATATCAATTCTACTTATTGTTTTGAAAGCATGTTTGTGAATGAAGATGAATCCTTAACCAATATCTTTACATCTTTGATTTGTGTGCTTTATTTCTTTGTTTTGCTTTTATATTGTTTTACTTTACAAATATCAGAAAACCCGTTATTTATAGGAAACCGAAAATATATTGACAACCCAAGTCCTCTCTGTGGGAACGATCCTTTCTTGCCCTTGCTATATTTATATTTTGAGTAGTGAGAAAGTGTAATTTATTTTTGACGCATACGACAGCGATCAACTTTGTATTTGTATTGCTAACCTCTTTACCATCTTTATATTTTTGAATCTGATTTTTGTGAGGCTCAACAGATTTAGAACCTCCCAAAAGCTTGCGAGCAGCAAGACAATTTTCGAACTTATGACCCATAAACCTACAATGTGTGAAAAACTTGATGTTCTCCAAATCCTGAACTTCTACATATTGCCAAAATTCTTTGCCATTAGCTTTCAAACTAATTCTTTTAGGAATTGGTTAAGCAAAATCAATATTAATAAGAACAGCAGCATAGTTCCCAACATCATGATGCAACCTTTTCTGATCAATAGCAATTGGCCTACCAAGTATTTTAGCAATGGATAATAGAATTATTTTCCCCGATAATTCAATGAATAAGCCAGGGAAACTAACCCAAACACTAGCACGAGAAGTACTTTGTCTTTCCGGATCAAAAATAGGGTTAAAATTATAAACCCTAAGTTGTTGATTATGCATAGCCCACGTATCCCCATGCCAAAACCTTTCTTTGTCATCAGATGATGTTAACTTGATGATGAAAAAATCCTTTGTCATTGGTACCAACTTACTCCTCCTATCACCCAGTTTCCATTGTTCCTCCAAAACTTTATGAACTTCATCAAGTTTTAACCCTTTGAAGTTCAATCTCCCAATAAGACTTAATTGAAACATATCACGCCCCTCTTGTGTGAGTTCAAGAGGTAAATATAGAGCCGGTTCATCACAAAAAATAGTTGCATCAGGAAGAGAAGTGAGATCCGAATCTGTTAACAGATAGGGTTTTTTTAACCCTTAACCAAATCAGCAAAACTCACGTTTTTAACCCCATGAGAAATCACGTTTGAAACATGATTTTCCCCTATCCTAAATCACCAAACACATTGCTTGTAGAATCTACCAAGTTAACACTATAATTCGGCAGCCTTGCCATACAAACTCACCTGGTAAAAGATGTATTAAGACGCTGAAAATTTTATCAAGAGAGCTGAAGACCAGACTGTAACACCATACGGTTAATGCCCACGCCAGTGGTTCCTGCAACAGTTTATTGGAATCTTAAGTACGAAAAAATAAACTACGCGAGAAAAAGGTAACTAGGAAAACAAGTCAATGATAATGCTACTTCAACTGAATAAAACAGGTGTAACCAAGACCACTTATACACATTCATTTTTTATCCAATTCATTGAACCACAGATCAGATCAACATTCACTATGGGTGTAAGAGCCCTTCACATCCTAAGGTTTGTCTTAAATTCAGTTGAAATAACATCAAGATGAGGATAATATGCGTATGTCAGTTCGTGTACCTCTGCAAATGAGAAGCAAACCATGAATAACTTTTCATTTTTAGGATAAAAGATTAGCATAACCAGGAAAATGGTATTGGCGTAGTAACAGAAATCCTGCAAAAATCAACAAAACTATAAGAGTTTGAGTTTTATGCTTGCCATATTAAAGTATTCAATATATAACTAATTGTTAACTTTGCAAATCGAACACTTCTCTCTAGAAAAAAAAAGATGCTTACTGACAGTATTTGTTAACTTTGCAAATTAAACACTTCTCTCCAGCGAAAAAAAAAGATGTTTATTAAGTTTCCAAACTAAAGCCTCTTCTTCTTCTACTCCCGAAAACCAAATAAATTGAAACATGAAACAAGCTGCTCATCTAAAGGCCATTAACAAGACAAAAAAAGACTCTATAATTGTTGTTTTGTCTCTTAAATACAAAAACTAAAATCTAAACCCCTATAGCTAATGCCACAACAAGTACAAATCAAAATTTGAGAAAATTCAGTGCTCACCAGGAGGTAATAATTCCATTTCTTGAACCAATAGTATATCCATCTCATCGGAACAAATGTGAAATAGAAAAAACAGTATACATATGGAATGTCCTGAGGTCCTACACAATTCAACATGTACATCAACATCTCTTCCCTTCATAAATACTCAAAATCTAACATAAAACATAATCCAATTTTCACTTACTTGATCCCAAATAGAAAACAAAATGCTCCAAAAGAAAGAACTCCCACTAAATGTATTTTTTTTGCTCAATCAATGTAGATTTTATTAGCTATGATTATCACCGAAGCAATACAAAAGAAGCCACTTAAGGATTAAAAAGAAAAAATACAAAACTTAACAGAACCTATAATAGGTCTGGTATGGAGATTCTAAAGAAAATGAAGTGCAGTTTGTGTATGTTTTTACATTACCCTTTACCATGTTGCTACCTTCTTTTGACATTTTGTTTGCATTGAAGTTTACCTCCCTGTAGCTGTGATCAAATTCTATACTCTGCAATCTATCACACACTTTATTCCATCTTGAGGTTACAAATCAGGGTAACTTATTATTCTTAAAAGCAGCTATAGCAGCTTGTGAATCAGACTTAAACATCACATGTAAGTGCTGATTGTTTATAGCCCATTCACCACCACAAATTATTGCCATTATTTCTGCCTAAAAATTAGTTGTTATGCCAATACCACCTGCCTGAGCTATCAAAAAATTCCCACTACTTGATCTTACTACAAACCCATAACCAGCTTCCCCAGGATTTCCTTTTGAAGCACCATCACAGCATATTAGCATCTTAGGATGATCTGGTAGAGTGAAGAAAATTTCCATCACCCTTGAACTGTATGTTTGTCTATATTTGATTCCAAAGAAGCTAAGAAGTTATGGATCATAGTCCTCATTTTTCATTTTACCTTTCAATCTGCATTCACTTTCTCCAGTTAGAAATTGAATCTTGTTTTTGATTTGATCAGCAGACTCAGCTTCACCTTCAAAAACTATGTTGTTCCTCCTGAACCAAATCTCCTTTATAGTTATGAATGCAGTTGCAATCCACAGTTCTCTTATTACAGATTTCTTGTGTTTTTCCATACTAAATATATCTTGAAAAGAAGATGGTATCTTGAATTTGAAGATGTCCCAAACCAACTCCATAAATTGATATTGTGACTGCAATACCAGAGAACATGGCCAAGACTTTCTTTTTCTTTTAGGCATAGATAACATCTAGAAGCCAATTGAAATCCTTTTTTCTTTAATTTCTCATCTGTTGCATAGATACCTCTATATATCTTCCATATATTTCTGGCTATGGTTAGATGGACACTAGATTTCCAAATCATTTTGTATACATTTAGAATTGGATATTTATCACTAATGCATTGAAATACAGAAGCTACTAAAAAATCCCCAGAGATTGAACTACTCCAAACTAGCTTTTCTTTCCTTCCATCAATTGTTGGCAGATCTTTTATATCAAGAAAGTACTTGTTAGAGCATTGCTCGGTTGAACCCACTAGCGTTTGAAGACTACAAGAAGACATCAACAAGGACTTCATCAACACAGGTATGTGGTAATTGATTTCATTTGGATTCTTGTTCAATTCTACCTTTCTAATCTATCGAAATAAATGCTCACTCTATGGAACAATTCCTATGACGGTAAATGTACATTTATGTATATATACTCGAGGTTATTTGAGCCACGACTTTTGTGACAATAAACTTTATCCCTGGAAAGATTCTCATGTTATAGTTAATGAGCTTACGAATTCAACGAGCCAAGAATCACTAAATTCCGAGTTATAACGATGAAGTTATGAGTGATTTATTAAAGTAACAATTATAAGTGTTACTGTAATTGTTACAGTTTATTACTAGGAAAATATCCACGAACTGTTTGTAACGGTTCACGGACTTGAGCCCGATTACGTGACTAGAAGCCATTTTTGGTCAAGTTTTTGATATTTACTTATCTAGGCAAGATAGCTATTACTCCAAACATATTTGATTACCATATTAAAGTGTTTGTGATTCCTTCCTAATATAAATTGTGATTTATTCACATAAATACAATATTTGATTTATTTGGTGTGCCGGTTTCATCTCATTATTTATTTTCTAACGCTTTCAATTGGGTGTGCCTGCCTCATCTCATTAAGGAAGTTCGGCTCCATTGTCCAGGTATTTCACGTTGGGTGGAATTTTCTTTAATTTCTCATCTGTTGCACAGATACCTCTATATATCTTCCATATATTGCTGGCTATGGTTAGATGGACACTAGATTTCCAAATCATTTTGTATACATTTAGAATTGGATATTTATCACTAATGCATTGAAATATAGAAGCTACTAAAAAATCCCCAGAGATTGAACTACTCCAAACTAGCTTGTCTTTCCTTCCATCAATTGTTGGCAGATCTTTTATATCAAGAAAGTACTTGTTAGAGCATTGCTCGGTTGAACCCACTAGCGTTTGAAGACTACAAGAAGACATCAACAAGGACTTCATCAACACAGGTATGTGGTAATTGATTTCATTTGGATTCTTGTTCAATTCTACCTTTCTAATCTATCGAAATAAATGCTCACTCTATGGAACAATTCCTATGACGGTAAATGTACATTTATGTATATATACTCGAGGTTATTTGAGCCACGACTTTTGTGACAATAAACTTTATCCCTGGAAAGATTCTCATGTTATAGTTAATGAGCTTACGAATTCAACGAGCCAAGAATCACTAAATTCCGAGTTATAACGATGAAGTTATGAGTGATTTATTAAAGTAACAATTATAAGTGTTACTGTAATTGTTACAGTTTGTTACTAGGAAAATATCCACGAACTGCTTGTAACGGTTCACGGACTTGAGCCCGATTACGTGACTAGAAGCCATTTTTGGTCAAGTTTTTGATATTTACTTATCTAGGCAAGATAGCTATTACTCCAAACATATTTGATTACCATATTAAAGTGTTTGTGATTCCTTCCTAATATAAATTGTGATTTATTCACATAAATACAATATTTGATTTATTTGGTGTGTCGGTTTCATCTCATTATTTATTTTCTAATGCTTTCAATTGGGTGTGCCTGTCTCATCTCATTAAGGAAGTTCGGCTCCATTGTCCAGGTATTTCACGTTGGGTGGAATTTTGTTATAGTAAGCCTGCTAGACTTTATTATGACCAATATATCTTGTCTTCGGCACTTGGTGTATAGCAAGGGGACCCACTTGGTCCTTTGTTGTTTGCTTTGACACTTCATCCACTTGTGAAAACCATTGCTTCTCAGTGCAAACTTGATTTGCATGCCTGGTACCTTGATGATGGGGCTATTATCGGTGACACTCTTGAGGTGTCCAAAGCACTCAGAATCATAGAGTCTGAGGGGCCTGGTAGAGGTTTACATCTTATAAAATATAAAGAAAACAAAGGTTTTTTTGCCTACTGCTTATCCTAGAAGTTTTGAAGAAGATGTTTTCCCTCGAGATATTGGCAGGCCAACCAATGGTGTTAAACTTTTAGGAGGGCTAGTGAGTCTGGATTTGAATTTCATCACTGACATGGCTTTGGGTAGAGTTCGCAAGACTATTCAACTTATGTTCGCCATCAAAAAACTCAAGGACCCCCAGAGTGAGATGTTACTGCTTCGCAACTGTAACAGTGTGTCCAAATTGTACTTTGCTATGCGTACCACCAACCCCGCAGCTCTACAGCAAGCCACTGAACTCTTTGATAATCATTTATTTCAGTATTTGAGACTTTTGGTCACAGGTGATGGGGCAGGTTTTGGGCCTTTGCGGCAGCGTTTATCTACTTTACCCATAAAATATGGTGGCCTTGGCATTTATACTATGGAAGACACTCGCTACTATTGTTTCCTTGCCTCCCGGAGTCAGATGGTTTCGGTAAAAAGTTGATTCTTGGTAGCTTATTCCCATCAGAGAAAGATTCTGCTTATCAGTCGGCTCTTCTATTGCATTGATGATACGTCTCCCCCACCCCCCTCACCCCCTTCTATGCACTCCTTGGCAGTTACTTATTTTGACGCAGTTAAGCGGCAAATTCCCACCCAATTTTGTATGTTTATAAGAGATTCCATGTCATGCAATGCAATCGGGTTAAGCATGCTCAAGACTATCTTTTGGACGTACCTATTAGTGGTTTGAATCAATGCCTTGGACCAAGAAAGTTTAGAGATATAGTTTATTACCGCCTTGGTATCCTCTTGTTCGTCGAAGGTGGCTTATGCTCAAGATGCAATAGACCTATGGATATTTTTGGTGATCACGCTCTTCATTGTGCCAATGATGTTGGGATTAATTTTCGGCATGACTATGTACATGACGTTACTGCTGATATATGTTACGAAGCTGGTGTACCGGCGCGTAAAGAAGTTTCCCATGGTTTTCTGTCGGATGACAACAAGGATTTCCGCCCTGTTGACATCCTTGTTCATAGTTGGGAGAATAGCCAAGATGTTTGTATAGATGTTACATGCGTTTCCCCCTTTACAAGTGAAGGTGTTCGTGCTTTCATTCCAGGTCAGGCTATTGCGAAGGCTGTTTTGCGCAAACGTACCAAATATTTAGATCAATGTGTTTCGCATGGTTATGGTTTGGGTGTTCTAGCATTTTCCACGTTGGGAGAGCTTGGGAATGATATGTTGTGTTTTTATAAGAGGTTAAAGAATTGTCTTGTTAGTAGTGGAGTAGGTATTTTCTTTTTCATAGACTAGGGTTTGCTATTCAAAAGGGTGTTTACCCCCAGCTTGTTGCTAGGCTGCCACCTAAAATATTGTACGACTAAGGTCATTACAAATCATTAAATATTAAATATATTAAATATTAAATTTAGAAAATAAAAATAAAAATATTTAATTATTTTGGAATTGTAACTTAGGAAAGACTCCTAAACTTAGGAGAGTCTTGAAAAAGGAAAATAGCTTTCCTTAGCTTTCAAATTACCTTTCACTATAAATAAAGGGCTCGTGAGTGCTACACGTTTTTCATCCCCTTTGGAAAATTGGTGTAAGCTTCATAAGGTTGTTTTCCATGTCTTATGTTATTCGTGAACAAGAGTGAGATAAAAGTGTTTGTGTTGGGGATCACAAAGCCGAGTTGGATTTAATCTTCGTGATTGATTATACAACTTGTAATCTAGGTTTTTCACCTCTTGTCTATTCTAAGGTTTTCTCTTCTGATATAAAACCATTCAAGAGTTGTTGATCATAAACCCTAGGTTTCGATAGATTTTAGTTTCCGATCGTATAACAACACTTGTTAGTCGAAATCGGAAGCTAGAAAGAAAACTTCGATTAAGGTATCTTGTAAAATCCTTAAGAAGTTTTAAACAAGATATCACTAGATTTATTCTTGCTGTAGAATTATTAGGGTTTTCTTAACTTGAAAATTGATCTTTGGAATCGCCCAAGTTCACTCACAAAAATTAGGTTCATGTATATCTTGTGTGTACGCATATTGATTGTAAGTTAAAACCCTAATCTACAAGTTTGTTTCTGTATCTCTACTTTTATCTGGTAGTTGTTTGAAACAAACACAAGATTTCCAAATCCTTGATTTACATCTAAAGGAAAAGCAAATCGGTGTTTTGTGAAAAAAAAGATCGAAAAATATCAACCGTGTTGTTGTATCTTCTGAAGAGAACTTTTTTCTGCTAGAAGATTTTCGGGAATAACTTCTAAAGAGAATTTTTGTTCTGCTAGAAGTTATACGAGAATAATTCCTAAAGAGAATCGGTGTTCTGCTAGGAGTTCTATAAGTGCTTGAATACAGCTGACGCATGTATTACATCTAGTCCGAATAGGTAGTAGGAAATTGGTGTAACAGCTTATAGTCAATGTGTGTTTATTCTGGACTAGGTTCCGGGGTTTTTCTGCATTTGCGGTTTCCTCGTTAACAAAAAATTTGGTGTCTGCGTTATTTCTTTTCCGCATTATATTGTTTATCTTTATAATTGAAATATCACAGGTTGTGCGTTAATTAATTATTATTGATAAATCCGACCTTGTTTGTTGGATAGGATTTTGATTGATCTTGGATATTGGTCTTTGGTACCGTCCAAGTATTTCTCACATCAATCAGGCTCATATATTTCTATCTGTTTGATTTGCCGATTGATTTGAGAAAAAGAGATAAACTCTTTAGTATTATTCTTTGATTGAGTTTTCACTCTCGGAATATTATTGAAGTTTAGTCCATACAGATTTCCAAACGAAATATTGGGTGTGGTTGTTAGACCTCCGCTTTTTCAATTGGTATCAGAGCAGGCAAACAAACTAAGACCTTATAAGTCTGTGTTTGAAGCAATATGATTATTATGGACAAAAGTGATATCTATATAAACGTACCGCCATCCTTCGGTGGCACAAACTATTTATGGTGGAAAATTGCTATGTGATATTTTCTACAAGCGCGGGATTTTCAATCATGTGTTCGTATTGTTAATGGCTATGATCCTCCAACAGTTACAGTAGACGATGTAACTATTGTAAAGGATATTGGTAGTTATAGTGATGTCGAGATTATTGATGCAAGGAAATATTCTGACGGATTAAATGCTATCATCCATGCCATTACCCCAGATCTTCAGCACCACATAACTACGTGTAATAAGTCTAAAGATGCTTGGGATATCTTATAAACAGTATTTGAAGGGAATGCCGTAGAGAAAGAAGCAAGGCTTCAAAACCTAGCATCTGACTGAGGAAACCTTCGCATGTATGATGATGAAACCTTTGATGAGTTTAACCAAATACTTTCTCAAATAATTAACGCCTCATATTCGTTAGGAAGAATTATTCCAAAGAAAGTTATTGTGTACAAAATTATCAGGTCTCTACCATCAAGATACGATTCTAAGAAACATGTCATTGAAGAAGCGAATGATCTTTCTACACTCTCTAGGAATACTCTTGTTAGAAAGTTAAAGATCTTTGATAATGAACACCGGTCTGGAAAATAGGTGATTTCTCTTAAAACTGCAAACGATTCTGAATCCTCTAAGGATAAATCTGGTTCGCTAAATGCTAAGGATGTTACTCCACTTCAATTTAGAAAAATCTTGAGAGACAGGAAAAAAAGTTTTTCTAAAGGTACTGCATCTCCTAATGATGATGTACAGTGCTTTAAGTTTCGTGGTTTCAGGCACTTTTTTTCAACATGTCCTAGCTGGACCCGTAGACAATCGTCATATGCATCAGCTTTGCCTACTCTTGATAAAGGACCTGAATATTATGATCACCAAGAGTACGCAGGCGAGGTTGCATTAGCTTCTGGAAAAATTCTTTAGGATACTGATTCTGATGAAGAAGTGTGCAATGTAGATCCATTTGCTAATAATCTTCTTAAGGAATGTCATCAGAAACTCTCGGAAGCTGAAAGCACCATTTCAGTGAGAAAGTTAAATATGTGTTGATGGTCGTTTTTAGGTCAGGGCTAAAATTGTAAAACCCTGTATTTAATGTGTCGTTGTTCTGCAAAGAAACTGAGCCACTTAAGGGTAATGAGTGCCTAGGCTTCTTTATTTAAGCATGTATTGAGCAATTCAATATACTTGCATATATTTCACTCAGAATGGTGCATACAGCAACCATCCCAAATATTATGTGAATTTTATTCTCCACCGAAATTATTCGCTAATGCATTGACATGCCTAGTATTTTCTTATGCTATGCTCCCCAGTTGAACTCTCAATATTGGCTTGACATGATGATTAATGTTCACTCGCAGCGGAGTAGCATGAATCTTCCGAAGTGTCAGTGTTGAGACCTACATGAAAACACTCATGTAGGCTACACCACTCTTTGATAAAGAGATTAGCATGTTTTCACACCTTTTAGTTAAAAGTTAGCACGATCAAACGCGTTTATATTCCTTAAGGAAAATATAGACTATCCATGCCAGTCTCAAAAATAATCAAGGCCACACAACTTGGCCACGTGATTCAACAAGCCTAGATTACTCCTTGCGGAACTAGGCAATCACCATATTGACCATCGGCGAGCCCACTAATACCCTAGTCGACCGAGTCTTATTTAGTTCATCCACAAGCGCTTCAAACGTTAACCCAAACATGGGTGTTCGCGCTACTTGAAAATAAGCTCAAACGAGCTAAGACCGGAAAATACGGTCTCAAAATCATCATTCCTGTCCAACTTAGCCAGCCTAGTTTGACAGCTAAGATATTCCTTGGAATGATCAAGAGGCGCCAGCATGCCTATTGGCGGCCCAACATCTCCCTTGGTCGATCGACCTGCCCGCAGCAAGTCTATAGGGCGTTAAATCGATTGCTCAAAGAAGGGTGAACGCGTTGTTGTTACATTAGCTCAAACGATCTAAGACCGGCAAAAACGGTGTTAAAATCCATCGCATCCGTCCAACTTATCCGGACTTGTTGGAAAGCGTAGATCGCATCTTGTAACATACTGCCGCAAATCGATCACGATCGTCCATCTTTGCCAGCTAAAGTAAGTGGCTTAGATTCAATTCCAGGCGAACCAAGAGAGGTCAGCGCGCTCACTGGCGCCCCGTCTTTGCATATGGCCGATCGGCCTGTTTGAACTAGCGCTTCAAATCATTTAGCCGAACTAGGGTTGGCCACACGACCCCTAAACCCTAAAATCTCATCAACGACAATAAACAACTGCCATAAATCATCTCGTCCATCCAACTTCGCTAGCCTAGTTGGATGGTGTAGATTCATTCTCAGAAAACCAACAAGGTAGCATTATGACCACCGGACACCCCTCCTTCATAGGAAGCGATCGACCAAGTAATAACTTGTCCTTAGAGCTACCAAACGATCACCAAAGGTGGTCAGCCATGCTACCTCATTTAATACGCCTAATCCGTGACTTATCCAATCGAGCTCTAAAACAACGATGCATCATGCACATCGATTACTTTGAGATGCTTAAAGGCGATGCTTTACATGCATCGAATACGTATGATATTTTATCGGCCTCACAAACAACTTAGTTATTTAACCTAATAGCACCACATGCTATTCTATACGGAAAGTCCCACGACTTGACCCACTTACTCGAGACATCAAACATGTCACAAACTTGGGGATACTTACTGGGGTATTGGTCTGGAGGTTTACAGAGTGCGGTGTGCAATGCAACCATTATGAGAACGTGTCAAGAAATGACGAATGGTTAACAACAATGAGGGTAGTGGATGAAGGTGTGACCACGTGATGATCACCACCTCTTACACGACCCCACTACTTAATCTTCTCCACTTCCTATGAGATCAGGGTTGCACTCAAATGACTTGTATAAATAGGTTTTCAACCTATTTCGATAACAACAACACAAGTGTTATCAACACGAGTATCCAGAAACCAGATTCTGATACAAGTCATAAAACAGCCACACATGCATAATTCAACATTCTGATCTCAAACACCTTCTTCTTTTCCCTCCTTAAGATCAACCCTTCTCCTTCACTTTGTGACCGAATTGAATCTAGAACGGCCATTTCTTGGTTTAGGCCAGAGTATTATAGATTGATATCTCGAATCTAAAAGTACTCCCTTGTAGTATATTTGTTTAGGGTACTAATTCGTTTCTCATCGACACACCCAAATTTACCAAAAAAGCATAACTAGTTTTTACCCTCAAATAACTAGCGACCACAGTGGAAGATTAATCTCTCGGTTGCGAAGCCAATTTCTCAATTTTAATTCCAATATTCTCAAACTCAAGATGGTGGATCTTAGGTCTAAATTCAATCATTATCCATAATTCATTTCAATCACCGATCCCAGACACTTCCGAAGCCGTCAATGCTTTAAATCCAATTACCATGGAAGGTATGGCAAACCGGCTGTAGCAAGAGCCAACAAACATCCACCAATTTCAGAGATGACACAAAAAATATTAAATACTTTTCTGAGGTCTGTGTCTCCGCCAGTGACGATGCAGACAGAGTATATGGTTGTATCAGAAAAGGGGAATGACCAACACCAATATACTATCCGCAAGTACAGTCAACACATCCCATGATGTTACATCCTCTAGCACCAACACCAGCAGCACTGGAAGCATCCCCTCTGGTGTGACGCCTCCTATTACCAGATCCTGAGCCGCCACTACTCCTAATATTACTTCGAGCATGGCACCTCCAATCGTCACCAGGGATGCTACCACTTCTTCGTCGGGATGAGAGACTTGAGGAGCCATAGGAATCCAACCTCCTATTACCATTATCGATTTAATGAAGAGACAAGAAGTTCTTTCCAAAATTCATACGGACATGGCCACAACTCAGAAGGAGCGAAATAACAAACGTCTGAATGATTATGTCAAGGGATTCAGAATTCAGGCGTTCGATTGTCATGATCCAAATGTGACTGAACATTAATTGGTGGAGTTATGCATTAATCCTTTTTGGGGACTCCGTTCACAAAATCGTACAGTCTATGATGAATTATTTATGTGAAATTTTGTATTTCTCTAAGGCGCAATGTCAAGACATATTTGCAGCCTTCAACTGTGTTGTATCAGGCAGGCATCTGTTTCCAGTCAGGGTTAATCCACTCTCAAGCCCCAATCTTTCCTGTAAAGCGCGAATGATAAATGCAACTGGGGACTCACTTGAGATGCAAAGATTTCAAAGCAGGAAGCTGTTCATTACCCAACCATAATCAAAAACTCAGAGGGAGAATCCAAAGACGCTTGCGGGTACATCAACCTTAAAATGAAGGTGGGAGATGCTCTAACACACGCCAAATTTCATGTGGTTAAAGAATACCCAAATTATGATATGATCATGAGGCGCTCATGGATACACGATAACAAGGCAAAGCTAGGAGTATGTCCTTTGCTAATGTCTATACCTGAGAGGGTCTCCAACAAGCCATCCAATCCTGAAGATTACTTGTTACTGTATGGACAACTCGCAAATGTGATGCAATTTCCTGGAGAGTGTAGCTTCGCAGATTCCACGAGTAAGTCTTGTTGAACAACTCTCTTTACAAACCGACTATCTTTCGTTCCATCAGGACCTGGGGACTTTTGTCCGTCGACATCTTGATGTCGTCACTAACGCCTGATGTTGCCTACTCACGGGAGAGCCTAATATACCCAAATCTCAATCATGTGCGAGGGACATGCCTAGCGGAGACAGATCTAAGTAATTATCCTTAAACTAAATATTTTATATTTATTAGGCATAGAAAATAAATTTTAAATATCTTAGTGTTGAGACGTGCAAACTCCTCAACACTTGCTCTTGTGTTGTTAGTCATAATGCCTCAACACGTTTTCTTCTTAGTGTTGAGACGTGCAAATTCCTCAACACTCACTCTTGTATTGTCAGACGTAATGCCTCAAAACGTTTTACTCTTAGTGTTGAGACATGCAAATTCCTCAACACTCACTCTTGTGTTGTCAGGCATAATGCGTCAACACATTTTACTCTTAGTGTTGAGACGTGCAAATCCCTCAACACTCACTCTTGTGTTGCTAGGCGTACTGCCTCAACACATCCCTCCTCTTAATTTTGAGACGTGAAAATACCTCAACTGTGTTGCCAGGCGTACTGCCTCAACATATCCTTCCTCTTTGTGTTGAGACTTGCATATTCCTCAGTACTCGACTATGTTGCCAGGCGTACTGCCTCAAAACATCCTTCCTCTTAGTGTTGAGACGTGCAAATTCCTCAACACTCATTACTGTGTTTCCAGGCGTACTGCCTCAACACATCCTTCCTCTTAGTATTGAGAGGTGCAAATTCCTCAACACTCATTACTGTGTTTCCAGGCGTACTGCCTCAACACATCCTTCCTATTAGTGTTGAGACGTGCAAATTCCTCAATACTCATTATTGTGTTTCCAAGTGTACTGCCTCAACACATACTTCCTCTTAGTGTTGAGACGTGTAAATTTCTCAACACTCGTTACTGTGTTGCCAGGCGTTATGCCTAAACACATCCTTCCTCTTAGTGTTGAGACGTGCAAATTCCTCAAAACTCATTACTGGGTTGCCAGGTGTACTTCCTGAACACATAATTAATCCATATGTTGATTCCTAGATCAACATAAATTTATTAGTGTTTGAACTTGCACAGAATGATGATTTGTGGAGCATTTGTTTGAAACCCTAATTTTGGTCAATTGTTCGTCAATTGATGAATTGCTGAAAATAGATCACGAGTGAGGGAGGGACCGACCACATGGGATAATGGACTACCATGTGGTGCCCAAGTGCTCGAGTGAGCGTGCACCAAGGTCCTTAGTTGACCGGTTGGTGAAAGAATGATGATAAAATGTCGGTTTCATCATTTATTAAAATTGTGCCCGTCTAAGCGTTAGGAAATAAAACCTAATTTATGGAGAACTGAGGGACCGGCCAAGGGAGAATAGAACCGGCCCTTAGTGGTGTGGGACCAGCTGATGGTCAACTGAGCAAATTCCAAGTTGGTTGAAAAGAGTTTGGACCCAATACGAGCAATTGAGCAAATTAGGTAAAAATCATGAAGATGTGTGGGACCGGCTCTTTGCGAGCCTTAGGTCCGGCCTTGGTAGGTCAAGGAAGCATGCCCGTGTCACCATAATTCCCTTATCTCAATCCTGAGAGTTTTGGTATTTTCTGGTGTACATTTGAGCAATATTTTTGATTTTCAGAAGAGTTTGATCTTTGACTGAAATCCTTGATTTTTCTCGAATGAGCAAGTAGGACTTTACTCGTTTGATCAATATTTTGAGAATATTAAAATATTTTAATATTTTCGTGAAAAGCCTAGTCGGTCATGAGACCAGTTGTCTTTTTGGCTTTTTGTTTCATGGTTTGAGCAATATTTGAGAATATATGAAGAAACCATGATTTTTGCTCAAACGGAGGAGTTTCATGAGATGAGGGAAATAAATAATTATGAAAACAAGGATCGCAAGGTATGGGACCGGCCATGGCTAGGGCATGGCCGGCCGGCTAGTAGTCCGGTCCCGCGACACCTTTCCCTATCTTATTATTTTTCATAAAATCGTGAAAATATGGAGAAACCGTGAGTTTTACTCAAACGAGGAAAGTTGCTTGAATGAAATCATGAAAATAAGAAAATAAGAACAATAAAGGGAAGAGGCGCGGGGGACCGGTCACGACGGCATGACCGGCCGTCCGGTGGGCCCGTACCCTAGGCACCTCTTTTATTATTTTTTATCATTATTTTCTCTATCCTATTTTGTGTAGGATTCCTCATTTGTCCATATTTTTGAATGCTTGTTCGTGCATTTGGGTGATCGTTCGTGCATCATTGTTGAGTACACTTGCATCATTTTATTGGGGCTTACTCGATGGTAGTCCATGTGCCCGATTATTGAGTAATTATTACTAATTCATGAAATTCAGTGGAGAATTATTCATGAAACATAGTAATAATCATGAATTTTGCATCTATTACTAATCCATGAAATCAGCCGGGGATTCATGGAACGGAGTAATGAGATATAATAGATTATTTTCTAGGAATTCAGTGGTGAATGTCACGGTAGAATTAATCTATTGTAGAATCGAGATATGAGATAGTTGAAGCATCATACTCGTTCTGAAAGGTGCATAGTCAGGGAACAACGTGCAGCGTTATTAACGTCCTGAAGGCGTTTAGCCCCCTCAACAAACAATTATGTAGGAGAGCCGCTTGAATATATACACGGTCTCTCTACATAGTCAGGGAACAACGAGTGTCACCGACGTCCTGAAGGCGTTAAGCCCTCTCAACAAACAATTATGTAGGAGGACCACCCAATCATTATTCTATGTAGAGGTGGGTCTATCTATGTAGTCAGGGAACAACGAGTATCGCCAACATCCTGAAGGCGTTAAGCCCTCTCAACAAACAATTATATTATTCTACATAGAGGTCATGATGAAATGCGCAGCATCGAACGCTCAGCTAGTGGGAGGCCTTTCGAGAATCATATTCATCATGGATCTGATAGGAACTCGATCAGAGATCATGAAACAGTTCACGAATCGTAAAATATGAATCGTCACATGCGTTTCTAAAGCCGGGTCAGAAACATACAGTATCATGATTTTACGATTTTAACCTTTGTTGAAAATCCACCATCAACATTAAGTCCCATGCTTAGTGAGGGAAAGTCATGTTCCGTAGTAAGCATTAGATGGTGATTTTCCAGTCGACGAGATAAGCAGTTGAACTCGGTCGTACAAAGGTATTTTCAGAATCCTCGATTTGCTCCAATGGTGTCATGTACGAGCAAATGCTCAGGTAAGGACCCTGATAGTAAGATAGAGTGTCATCTCGTGAGCACGGAAATATGAAGCAATGCTGATTTGGACGATCGGGCTTCCTATTTTGGTCAGTTTAATGTTTGTGGGCCCGAGCCTAAGAAAGGAAATCCATGTTTTATTAGGTTTTGGAAATAAAATTGATATAAAAGGGAAGAAGCCCTAATTTTTTTTTAATTTTTTTTTTTGATTGACTGACCAAGCATCTCTTCTTCCTCACGTCCGAGCAAAGAAAAAAAAATAAAATAAAAATTTGTACGCCGGAGCTCTCCATCACCGACTACCGCCAACCGATTTCCGACGAACTCCGGCGCCGACAAAAGGTATGTGAATTTTTTTTTTTTTTTTGCTGTTAGTTTGTAAATTTTTTCATAAGTTCAAAAATAAAATTCTATAGGTATGCACATGTGTAGGTTTTATGAAGAAATTATTTTAGAAAACGTATGCCCGTTCGTTCGTTAGTTTAAGCAATGAGCAATAATTCCTAATATGAAAGAGATACATATATTATTGAATAGACATGGTCTAATTGCAGTGGAGAAAATTTTGTTTATGAGGTTTCATGAAAATCAAAGTTTATTTTCAAAGCATGGACTTTCACACAATTACCTTTAGGAAACGTACATTCGTTTGTAGTTAAATAATAAACAATAATTCCTAAGATATTCTTGAAATAGACCTGCACTTTATGATAAAATTTTGTTTGTGCACTTTCAAAATTTTATTTGGAATATATGGACCTTTACAAAAATAGAAAATACCCTCGTTTCATAGACGAATGCTCGTTTGAGCAAAACAAAATAAATTTTTTAACAATAACTCACGTAAAGAGATTTTTTTTTCTTTTTTGAAAATTCCGTGAGTTACCTACTCACGTCGAATATATATATATATATTTTTTTTTACGTGAGTTTTTTTTTTTTTTAAAAGAACTTTGTTAAACAAATCAAATTTTGATTTTTTTGAGTAATTGTCGAAAGTAACTAATGTTTCATGAATTTGTGATTTCATAGTGTATGTACACACGGTAGAAAATCAATGAATGTTCACATGAAGGGTTATGTGAATTATTCATAATTTCGTGCAAAGTCAGGTGTCGACTTTTTAAATAATGGGTGTTGCTCGTATTTGCAAGTTCGAAAAAGCGAGCAAGATTTTTGAAATTTTACGTTAGTATCACTAAGTTCGTGAAGCAAGAGTTGGGGATTACCATTTTTGTAGACGTTGATGTGAGAATCTTAATTATTCTGTTGTGCTTAAATTCCTTTGTGTTGGTGAAATTTGTTGATGAAATTTGTTGTATGAATGTCGCAGCAACTTTCCAGAGATGACTGATTCCCATGGTAGTGCTTCTGAAGATGATGTTTCTAGAGAGGAAACTTCCAGAGAGGATGTTTTTATAGATTCTTCCACCAGAGATGATGACTCTTCTATAAATGATGATTCTGGGACTTCTAGGGAAAAAGAAACTTCTAAAACTAAGAACATCCCAAATACTGATGATGAATTCTTTGTGTTTCAGTACAAACCCGAAAAGCGTCCCTCAGGTTCCTCGTTCCGGCTGCTCATAAATCCAGGAGTACTACTCAGAACAAGTTGGTGTCTCCTCAAGCAATAACTCGGATTCGTTTGCTTGGAAAATACTATTTGGGTTCACATGTGGAACTCAAGCTTTCCCGAAAGCCTCTGACACATTTCTCTGGATGGGAAAGACACATGTTGGGTCATAGTTGCGTAAGGACCATGCTGGATCCCGCACAGGTGACACGAGCTATTCAAGCAGCTGGGGATTTAATCATTCATCACGATATACCAGGTATTGTGGCTCTGCTTGCTCATTGGTGCATTCCTACTCATACCTTCATATGCATATGGGGAGAATTCACCATCATTTTGGAAGATGTAGTCTCTTTATTGCATCTCCCAGTTACTGGTAACTTTCCTGGAGAACTCCCAGTAGAGGATAATGTAATTTCTGACGCGTTAAAACCTTAAATGCACGATTTCAACAAGTCGCCCAAATTTTGCTATGCTCAATGGTTGAAGCACTGATGGACGAGAGATGGAGTTCCTGAAGAACCTGTTAATGGTACCTTAACTATTGCTTCTTTCTTATGCTTGTGGCTCTCCAGAGACAATCTTGAGGATAGTGGACATTTGTTGAAGTCATTTGTGATTCCTTTTGCCATAAGGATAGCTAAAGGTGGGAAACTTCCCACTGGTAGTCTATTTTTGGGTTCACTATTTTCCAATTTATACTCCTTAGTCATAGACTCTAGTGTCTCCAATGGCTTCATGAAGACTGAAACATATGCCAATTAATATTATGTTCCTCCAAGCTCTGATGTGGAGCACCTTGAGAATTATGCTTTAATTACTCGTAGCGTCTTGCAAGGAACCGATGTTGATACTCGTCATGCTTTTCTCGAGAAAGATAGTGCCAGGATTATGCATTGGTATACAAAGCAGCCACGATACAAGACAAGCCTCACTAGTATTTTAGACACCGAGTCTGAGTTCAACTTTCGCCCCTGGGTGTCAGTTCCTCCTCTCTTTTCACAATTGATCACATTCAATGCTGATGAATAAAATGGTATTGAAGTCTGGCATCGGTCTAAGTGATGGAGATAACTCTTTAATACTGAGCTGCACCCATGTAATACTGAAGTCTGGCACTTACGTAGGTTACTTGTTTCCTTGCTTCAATCGAGCTACCTACGTAACTGCAGCTTATGTAGACTTCTGGCATCAATAACTTGAGCGCTTGCATTTGCGATGGATGTTAAGTCTCTTGTACGAGAGTTTCCTTCTCCTGACATGATTTATGCTCGACCAAGGTTGAGATACCTTTCTAGTGGTGACAAAGGAAAACGCCTCCAGAATGTTCACAGATAAGTGCTTTACTTACGATTTCGGTAAATGCATGATAACCATATATTAATTATTTTATTGATGTTATTATAGAACGATCGTGTTGTGAGATCTCAAATTCAGTTATATTTCTTAGAAGTGCAAGAAAGTCCCCAGGGTGGAGAAGGCAGAAGTAAGAGGAATTACAAGATGATGCCGAATAAGGTGCAGTCCCCTGTCGTTTCTTTGGTGAGTTTTTAATATTCCTTCGCGACTTTTTCCTTGTCCGCATAATAGGATCATGAAACCAATGTTTTTTGCTACTCTAGAATTTCGCTCCATCAAGTATTGATGGTCTTCGTCTTGCTCAGCTAACAACTCATGAGTCCAGCGATGAAGATGAAGTTGATGTAAGTACTCCTTCGTATAATTAATCATGATGCTTATTGAAATAAATAATAATGATTGCCACTATATACCCAGGAGAACATTGTTTTGGAAGGCCAACATGGCCATGTTGTTCATTCATCTTCAAACGGTGGTGAGAAAGAGAACCTTCAAGAATTGGGACCGAATGGAGGTAATGGTGCTCCCAATGTTGATGCCGGCCATATTATTCCTTCGAACAACTTGGAAACCCCTCAAGTAAGTATCCATCTCATATTCTCTTCATAAAAGTATAACATTGTTGATTTGTTGACGAATGATTGAGAAACCATACGAATGAATGAAATTTTTTAGTAAAATACGTCATCAGAAAATTCAAAACTCGGTCTTCTAGCAAAAACGCCATAAAAACTTCATCCAATGTCGAATTTTCGCGATCTACCCATGTATTCTTATTCCCAGGAGATTTCCAATCTTTAAGAAGCTTCTAGAGTTTTGAGCACGTTTAGGGGCCAAAATCAGCGAAACAGTAAACTTCCAGGAGGCTTTCAGAAAATTTTCAGCTGACATGTAGTCCAATGTTTTGGCCACAACTCTTTGATCATTTATCCGATTGTCATGAAATTTTGATATGTTGTAGAAAACATCCATACAAATAGAATGGTATATGACTCAAATTTATATTATTTACCAATTGATCCCAGTTTGTCGTCTTATACAGGGAAGTATAAAATCTTTTCAGACGAGTTTGTTGAAAAACGTGTTTTATGACTTCCACACCATTTGCTTATGTTTTGGATGTATAGTAAAGGATTTAGATAGTGTTAGTTCACTTACATGCTGGATTTTATGATTGATTTTGTTTTCCATGCTTGAATTTCTCTAATCTCATGTAATCTTTGTATTAGGTACCAAATGCCGAAGTTGAGAATAATGGAGCGAATGATGATTCAAACCATATGGTGAATCGAGTTGATGATGTTACCATATCTGCACCTCAATGCCATGAGAATATTTCTACTGAAGTTGTCGAGGAGAATGAAGATCAAATCATCATCACTTCAGAGATAGAAGAACCGGACCCAGAATGGAAGAAACCTCCCCATCAATAGAAGAAACCGCTCCCACAATTGCTGAATCTGCTCTAATAATTGAGAACCGCATAATAGTGCATGAATACCCTAATACATGGATTATTTGTGATCCTGCATTCGGTGAGTCTCTCTCATATCACACATCAATTGGTGGATTTAGCGTTCGCATGGGGTATGCTGATATGTATGATAAATTGTGGAAAATGTATGGTCATATTGTTGTCACCAAGGATCCAAAACGCAGTTACTTCTTGACAATGCAAGTAGGAACTATCTTGCGTGTCATAGATGATATATGGACAAGGGCGAGAAGTATTGTTACTCAAGATGTACTATTTGATTGGGAGTACAATTTGAAGAAATCTGAAGAACTTGGTTTCAACTTGAAGTGGCTTCGTCAAAAGATCGACACCATCAAGGATGCAGTAGAAAACTATGAGGACCCTCAAGCTCGTCAATCCTGTTAGACCGGTCAAGTGACGAATTAGCTGATAATAACTCGATTAGTTTAACAAGAACATTAATTAATAGAAATTAATCTAACAACGATCTAGATACGAAACTAGTACCGTTGGAAAGATCTCGAAATGCTATGCGAAATAAGCTACTCGAACGTGTCATTCGGATGTCAGGCAAAGAAGATTTCATCAAATTAGTGAGAGGGTCAAAATAGTATTTTGCCATTGAACCGTTTGGGGATACCCTTATCAATTAAGTGGATATTCCATAGTTTTTCTCTTGGTCTTATCAGTAGTAAATTGAGAAGATAAACTTTTGTCTTATTTTTCTTCTTCTCCATTCTTCTTTCTTTTTTTCTTTCTTCTATTCTTCAGTTCTCTCTCTCTTTCTCTGTCGATTTCCATTTCAATGGATTAAAATTAAGTCTCTCGAGAATAGTTCATAGAAGCTTATTAGTAAGTTGAAACGAAAACGGAGATGTTGATTATGTGGTTGAATTAGATCGAAAGGAGGAGAATTGGTTGCTGTTGTAAATCGAAGTTAGGGTTTATGTAGATTAATGATTACTTACTTTCCTTGATGGATAAAGAACCGAGGGGTTGATAATGAATTAAAGATATGAAGTTTCTTTCGTGTTGAATCGAAAAGAAAAAGTAAATTGAAGATTAAATTTAAGGTTTTGGTTTTGATTGATTTCCTTTGTGATATTAAGTTTGTTTTGGTGTTATATTTCGTGGGTTTGTTGTTAATTAGGGTAGGAAAGGTTGTTTATAGTTTAATTTGATTCCTTTAGGAATTTGAGTTACGGGTTAGGGTTTAAATGAATTGAAGATGAAAATTTGGGTTTTCCTGTTTGTGTTTGAGTTACATGAAAAAGAGTTAGATGATGTTGGAGCAGTTAGGGTTTTTAGGTTGATTTGCAGATAATGGAGACAGAATTGTGTTCTATTGATTAATAGAGATGTGGTTGAGTTACAAGAATAAAGTTGTTGTTGATCTGAGTTGTGGTGGTTGATAATTGTTGTTGGGAGATGATTATGTAGTTGAAGTTATGAAGATGTTCTATAGGTGGAGGCAATGAAGAGATGGTTTGTTAATTGTTCTTGAATGAACTGAGTTGGATGATTGAAGTGGAGTTGCAGGTGGATGTCTGTGTTGGGGTTTTGTGTTGAGTTACTATTGTAGTTAACTGAATCTGGTGATAGTATGTATGAATTATGAGATGTATGAATTGGTACACCAAGATTGAAGCGAAGATGGAGTTGCAAACCGAGAAGTATTTATAATGTGGAGTTGCAATGGTAACTGGCGGATCTGGTAGAGCAAGTGGTAGAGCTGTAAAGGCATTGAGGAAAATGAGATAATTCTGGAGGTAATGGAATTGAACTGGTGGTGATAAACTGCGATCGAGTTAATTATAAAATGAAGTTGTGATGCAGTTTAGATTAGAAGAGAAGCACAGAGAGTTACTAGTGAATGAAATAAAGAACTGGGAGTGATGAATCTGAAGAATTATTAAATATATAAAGAAAATATTGAGCTGTAACTGATGGTTGGTGGTTTTAGTTGTAGTTGTAACGGTTGAACTGAAGGGGAAGTTGTTATGGTTGTGATTATGTTTGGTTTGAGGGAATTGAGAAATTAATGGTGGCAGTTTGATGTGTGGATTGTTGCAGGTGAGAAACAAAGATGGGATTTGAGGTTAATTGTAGCTGAAAAAGTGGGGGTCTAACAACCTCACCTAATATTTCGATTAGCAATCTGTATGGACAACTCTGAGTTGTTTTTCTAGAGAATCAACTAGACTCAATCAATAGAAAATACTCAAGGAGGAGGTTATGGAACCAACTTTCCAGTAATTCCAGTAAGCAGGCAGTTACTATTGAAACTGAAGGTGTGCTGGTATCTTTTGTTCACGCAAGCTGCTTCCAGGTCTCTAGAAGGAGGTTATGGAACCAACTTTCCTCGGCAGATTCCAACACCCCTTGGTTGGTTTTGGGGGACTTTAATTGTGTGCTACGTAATGAGGAGAAAAAAGGGGGTAGGGTACCAAGAACTTCAGTCGTTAATGATTTTAGTGATTGGATGGAATCAAATGATCTCTTTGAAGCTGATTTCCTAGGTACTAAATTCACTTGGGCCAACGGTCAGGCGGGGTTGAGTCGAATTCTGTGCAAGCTGGACAGGGCAATCATTAATGAGGCTTGGATTAACAAGTATGAGAACTGGAGGTGTAAATCTCTTCCGCGAGAAGTTTCCGACCATTCTCCATTGAATGGTTATTTTGTCGACAATCCTAGACCTTTAAGAGCGCCTTTTAGAGTGCAAAAAATGTGGTTTACTCACCCTGATTTCCTGAACATGGTTTCTCAGAGTTGGAATAATCTGATGTTGGGTTCTCCTGCTTTCATCTTCCCTTTCAAGCTTAAGAGATTGAAGGTGGATATGAAGGATTGGAACTTCAGAGTGTTTGGTAATGTTTACGCAAAGCTAAAGCAAGCTAAATTAACTATGGAATGCGCTATTCGAAATTCTGACGAAGACCATGAAGACTTTACTAAGCTAAACTTCGTCAAGGAATCCTCGGCGACTCTTCAGTAGATTCGTAAGGAGCACTCTATTATGATGAAGCAGAAGTCGAGAAATAAGTGGCTAACAGATGGGGCCAGATATCTTTTTTTTCCATGCCAACTTGAGTATGCGCAGGAGCAGTAACCTGATTTCGGAACTGGTGGATGACTGTGGGATTACTATCTCGGATTTCAACCAACTTAGAGACCATGTAATCTCCTATTATGGTTCTAAATTTAATGGGGAGGAAATGCCAATTGCGGATGATCTTTTTAACTATGATCACAACTCTATATCGTCTGAGGAGAGTTGGAAGATGGATGAAGTTCCTGGTATGGAGGAGATCAAAATGGCTGTTTATGATTTGGATCCGGACAGTGCCCCTGGTCCTGACGGCTTCTCGGGTTGTTTCTTTAGACAATGCTGGGATATAATTAACCAAGATCTTTATAAGGCAATAACTTTCTGCTGGAGAGAAAGATTAATCCCTCAAGGTACCAACTATAGCCTTCTCATCCTTTTGCCCAAGGTAAGAGGAGCAAACAATATTCGTAACTTCAGGCCAATCAGCCTTAGTAATTTCTTCTTGAAAATTATTACTAAGATCTTAGCTTCAAGACTAGGAACAGTTCTGGATAGTATTATTTCGGAGGAAAAAGTAGCTTCCATGAAGGGGAGAAACATCCATGAAAACATAACAGTGGCTTCGGAGATGATCAATGAATTGAAAACCAAGCGAAAAGAAGGTAATTTGGGCTTAAAGCTGGACATCACACAGGCGTTTGACACGGTCAGTTGGTCCTTTGTTTTGGAAGTTTTCAGGAGGTATGGGTTTTCGCAGAACTGGTGCACTTGGATTCTTTCAATCCTAAACTCAGCTCATATTTCAATTCTCCTAAATGGGAATCCGGAAGGCTTTTTCAAAATTAATAGGGGGCTAAGGCAGGGAGACCCGCTGTCACCTCTTATGTTCGTTTTGATAGAAGACGTTCTTAGCAGAAATCTTTCGAAGCTGTTTCAAGACAAGAAGATGACTCCAATGCTTTCCAAAAAGAAAAAGTGTGCCTCTCCTACCCATCTTTTCTTTGCAGATGACATAATGATCTTTTGTAAGGCAAACATGAAGAGCGTGTATAGTCTTCTGGAGTTACTAGATACTTATCAATCCGCTTCAGGGCAAACTGTTTGTCGCAACAAGAGTAAAATATACTTTGGTGGAGGGTCTTTGTCAAGAGGTAGAACTATAAAGGCTGCTCTAGGTATGGAGGTTTCTACTTTCCCTGACCGTTATTTAGGTGTCCAAGTCATGCCAGGAGCAGTTACTTATCGTCATATTAGCAATGTTATTGACAAAATCAAAATTAAGTTGTCGGTTTGGAAGGGTAAGATGTTGTCTTTCCAGGACAGAATCGTTCTCATAAATTCAGTTATAGCTAGCTACTCAATTCATAATATGGCGGTGTATAAGTGGCCGAGTAAGTTCGTCATTCAGGCGGAGAGGGTAATTCGCAACTTCCTTTGATCTGGGGACGCTGATGTGCCTAGGAAGTGTGTGGTTGGTTTTCCTAAAGTCTGCTGCCCTTTGAAGGAGGGGGGTTTGGGAATAACTAGTATTGCAGTCACAAACAAGGCTCTTCTGATGAGGTTATGGTGGAACATTCGCTCCTCCAATAACAAGTGGGCAAGATTCTTATGGGCAAAGTACACTACATGCAATGGAAGAATAAAGCAGTATGGGGTGAAGTCTTCGATCCTTCTGGGTATAAGATTAATCCACTCGGTTGTGGAGAAGAACACGAAAGTCATTTTAGGTGATTGTAGGCATACTTCACTCTACTATGATACATGGTATAATAATGAGGTGTGCATTGCTGATATGCAGGGAGATCAAAACCTGGATGGCACTGTCATGGTGAGTGATATTATTACTAATAACTCATGGCAGTTGCAGGGGGAGCATGTTCAAAAAATGATCTCAGATGGGGTAAACATAAACAACCTCCCTATCCTTCGGGGAGGTCAGGATTGCAGGGTATGGAAGCCTGATTTGAAGGGACAATTCTCAGTAAAATCAGCCAAAAATGTTCTGCGTAAAAAGTTTGCTTCGGAGGAGGTTTATGGCCTGTTGTGGAGGAAATCTATCCACCCAAAACTTGCTGCTCAGAACTGGAAGATTGCGAGGGAAGCTTGTGCGACTCAAGACAAGTTGAAGAACAGATTCAAAATGGAAATGCCTAACAGATGCTACCTTTGCAAGGACGAGGAGGAAACCTTGAAACAAATCATCTGGAGCCGCAGTATTGCCTCCCAAATTTGGACATGGGCTTCAGGTTTGTTCAATATCCTGGATAATTATGATCTGGTTTCTTGTTATAAACATGCTAAAGGTAGGTGCAAAATGGTTAAAGACTTATGGCTCCTAACCAGCCTAGTAATTCGTTCGGAGCTATGGAATTCAAGAAATTTGGCTTGCTTCCAAAATGAGTCTACCACACCTCACCTCCTAAAGCTCGGAATCTTCCATTTCATTTCTGTTAATGCTACTCGTTTGAAAAGCTTTATGTTCAATACGGCAGCAGATCTTCAGATATTGAATTGTTTCCGTGTTGGTCATCGCCAAGTTAAATCTTTGAATCCAGTTCAATGCACATGGGAGCCTTCAAACAGAGACGAGCTTCTTATTTGTTGTGATGGAGCGGCAAAGGGAAATCCTGGAGTCGCAGGAGCTGGAGTGGTAATTAGAGATCATGATTGCAACTGTGTGGGAGCTATGAGCATTGGGCTCGGTACTACAAACAACTTTCTGGCAGAAGTTTATGCAGTTATAGTGGGCTTGGAATGGGCTCTGAAATGGGCCGTGCGCAAGGTGGTAGTGAGGTCAGATTCAATGGGTACAATCTTGGCTTTTCAAAGCGGTAATATTCCCTGGTTTGCAAGGGAACGCTGGAAAAATATTAGTGATGAGTACGACACAATCCGTTTTGTACACACCTCTCGAGAAGCTAATTTCTCAGCGTACAAAATGGCTAAAAGAGGTTGCCTCCTTCGGAATGGGAGGGGTTTGAGTTACGATGAAAAACCTTATTTCTTAAGAACATTAGAATATAAAGATGTGTTTTATTTTAGGTTCAACTAGTGTTTCTTAGGTTAGGGGGGTCTGTCCTCTATCCTTGTTCTTTTGTATTCGTTTGCTATTTTTAATTTTATTCACGGACTTAACAAAAAAAAAGAAAATACTCAAGGAGTTATTATCTCAATCTCTCAATTTGATTTACTCAAGCAAATGTGATTCGCAAGTCTAATCAAAGAGAAATAACTTGGATGGTACCAAAGACCAATATCCAAGTGTCAACCGATTTAAATCAACAACCAATAGGTCGGATATTCTAATCGATTGAACAACGCACAACCTGTATTATTTCAATTATATAACAAAATATAATGCGGAAAATAAATAACACATACACCAGAATTTTGTTAACGAGGAAACCTCCAAATGCAGAAAAGCCCCGAGACCTTGTCCAGATTAAACTTACACTGTATTAAGCCGCTACAGACACTAGCCTACTCCAAATTAACTTTGGTCTGGACTGTAGTTGAACCCAAATCAATCTCACACTGATCCAAGGTACATGAGTCGTTTTTACCCACAAACAAGACTGTATTGTTGCTTATGGGTCCCTTTGTTGAGCATGCGGAGCTCAAGGGAGCTTATCCACGTTTTTGGGTAGACATGTACAGTTTAGGCCCAATTTATTAGCCGTGAGTGTGTTTGAGATGCTAATAAAGAGGCCTAATCCCTAAGTGAGGCTTGTGCCTGCGTCTTATTCTTGTATAACACTCTTCAGAAAAGTGGGATAATCTCGGATGAGGCCGTCCGAGGTTTGGTTGACACAACTGCATCTATTTGAGATTTTGCCGACACGACTGAAGCCGTCTGAGATTTAACCGACGTGACTGAGGCCGTTTGAAATTTGGCTGAAGCGACTGAGGCCGTATAAGATTTTTTTTGTGCGATTGAGTCTCTCTGAATTGATCTGTGACTTGTTCGGGAGAAAAATAATGGCTTGGAATAATTTCTTTGCTAGACCTTGGCTCACTTTTCTTTGACCAGCGTATCTTCCAAAGATATGTATGAGTCAATTGAGGCCGTATAAGATTTAGTTATCTCAAGCTTTTTTTCTCTCTCCTAAAAGTATGGGTGATTTTTTCTTTTAGGGTTTCACCATTTTTCACGTGAATTCCTTCATCCTAGATCATCTTAGGGTGATTTTGGATGGGGGAACATATTGAATCAAACTCACAACATAATGGGGTTAAATCTGTTTCTTTTGCTGATTTAGTTAAGGGTAAAAAACCCAATTTGTTACAAGATTCAGATTTTTTTCTCTCTCCCTGAAGTTTCATATTATCTTGAAGAACCGGTGCTGGATTTACCTTTGGAACTTACTCAAGAGGGATGGGATATCTTTCAGTTTAGTCTGATTGGAAGACTGGGCTTCAAAGGGTTAAAACTCAGTGACGTTCAAAAAAAATTGGAAGAACAATGGGGTTTTGGTAATGGTAGATGTAAACTTGTTCCCATGACTAAAGGGTTTTTCATCATCAAGTTGATTTCTGAAGAAGATAAGGAGCGAGTCTGGCATGGAGATTCATGGAAGGTACATCAGCAAACTCTTAGGGTTATAAATTTTTACCATAACTTTGATCCGGAAAGGCAGAATACTTCTCATGCTTCAGTTTGGGTGAGTTTTCCTGGCTTATTCATTGAACTGTGGACACAAAAAATTCTTTTATCTATTGCAAGAGTTCTGGGTAAGTTGATTGCTATTGATCAAAAAATATTGGATCATGATGTTAGAAACTATGTTGCTGTGTTGATAGATATTGATTTTGCTAAGATGATTCCTAAAAGAATACGTTTGAAAGCTAATGGAAAGGAGTTCTGGCAATATGTTGAAGTACAAGATTTTGAGAATATTAAGTTTTGCTCTCATTGTAAGATTATGGGTGCCAAGTTTGAGAGTTGTATGGATGCATGTAAGCTTTTAGGAGCTGAAAATAAAGCAAATGCTGATCAGAATATCAAGGATGGTAAAGTGGTTAAGCCTACCAAGTTTGCTTGGAAGGAAGTACGTAGAAAAGATAATTTGCAGGGAAGTACTTCCCATGCAGTTCATGCAAAAAACGATACCAAGTCTCTTGAGGATACAGAAGATGAGGTTACAATAATAAATATTATAGATAATAAAAATTCTATGCACATGACAGAAGGAAACATTATGGAAGATGATC